>OX451737.1:324537165-325737165 GCA_948472305.1 Vicia faba | reverse complement strand
AGTGAGGAAGAGTTTCTTTGAGAGAAAAAAATATTGAAGCAGTGAAGAGAATCGCTGGTAATGAGCTAGGGTTGCTTCAACCCATGTTGTTTTTTTTGTTTGAAAAGGGGCTGGACCTGGGTCTGACCCAACCTGGTCCATTTGTGGCACAAATTTTTAAGTTTTGTTTTTTATTTTATTTTTTAACAGAACAAATAATAATGTTTTGGCCTTTCGTCCCAAATTCAGCCCAACAACGAATTGAGACAACATCACCCCATTTTTTCAATTTAACACCACCCCTTCATTTTGTTTTGTTTTAATATTTACTTATTTCTATTAATTTAATAAATCTTGATTTTTTTTAATTAATTTTCTTAATTAAGTTTAGTTCTTAGTTCTAATTTAATTTAGGAAAAAACTTTGTAAATATTTTTACTAATTAATTTTTTGTATTTTAGTCTTAATTTGTTTTTTTTTAATAATAACAAAAACCCTAAAAGACAAAATACATGCATTTGATTTAATTTCTTTAGCTAATTAACAGAATAGATTTTTCCTTTTTTTCTTTTCAAACTCCTCACAAACAAAAAAAAAAGAATTTTATTTCCTTATCTTTATTTTGTTAATTAATTTTACTTCATAAACTTGTTGTAATTTTGATTAATTGCTCGATTCAATTTTGTTGTATTGTTTGCTTATTTGGACTTTTAATCGCATTATTTCTTCCCCATTTGTAAAATTGTACCCCCACTCCCGAAAACTCTGTAATAGCATAGAATTTCAATTTCCGCAATTTACTGTTTTCCTTATACTGTATAGTAATTAGGCGTGCATGGCAAGATTCAAAATCAATCGCTAGATAACCTAATTTCAAAGACAAAATAACTTGAATCAAACACACTTTTGCACACGCGCACCTCTAGGGTAACCTCGCTTGTTGCCTCGGAAACACAGTCATGTCCCTCGAATAGGGGACTCTTAAACAAAGACCCTTCGATAAAAAAGATCATAGTCCCTCGATGTTGCCTTCGTTAAAACGATCTAGTCCCTTACGAAAATTGCTAAAGCGTCTCACAAGTTGCCTTCTATGACTGTACGATTGACCCGCATCTGTCCCTTCACATCCAACGATGAGGCTTCTTACCAAATCAATGGTAAGATAGCAACACCTAAAGGAGGAGGAAAAGAAACATGTAAGACATTTTTGAGTAGGTAGATTCGCTCCTAGTTGCTCGCTTGCTTACAACCAAACATTTTACACCAACACTTTCACATTAAAACCTTTCCAAAAGACAAAATCTTTTTGTATACGTTCTTATAGAGACGAAAACTATTACAAAAACATTTTTCCAAGAACACTTTCAAAAAACACACTCCACAAACATATCTTTGAACTATTTTCGAAACAAACACTTTGTACGCGTTCTTATAGAAACGAGAACCATTACAAAGACATTTTCAAAATACTTTCAAAACTCATAACACAAAAGCATAATTTTCCAACAAAGCAAGTGATCTAGCAAGCAAGTAAGAGCCCATAAATAACTACGGATGAAAAGGATGCTAATACCTTCCCTTTTCATAACCTACCCCCCGAACTCAAGAAAACAATATCAAAGGTCTTTCCTGTTCTTTTCAACCTTTCCTTTTAGATAAAAGAAAAGTCAATGGCGACTCTTGCTATCTGCATAATTGCGATCAAACACAAACGACCCGAGTCAGTTCTCTCGCCGTATCACAGATTCGTCGGGAAAACTTTTGTACCATGCCATCGCCCCTTTCCTGAGAGTAGTCGAGAAGAGTCTGCATTTGATGGCGCCCTGGACCCCCCTATAGTCGAGGAGTGCATCGATATTCTTAATATGCTCGTCAGGATTCGTTGTTCCATCGTAGGTCCCTAGAGTAGGCGGATTCTCTAGGCCGGCGGGGAGTGGAGCTTCAGTGATCTCCCGGGATAGAGGTTTGTAGGGCTCGTCATCCTCACTATTGACGGGAGATGGAGAGTGGTAATTTCCCCACTGCCGATCGCCGCGGTCCCGTCGAGGGGAGGGGCTCCTTCGCTTTTGCTTTGGTTCGGGAGAGGGCAATCGAGCGCGGTCGATCTGCCTGCTGTCCTTCCTCTTCTTGAACGAAGGGGAATCTTGATCTCAGGTAGGAGGTGTGCGATTGCGTTTCTTGAAGAAAGAAACATCACGCCTTTATTTCTTGGGCGGTGGACCGCGCCTGTGTGGTGATGCACTGGGGGAACTTCGTCTTCGGGTCCTCCAGGGAGGAGATCTTGAACGCTTGTTTTCCAAGGCTCCTATCCTCTGATTTTATTGAAGGATGAGGGCGTTGGTCTGATTCAGGGCAGTGAGCAGTGCTGCCATGGCCATATCGGTGTTGACGAGGATAGGGACCGATTGCAAGATTTCTGGGAGCTCCTCAGTAGGATTTTTGGAACGCCCTTCGTCCAAGAGTTGATCGTCACCATGGAGGGCATCAGCAGAATCAGGGGACGCAGTTCGTCCATCACAGGGGCCCAGGTTGTCCTCAAGTCGAGGGTGTTCCTGGCCTCCATCAGTCTTGCAAACGGGGGAAAGGATGGTCTTTCCATACAGGTAGAGATCATTATGGTCGGCTATGATAGGAGAGATGGTTCTTGAAAGAAGAGTTGCTTTGATCTTAGGTTCCGAGGGAAGAAAGACGGGGATAGTAGATTCCCATAGACGGCACCACTGATCTTGCGGTTGACCAGAACCTGAAGAGTGGCTGGAGGATGATCTTTAGTCGGGCAGAGGAGAGAGGGGGTTGTACCTGCAAGGTACTCCAACAATCAAGTAAGAGTGGGAGTAATGAGGTACTAGAAGAATATCAGGTAATGAATGGTTAAAATGTGATACCTGGCCCTCACGGGTGTGAGGGTTTATATAATGCCCCTGGCGCATGGCCATTGGTTCCTGATTTCTCGCCTAGATATGCGGGTTAGGGAAATCAGGTAACTGTCAAGACTTGGTAAAACCAGAAAGATGTGCTTGTAACTAGTCGTTGGTTCCGAGGAGGAGGCTGGTTGCAGGCATCTCTCTGGTCGGTCCCTGGTGTCCTGCACGATGCTGGTGTCGGGCAGGCTGAGGAGACGCTTGACGGGCATCTTGGATCGGTGCTGAACCAGAAGGGCAAGAGGATGGCACCTATGATATGTCTTAGACTAGGCCCACTCAAACTGTTGGGTCAGTCCAGAACAACGCTAAAATCAGTTATAACCTTATTTGAATATCTGACAAACATGCCTCGAGTATCTTCAGAAAATTTTATAAGTCATTTTCCTTGCATTGCTTCACCTTGGTGGAGACTCGGTCAAAATGTGCCTTCTATCACTTCATCTTGGAATAAGCTTTTCTTCATCCCAACATTGGTCCTTCCAATTCGCCTCGAATCTCAATTCGTTGGAGCGTCAAAATTATAGCTAACAAATTGCCCCCCAAAAATGTTTCTTTTCGACAACTTTAGAAAAGGACATTTTTTGAAAAACTTTTTCGACACGAATGCTAATAGTGTCGTGACGTCATGGTCATAATGACCATTTTGTGTGTTTTTACAACGCATGACTAAGCAATTTTGGCGCATTTAATCTTACCATTTTGTCTTTCTAATTGCATTCGAATTTACTCTATTAATATTTTGACTTCTTGTAGTATAGGCTTATATTTTTTCAAATATTTATCAGTTACTCGTAGAAGTCTTTAATTTTCTGCCAGCTCTTCTATTTCACAAGCATTGTTTGAAAAGGCTTTAATAACTTGGAATGGACCTTCCCAATTTGGGGACCATTTACCCAAAGTCTTATCCTTCCGATTCATAGGTAGAATCACTTTCCAAACTAAATCACCAATCAAAAAGTATTAAGTTTAACCTTCTTGTTATATGCTTTCTCTACTCTTTTCTTATGCCTTCTTAATAATTCTAAGGCTTTTAGTCCTTCTTCATCTAAATCAACCAATTTGTCTAACATCATTTCCAATATGATTCTGATGGAATTTCATGTTGTCTTTGAATCTTGGTTGACTGTAGACATATTTTGAATGGTAATACTGCATCATGACCATATGTCTGTCTAAAGGGTGTAGTATTGATAGCCTCTTTAGGAGATGTTCTGTAAGCCCAAAGGATTTGATCCAGGCTCTTATGCTAACTCTTTGGCTTCTTTCCCACATATTTCTTTATTAAACCAATCATTACTTTATTTTCTGCTTCGACCTGGCCATTTTCCTGAGCATAATAAGGTGTGGATGTTAGCAGTTTAATTCCCACCTCTTTGGCAAAGTCCTGCATTTTTCGACCAGTAAATACTAACCCTTGATCAGTTGTTATGGTCTCAGGAATTCCAAACCTGTATATTATATTCCTTTGAATAAACTTGATTACTTCTTCTTGATCTACATCCGCCAAAGGAATGGCCCCGATCCATTTAGTAAAATAATTAATCCCTACTAAAATGTAACTTTGACCTTTCGAAGATGCTGGTCAGATTTCTCCAACTAGATCCAAAGCCCATCCTCTAAAGAACCAAGGTTTGATAATAGAGTGTAGTTCACTTGCAGAAACTTGTTGAATACATGCATGAACCTGTCATTCTTGACAACCCTTAGCAAACTCAATGCAATCTTTTAGCATTGTTGGCCAATAAAAAGTAGCCAATTCATCTTATGTCCAACCTAATGGGATCCACATTCCCCACTGTGGACATTCGAAAGAGCCAAATATGCCTCACTTTCACTAAGGCTTTTGAGCAAGATTCCTCAAAGCGTCTTTTTGAACAGTCAGTTACCCATAAAATGGGCACGACTTCCCATTTTGACCAAGTTCTGGAAGTTACCTATTTTTTCGGACCCGAATATCCAGACCTAAAAATAGGAACCAATGGCTACGCGTCGGGGGCATTATAGAAATTCTCACACTCGTGAGGGCCAAGTATCCAATGTTCACTATAAAAACCCTAATCTCTTTCTTGTATCTCTTTGCATTCTTTTCACTAGATCGTCGGAGTGCCTTGCAGGCACATCGCCCTCCTCTCCTTATATTTCCAGCCAAGCAGACGTCGTCATCTAGGCCCACTTTCAGGTTTTGATCAACTGGTAAGATCACCTTGGTAGTAGCCAACATTAAAGGTTGTAATAGGTGTAACACATCATTTCTAATTCTAGCTCTCATACAACAGTCCATGGGCCATTACAATTTGCCCATAATGGGCATTACAAGCTGTAATAGAGTCAATTTCAGCATAAGATTGTGTTTTTTAATGCACTTTTCTCATACTTCTTGGATTCCAGACGTTTTATTAGTTGCAAACACTAACGAAATGCGGTCACACAAGTTTACTGTCATATTTTGTAATATAGATTATAAATATCTAGGAATCTTAAGAAAAAAACACATCAATTTCTGTAATTCATCTTTATATTGTTCTTGCATTTTGTATTCAAGCTTTTGTTGTACTGTTCCAGACTCATAGGATCAATTTAATTCAAGTTTATTTTGTGCTTTAATCTGGTTATATTATTCTCTACCATTATTATTATTATTATTATTATTATTATTATTATTATTATTATTATTATTATTATTATTATTATTATTATCATGTATGAAATTTACAACTATACTATTTTATTGTATTCCATGTATGAGTAGATAGCTTTACAGTTTGATACATGAGGACTGTTATACTTACAGACCTCATGCACGTTTCTGAATGTTGATTGTAGTGAGAACTATATATTTTTTTTGTAATTTATGTCTTCAAAATAAAATATGTTTGCTATTAAAGTAGGAACACAAAGACATTGCTTATGCACCGAAAGGCTATAAACGATGTCTGATTTAGAAATTTGAACATTTGGCTATGAGATTACGAAAGTGTTTTAAAGTCAACTGATGAGTTGCTTTTCTTTTAAAAAGATCTTTGAACATACAAATTATATTGTGAAAGCAGATGATTTGTGTGGTTAGAACCCGATAGTGTGTCGATAAAATGGGGCATTATCTCTAGTTTTAGAATTTTCTACAAAATAAAATTCTCGTTATAATCGATATGTAATTTATGTGAGTGAATTTGGTTGACAAGAATCAAAGTCTCAAACTCTTGTTTTTAAGTACTAAGAAATCTGAATATTCTATTTTTCTCGTACTCAAAACCCAAATATTTGATCATTTTAGCCAAACGCTAAAAAAATAGAACTCAGTAATTTAACTTTTGGTCTCTGTGGACGATAATTTACTACTTCGGTATTGGCGTACACTTACAACAATCACATTTTTGGTGTAGCCAATGCTTTGTAGATGAAGTGCATTAGACTTTGATAAGGATCTGACTCTCTAATCAAGACGTGGTTGACAACCTCTTAGGATAAGATAAGGTAGAGGTATAAAACTTCTCTGATGGTCGACCAAGTAGGTACTAACGGGATATAAATATCACTATTCAAGAACGAGAAAACATGTTCACATTCTGGAGTTCACTAGAATAGTGCCTTATTCCTTAATAACTTGTAAAACGACAAAGCATGTTAGGCAGACTTTGAGATTAACCGATTCAGAGTTGTTATCATCTCCTTGAGCTTCATCATTTTCATTTTGGTATATGAGGCATTCATTTTAATGATTGCCTTGCGTTTGTATGGGTTGACCTTTATTCCTCTTTCTATTAGGTAAACCACTTGAAACCTACCGACTTTGACCTCAAAGGTGAATATCTCCGGGTTGAGCCTCAGCCTCATGACTTATTGTCATATTCAACCATACTTGGATAAGATTCTAGTAGTGTAGGTGTTCATCAATTCACAATCAGGTCATCCATTTAAGCTTCTAGTGTTTCCCCTTTATCTTTTTGGAAGACATTATTCATTATTCTCTCGTACATCGCCCCTGATTCTCAAATCTCTCTAAGGAATCCCTACAAGGGATATTGGCAGGGTTAACTTACCATACCCGCCAAGCATAAGTCATTATGATGTTTGGAGCAACTGGACAGGGAGAATCCTTCTTATGCATATGTCTGGATAATATAGGGAAGAGATTTGTACTTGCTAAAAAACGTATAGATGTGTAACAACCCTTAGCTCGTAAGGTTTGCTACAGGGTTTGGTATTTATGTGGGGTTAGATCAAGCTCAAGAGGGTGATAAGCTTTATTTTAGGGGTGTTTTATATGAATATGGGATTTATCCTTCAACTCTGGTGTTGAAGTATTTATAGAGGCTTATGGGCCTGACTTTAGGATTCCTCGAAAATAGAAACTGCCTACTCTAGTAGTAGGAGTGGACCGTTAAATCTTTATTTCCTAGGGAGACGTAGATTATTCCTATGACTCCTTCTCTACATCACTTATGACCAATACATGTCACCTCCCATGTTTTCCTACTCTATACGAGTGATATACATTTAGGGAGTTGTCTCTTAGTCATGAGAAATACCATTGCATCGCAAGCGATATCGTCCTGTCAACCATTGTGAGTCCTTACAAATATATCACTATACAGTTCCTCAAGCACGGGGGCTTGGTAAACGTCAAAGTGCTTAATTGACTTTACATTGAGGGAGCTTAGGCATGTGGGTGATGCGCTATGACAAGCTTATTTGCTAAGACTCTTAGACGAAAGTTCACCTCAGAGGAATTCCCTGTGACCCGCCTTAGGGCTGGATAAGATCTTGCTGCGAAAGAACGAATGAAGAAGCTACCAAGACTTGATCATTCGTCCCTAGATGAGGGGTGGTGGAATTCTGTTACTTTCAAATGTAGCTTGTCATTGAATGGTGGAGCGAGAATCTTTGAAAACCACCAATCATTTTTGTTTTGTTTTTATGTTGTACAACATGAGATTTCAGAGAGGTGTAGGTCACAACTTTCTATAGTCTTACTAACAAACTCAACAAAATATTTTCAATTTGAGTTTGATTAATATTTTAAATATGACTCTAAAGACATTCAAGCAAGTTTTGAAGAACAATTGCTACATATCTCTAAGCTAACTACCAAATGCCTTGTTTTAAAGGGGTATAGAAGTCATAAAATTTTCAAAAGACTATATTGATGGTCTTGAGAGCTACAAACTTTTTCTTCATGAAAGGATAATGTTGAAGAAAGGATATTCATCTAACAATTGATACACTGCATGAAAAGTTAAATGCATTTTGGAATGTTTTGAGAAAATGGTCTTAGTTGTTTTTTTTTTTCCATAGATTTTACGAGGGTTTTAGTCGTACGGTCACGAACTATGTCTTCTCCTAGTATTCTTTGCATATTCACCTTGACACCATCACTTAATCCAAATTTCGTTTAAAATACAAATGTACAATATATATATATATATATATATATATATATATATATATATATATATATATATATATATATATATATATATATATATATATATATATATATATATATATATATATATATATATATATATATATATTCTTCTTTTTCTCTTTATTGGATTAGGGCTATCCTCCACTTTTGTAATAATCTTTGTTTTTTATAATAGAGAAAAGAGATGATGCAAATATATTTTTTTATTAGATAACAGTACACTACTATTTTATATTGTTAGTGTATTTCTATTAAATTTATTTATAATATAGGTTTTGATTTTTCGAGAAAAAAACATTTTAAAATTGAATTTTAGTTATTTATTAATAAAATCAAATAAAAAGGATGAAAATAATCAAAATATCTCAATATATATTTTATTAAATTTTCCACCAATTTGGAACGAAACCTTTTTAATTATAAAAAATAATTTATATCATGTACTCCTTCTAAATAATCCACATGCATTTAAGATGAAACTGGTTTAAAAGATAGAATAGTATGTGATAATAGAGTATTACTATATTCAATCAAATTTATATTATCATTTTTAAAAAAAAATTGAGACGAAATTGATTAAGAAATAAAACTTATTCATTGTAATTCTATTTACTGAGTGGTGTTAGTCTCTTCAAATGTTAGTGTAATATTTAATCTAAAATTAAATTAAATTGTTTCAAATGCATAAAAAAACAGAGTGATTATAAAAATATAAAATTGATTTTGGAAAATTTAAATATTATGACTAAATAATTTTTGTATCCAAATAAATTATAATTCTAAATTAATTTTAAAAACTTTTAATTTTAAACCAAATATTTAAAGAGAAATCATCTTTAAAAAGTTGAGTTTAAATTTTAACAAATAATTCTTCATCTAACCCTATATAATAGGATTGAAAAAATGGGTGGTCTCTCACGTTGATATATGCACTTGTTAAAAAAATAGTAGGTTGAGTTAGAATTTTAGGTCCGCGGCCTACTAAAATCCGTTCTATCAAAAATGTCCTTCGTCAAAATTTATCATATCTATTTGTTTAACATGTTAGACTTTAAGTTCGTATTTTTTAATTAATTCTAATAATTTTAATTTCTGATGATTTTATTTTATATATTTATTTGTGAATATATGTAATATTTTTTAAATAAAAATTTATTTAAAAAATTTATTTAAAAAATATTTTATAAAAAATTATTTTAAAATATAAATGAAAAATTTAATTAAAATATATAAAAAAAACCTATTAATCAATTAAAAAATAAAAAAAATAAACAAATAAGTCTGTTGCCTGTCAATCCACTATTTTAATGGATCGAACTAGATTTTTATCCTTATTTCTATTTAATAAACTTAAAACAGAGTGAAATTAAATTTTTATACTTATTTCTATTTAATAGAGTTAAAGCATGATGAAACAGGATGGACTATCCATTTTCCTCTCTTACTATATAATATAAAATATATACCTTCTTTCTTAACTGTAGATTAAAAATGCTCTTTTCTTAACTTTTTCTTTAATTCTAGAGGATAATTCTCACCGTCTATGACCGAAATTCCGTTTAAAATCAAAGTAAAATTTTATATAAATTGACCTAACACAATAATTATTAGTATTTAGTAGAATTTAAATTTTAAAATTCCACTACTAAAGGAAACAATTTTTCGTTACAATATTAATTAAAAACTTTATTTAAAACAATATTGGTTTAAAAAGGACACACTAAAAAGAGGCCAAAATATCCCAAAATAAGCTCTCAAAATTGACATAATTTATTGCATGCCATATACAATCAATCTGAGAACAAAATATCTCAAAGTGAAGGCGTACTATAAGTCTAAATAAAAGAACGTGAAGGTGTACTTAATACTATTTTGACTGGTGCAATTGAACAACTCCTATAATGAAGGAGAAGACAAGGGAAGAAAATGTTGTAGAGAGGGTATGAATAGGATACGTGTCCTAAGAATAACTGTAGTTGAAGGGTCGGTGATGAATCACGGTACCTTCAACTTTACGATCAGCTTTTGGTTGGTGATATTTTATCTTGAAAAGTAATTAATGTAAATTCTTTACGACGTGGCAGTGTATTAACGGTCAGATTGGATCCGTAAGTTCCCGTGAATGAAGCCGCCTTGGACTCAAAAGTTTTATCTGCTGCTCTTCCATAATCTTTGTTTATTTTAAAATATTCTAAATTATTAAAAAATAATAATAACAATGTATATATAAAATAAAGTGGACGAATTCTAAATGTATTAGTGTTTCTATTATCCGATTCATTTTCATATTTTGTAATTGGAAAAAACTCAAATCTGAAACCAAATTCAGTTAAAGTAGATTTTCCCGATCAACTTCAGAATAGATTCGGATGAATATCTGACTATATAAATTTTATTGTCATGTCTAATTATACTTAAATCTCTATATTTATTATATTTTATTTTATATAAATTAGTGAGATACTCGTACGTTCACATGAGTACCGAGTGAAAATTTTATTTTTAAAATATAATAAAAATATAAATAATAAAATAAAATTTGTTTTACCAAAAAAGTTTATAATTTTTTTAAAAAAGTAATACTTTAGAAAAAACAAAATTATTTTACTTAAAGAGTTATTATTATTTTTTTAAACTTGTAGTTTATTATTTAAAAAAAAAACATTTTTTTAAATAAAATAAAACTGTTTTACATCAATAATACATATTTTTTTATATATTAAATTAAGAATAATTTTAAAATAAAAATATTAATAATATAAATAATTTAAAAATAATTTATTTTTTCTGTTTTTGAATTCGTATATGATTTTAAATATATATATTTTTTATTTTTCTTTAATTGTACAAAAATATAATATATATGTGCATTCGTACGTATTTTGGTAAGATTATCAATGGATTCACACGATATTGGTGTGTTATTTGGACATTTGTATGAGTACTAATGTGTTAGACGTATTTATTTTCAAAAATATAATAAGAATGAAATGAAAAAATAGACAAAATTGTCTAACCTAAATAATTTATTATTTTTAAAAGTGATAATAAATCGATTTATATAAATTTTTTCGTATATAAAAATATTTGAATCAACAGTATAATTATTCTTATATATAAATATTTTGTTTTAGAAATATTTATAAAAAAATTTAAATCAATAATAAACTTGTTCTTATTATTATTCAATATTTAAATCAATAATTTAATATCAATATCACATGTGTATATCATATCAGTACTCGTGTGTTCGCATAAATATTAATGTGGTACGCATTTTTTTTCAAAATATAATATAAATAAAAAACAAAATGATAGAAAGAAAAAATTTATTTTTATTTTGATATTATTTACTAAAATAATCAAATCAATATTAAAAAAATTTTCTGTTATTATTTAATTTTTTATCAGTAACTTCATTTTTTTTATTACTATATTTTATTTTGTATGAATTCTATTTAGTATCATAAAATGCTTTTGGGTTATTCAAATGTTCCAATTTTAAACTTAATTTAGACTTTCAACATTTAAAGATGATGAATCTTGGTCTTATAAATTGTTATTCATTATTTTTGTTGTTTTTATTTTTGATCGGTTATAATTTCAATTATTATGAGTGTTGTGAATTTTATTGTAAATTACGATAAAATTTAATATTAATTTATGAGACAAAGAATAGTAGCAACTAAAATAAATAGTCTATATCAATAATAATTTGTATACAAATAATATGACAGAATAAGGTGAGAAAAAGATGGAGGTTTGTTTATCCAGTTCGATCATACGATCTACTCTGGAGGAGATAGCAACTCTCTAATTCATTATACTCAGAAAGTTGTTACAAGATATTACAGATGAGTTACATGAAAATAGCTTTTTCTTTCAAGTCCCCATGAACAATCCAGAAGGCGTCCCAAAGTTAACCCTATTTTTTACCCAAGTGTTTCTCAACCTCTTCAACCTTCAATATATGAGTAATCTAAACCTAAGGTGTAAACAAATGTTTCTCAATTCTACAATTATGTTAGATAACTCAAAAGGTTTCCCAAAACCCTTGCCTTTCTAAGGTTTACCTTGAGAATAGCCAAAATCATATGCTATACCTTTAAACCCTTGCTCTCCCTTGTTTTGGTAAGTTCTAAAATTGTCACACTATAATAACAGAAGAGATACATATTTATAATAGTCAAAATTCAACAAATTCTGAAACATATCTCCTTAATTGTTAGAATAAAAAATATTATTATAATCTTATAATATCTTTCAAATATTATAAGTATCTTATAATATCTCTTGGACTATTATAAATATATATCTTATAATATCTTTTAGAATATAATAAATATATATCTTATAATATCTTTTAGAATATTATAAATATCTTATAACATTTTTTTATATTAATTTATATGATCTCCAAATTAATATAAAATATTTTAACATTAATGAATGAATCAATGAATCGAACCAATCAAATCTGATATCTGTAAATCGCTCGAACCATATTACTATTCGACTTTTTGATTTTCGGCAATCTCGAAACATGCTTTCTTTCTCTTCATCAAGAAAGGTTTTAATTTACATTACAATAATCTCCACCTAGACTTTAAACCATGTTGATACCAATTTAACCATCAACAACATTGTTGCTCTCTACCAGGTCCAAACTCTTAATCAATAACCTTGATCAAATTCAAACAACCCTTGAATCTTGATCTTGTCACTTCCATCCATTTGTTTCCAATTATCCTTTTCTGCCTAGGTAATTTAACAAGCTCACAAGTATGATTTTTCAATCATCCTTGACTCCACCTGTTTTCAAATGCCTCCCTGAAGGTTTTTCTTCTTTTATTTTACAGTCTTTCAGCCACATTAAAAACATAATATTCAGGGCTAGCATAACCGTCCCTTTGAGATGCTACAATAACCCTTTTTACCTTATCATGAGTCAAATGATAATCTGAGATCTCTGTAATTGTTCCTCACTACTGCTAGCATCCATAGTAGGAAACTCCACCTCAAACGGAGTTTTCTTCGTTATAGTTTTTACCAGGTTTCTCCCTTAGTTTTCACCATTATCCCTTTGAAGAAATTCTCTACCAACTAAGTAAGTTATTTTAACCCCGACTCTTCCGCAAAGACTCAATAACAAATCAGTAGTAACATGCATTTTTATCCCTTCATTTCTCTAAAATTAATTATACTCCACTGCAACTTTCTCAAGGCATTCATAACGCCTTAAGCCCAAATCCCATAGTTCGTCATTGTCATGAAAGACTCCACTAGTTAACATTGAATGAATATTTGAAACTTATAAAATATATAGACCACATATTTTAGATCCTTAAGCAATGATCAATTCATCACATGAAATCTCCAACACTCCATGTTCAACTCTAGTACAATAGCCTAGATCATTAAACATACTTATAGATAACAAATTTCAATTGAGTTTTGGAACATACCTCACATTGTAAATAAGAAGTTCACGATCATCAAATATTTTAAGTCTGACCATACTAATACCATGAACCTTGCAAGCCTTATTATCACCAAGGCAGACAACTCTACCTTGAACTATCTTCAAAGTTTCAAAGTATTCTATTCTGGAACACATGTGATAAGAGCAATCTGGGTCAATGACCCAACTATCTTTAGTTTCCAAATTCGATACTACTAGTGCACCAGCATCCTTGTAACTTTCCTCACCAAAGGCAACTATAACTTGAACAAAATCTTCTTTGAACTTTCTCTCATGACAGTCCCTTTTAAAGTGACCGATTTTCTAATAATTAAAACATTTTACCTTTGACTTGTCAGACCTCTTTGATTTGGACATCCCTTTACGTTCACCTCCTCCTCTTGACACATTTAAGCCTTCACCACTATCTTTAATCTTCGAATCTTTCAACTTTGAAAATTCTTTGGATTTCACCTCCATCTGGACTTCATCTAAAGTAATAGTACCTTCCTTACCATAAAAAAGACATCCTTAAAGTGCTCGAAGGATCTGAGTAATGTACTCAACAGGAGTAAAGCCTTGTCCTCATCTTCAATCTTCACTTCAATATTCTCAAGATCATAAATAATCTTGTGAAATTCTGTAAGTTGCTCAACTATGGATTTTTTCTCCACCATTCAAAATGAATAGAGTTGTTATTTCAGAAACAACTTGTGAGCCAAAGACTGTCATATACAATGATTCAAGTTTTTCCGACATAGCAACCGTAGTTTTCCCTCTGGCGACTTCTCTTAGAACTTTATCACCGAGGCACAAGATAATGGCACTCATGACCTTATCCATCATCTCGGTCTTCTGTATCTGTGTAAGCTTTAAAGGCATCAATGCTTCACTCTTCAAAGCATCGATACACTTCTCTTGAATTAAAATTTCTAGCATCTTAATTTTCCACAACCTGAAGTCATTATTACCAGAAAATTTCTCGATCTCCCATCTACTAACCATGGTTCTCACTTGTAAACAATACCACTTTGTTCCATGCTCACCGCACCATATTTTGTGAATCTTGTTGTGAATTAAGATAAAATTCAATATCAATTTGTGAGACAAAGAATAGTAGCAACCAAAATAAATGGTCTATAACAATAATAATTCATACACATATAATATAACAGAATAAGGTGAGAAAAAGACAGGGGTTTATTTATCCAATTTGATCAAACGATCTACTCTGAGGGAGAGAGCAGCTCTCCAATTCACTATACTCAAAAAGTTGTTACAAGAGATTACAGATGGGTTACAAGAAAATAGCCTTTGCCATCAGGTTCCCAAGAACAACCTTGAAGGCGCCCAAAAATTAACCCAATTTTCTACCCAAGTGTTTCCCAACCTCTTCAACCTTCGATATATGAATAACCCAAACCCAAGGTGTAAACAAGTGTTTCTTAATTCCCCAATTCCGTTAGATAACTTCAAAGGTTTCCCAAAACCCCTGTCTTTATGAGGTTTCCCTTGAGAATAGTCAAAACCTTATGCTATGACCCTTGCTCTCCCATGTTATTGTGAACTCTAAAATTGTCACACTATAATAACAGAAGAGATACATATTTATAATAGCCAAAATTCAACAAATCCCAAAACATATCTCCTTAATTCTTAGAATAAAATATATTATTATAATCTTATAATACCTCTCAAATATCATAAATATATTATAATATCTCTTAGACTATTATAAATATATATATCTTATAATATATTTTAGAATATTATAAATATATATCTTACAATATCTTTTAGAATATTATAAATATCTTATAATATCTTTTTATATTAATTTATATGATCTCCTAACTAATACAAAATATCCTAACATTAATGAATAGATCAATGAACCGAACCGATTGAACCTGATATTCATAAATCGCTCGGACCAGATTACTATTCAGCTTTTTAATTTTTGACAATCTCGAAATATATTTTCTTTCTCTTTATCAACAAAGGTTTTAAGGCGTATTACAACAATGGGAATAACGACCTAGATCAAAGTAAATGGAGTGGGTGTATATTTTAACATGCTCTATAGATGTAAGATTTAAATTGAACAATACAATTTATTGAATTAAATAAGAGAATCCCAAGATCTTATCGCGATTCTAAGATTTTTATGCCTATGTTTGATTTTTGAGAAAAATCACGATAACCTTGTTCATTTTCTAGAAGCTATATATAGTTGCTTCTTTAAATCACGGTATAAATAACTATGGATGTGCGGTTGCGGTAACCTATATCGACTAATCAAACAAATTCTATATCTTAAATCCTAAATATAAATTTTAAAAACAATTAGTTATTGTTAGTCTGAAATTTTTTACTTAATCTTTTCTACAAGAATGTGAGATACGAGGTGGATATAAATGTTAAGTGTAGATAGTCAAAGTTTTGGTTTTGACACCAAGTGAACTTTTTATAGATTCGACAAATGAACTTTTTGATGGACATAGTGATTTGAAGACATTTTTTACAGTAGTAACAATTTCAAGCAGTAGTAACAAAGACACATGGAAGCACATCAGAAGACAAAAGTCAACGTCGCAATATACATGTTGAATTTTGTAGAGTTATTTGTTGTTGGCCGTTATTGATGTACCTAGTATATATGTAGATTTAGATGTTTTAATGAGGGATCACATTTCATTTTATTTTCTGTGAAATTCACACATCCGAGTCACAAAGATAAAGAATTTGTGAGAAATGTATGAACATGCGTCTCACCCTTAATTCGAACATTTTTATCCAATTGCTTTACTATTTTTCTTTATCAACTTTATCCCTTTAAGTACTTTTACATTTACTTCTTTGAACTTGTATCCAATTTCCCTTAAATTTTGCATTTACTTTTTTTTCCATTTTCCCTTCTCCATGCGATTATTCTCCCCTAAACATGATGTAATTTGTTTCCCAACAGTATAGTAAAGTACTAAAAAGACAGAGAAAACAAATTGATCTAAAAGTCAGTAGACTGAATAAGCACCACAACTCCAACAGTAGACACAAATTTCCAAAAATAATAATGTAGCACTAAATTTTTTTGTTACCGGGAAGAATTGAACTCTCACACATTGTCTCAGTTATGATTAGTTCCATCCGGCATTACACTATCTTTGTTACTAGTAGTTCCAGCGGAAGAGCAAAGTTATTTCTATAACAAATAAAACAGAAGAAGAAAAATTTATTAAATCATAAACTAGCATAAAAATAACTATTTTTTATTGTGAATCAAGGAAGCTCTTACCAGAGCAACGAATCATACACAACTTGAAATTGAAAAAAACCTTCACGCATCGTGCTATGACCCTTGCAGCTCTTAGGGAAATTATTGTCGCCGTCGAGAGACTTACATCAAACATTTGATTGAGATGTTTCCTGAAACCATTGAATGACATAATTTCATGAAGTAATTGAGTTTCATGAAACCCTTGATAAACCCTAATATTCTAACTATGTGCATGCAAGTTGAAGGGTTTGAGAAGAAGGAGAAAAGAATAAAAGGTTAGGTTTAGAGTTTGGGAGAAGAATCACATGGAGAAGGAAAAAAGGGTTAAGGTTATGGTTTGATGAGTTTGGGAGAGAAGAATTTTTACTTTCAGTTTCAGCGCAGGGAATGAAAAATTTGTTTTAGCGCTCTAGATTTCAGAAAGGAAATGAATTTTTTTGTTTTAGCGCTAAGAATTTCAGATAGGAGAGAAATAATTTGTTTTAGCAAGATGACCTAGGAAGAGGAATGATTGATATTTGTCTTAACGAGAACATAATTTTTTCTTTCCAAAGAAAATGTCTAACAAGAGGACCAATGTTCGATTCTAGTCCCAGGAGTTTTTTACAAATAAAATTTATTTTAATAAAATATAGGAGAACGGTCTCCTATCATTTATATTTTATTAAAATATTTGAAAATTCTATGAGAACGGTTTTAACTCATTCACGTCCATTGTATAACATTTGCAAAATATATATACACTACCACAACGGAATATATAATTTGTTCTCAATTACACTCTATGAGAACGGTTATTTTACCTCCCATAAATTAAGCGTTGTTGCAGACTCAAAATATTGTAGTGGTTGTTTTGCTCTTATGTTGATTCTCTGTTTTTCGATTTTTTAGACATCATTGGTATGGTTGATGTTAGACGATGTGATTGATCTAGAAGGGGGGTTGAATAGATCATTTAAAATAATTTGCGCTTTTCAAAATTGTTTTTCAGAAATATATGTGAAAGCTTCCCAGAATCTCCAATCTTCTAAACGATCCTCTATTGAAAAGATCAGATATGCGTAACCGTATGGGATAGAATGACAAAGTAAGAATCAATGTATTTTACTCAATTTACCAATCACTTATACACCTTCAATGAATATTAATTACTTCCAATGAGTTGAATGAGATAAAGCTAAACACAGTGAATAATTTATGGATTAGTCAATTTATCAAACACCTTATGAGCAAAGCACATTAGGTTTGGTTTTACTAAATTGTAGTGGTGAGTTTTCTTAGGTATCAATCAAAAGGATTGTTACCAATGTTGTGAAATGATCTCAGCACACCATAATTTCAGTACATGCAGATTTGACAAGTTAATTTTCACAAATTATAGTAATCAAGTATGGAGATAAAGAAAAAGAAGAAGAAGACACGATTAGTTAAGGAAGTTCCCCTTGTCGTCCTCGCGTAGGGTACGTCTTCCCCTAATTCTAGAATCTAGAATTGAGATACTTGATATTAAGTTGCAAATGTTACAAGAAAAGAGATAGTTCAAAATACAAACAAAACAATATTGCAGATGTAACAGTCTTCTTCCATTTCCTTGGTTTTAGCAAAACCAAGTGCCAAATTCTTCGAACAAACCTCTGGTTACCGCTACTTGATTAAGCAAACCCACTGTTTCTTAATCCTTTCACTCATCTGATTTCAATCGCAAGCAATTTGACCCCAAATCTATCTTCACAATCCTCCGGTTACCGCTACTTGATTAAGCAAACCCACTGTTTCTTAATCCTTTCACTCGACTGAATTCAATGAATCAGAGACTTGTGCAAAAACCCCCGCACCAATAGGAATCTTGGAGGAGAAAATCCAAACAATTTTATTCAAGAACAGCCCACAATTGCTCAACCCAAATCTAAATTGAATCATTTATTTGAACTTTATCACCACAACACTTTTCTTGAATCAACAACCATGATTATGTGTAGATGTTGATTTTTGAGAAGAGAGGATGAAGGTGATGAGCGCTATGTGTATCTTTCACCGGTTCTTGTTAAATTCAAATGATGATGCATAATGAATATATATATATATATATATATATATATATATATATATATATATATATATATATATATATATATATATATATATATATATATATATATATATATATATATATATGTGTGTGTGTGTGTGTGTGTGTGTGTGTGTGTTACCTAATAGTCAAGACCCACAATCATAGCAGAAAAACACATAAAGGCAGCAAGCGGTCGACTCAAACAGAAAGGGGGGTCGGCGTGACACAACCCACAGACGAAGGAAAAATTGTTTTTGAAGTGTAATGCATCGACCGCTTCAGGACTTGCGTCGATGCAAACTTTGAATGTTTTGATTCCCAGGTTGAGTCGACCAGAAGGGTCGACGTGACACATCCAGTAGTTTGAGGAAAATCCATTATGAAGTACAGTGCATCGACTGTTACAAGGCTTGCATCGATGCAATAGTTTAATATTTTGATTCCCAGGTTTAGTCGACCGGAAGGGTCGACCTGACACATCCAGGGCTTGGTTGAAGCTGATGAGTCAACCGCACATATCTTTGAGTCGACACATAGATTGAATTTTCTCAAAAATAAGTGTTTCTGGAGATCTTCATTCCAACCATTCCACATCAAAATTGTTCATAGGACCAATCTAAATTGAGAGTGAGTAATAGTCGTTTTGAAATCATTAAAATACTTATAAATGGACCTTTCCCTCACATACTCCCCCTTTTTGATGATGGCAAAACAATGCTCAAATATGCTCCCCCTAAGTTTGTGTGTTCCGTAAAGCACCACTTGCAACCTACATATAGTCTTCAAAGCTACATATAATCTTCTGTATGTTTGCTTTTCTCCTTTGACAACATCAAAAAGAGAAAAAGCACAAGGTCAAGAGTAAAAAAAATTTCAAATGAAAAATCATCATCTATTTGCAACTTAATATACTAACAATCAGTCACATAAAATGAGATTAGTGCAGATCATAAAGTGCAATAATTAGACAAAAGCATGTAGTATATTACAAACCAGTTAATAAAGATAAGTGAATAAGCTTAACAAAAAAAGGCAACTTAAGGTCTTAAATATAATTACACATAGACATGAATCAATTATATAGGTTATCGTTGTCATGGTTTTCTGGAGCATCCGATGAAAGGTTTGGAAAATACTGAAGGAAGGTGGATTGAAATGAGGCAATGTTTTCAGCTTGTGATTGAAGCATGCCTTGTAATGTGGAGTACCTCTGAGCTTGAAAATTTGAATTGGTTGAGAAAATTTCATTTTGGAGTTTAACAAGGTTGTAGAGGTTTGAAATCCTCTCATTTTGAAGGAATGTGTCTTCCTTTTGTTGGATCTGCATTTTCTCCAAAAGAGCTATCACATTTGCATTGTTCTCTTGGGGAGCTTGGGCATCCTCGTCCATATTTGCTTCACTTTCTTCTTCCTCGTAATCTTCTTCTTCATTATCATCCTCTTCACCATCACTATTTTGGAACGTAACAAAAGTACTTCTCACAATGTAACAATATCTTTGTTCTTTGTGATTCCATCGGAAGCCCATTAAAGTAAGTGATTTCTTTGTAAATTCTAGATCAGAAGACATACCGGCAAAAGGAATTCCTGGAACATTAATCTTTTCTCGATTCAGAACTCTTTGAATGAAATAGGGATAGCAAAATGCGGCGTCTCTTCCTGAATTGTGCAGATCAAACATTCTACTAGAAAAATAATATGGCCAATGAACCTTTATGTTATGTTTCAAAATATAAAAGCAGTTTAACCTCAGCTTTATCCACATGAGAGAGACCTCCCTTCTTAGGTCGAATAATGTGGAAAACGATCCAAAAGAGAATTCTGTCAAATGGAGCCAGGGCACCAGTAGTTAC
This sequence comes from Vicia faba, assembly GCA_948472305.1. Lineage (NCBI taxonomy): Eukaryota > Viridiplantae > Streptophyta > Magnoliopsida > Fabales > Fabaceae > Vicia > Vicia faba. The sequence continues at coordinate 325,716,172 of OX451737.1, read as the reverse complement.
AGATCTTGGAAATAAATCACTATTCATAATTCTATCACTATAAGGCTTCTTAAGCATGGAGTTTAAAGCGGACTTGAATTCATAGTTAGGAGCAAGAACAGTATCAAAAATTTTAGTAGCATCAGAGTCAATTGGCCACATACCAAATAGATCTCTCCATATATGCGAGATCACCATATAATATTTGTTGTTGATTCTATACTCAAATTCAAATCCTTCAAACTTTCATTGCATGCCAGCATATAACATTTTTACTAAATCCTCATTATAAGGGGTATCACATTCAAGAAATAAGTGGAATTTCTGAAATCTTAACAATTCTATAATCTCAGGAAGATGCATGTGATCCAAAGTTTTCAGATATAAAGTTTATTGTCTAACTATACTTCTCTTACCAAAAGTGTCTGCAAAAGTACCAGCAATATAATTAGAAAAAAGTGAAAGGGAAGTTACCAAAATATCGGAAGGAACACTAAAGGAGCTGTCTCTGAAGGTCTCTTTTTGGTTACCCTTGAATCCATTAGATGAGTTTCTTGAGAGAAATGGGTATGTGAGGGAGATTTTGATTTTTATGGTTTTGAGAGAAATGGGTATTTTTATAAAGAAAACAATATGATATATAATATTCACTAAGAAGGAATCCAATTTTTACGCGATGCACTGCTTATAGAGCTTTCAGTCGAAGCAAGGATAATTCTAATTAATGTTTAGTGAGTTATATGGTATGCGTCGACGCATTCATGCTATGAGTCAACTCAATAATAAAGATGTTTGATTTTATGTAGCTTTTTCAATTGATTTCATGCAATTAATATAACACGTAAAAGACCTATGCACTTTAAAAAAAATAAAGAAGAACAAGTTTAGCATTTACACATAGTCAAGAATAGAAAATAGATGAGAACGGTATTACCTTTATGAATATTTATGAGAGCTTTCACTAAAACTATCCATAAGTGCATCAAGCATTAAGAGAATATGTCCAATAAAATAAGGAGCATGCAACTTAATTAAGTTGTAACCTATCCGAGATATCGAGAACACCAAGTTCCCTACGGATGTGAAAGAAGGGTTTCGTAGAAGGGGGGTTGAATAGATCGTTTAAAATAATTTACGCTTTTTAAAATTGTTTTTTAGAAATATATGCAAAAGCTTCCGGGAATCTCCAATCGTATAAATGATCCTCTATTGAAACGATCGAATATGCGTAACTGTATGTGATATAATGACATAGTAAGAATCAATGTGTTTTACTCAATTGATCAATCACTTATACACCCTCAATGAATATTAATTACTTCCAATGAGTTGAATAAGATAAAGCTAAACACAATGAATAATTTATGGATTAGTAAATTTTTCAAACACCTTATGATCAAAGCACATTAGGTTTGATTTTACTAAATTGTAGTGGTGAGTTTTCTTGGGTATCAATCAAAAGGATTGTTACCAATGTTGTGAAATAATCTCAACACACTGCAATTTCAGTACATGCAGATTTGGCAAGTTAATTTTCACAAATTATAGTTGTTTTACCACAAAATTTACCCTCTCATTTTACTCAAGACATGTCCATTGAGATCTCCAACTTGCCCTAGGATAACTAAGAATTGACCAGACAAATTCTCCTCATAAAGGCAATAAACCTCTAGATAGGGTTTCAGTTTTCATCAATATGTGTGAGCTCCAAGGGTCTAAAATGTTTTCCATGGCCCTAATATGTCCTCAAGATCATCCATGCCAAATTTCATGCCTTGCACAATAAGTTTGCTCAGTCAACTGCTCAAGTGCTTGAAAATCAACTATACTAGGTCAAAAGTCAACTGTGGCCTATATACAGTCAAACTTCAATATTTTTTGTCAACATCAACATTTTGAAGTGATACCCATCATTTTATAAAGGTTTTATCATGATTCCTCAAGAAATGCTCCTAATTCATCAAAAGTCAAAAATTGCTAATTAGGGTTTCTATAGGAAAAGTCAACTGAACTTTGACTAGCCATAACTTTCTCACACTTTATCAGAAATTTTTTCACCAAGGCTCATTTTGAAGAGAATCCAATTACCTACAACTTCTCTTTAGCCCTCAAGTTCAATAAATTCGTCAATTAAAAGATACAAGCTCAGACATTATGGATCCTTTCAAAAAGTTAACAAAAACACCTTTTGGGTCAAATCTTCTTACATAAACATGGAAGATCCAATTGGGATGAAACTAAAAGGGTTTTTTAGAGAACATCCTAAGCTCTCTAAAAAGTCCAAGAACACCCTCATAGGGTTAAAATTGAGAGAGATATGCATTGCTAAAGTTGGGTCATTTTTTAGAAAGTGCATGAAGTGCAAATTGAGAAATATTGAACTTGTGGACTAATGAGCCTAGGTTTTAAAGTTTGAACATGTTTACAACATGATTAAGAACCCCTAAACCGGTCCATGTATTATTTTAATTTTTATTTCATTTATTTTTTATTTTATTCATTTAAACTCAAATTAAATCAAATAAAATGCAAGATTAATGCACAAGGCATGTAAGGCTTAAGATTTGAATTTTTTGTGGTCCAAGTAGCTCATAGCAAGCTGTCAAAATCGTGACAACCAAACAAATATCATTAAGACAAGATTTTCACAAGTTTGGAAAGTTTTTCAAATGAATTTTGGAAACAAATCATGCAATTGATGTCATGATATTTCTTCCATTATTTTTGACCTAAATTCCTCCTCTATATAAACACAACACCCTCATACACTAGAGAGCACGAAATTGTCTGCCCAAGAACACTATTTAAAAACCTCAAATTTTGTCAAAACTAGGGCAAAGTCAAAACCAAAGATCTAGCCACTTTCAGTCCAAGTCATCAATTACAAATCATTCCTGACGTATCTAAGGGTAAGAATAGGTCGAAATTCATGGCCATTGATGCATGAAACAAGCATACTCATCTTCTCCGATTTTCTTTTCTTTCAAACATTCATATAATTAATTTCATGCATTGCTAATGTTTATTAATTGCCCAAATGAGTTCCTGTTGTCACGTAGAACAGGTTTGAATCAAAAACAATAGTTTGGCTTGGTGGATGAGGCTCCTGACTGTGACCCAAGGGGCATGGGTTCAACACCTACCCCATGCATTTTTCACTTTTTTGACTATTTTCTTTTCTAACCCTTTTCATTTGTTTATTTTTCACTTAATTTGTTTTCTATCATTAATTTAATTAACATATAAAATCACAAAAAACATTAAATATTAGTTTTAGGATTTTAATTAATTAAAATAATTTTTGACATAAAAGTTATTGTGATTTAATTAATATCGATTTTATTTCATAATTAAATTGTGAATTAATCAGAGTTAGGTTTTTAATTATTAATTCACACTTTTATTATTTTCCAAACAAAAAATACCAAAAATATATTTTCTAACACTTAGAATCTTAGGTTTTAATTATTTTCTTGACATTTTTCTTATTTTTATTTCTATTCATTTTCTATTTATATTTATTAGACAAATTGTATAGGTCGCATAATAATTGTAATAGCCGTAGTTTAAATTCTCGCAGTTTTATTATTTATGTAACTACACCAAAGCCATGTAATAGCGTAAGAACTTTATTTCTCGCCTTTATATTTTTTGTAAACTTGTATATATTTAACTACTAGTAATTAGGCATGTATGGTAAGATCTAAAAAAACAGTAGAAAACCCTAATTTCAAGATAAATATAACTGAATTGAACACACTTCTCACACTTGCACCTCTATGGTAACCTCTCTCGTTGCCTCGGAAAACAATGGTCATGTCCCTCGAACGTAAGGATACTGTAGCAGTAGAAATGTTTAAGATTAAGCCATTGGATTGACTAGACTTATACAAATGAAAATAAAAATCGCCACCGCACTTTATTGTTTCCAAAGGAATGGGAAAAGAGCGAGTAACCCAAAAAGAGGGGGAAAGATTCATGGTAAGGGGGTTGGTTATGCAAAGGGAAGGTATTAGCACCCTAAACATCTACGGTACTCTGTAGGAACCTCTTTGTAAAATCTGTATATTTTGGCTATAAAATGTTGTATAAAAATAGACGGTAGAGGTGAGAAAAGAAATATATTTTTATGATTTTTGCACCCGCCGCGGTTGCGAATCTTGAGTGTCTACGTACCACCTTTCGTTCAATAGGGGATCAGGGTACACGTAGTTCCTCTTTTAAAATTTTTAAAACACAAGTGTGTTGATTGATTTTATGAGATAAGACATCATCGTCATTGTCTGTGTGGAAAACATACTTACTACCCGCAATTATGAGAAAGGAGAATTTGCATCATCTCAAAATGGAGGACATGACTTAGATTTTAAAATCAACAATGTCTCACTCAACACCCAAGTGGAAAATATCTCACTTCACTACATATTGTAGAAGTATAGTTGTTTGCATCACTACAAGGATTGACAAGAGTCTAATATTTTGAGAAAGGTTTTTAAAATAGAAAGCCAAAGTGGCAAAAATGGTTCGAAATGAGATTGATTGACTTTTAGTCTTATCACAAAAAATGTCAAGGTATTATTAAGTTGATTGAATTTTATTTATGAAAATGTTTTGAAAAATGCATGGACCTAAGTCCAAGTTTATTATGAAAGTGGTTCAAGTTTAGAAACAAGAAGGGTTTTCAAAAGGAGGGAGGAGATTTTTGAAATTAAAGAAGATGGGAGGATAAGAAGGGACTATACTAAAGCATAAGGTAAAAGCTAGGGATAAGAACCATCTAACCAACAAGAAGCCAATACTTGACATTATGAGTCAAGATAAAATTCCCATTCTTTGAATTGAAACCAAACAAGCAAAGATACTAGACCTCTTGAGAACCAAACTTCAAATGTATTAAGTCTTCACAAAAATTGGGCAGAGTAATGGTTGTATACGGGTGAATTCCAGATTACAGACAAAGAATGTAATCACAATAACCTGCACACAAAACAAACAAACAATCCAATGTCTTGAGGTAAACCTTAAAAACTCCAGACAAAATATCAATTAAGGTCACAAGGTCTCCAATATAGGCCAAGGTTTCTAATCCTAAGTCCAAGAAGTCCAATGCTCCAAAATGCCAAGGATAGTAACCAAATAGTCCAAATGTCATTAAAGGTTTTTATGGTTCATGTTGATTATTAGGTGTCTTAAAATAGAAAAGAAAAGCTCAAGTGAGCAAAATAAAAATGACAAGAAAGTAAATGCTCAAGTGAGCAAAATAAAAATGGCATGAAATGTAATGCTTAAAGTAAATGGTACATAAAGCATAAAAAATAAAAGCATAAAGTAAAAACAATTTAATAATTAGTGGTTAGTTGGATGACCATCTTGAAACTTGCATTTGGAACTCATTAGAGGATTGGTAGAACCAAAGCCTCCACACAACAAGTTGCATTTGTTTTTTGTCAAGTATATCATCCATTTGGAATCCTCAAAAGTACCATTTAATGATCAACGATATTTAAGTGATCCGCGTTGACCAAAAGTGTTGTAGATCCATTAGAGGATTGGTAGAACCAAAGCCTCCACACAATGAATCTCAAGGTTATTGAATCAAAGAGATCAAATTAACAAACTTGGGCTTACAAACATAGGTTTGGACCACGAATGATCATTTATTCGAATCGAGATAAAATTTAGCACTATGTTAAGCAATCGTAAGTGGACTTATGTAGAAGTCGCACCTATTTTGAGGCGGATCAAGAGCAATCTATGCACCATTTGTTTTGAGACATGATATAGAGATCATGCTCCAATAACACTTAGTGCAATAAGAAAGGGATGAGATGAAAAGGGGTGGGAAAGAATACAAACCACATTTGAATTAAATTTTAATTAAACTATTATTAAAATCATTCATCCATTTTTATGGAGTTAGACTCAACACCATGGATCCAATGATGTTAACAAAGTTCATAATAAAAAATCCAACCCAAGATCAGCCAGAAAATAATCACAAAATAATATTGCATATAATATATACATAAAAAAAGTTTTAAAAAGTTTTAAAATAGAAATAAAAGAGAAAAATATTAACTATGTTCAAATTAATCAAGAAATAAAAAGTAAGACCATAGAAAAATCAGAAAAGGACTCAAATATTTTTATAAAATTTTTGGTAATTTTTTAAAGTCAGAAACTATTTTTTTAATTAAAAGAAATGAGTAAAATAATAAAAAATGATAAAAAATACCAAAGTCAGAAATAAAAAATAAATGAGGTCACCAATATTTGTCACAATATCATTGGATCATTCCATAATTTTTTCAGAATTTAAAAATACATAAAAGTATTTTTAAATATTTAAAACAATTCAAATAAAGTGAAAATTTATAAAAAAATATCAAAACACAAAATAAAATTGTGAAAAAATAAAAATCAGAAAGAGAAAAATCAAAAATATTTTTTAATAATTTTTTCAGATTTTTTGTACTAAAAATGAATTTTCTATGATTTTTTGAAATTTAAAACAATTAAATATAAAAATCAGAAAAGAAAAACAAAGTCAAAAATATATGGACCATTGGATGAGAGTAAAAATGCGTTAGTAATCAAATCCAAGGGATCTGGCACAATGTGCATATCATGGTCATTAGTGAATAAAACACTGAATCATTAATTAAATCAGATTTTCAAAAAAATAGATGGCGCGCCTTCATTGGTTTGAAGATGACACATTGGTCATTTTCAACCTCCAGCCAACGTGAATTGAAGGTCTCTCAAACTGTAAAATTAGAAGCTCAGACCTATGCCATTCGCTTCGTCTCTTCAAGACGAAGACAACACACCTTCGCGACAAATTTATATAAACTGTAGCTCAAGCAATTTGGAAGGAAAGTTTTGAAAAGGGATTTGAAATTTCATGGTCAAAACGTGTTTCCAGATAAAAGTAAGTGTTGCGACTAGAACCAGGAAAATGAGAGCATCACAATGATATCAAAGTTTTGAAGAATTGATGGAGAAATCTACCTATTGAAGTTAAGTTGCAGAGCTCTGAAACTGGACTTCTATGGAGCAATATAGGGCACTATTCTTGAAGGTAATTGTATGGTTAGCTTCAGGGAAGATCAAGGAAGGTAAATTCATAGAAAAATTGGATTGAAAAAGGCTTGAACACTGATTTCAAAGTTACATAAATTTGAGTTATGGAACAAGTTTGGCAGGATGATTCTGGCTATCCAAGCTTGAGGAAATGAATGGGGGATGACCCTCTATTTATAGGAGAATGAATAGGATCATCAAGCTGGTGAAATGATGAAGTTTGGAGGGAAATTGTGGGAGATCTGCAGCATGAACAAAGTGTGACTTGTTTAGCATCAAAACTCATCCAAATCGTGTGTTTCATGATGCTAAACACCTTTGGAAAGTTGATAAACATGATTAGAAGCAAAAACGCATGGAAAACTTGTGATTAGAAGCCAAAACAAATATTTCAAAATCTGACTTGTGATGAAACTTCAGTTTCAAGCTACCAATTTTAAAACAATGGCATTTTTAACTCAAGGGGTCTTATGGCATGATTCTTGATGCTTTAGAAAGATGAGATTACAAGATTTGCAATGGAAAAATAATGGAATCAAATGGATGCTTGAGCTGAGAGTTGCATTGAGTCAAAGTTAGAGAAAAAGAGTTGACTTTCTATACTTAGAAATATTTCAAATTTTTCTTCAAAAGTGACCTATAATATTTTGCAACCAAACATGGACTTCCACTTGGAAATTGCTCTTGACCAAAAAAGATGACATAAAATAGACCTCTTGAATGACATTTTGAGACTTGAACCATTCAAAATATACAAAAATTGAGAGAGTTATGATTTGTTGAAGTTGGAAAAATAATCATGAAATGACCTATAATCTTTTGTATCCTTAGGGCATTTTCCATCCATTTTCTCACTTTGAACATAAAAGAAGGAATAAAGTTCACATCCTAAAGATCATTATTGAAAAAGAGTAGGCTCAAGGTGATAAAAATTGACCAAGTTATGATCATTTAAAGTCACACATGAGAAAATGAGGGTTCATCTAAGGGACTTGTAATCTTTCTTCATCATCAAGTTTCTTCCACATGAAAAATCCTTGAAAATTTTGAAGTTATTTGTTAATAACCATTTGAAGAGAAGGATGTATTTGGAATCACTCAAAAATACCAAAAGATGATCAAGATATACTTCTTTGAAGTTCAAAACCCTAGCTCCTAGATCAAGAAAATGCTTTGAGGAACTTTGACAATTTTGAACAACCTTCTTGTACCAACACTCTTTCTTTGTAAATAGAAGTTGTTAAGGATGATAATGAGGACTCATAGCAACCAAAACTACTTCCATATCTTGAGAATTGAGAGAAATATTCACTTGTGACCAATAGGAACAAGACCTTGTCCAACCATGACAACTTCTTCAATCAACCCCTTGTACTTTTGAATCAATTTGATAACTTGGAAATGTAGTGAACCAAAATAAACCTTGCCATTCCATCCCTTCCAAAACAACATCAATGTTGAGATTTGAATTTCTCAAGCTTTATTGACTAGGGCATGTAAATAAACTCATGAACCCATGGATCAACTTGCTAAGCCACATTGCCTTTACCTACATTATCAACAAGTAAGACAAACCAACATTGCATTTTATTAATTAGAAGGAAAATCAAGACAAAATATTCATGATCACAAAAGAAAACAAGTCAAGGTGCTTGGTGATTCCTCAAAGAGCAAAGCTAAAGATAGGGAGAAGAACCACAAGCCCTAATGTGATCTTGTTGTGATTGAATCAAAATAGTATGGTGAAGGGATATTAGGGGAAAAATTGGGATACAACAGATACCATTAGCAAAGACCCTCGGTATAAATAATCATAAAAGATCATAGTCCCTCGATGTCCCTCGAAGTTTCCTACGGTATATGATCTTGTCCTTCGATGTTGCCTATAAATATATGATGACGTCCCTTCAAATTGCTAAAGGTATCCCTACATGTGGCCTTCAATGACCATAACGACGACTCTACGCCTGTCCCTCAAACATCCAACGATAAGGCTACCTACTCACTAATAGTAGGATAGCACCATCTAAAGGAAAGTAGGAAAAGAACACCTTTTTTGAGTAGGTAGATAGCTGTTAAGTACTTGCTCAAAACAACCTTTTTCACACTACACTTTCAAAACCTTTTCAAAAACTCTTTATCAACACTCTTGAAGACTGATACAAGAGTTACCATAAAGCAAGCAAACTTTTCAAAACACACAAACACAAAAGCAGTTTTAAAAATGAGCAAGTACCTAAGAGCCCATGGAAAACCACAGATGGAAAGCGTGCTAACACCTTCCCTTTCTATAATCTACCCCCCTTACTCAGAAAATATCGAAAAAGGTCTTTTTTCCGTTCTTTTCACCCTTTCCTTTGTTGGATAAAAGAAAAGTCGATGGCGACTCTTGCTTACCGCAACATTTGCAAACACAAACGCAAAACCAGTATTAACAGTCAGTTCTGCCACCGTATCACAGAACTGGGGACTCTGCTGGGGAATCAAAAAGTGGGGTTACCTTAGAGCTACTTCATTACTTAACTGCTTTGTATGCTTTGATTGCTTTACTTTTTGAGGGATTTGTTTGGTTTACTATAGATCTTACACCCGGATCTGGGGCACCTTTTAGGTAAGTAGCAATAGATCATGGAAACTATGTGGGGTATACCGACATGGTTGAAGCGATAGCTATGTTGATGTGACATTTTGGTTGGTACTGGTAGCCCTTGAGTAATCAAGGAGAATACGGGGCCGCTGCGTGGTGTCATAAAGCGTCAACTGACCTTAGAACCTTAAATTGACCAACTTGGACATTAGGAAGTAGTAAGATAGTCGTGTTTGGTGTAGTCCTAAGTCGGTTGATACTCGATACTACACTCATTGAGATTTGACTCCCGAGTTTTGTTTGGTGGCAAGTTAGTTATCGATCAGAACGAAACTTGTGGGAAAGATCAGTGATATTGAGATCCCTTAGAACCCGATTACTATTACTAGGATAGGTTGAGCCAACTAAATTTAAAGAGGGTGCTTACCTACAAACCCCATGCAAGCCTAAACCTAAGGCTGCTTGTGTGATTTGTTTTCTTTCAACTTGAGCTACTTGCAGGGTTTTTATCTAACAATATGATCTCCTTGCAGGATTTGTTTACAGTCATTATCCAGTAACCTGGAATTCTTAGACTCACTTGTCTTCATCACCTTACACTTTTGCTTAACGCATAGCATATACATCATAACATCATGCCACAACATTTCCTTAACCATTTCAAGGATCTCAAGGGTTTGTGATGCAGGTTATGATAAATCAGACGTCTAGCAAGGGGCAAGGGGATTTATTTTCCTCTAGCCAATGCCATCAAAAGATCAAAACTCAACAACTTGAGTCAGGGGCTATGACCCACTTGATATAGTAAGCTTGATTCTCGTAGAAGGACACTCAACGATACGAAGTTCTTCAATCAGAGCTGCAAATTTCAACTTCTGACATTTTCTTGTTTACCCCGCAAGATCCTTGAAAACATTGCATGAATGCCATTTCATAATAGGTCTTTCAGTACAGGTTTCTCATCTTTTAGCTATTTATTTCAGCAAAATAAATGGCCCTTGAACAAACAGTAAAAGATCTTCAAGCTCAAAATGCTCAGTTCCAACAAATGCTCATGGCTTTGGCCCAGGGGCAGGAAGAAGAGAAGGCAAAGAAACCGGTTGGCATCTTGAATATGGGAAGGAGACTCAGAGGACTGGTTCAACGAGCTCTAGATCTCACAACTCCATTAAACGAGGGGGATAATCATGAAGAAGATAACAACCTGGGGACTGATAAAGACGAAGCTAATTATTCTGAGGAGCAATATCCTCCTGCTGATGATAAATACAAACAATTGGAGGATCGTCTCAGTGCTATGGAGATTCCACATATACCTGGTTTGGACTTTGAAGAATTAGGGCTGGTTTCTAGCGTGATCATCCCACCAAAATTCAAGGTTCCCACATTCGCCAAATATGACGGGGTCTCTTGTCCTAAACTTCACTTGATATCATATGTCAGAAAGATCTAGCCTCAAACTACTGACCGGAAGTTATGGGTCCATTTCTTCCAAGAAAGTTTAGCTGGCACGCAACTGGAAGTTCTATCAGCTAGAAAGAACAAACATTCATACATGGGAAAACTTGGTTGCTGTTTTCTACAAGCAGTACCAATATAATGATGACCTTGCTCCAACTTGTACACAACTTCAAAGCATGTCTATGGGTTCTAGCGAAGGCTTCAAAGAATATGCCCAAAAATGGAGGGATCTAGCTAGCAGGGTACAACCTCCTCTGAATGATTGGGAAATGGTAGACATGTTTATGGGCACTCTGACAGGCCCGTTCTTTAATCTGCTGATTGGGAGTTCCTCATCCGGGTTCACAGAGATGGTTCTGACTGGAGAAAGGATCGAAAGTGGTATCAAGAGTAGGAAGATCCTGATGGCTACATCTTCTAATGCTGAGAAGAAGCCATTTGCTGGTAAGAGGGAAGCCAATGGTGTGTATGGCCAAAAGGGTCGTAATAAGGCAGACTACCACCAATCTGTAGGGGCAGTGCTGATCTCTAATTTGGCATGCGTGCAACGACCACAACAATGGGGTAATCAGCGAAGGCAAGACAAGCCTAAAAGATAGTTTACCAAGATCAACATGCCCCTGTCTCAAGCATTACAACATATGTTAAGGATGAATTTGATTACGTTGATAGGACCTCATCTAAACCCTAAGACTTCTTATCCTAATTACAATCCTGATGCAAGGTGTGCCTATCATTCTGGCAGTCCTGGGCACAATACTAACAATTGTTGGTCACTGAAATACAAGATTCAAAATATGATTGACGCCAAGGAGATTGAGTTCGACCCTCCTGAGACTCCCAACGTGATCACTGCTCCCATGCCAAATCATGGCCAGGATTGAGAGCATTTTTGTTCATTTGAATTCTCAAGTTGTATTTTCTTTGTTTGTTCAAACAATTATTGTCATGTCAAACTTTGTTATTTCATTAATGTATTGCACATGTTTGTCTTGAATTAATTTATTTTCATTATGCTTAAACTGCTTTCTGACTTCCCTTTTGTGATATTCAACTCTTGATTAAAAGCTCTAAGCCTTTAGAGGGGGGATGACGAGAACGATACCACAATCTCTACAGTATGCTTTTGAACAGACCCCGCTGACGATGTACAGGCGTTGTTTCAAATCCTAAACAATGGAGTTATAAGGAAGATAATCCCTAGTCAACCCCTTTGAGCCTAAGAAGTAGGAGTTTTCTTTTCACACAAATTAAAACCCTTAATCATAACCTGGGGCAGGGTAGTTTTCTCAATTAATTCAGATGTGAATTCAGTCGCAAGCTTTCCCTTCATACATGACAAATAGTGTAGAAGATGCTCTCCAAAAGATGGTGATGGTTCCTCGTAATCATTAAGAACAGGCAGTCATTATCTCTCAAAATAAAGCCCATTAAGTCAAAACCTATTAAGGAGACTTAAGAAAAAAACTAGGGCATCCCGCTGGCCATAATCACAAAAGAAACAGTTTAGGCAAAAGACAGGGATAACAAAATAAAAAAAAAGAGGTCCTACAAATCCTCAACAACAACAAAAAAAGAAAAGGTTACCAAAACGATTGCCTTCTCAAACAAACGTTCAATTTCTGAACCATCACCGAAATATCAGGGCCAACATTCCAAAACTCAATTGGGATTCGAAATGCACAATTAACTAAGCATATGATTGAAGAACATCACAAAGAACGGGTGGGTACAAATAAATTTTGAGCCTTTATCCTTTGTTTCTTAAATCGTGAAGCAGGCCATGTTATAACCCTTAAAAGTCCTAGCTGAAGCATGGATTAGTTCGAGAGCATATTGTTACAAAGGTATCCTGACTCCTGTAAGGTTTGCTATAAATCATGAGTTGATATCACATTCTTGCAAATTTTGTTTTACTACAAAAAATGAATTTTCAAAAAATTTCAAGACAGACATAATCTTTGCATTCTTTAAATGACATTGTTTGCATATGGCTGATTGTTCAAACAATAGAAAAATTCACACAACGAATATTCAGTGAACGAAGACCCCCTCAATGGACAGAATCACCTCAGACGGAAAAAACATTCCCAATAACAAGCCTTTCATAATCAAGGGGGCATGACTTGGTGTCTAATTAATCTGAGGCAGTCAAGCCAATATGCAAAGAATCTCTCCAAAAATGTTGAATAGCCAGGGGCAGATCTCCATCTGAATCACTCGGGGGCTGTTACATTGATCGGGGATTCCAGCAGAAAATCACTGTGAAATTTGAATCTTCGGTACTACAAAATTTCTTGTTTGTGCCAGTAGTATCAGATGGTGTTAGTATCATGTCTTCATATCCTTCCATGACAGTTCTTAGAAAAGATACTTAGGAAATTAAAGACTATCAGAAACTTGATCAAACATCAGGTGCACCAAATTCATCCTGAAGCATCCCCACATAGGCTCCCACGTATGAAAGGGCACATGCGATCACATAAACATTTTCTGGCATTTCTACAACACTTATTGTCATAGACAGTGACAACTCTCCACATCCTATGAGCGCGGACATAGTCAAAAAATACTACGCATGAAAAAGACCAGCTAGGTAGACAGGCCTAGGCAAAATTAAGGGCATCCCGGCAAACCAAAAGAGTTCGGGCAAAAATTAGGGATATATACAAAAAAATTGTACACCTGGCAAGTCAAAAGCCTGAAAAGGCAGCTTAAGCAAAAAAGGGTATCCCGGTGGACTGAAAACCTGAAAGGATGGTCCAGGAAAAAGTTAGGGATTAGAAATGTATGACAATATCCCGCCATCTTGTCATTTATTTATCAGTAGAAGACTTATCACCCTGATAAGAATTTACCAAGCACCCCAGGAGTTGGGATGACACTTAAACCATCCACAAAGTCTCTGCAGGTACTTTCTCCAACAGGTACAGAGGCGGGGGCATCTTACTAAAAAGTCGCTGCCATATCCTTAGCTTACAACCTAGTGATGTCAGGTGTTCTTGTATCCCCGATAGAACAGGAATTTCCAACTACTGCTTCGACATCAGGTTTTCCCCAGTAAAGTCGTCAAACTTCTCAGGATTCCCCAATAGGATTTCATAATATCCTCAGGCAGTGCACAAAGCTTTCCTTCCCAAACAAAGTTTATTTCTCTAACAACGGAAGATCATCTCCCAGCAGTTCAGCATCAACAAAATTTGAAGACCTACATTCTTCATCGCCAGCTGCAATCAGGGATTTGTTTTCCCTAATTCAACAGCGTTGCAATAGAACAACTGATACATTCACATATTGCATTCATACATCATTCTACAAATGTCATAGCATCTGCAGTACAAATGCATACATCCCAATCTCATTTATTTTGAGAACACAATTACACAATGCATTTCATACATCACAATATTGCATACAACTAATGCTTTAACTTTTCAGGAAAGATCGATCAACAGATATTTATCATCAACAATTTTCAAAAGGTCCAGGATTAGCTTCTGAAACAAAACAGAGTAATTATTTGTGCGACCAAATACAGCTTTACACGGGCTCAACATGAAGCAATCTTACACGGGTTTCTTCTGACTTCCAAATATAGCTTTACACGGGCTCATCATGAAGCAATCTTACACGGGTTTCTTCTGAATTCGAAATACAGCTTTAGAAGGGCTCATCATGAAGCAATCTTACACGGGTTTCTTCTGACTTCCAAATACATCTTTACACGGGCTCATCATGAAGCAATCTTACACAGGTTTCTTCTGACTTCCAAATACAGCTTTACACGGGCTCATCATGAAGCAATCTTACACAGGTTTCTTCTGACTTCCAAATACAGCTTTACACGGGCTCATCATGAAGCAATCTTACACGGGTTTCTTCTGAATTCCAAATACAGCTTTACACGGGCTCATCATGAAGAAATCTTGCACGGGTTTCTTTTGAATTCCAAATACAGCTTTACACGGGCTCATCATGAAGCAATATTGCATGGGTTTCTTCTAAATTCCAAATACAGCTTTACACAGGCTCATCATGAAGCAATCTTACAAGGGTTTCTTCTAACTTCCAAATACAGCTTTACACGGGCTCATCATGAAGCAATCTTACACGGGTTCTTTCTCCCTCCTTCTGAAGTTTTACACGGACTCATCCTAAGGCAACCCTGCCCAGGTTCCTTCTCTTGAATTTCCAGATGCAGTTTTACACGGACTCATCCTGAGGCAACCCTACCCAGGTTCCTTCTCTTGAATTTCCAGATGCATTTTTACACGGACTCATCCTGAGGCAACCTTACCCAGGTTCCTTCTCTTGAATTTCCAGATGCAGTTTTACACTGACTCATCCTGAGGCAACCCTACCCAGATTCCTTCTCACAATTTACAGATGCAGTTTTACCCGGATTCATATTGAAGTTGCCCTACCCAAGCTCCCTCTCATATATATATATATCCTAAAACATCCCTACCCAGGTTCGTTCTCATACACTTCCAGATGAAGTCTTACCCGAACTCATCCTGAAATAGCCCTACACAGGTTTCTTTTGATACATTTCCAGATAGCAGTTAATTTCATTCTCCCCAACAAATTACTGCGAAGCATGGAACCGACCAGATAGAAGTTAATTTCATATTCCCCAATAGGTTGCTGTGAAGCCTGGAATACGACCAGATAGCAGTCAGCCTTATTGTCCTCAGCAAGTCCCTGTGAAGCCTGGATCCCGACCAGATAACAGTTTTCTTTCATATCTCCAATCAATAGATAACTCGCCAGTAGAGTAATGGACAACCGAAGCTCCTAAACTCGATTTCCCTAAACATTCCTCAACAGAGTCCTCCTCAACGACAGGAACAAGAATCCCCACAAAGGAATCTCTTATGAAATCAACATTTATTCCGGATGGCATCTTTAAGTCCATCTCCGACGATCTTCGTCACTTTCTATGGATGACATCCTTAAGCCCATCTTCGTCAGTCTTCTGTAATCTTTTCCAAATGGCATCTGTAAGCCCATTCCCGGTATTATCCACCAACAATGTTACTTCAGACGAGTGCAAATTTCTGGGCACTCTAGTGTTCAATCATCTTCCACCTGCAGATCACGAAAGGCAGACCAACCAATCTACATCCTCAGGTTTAAGAAGATTGAACAGGGTCAGCTGTTGTACCCAAAAATTTTCCCTCTCATTTTACTCAAAACATGTCCATTGAGATCCCTAACTTGCCCTAGGATGACTAAGAATTGACCAGACAAATTCTCCTCCTAAAGGCAATAAACCTCTAGCTAGGGTTTCAGTTTTCATCAATATGTGTGAGCTCCAAGGGTCTCAAATGTTTTCCATGGCCCTAATATGTCCTCAAGATCATCCATGCCAAGTTTCATGCCTTGCACAACAAGTTTGCTCAGTCAACTGCTCAAGTGCTTGAAAATCAATTGTACTAGGTCAAAAGTCAATTGTGGCCTATATGTAGTCGAACTTCAAGATTTTTTGTCAACATCAACATTTTGAAGTGATATCCATCATTTTATCAAGGGTTGATCATGATTCCTCAAGAAATGCTCCTAATTCATCAAAAGTCAAAAATTGCTAATTAGGAATTCTATAGGAAAAGTCAACTGAACTTTGACTAGCCATAACTTTCTCATGCTTTATTAGAAATTTTTCCACCAAGGCTCATTTTGAATAGAATCCAATTCCATACAACTTCTCTTCAGCCCTCAAGTTCAATAAATTCATCAATTGAAAGATACAAGCTCAGACATTATGGGTCCTTTCAAAAAGTCAACAAAAACACCTTTTGGGTCAAAGCTTCTTACATGAACATGGAAGATCTAATTGAGATGAAACTAAAAGGGTTGTTTAGAGAACATCCTTAAGCTCTCTAAAAAGTCTAAGAACACCCTCATAGGGTTAAAATTGAGAGAGATATGCATTGCTAAAGTTGGGCAATTTTTGAGAAAGTGCATGAAGTGCAAATTGAGAAATATTGAACTTGTGGAATAATGGGCCTAGGTTTTAAGGTTTGAACGTGTTTACAACATGATTAAGAACCCCTAAACCGGTCCATGCATTATTTTAATTTTTATTTCATTTATTTTTTATTTTATTCATTTAAACTCAAATTAAATCAAATAAAATGCAAGATTAATGCACAAGGCATGTATGGCTTAAGATTTGAATTTATTATGGTCCAAGTAGCTCATAGAAAGCTTTCAAAATCGTTCCAACCAAGCAAATATCATTAAGACATGATTTTCACAAGTTTGAAAAGTTTTTCAAATGAATTTTGAAAACAAATCATGCAATTGATGCCATGAGATTTCTTCCATTATTTTTGACCTAAATTCCTCCTATATATAAACACAACACCATCATACACTAGAGAGCACAAAACTGGATGCCCAAGAACACTCTCTAAAAACCTCAAATTTTGTCAAAACTAAGGCAAAGTCAAAACCAAAGATCCAGCCACTTTCAGTCCAAGCCATCAATTACAAATCATTCCTGAGGTATCTAAGGGTAAGAATAGGTAGAAATTCATGGCCATTGATGCTTGAAGAAAGCATACTCATCTTCTCCGATTTGATTTTTTTTCAAACATTCATATAATTAATTTCATACATTGCTAATGTTTAGTAACTACCCAAATAAGTTCCTGTTGTTATGTAGAACAGGTTTCAATCACATACAATAGCTTGACTTGGTGGATGAGGTGTCTGACTGTGACCCAAGGGGCATGGGTTCAACACCCACCCCATGTATTTTTCACTTTTTTGACTATTTTCTTTTCTAACCCTTTTTATTTATTTATTTTTCACTTAATTTATTTTATATCATTAATTTAATTAACATATAAAATCACAAAAAAAATCATTAAATATTAGTTTTAGGATTTTAATTAATTAAAATAATTTTTGACATAAAAGTTGTTGTGATTTAATCAATATTGATTTTATTTCATAATTAACTTGTAAATTAATCAGAGTTAGATTTTTAATTATTAATTCACACTTTTATTATTTTCCAAACAAAAAATACCAAAAATATATTTTCTAACACTTAGAATCTTAGGTTTTAATTATTTTCTTGCATTTTTCTTATTTTTATTTCTATTCATTTGCTATTTATATTTATTAGACAAATTGTATAGGTTGCATAATAATTGTAATAGTCATAGTTTAAATTCTTGCAGTTTCATTATTTACGTAACTACACCAAAGCCCTGTAATAGCGTAGGAACTTTATTTCTCACCTTTATATTTCTTGTAAACTTGTATATATTTAACTACTAGTAATTAGGCATGTATGGCAAGATCTAAAAAGAAACAGTAGAAAACCCTAATTCAAGATAAATATAACTGAATTGAACACACTTCTCACACTTGCACCTCTAGGGTAACCTCTCTCGTTTCCTAAGAAAACAATGGTCATGTCCCTCGAACGTAGGGATACCATTAGCAAAGACCCTCGATATAAATCATCATAAAATATCATAGTCCCTCGATATCCCTCGAAGTTTCCTACGGTATATGATCTTGTCCTTCGATGTTTCCTACAAATATATGATAACGTCCCTTCAAATTGCTAAAGGTATCCCTACATGTTGCCTTCAATGACCATAATGACGACCCTACACATGTCCCTCAAACATCCAACGATAAGGCTACCTACTCACTAATAGTAAGATAGCACTATCTAAAGGAAAGGAGGAAAAGAACACCTTTTTTGAGTAGGTAGATAGTTGTTAAGTACTTGCTCAAAACAACCTTTTTCACACTACACTTTCAAAACCTTTTCAAAACCGCTTTATCAACACTCTTGAGGACTGATACAAGAGTTACCATAAAGCAAGCAAACTTTTCCAAACACACAAACACGAAAACAGTTTTCAAAATGAGCAAGTACCTAAGAGCCCGTAGAAAACGACGGATGGAAAGGGTGCTAACACCTTCCCTTTCGATAATCTACCCCGTTACTCAGAAAATCTTGAAAAAAGTATTTTTCTGTTCTTTTCACCCTTTCCTTTGTTGGATAAAAGAAAAGTCGGTGGTGACTCTTGCTTACCACAACATTTGCGAACACAAACGTAAAACTAGTATTAACAGTCGGTTTTGCCACCATATCACAATAGTAATCAATTATGGAGATAAAGAAAAATAAGAAGAACTGATGATTTGTTAAGGCAATTTCCCTTGTCGTCCTCGCATAGGCTACGTCTGCCCCCAATTCTAGAATCTAGAATTGAGATACTTGATTTTAAGTTGCAAATGTTACAAGAGAAGAGATAGTTCACAATACAAACAAACCAATGTTACTGATGTAACAATATTCTTACCTTTCCTTGGTTTGAGCAAAACCAAGTGCCAAATTCTTCGAACAAATCTCCGGTTTTCGCTACTTGATTAAGCAAACCCACTGTTTCTTAATCCTTTCACTCGACTGATTTCGATCACAAGCAATTAGACCCCAAATCTATCTTCATAATCCTCCTACTACTGCTACCCTATTAAGCAAACTCACTGTTTCTTAATCCTTTCACTCAGCTGAATTCAGTGAAGTAAAGACTTGTGCAAAAACCACAACACCAATAGGAATCTTAGAGGAGAAAATCCAAAATATTTTATTCAAGAACAACCCACAATTACTCAACCTAAATCTGAATTGAATCCTTGATTTGAACGTTATTGTTGTATCCCAAAATTTTCCCTCCCACTTATCAATAATTTGCTCACAAAATCTCCTTGGGCTCAAGACTGCACTAGGGTTTGATCATCTCAAGACACCTTCTTATGCACTGATGACCAAAATTAGGGTTTAAGTTTGCACAAGGATTTTTGGATTATCAATGCTTCATATTACTTTCACGGACCATTATGTACCCCCAAGATTACTCATGTCAAGTTTAAAGCCTTGGATCATATTTTTGATCAGTCAATTGAGTAGTTCACCTAAAAATCAGCTGTATTGAGAAAAAGGTCAACCATGGCCAATTTATAGTCAAATCTCATAATTTTTTATCCAAATAAACATTTTAAACCCATATGTATCATTTGATTAAGTTTGGACCATAATTCCTCAAGAAATTTGATCAAATCTCCAAAAGGGCAAAATGGTCAAAATTAGGGTTTTGATTGAGAAAGGGCAATTTCTGATTTTTGACCCAGCAAATGGTCAATTAGTTTAAGGCATGATATCAAGAGTTAAATTGCATCATCTTTACCTAATAATATGATTCAAAACATTGCAAATCCATTGGATTGACAGATGAATTTTGCAGTCAACTGATCAAAAGTCAACTGTATATTGAAAAGTCAAACTTTGACTTTTTGGTCAAATTCAAGTGCCAAAGATCACAATTCATCAAGACATGTCGAAATATAAAACTTATTCATCAAGAAATCAAAAAGTCAAGATTTCATTTTGAAAAGTCAAAATTTCTAAACTTAGAAATTGTGTTAGAAATTTCATGTTTTTTCATAACTTTGAGCCAAATTTTCATTATGATGCAAGATGATTCAGAGGAAACTTCCAACATGAAAGTTGTAGATATCCATGAAATCTACAAATTTTCTTCATACAACTTCTCTTAAAAGTGCTTGGATCTCAAGTTATAATTTTATGAATACATGCTCATGAACTAAAAAAGACTTAGTGAAATTTTGCCCTAGTTAGGTAGATTTTTTTACCTAACTTCATGGCAATTTTTCACATAGTTCCAAGGGGAATCTTCTAAAGCAATTAAAATATGAGTTGAATAGAACATTGCAAGCTTTCCAAAATCTCCAAGAACTCCTTGAGATCATTCTTGAGCAAGGAGAATCAAAGGCAAGAAGTTAGGATTTTTAAACTTGAATTACAAGCCATTTTGTGAAGAACACTTGATCAAATCTTCAAGCATGTTGTACAAATCTTGCTTTTCAGGCTTAAAAATTTCTAATCACTCAATAATTTAATGTTTACACAACTGATAGAGCCATTTTCCAAGCATTTGAGCCATTATCCAAGTTGCATTTCCATTTTGGGAAGAAAGTCACCACTTCCATTTTGGAAAAGTGACTTTAATCACAATGTTAACTCTTCTTGAGCCCATACATTGTTGTTTATGACTCAAAAGCATTTAAAAACAAGAAGCAACATATCTACAGCCTGCTAACCACCCTGTAAATCCTTGTACTTCACATTGAAACCATGTTTGTCAACTTTGCTTCAAAAACAAGTAACCAAGCCATAACATGTGATTTCAATTTCTGAGTTGTTTCAAGCCTCAAAACCTCTTGCCTATAAGTACATACACTATTTACAAGATGACACATGAATGCTAGTGCCCTGAAACTATCTCAAACACTTAAAAACCATAAATCTGCTCAAAAACACCATTGATACACAGTTTTGAACCAAAACTCATCATTTTCATTTCCACTCGTGCGTTTTGAAAACCAATCATTCAAACACCTTCTATACATCATACCAAAGTAATCCAGGCCCCTATTTCAAGACTGTAACTCCCCCATAACTATCCACCATTTTCAAACATCAAGCTTGCAGGTTGACTTGAGTAGAGAGGTTCAGGAACTTTCAAGGCAAAGTAGGAGTAGAAATACACTCAAGGAGGTCCAGACAAGATAAACAGATCCTCAGGCCATCTCAAAAGTTTCTAAAACTCCATGCATGACTCCAGCTGCAAGAGGTAAATTTTCAAACTTCTATCTCTCCGTACAAGCATCATTTGATCCTGATTTGTGAAGACAAAATGTAGATATCTTTGCTCTAAAGCTGACCATGTTCATAGTTCCCATTTATATTGACTGTGTGTAGAGAATTTTGGATTTGAAATTTCTGAGAAAGTTAGGTTTCAATTTAGGGCCAGCAAAATTAGTTTTCATCTTTGACTTTTAGCTTACATAAGTTATATAGTTAGATTCGTGGAAAGAAACACCACAACTTTCATGTTTGAACTTTCCATTTTTGTGGAGAGATGAAGAAGATACAGGTGGTCTGGCTAGGCGCGAGGTTGAAGATGAAGTTGTCTTCAGGAAGCAGTTTCTAATATATATTTATGGTTTGACATAAGTAAACGGATGTATAGCCACCCCAGTGGTAAAGCGCGCGCCTGTTCACCCCTTGGTCCTGGGTTCAAGCCCTAGTGTGACCATTTTTACATTTTGCATATTTTCTGACTTTCTAACATTGTTTCTTTTGCAGGCGCTGGGCCCTTTGGGCCTGGCATTGTTTTTTATTTATTTTTGCTAACTCACCTCCCTGCCTACTTTTGGCACCCCCTGGCCCATTTATTTTTATTTACTTATTTATTTCATTTTTCCTTTTGAATATATTTTCTAAAATAATAAAAAATCATTAAAAAAATATTTAAAAAATAGTAGATTTATGTTTTGACATAATTAAAATATTTTTCCCACACAAAAAAATTATTTTTATTCATTATACTTTATTTATCTTTACTAATTACCTTATAAATAAAATTAAAACTAGGTTATTATTTATTTAAATATATTTATTTTAACATAAAAAAGGCCAAAAATATTTCACAACCCATATATTATTTTCAAGACAAAAATACAAAAAATACTTTTTCTTTAAACTTATTTTCTTTTAATCAACTAAATAAAATTAGGGTTTTATTCAAAAATATTTTCTTAATTAATTTCTTTTCTTAATTAATTTAAGTTAATTTAATTTAGATTTAATTATTTTTCTCTAATTAGGTTTAGGTTAAAACCTCTTTCATATAAAAATCCAAACACAAAAAAATCATTTCTTTCAATTTGCATTTGTACTTTATATATTTCTTCAATTATTTGTACATATTCAATTTGGTTGTAATAGATTAATTAGGTTTATATTATTTCAATTCTAATTCATAAATTGTATACCCCCTCCCACAAATGTTGTAATAGCATAGTAACTTTAAATTTCGCAATTTATCGCTTTTACATAATATGCTAGTAATTAGGTTTTGTTTGGGAAGATTAAAACCAACCAAATAGAAAACCCTAATTCAAGACAAAAATAAACATGAAAACAATACACTTGCACACAAGCACCCCTAGGGTAAATCCACTTGGTTGCCTTTACAAAATGACCATATTACGCATGTGAGGTATCTTAGCAAAAACAAGCAAATACAAGATCATAGTCCCTCGATGAAGCTATCTAAGTTGCCTTACAAATGACCTTAGTCCCTCAAAAAGAATACTAAGATACCTTGCAACATTTTTAATTATGGTTACACGATGACCCACGCCCGTCCCGTTAACATCCAAAGATAGAGTTGCTTACCAAATCAATGGTAAGACAACAATGTCAAAGGAAAAGAAAATGAACAAGAAAGACATTTGAGTAGGTAGATTGCTCCTAATTACTTGCTCCATTTTAAACAAAACATCCTTGCTATTTTCAAAACAAACACTTACACTTTCAAAACATCTTACAAAACTTGAAAACATTTTCAAAAGATCAAACATCTTTGTATACATTCTTACGAATAGGAATCATTACAAAGATTGCTTAAACAATGGCCTCTTTTACAAATACTTTCAAAAACCACACAAAACACAATTTCAAACAAAAGCAAGTGATCTAGCAAGTAACTAAGAGCCCATGGAAAACCATGGATGAAAAGGGTGCTAATACATTCCCTTTTCATAATCTACCCCCCGAACTCAAGAAACAATCTCAAAGGTCTTTCCTGTGCTTTTTTACCTTTCCTTTTGGATAAAAGAAAAGTCGGTGGCGACTCTTTCTAACCGCAACATTTGCGATAAAACGCAAAACCTTCAAGTTAGTTCTCCCACCGTATCACAATTATCACCATAGAACTTTTCTTGAATCAACAACCATGGTTATGTGTAGATGTTGATTTTTGAGAAGAGAGGATGAAAATGACGAGCGCTATGTGTATCTTTCACTGGTTCTTGTTAACTTCAAATAATGATGCATGATGAATATATATGTTACCTAATAGTCAAGACCCACAATCATAGAAGAAAAACAGATGAAGGCAGCGAGCGGGTGACTCAAATAGAAAGAGGGATCAGCGCGACACAACCCGCAGACGAAGGAAAAACTGTTTTGAAGTGTAACGCGTTGACCGCTTCAGGACTTACGTCGATGCAGAGTTTGAATATTTTGATTTCCAGGTTGATTCGATCGGAAGGGTCGATGTGACACATCCAGCCGTTTGAGGAAAATCCATTATGAAGTATAGTGTGTCGACCGCTACAGAGCTTGCATCAATGCAATAGTTGAATATTTTGATTCCCAGGTTATATCGATTGGAAGGGTCGACCTGACACATCCAGGGCTTGGTTGAAGGTGATGAGTCGACCGCACATATCTTTGAGTCGACACACAGATTAAATTTTCTCAAAAATAAGTGTTTCTAGAGATCTTCATTCCAACCATTCCACAACAAGATTGTTCACAGGACCAACCCAAATTGAGAGTGAGTAATAATCATTGTGACATTATTAAAATACTTATAGAGGGACCTTGCCCTCACAATTGAGAGTATTGGATATTCGCAGACGAATCAGATGCCAAAAAACAGCAAGTTAATATGGTATTAAGGGACCATAGGTTTGTATATCTACTTCCGACATTGCTCTTGTTTGCTGGATGATTTGAATGTAATTTCCCTTCATATTTTAAACCCTGGTGATGTAGTGTTTCTGTAGCAACAACATTATGAATTGCACCCTTTGGGAATCGTATGCCGACCAATTCGTGAAGTTCAACCAGGAACGAGGAAATGCTTCGGGTTCGACTATTGTTATGCTTCAGTGTGCAAAAGTTAAGGAACATGGTTAGTTGGTTTATTTTGTTATTAGCTAATAAAATATTTTTTTCTAAACTCAAACTTAAGTATGTTGTACCCCAATTTCCCCCCCTAATATTCCTATATCATATCATATAAATTCAATCACAACAAGATCACACACTAGGGTTTGGTTCTTCATCCCATCTTTAACTTTGCCCATAGGGAATCACCAAGCACCTTGATTTGTATCTTGTTGTCATCTATGCTTTTATTTACTTTTAACTAATAAATATAATGTATATTTGCTCTAATTATTGGTATCATAGGGTTAAACCTCAAAGATGCACTTCTCAGGGTTAAACCTCATCTTACATCGTCTTGCTTGGTCGAAAGCTCTTTTGAGGTGGGCAGCATGGTCGGTTTCCGCTCAGACTTAATGATCATGTCATCCATGCATACCTCGAGCATGTCCCCGATCTCACCGCGGAATACTTTATTCATCATCCATTGGTATGTTACCCTGCATTTTTTAGGCCGAAGGGCATTACGTTATAGTAGTAATTGCCCGACCCAATCATGAAGGCAGTGTAATGTTTGTCACTCATCGCCATGGGGATTTGATTATAGCCCGAGTAAGCGTCTATAAATGATGAAATTTTGTATTCGTCCGAGTTGTCGACTAACATGTTGATATTAGGTAAAAGAAATGCGTCTTTGGGACATGCCTGGATGAGATCAGTATAGTCAACACACATACACCATTTCCTATTATTTTTCTTAACAAGTACAACGTTTGAGAGTCAGGTTGAATATCGGGCCTCAGAAATAAAATTTGCCTCTAGGAGGTCTTTGACAACTTTTTCAGCAACCTTCACTTTTTCGGGAGACTGCCCACGCCTACGTTATACTACTGCCCTAACGGATGAATCCATAACACTCCATGAGAACATGTCAGCATTCTCCGTCAAGCAGACTTTGAGTTTCTTCCTCGCCAGGTCGGGGAGTCCAGCACCGATCTTCACCTCTTTGTCCGGGTCTTCGCCAAGGGGGGTGAATTCGAAGTCTCAATCTGGGATGGGTCGGAGAGGATAATATTCGCCATTGGGGGCCTCGACTTCATCTTTGTCAAAGTGGGTGTCGAGGTCAATGGAGTCGTCCTTTGGTGGAGCTTGTTGTTCTTCAACTCGAGCAGGTTTATCCACCAAGGTAGCCGCTGTTATCGAGGTGGTTGCTCTTTTAGTAGATCATGGCCTAGTGTCGACCATGTTTTTCCCTTTGGAAGCCACGTTGAAACATCTCCTGGCAGCTGAGATGTCTCCATGGATGGTGGCGACACGGGCCCTCTTGGTGCAGAACTTCATCTTTAAATTCACCATGGAGGGTACAACGGTTATCTCAGCTAGTGTTGGTCTCCCCAGGATGCAGTTGTAGAGAGACGGAAAATCGATCACCAAAAATCGCACTTTGACCTGTCAAGATGCAGTTTCTTCTCCAAATGTGACGAACAGCTTGACGTAGCTCCATGTCTTGGAGGTCAAACCATTAAATCCTTGTAGGTCAGCCCCACGTATGGTGACAGGTGGATATCGTCGAGCTACAACGTGTGGAACAAGTGGGTGTACATGTCGTCGAAGAAATTTCCCTCGTCGACAAGGATGTGATGTACATCAAAGATGGCCATCTTTTCCCTCACCAGCAAAGGAATGCTGGAGTTTGGGGCTCCGCCAGGAAGCTCCTCAAGATAGAAGGTGATCAACTCAGATTTTCCCTTAAATCTTCCAAGGGTTACAACCTAGATCGGGGTTGTATCCACTAGCTCGTTGTGTTTCCTCTTTGCTGAATTTACTAAGATGTCAGTGAATCCCCCGCCAGATATGACCATGGAGGGGGGAAACTTCTCCCATCTGTTGTGGGTGAACAAAGGCTCGTCATCTTCAATGACTGTCGGGGTTGTGGAAGTCCTCGGGTCTTGAGACACAGAAGGCTACCTAGAGGGGACTAGAGTCATCAGATGGTTGGACATCCTCCCCAATTTATTTAACCTCGTGGGTGTCTCGGCGAGAGGTGTCGTTCCTCTTGTACTTCCCGAGTCTCCCTGCCTTGATGAGAGTCTCGATGACATCCTTCAGGTGGACGCAGTCTTCGGTCAGGTGACCATGACTCAGGTGGTACTGACAGTACTTTATTCAGTCGACCTCAGGCTTTGCAGGGGTGGGTCGAGGACGCCTGACCTGGCCGTCCTTGAACTCATCATTGGCACACTCTATAAGGATACGCTCGTGGGAAGCGGTCAGAGGAGTGTGCCCGATGAACATCCCGACTGGTCCTTTGTGCTCGCGGGGGTCGCGGGGTTTCTCTTCCTTTCTCTTCTCCCTGTTCATCGAGAAGAGACCGTGTCATTGTGTCGCAGGATGTTAGTTGGTCCACGGTTCCTCGAATCGCGGACATTGTTGACGATCTCTTTTTTCTCGTAGTTCATGTATGCCCGGGCTTTTTCGAGGAGTGCATCAGAAGACCTGGGGGATTCAATGCTGATGGTCTTTCTAAATTCAGTGCCTGAGAGGAGTCCCCTCTCGAGCAAGTATCTCTTCATGTGATCGGCGCAAGAGACGTGAATGGCCTCGCGGTTAAACCGATCAATGTATTCTCTGAGGGTCTCATCGCTCCTTTGGAAGATTCCCTCGAGGGCGGCCTCAGTCTTCGAATGCCGACGAGATGCAGTGAAGCTGCTGATGAATTGGTTCTTCAGATTCCTCCACGAGGTGATCAACCCGGAGGATAGGCTCTTATACCAGTTTATATTTGTCTTCCTCAACGTTATAGAGAATAATTTGCATTTAATGGGACCCCCTACGTTATGATAGTTATTGTACCCCAAAATTTTCCCTCTCATTTCACAAGGGATCACCCTGGATCCCAAATTTGCTTCCATCCAATTCCAAGCCTTGAACTGCATTTTTTCAAGGAAATCATCCATAAGGGCAAAATGGTCAAAAGCACACTAAAAAGTCAAACTTTGACTTTTGGGTCAAAAATCAAGTTCCAAGAATCATATTTCATCAAGGCATGAAATTGGTTCATCAAAAATCAGAAGTTAGAAGTTACTTTGAAAAAAATCAAATTTTCTAAATGTTTAGAAAATTTTCTAAGTGTCAAGAGAATATAGTACTTCAGAACTTCTGAGTCAGCCTCTACGTAAAGTGCAGTTAGAGGTTGCAAATATGGTTCAGAACATGATGCTTCAATCAGAATATATGGAAGCGGTGATTCTCTGGTTCAGAACATGATGCTTCAATCAGAATATATGGAAGCAGTGATTCTCTGGTTCAGAACATGACGCTTTAATCAGAACATGTGGAAGCAATGTGCTCCTTCAGAACATGCTGGAGCTAGAAGATAAAAGGATTAGAGGTTGGATGCTACGCTGAAGCAGAACTTCTGATCCAGAACTAAGCCTTGGTGTAAAATCTCACGTTGCAGGATTTCTGGTTTTGATAAGTCTCATCATTATTTAATACTCACAACCACTTTTGAGTCTTTATCCAAAGGATTTCCCCCACGTGTACCTCTACTGTCTTGGGATAGCAACTTTGGTACTAAGCCCATACTTTGCTTTTTGCTTTTCCTTAATTCCTGCTGACAACCACCATGCTTGCTTCAAGAACAAGGCAGCGCTTCAGCATATGAAGGTTATATTCAACGCTTTGGTTAGAACATGACCAAATCCCAAAACCTTGTTTATACAACCCGCTGCAGACCAATAACCAACAGCTATTTCAGCCTACGCCTGCATCCCATAATTGCGCCAAACTAGCATACGAAAACAGTGATGAAAAAATCAAGGGAGCAAGATGCCAAATTGATTTAAAATCCCATTTGTCTTTCCCCCCAAAATCACAACAAATTCACCTATAAATAAGTTGCTCCATCACCCTTTCAAGGGGCTGGCTTTTGGAGAGAACTATCAAAAGAGAAAAAGAAACCTGTGAAACCCTTCATAAAAATCCAGATTTCCCAAACATAAAACCAAACCTTTGTTCTTCCCTTTGAATCAAAGAACTTGGCATTTTCTCTTCCGTTACTCTTGCTGATTCCAGAACATCCAAAGGCAACAACTCAAAGCTCCAAGCACGCTCCAGGTTCAAGGTAATTCGTTCTGACTTTACTTGTTTTTCATTTTGAACATCATTAACATGTAAATATGATAGTATTAATGTTGTCCATATCATTGCATAAGTAGAAAAACTATGGATCAGAACTTCTTGGTTAGGCCTAGACTCAGGATTAGGATTAGAACTTCTATAAACTGTCGTGATGTTATCTTTCTGATTTGCTATTTAAAAAAGAACTGAATAAGTTGTTGACGTGCTGATTAATATGAGAAAAGAGTTGAAATGTAATATAGAACTTCTGATTTTCACATGCTGATAACACACAGAACTTCTATAATTCGCTCACTCTTAACACACACTGAACTTCTGATTCTTATATGCTGATAACGCACTGAATTGCTAATGTTCACCCACTGGCTCAGCACAACAAAGAACTTCTGATGATTCACTCACTGTTTTAACACAGCACAGAACTTCTGAGTTCTCCTTACATGTCAAATACACTGAACTTCTGATGTTTCCATTCGTTGTTTTCAAACACTCAGAGTTTTTGATTTTTACATTTTGATAACGCACTGAACTGCTGACATTTACTCACTGTTTTAGTGTAATACGAAACTTCTGAATTGTGGCCCACTATCTAAATACCACCCAGAACTTCTGTGTTTTTCCTCTAACATTTCTTGCAGGACCTCAGAGTTTACCAATTCAGAACTTCTGATGCCCACTGACGTTCCTCTCTGAGTCATCACAGACCTGGCTTCAGAACTTCTGATCCATGTTTATTTATGCTTGCAGTAGCATGTTGTTTCTGTCTTTCATTTATTTCCCTTTTCATCATTGTTTTATATTAACATAAAAAACATAAAAATATTTTCCTTTTAATTTATTTCCTTAAGACAAAAACATTTTCTAAATAAGTCTTTTTTCTTTCTTATATTGTACATTTCAATATGGTTGTAATAGTAACTTAGGACTTATTTTTACTTGCAACCCCCATTCATAAATATGTACCCCCATCCCCTAAATATTGTAATAGCGTAGGACTTTACATTTCTGCAATTTATCGCTTTTAAATGTAAATGCTAGTAATTAGGGTGTGTATGGCAAGACTAAAACCAACAAATAAATCACCCTAATCAAGAATAAATGCATGCAATCAAACACACTTTGCACACATGCACCCTTAGGGTAATCTCACTTGTTGCCTATCGAAAAATAGTCATGTCCCTCGAACATGGGCGTTTTAGCAAAGACCCTCGATTAAAGATCGTAGTCCCTCGATGACCCTCGACGCTGCCTTCGGTAAATAATCTAGTCCCTAAACAACATTGCTAAAACATCCCATATGTTGCCTTCTATGACTATATAAACGTTCCGCGCCCGTCCCTTCACATCCAACGATGGGGCTTCTTACCAAATCAATGGTAAGATAGCAACATCTAAAGGAGGAGGAAAAGAACATGTAAGACCTTTTGAGTAGGTAGGTTTGCTCTTAGTTACTCGCTTGCTCACAACAAAAACATTTTATACACCCGCACTCTCATCTTTGAACTATTTTCGAAACAAACACTTTGTATGCGTTCTTATAGAAACGAGAATCATTACAAAGTTACATTTTCAAAAACACATCTCACAAACACATCTTTGAACTATTTTCGAAACAAACACTTTGTATGCATTCTTATAAAAACAAGAATCATTACAAAGTTACATTTTCAAAATACTTTCAAAAACCACACCACAAGCACATTCAAACAAAAGCAAGTGATCTAGCGAGTAAGTAAGAGCCCATGGAAAACCATGGATGAAAAGGGTGCTAATACCTTCCCTTTTCATAATCTACCCCCCGAACTCAAGAAAACATCTCTAAAGGTATTTCCTGTGCTTTTTCACATTTCCTTTTTGATAAAAGAAAAGTCAGTGGCGACTCTTGCTAAACCGCAACATTTGCAAACACAAATGCAAAACCTCCAAGTCAGTTCTCGCACCGTATCATAGAACTGGCGACTCTGCTGGGGATAATACTTAAAAGTGGGGTTACCTTAGGGTTAGATCACATTTACTTGCTTACATTGTTTTATTTGTATGCTTTACATTTTGGTTCCTTGTTTGGGTTTGTTTTAAATCCTACACCCGAATTTGGGGATACCTTTTAGGTAAGTAGAAATAGACTGTGAGGGAACTGTGTGGGGTATACCGGCACAGTTGAAGCAGTAGCTACATTGATGTGGCACTTTGGCTGGTACCGATAACCCTTGAGTTGAATCAAGGAGAGTACGGGGCCGCCGCGTGGTATCGTGAAGCATCAAATGACCTTAGAACCTTACTCGACCAACTTGGCCATTAGGAAGTAGTGAGATAGCCGGTTTCGGTGTAAAGTTGAAAATTGGTTGATACTCGATGCTACACTCACTAAGACTTGACTCCTGAGTTTTGTTTGGTTGCGAGTCAATTGCCTACCGAACGAAGCTTGTGGGAAAGGTCAGTGATATTGAGATCCCTTAGAACCCGATTACTATTAACTAGGACATGTTGAGCCAACTAAATGCCAAGAGGGTACTTACCTACAAACTCCATGCAAGCCTAAAACATAGGGACTTGTCTACTTTGTGTGAATAGGATTATTTGTATATAAACTTGCTCACCTCGCATATTTGTACATAACATCATAAACATTATACCATAGCATTTTCAATAACATTGAACTATAGCATTTCAAGGATCTCGAGGGCCTATGATGCAGCGTCACGTTGAACCAGATGTCTATCAAGGGACAAGAGGATTTATTTTCCTCTGACCAAACACCGTCAAAGGTCAAGCACAACAAACTTAATTCAAGGGCTATGACCCACTTGATATGGTGAGCTTAATTCTCGTGGAAAGACATCCACCGATACAAAGTTCTCCAATCCAGAACTGTAAGTGACTACTAACCTCGCGAGATCCTTGAAAACATGCATCCACATATCATGCATCATATCATGACAGGTTTCTCCCATACAGGTATTCTTATATTCCTACTGTTTATTTCAGTAAGACGAATATGGAACAAACAATGAAAGATCTCCAAGCTCAAAACGATCAATTCCAGCAAATGTTCCTGGCTATGGCTAAGGGGCAAGAGGACCTGAAAGCTCTCCTTCTCAGAGACAAGAGGAAGAAGTCAAAGAAGTCAGTAGGTGTTCTGAACTCGAGAAGAAGACCTAGAGGACCAGTCAAGAGGGCTCTAGATCTTTCAACTCCATCCAACATGGGGGATAGTCATGAAGAAGACAACAATATGGAGATTGGTGAAGCCGAAGCTGACTATTCTGAGGAACAATATCCTCCCGTTGATGACAAGTACAAACAGTTGGAGGATCGCCTCAATGCTATGGAGATTCAATAGATATCTGGCTTGGATTTAGGATAATGGGTTTGGTTTCTGGAGTGGTCATCCCGCCAAAGTTCAAAATCCCTACCTTTGCCCTGTATGATGGAGTCTCTTACCCTAAGATGAACTTAAAGTCTTATGTCCGCAAGATTCAACCGTATACAATTGATCCAAAGCTTTGGATCCATTTCTTCCAAGAAAGCCTAGTAGGGACTCAACTCGAATGGTTCTATCATTTAGAGAATTATTGCATCCACACCTGGGAGGATTTAGCTGTTGCTTTCTACAAACAATATCAATACAATGCTGATCTTGCACCAACTCGTGTGCAATTTCAGAACATGACCATGAGTTCCAACGAGAGCTTCAAAGGGAACGCCCAAAAGTGGAGAGATTTGGCTGGTAGGGTGCAACCCCCTTTAACTGACAGGGAGCTAATTGACATCTTTATGGGAACTTTGACAGGGCCTTTCTTCAAACACTTGATCGGAAGCTCCTCAGCCGGGTTCACCGAGCTAATACTGACCGGCGAAAGGGTCGAAGCTGACATCAAAAGTGGAAAGATCCAAGGAGCTACACCTTATGATGCTCAGAAAAATCCATACAATGGGAAGAAAGAGTCCAATGTTGTGTATGGTCAAAAGAGTCGTCATTACCAACACGTAGGAGCAATCTTGATCTCTAATCCTACGCCTACTCAACAAAGACAGGGGCATCAGCGTAAGGAGGTCGCACCTAAAAGACAATTCACTAAGATCAACATGTCACTGGCTCAAGCACTATAACACATGTTGAAGGCATAGCTGATTATGTTAAAGGCTCCTCTCTGGAACCCAAATACTTCTGCTCCTACCTATCATCCCAATGAAAGGTGTGCATACCACTCTGATAGTCTGGGACATGACACAAACAATTGTTGGGCTCTGAAGAACAAGGTCCAAGATATGATTGATGCCAAGGAGATCGAGTTTGACCCTCCAGAGACTCCAAACATAATCACTGCTCCTATGACGAATAAATGAATGGTTTGGTTCATTTGAATTTTCAAGTTGTAATCTCTTTTGTTATTCAAACAATTATCTATTAATGTCAAACTTTGTTTCATTAATGCATTGCATATGTTTGTCTTGAACTCATCCGTTCGTTTTCTCTATATTTAAACTATGCCTTCTACTTTCTTTATGACATTTAACTCTTGCTAAAAGTTACAAGCCTTTAGAGGGAGGATGACGAAAACAATGCCATAATCTCATACAGTATGCTTTTGAACAGACCTTGCTGACGATGTACAGGCATTCTTTCAAATTCTAAACACTGTAGTTATAAGGAAGATAATCCCTAGTCAACCCCTTTCGATCCAAAGAAGTAGAAGTTTTTCTTTTTACACAAATTGAAACCTTTAATCAAAACCTGGGGCAGGGTAGTCTCTCTGTTAATTCAAATGCGCGTTAAAATCGCAAACTCTCATCTCGTAATACAACGAATGACATCAAGAAACATTCCTCTGGAATCAAAAGACGGTGATGGTTCCCTATCACATAGGCAGTCATTACCTCTAAAAAAAAGGCCCACTAAGTCAAAACCTACAAAGGAGACTTAAGAAAACTGGGGCATTCCGCTGACTGTAATCTCAAAACAAGAACAGTCAGGCAAAAATTAGGGATAACAAATAAAAAGAAAGATGTCACTACAAATCCTCAACAACATGAAAAATGTTGCAAAAATGACTGCCTTCCGACAAACTTAATATGTCTGAACCATCACCAAAAAGTCTTTCCAGACTCAATTGAAGTTCAAACGCACAATTAGCTGACTTTAGGACCGAAGAGCATCATGAAGAACGGGCGGGTACAAATACACTTTGAGCCTTTATCCTTTGTTTCTTAAACCGTGAACCAAGCCACGTTACAACCCTTCAAAAGTCCTAATTGAAGCATGGGTTAGTTCGAAAGCATATTGTTACAAAAGGTATCCTGACTCCTGTAAGGCTTTACTCAAAATCCAGAGTTGAATTACAAAATTCTTTACTTGATAAAAATGAATTTTCCAAAACTTCAAGACAAACATAAACTTTGCATTACTTTAATATCACAGTTTGCATATGGCTATTTGTTTGACAGCCGAGAAATTCACAACGAATATCCAGTGAAAGAAAGCTCTCTCAATAAACAAAACCAATTCAAGAAAGATGACACTTCCATTTACAAATCTCCTATCAACAAGGGGACATGACCTGCCACTATCCAGCACACCTGGGGCAGTCCAGTCAAGATTCCAAGAAATCTCTCAAAGTGCAGAGTAACCAGGGGCAAGTCTCCATCTCCGTCACTTGGGGCATTGAACGTCAATCTCAGCGAAGGGTTACGTACAATCAAACATTTTCTGGTGTTGTACCCCAAAATTTTCCCTCCCATATCTCTCAAAACATTGCAAGAAAGATCCTTAAGTTGCTCAAAGTAGCCCAAGGGTTGACCAGACAAAGCTCTCTCCTAAGGCAGTCTACCCCAAACTAGGGTTTCATGTTGCATCAAGATCCTTGATTCCAAGTGACCCCAAGTGCTCAACATTGTCCTAATATGTTCTCAATATCATCCATGTCAAGTTTCAAGCCTTGCAGAGTAGTTTTGCTCAGTCAATTGCTCAAAGGTCCAAAAATTGATTGTGCTAGGGCAAAAGTCAATTGTGACCTATATACAGTCAAACTTCAAGATTTTTGGTAAACATACTAATTTTGAAGTATATTTCATCATTTGATCAAGGATTGCTCATAATTCATCAAGACTCAAAAGTTGCTAAATTAGGGTTTTGCAGGAAAAGTCAACCCAACTTTGACCAAGCATAACTTTCTCATACTTTACGAGAAATGAACCATCCAAAGCTCATTTTTAATAGGATGAAATTCCCTACAATGCATCTTCATCTCCCAAGTTCAAAATATGCACTCACAAGAAGTTATGAATTTGGACATTATAGGTTATTTTGAAAAGTCAACAAAAACACCTTTTTTTTATCAAAGCTTCATACATGAGCATGGAATATCAAATTGAGATGAGACCAAAAGGGTTAATTGGAGGACATCTCAATCTTTCTAAAAAGTCCAAGAACATATCCAAAGAGTCAAAATTGAGGAAGTTATACATTGTTGAAGTTGGACTTTTTTTGTAAAATTGCCAAAAGTCAACTATCCCCAAAACTTCAAATTTTGCCAAATGGGCCCATTCTTTTTCACTTGTTTTAGGTTGGAATTATAGCCCACGTGCTCTAGCCTTGGCCATGAGTCCATATCATATTTTTATTAATTATTTTGATTTTTATTTGAATTTATTTGATTTAAATCAAAATAAATCAAGTAAAAATCAAAGCCTTGATAACAAAGGATCTTTTGATTTGTTTCAGGCTCTAATTACAGCTAGCAAGGTAATGAAACTCGTATCAAGCCATGTGGGTACAAAAAGATTGAAAAGAAGTCAATTTTGGAAGGTTGTTAAAGAAGAATAAAATCAAATTCAAAGTCATTGATGGAGAGGGATTTGGATTGAATAAACAACCCTAATGCATTGTACAATACATAAGGAGGCGAGGCAGACAAAAATCAGGGTTGGAGATCAGTTATAGAGCACAAACAGAATTTGCAAAAATCAAGAAAAAGTGTGAATTCGAAATCACTCCTAGAGGCAGTTTCAAGGCTTGATACTTGTCTCAATCATTTCCTGGCAACCTCCACATGCGAAAGCAAGCAAAACCACACGTTTTCAGACTCTCCCACGCACTGTAAGTCGTTCGTAACCTTGCTCTGTTCTTGAATTCGCATCTTGCAATTTAAGCATGGTTGATCTGAATTACTGGCATAATCTTAATCTACAGAGCATTTGCAAGCTTTTGGTATTATTCAATTGCATTTATATGCCCTATGCCGTGAATCACCATTGTAGGGTTTTCTAGGGGTTTTAGGGATTTTTGTTACAGGAATAATTGGCCTTCGTGAAGGGTACTATCTTGTTCAGGGGAACAAGACGAGCTCAACCATGGCGCTAGTTTCCATTTATATTGCTTATGGAAGAACTTAGAGTGAAGCTACGATATTAGCTGCGGAAGAAATCCGCAGGTAAAAGTTCCAGATTTTAGAGGACAGGGATGATGCGTTGGCACTCCCCCATTTGTCCATTCAAACAACGCGCGCATTTTTTATTTTTCTGGCCATTAATTTTGTTTTTATATATTATTATTGATTTGTATTGTAATAACAAAAAGAGCAACATGGCCTAGTGGTAACCACATCAGCGCTCAAGGATTCAAAGGCTAGAGGTCAGGGGTTCGATCCCTGCCTCCATCAATTTGCCATTTTCTTGTTTATTTTCAGGGAATCTAGTGCATACTTAAGCCTACCATCCACCTTGGACTCTCACTCTTCAGCACGCCAGATGGCCAGATGGCCAGATCTGGTGGACAATATTGAAGGAGCATCAAAAGGCCAATCAACGCATATGCACTAGATTACAAAAAGTCCAATGGATCAACATTATTGGGCCAACCAATTGCTATTCACACACCCTCCAATCAGGCCCATTCTTTACTTTTTTATATTTTTTTGTTTATTTCATTTAATTATTTATGTTGTTTAACTTAATTACTAACCAATAACATTATTTCTTTTTATCAAAAAAAATCACAAAAACATTTTTTACCCAATTAAATTTCAGAATTTTTTTTTTTATTAATAAATATTAATTAAATTAATTAGGATATTAATTTTTAGATAACTTTCATTTATTTTGTAAATATTTAAAATTAATTAGAATTTAATAGGTTTTAACCCTAATTTATTTATTTCATTTTTCCCCTAAAATATCAAAAACTCCAAAAATATATCATTTAATATTTTTCATTAATTAATTTATTTAATAATTAATTTAGCATTTAATTTTAGGATTTAATTTCTTTTCTTAAAAATAAAAATAACAAAAACATTTTCTTTAATCAAAAGGGTAAAAACCCTAATTTCGCATTCGATTTAATTCCGCATCGTGCACTTTATTTTTCTTTATCCAATTAATGTATCTGTTCTCGGTTTGTAATAATTAATTAGGATATTTATTTTTCCGCTTTTAAATTTCAAAGGGTTGCTTTTGGCGATGTAAATACCCGACGCCTTGTAATAATTTAGTTTAATTTCCGCACCTTTAATTTCTGCAAATATTCAACTGTTAGATGTTTGGTAATAGGGTTTACATGACAAGAATGAATGTTTAACCTAAAATCAATTAGATCACCCTAAACATGTGCAAAGATTGAAAACAACACACTCGCACATGCGCACTCTTAGGGTACACCCCACTTGGTTGCCTTCGTAAATGGTCATTGAGTATAGGTTGTTTTAGAGGTCGCCCTCTTATCTAAAAGATCATAGTTGCCTCAAAATGGTTGCCTCGGATATCATTGCCTTGAATAAATGATCTAAGACATTAGGGTTACCGCTAAGACATCCTAACATTGCTTTAGTGATCGTATGTCCCTCTTTGGAATTGACCCTCAAACTCCAACGACGGTGCTACCTACTCACTAATAGTGGGATAACATTGTCTAAAGGAAATTAGCATAGAACTATTCCTTTTTCGAGTAGGTAGATTAGTTCTTAGATACTTGCTCATCCAAAAACAAAACTTTTTCACACTTACACTCCTTTTACAAACAAGTTTTCATAAACACTTCATTACACTCTTGAAGACAGATGCAAGAGTTAAATTGAAGTCAAAACAAAAACTTTTCAAAACCCACAAGCACAAAGAAAACATTTTGAAAATGATGAGCAAGTACCTAAGAGCCCATAGATAACTACGGATAGAAAGGGTGCTAATACCTTCCCTTTCTATAATCTACCCCCCGTACTCAGAAATATCTCGAAAAAGGAATTTTTCTGTGCTTTTTTTCCTTTCCTTGTTGGATAAAACAAAAGTCGGTGGCAACTCTTGCTTACCGCGACATTTTATGAATACAAACGCAAAACGCGAACCAGCATTCCAAAAACAGTCAGTTCTTCCCACCGTATCACAGAACTGGCGACTCTGCTGGGGAGGATTTAATAAGTGGGGTGTACCTTAGGAATAGTTCATCATATTGTTTTCAATTGTTTGATTTATTTGCTTTATTTTGTGGGCTTTGTATCGGAGTTACTATAGATCCTAACCCGGATCTGGGGGATACCCTTTAGGTAAGTAGCAATAGACTGTGAGGGAACTGTACGACGTAGACCGATACGGTTGAAGCAGTAGCTACGTTGGTGTGGCACTTTAATTTGTACTGATATCCCTTGTGGTGGAACAAGGAGAATATGGGTCAGCTAAGGGGTCATTAAGCACCAACTGACCTTAGAACCTATAATTGACCAACTTGGCCATAGAAAAGTAGCAGTATGCTACACTCATCGAGACCAAACTCTCGCGATGATTCCGACCGCAAGAAAAGGTTGCCAAACTGGAATTATGACCGATCGAGGGTGGTCAGTGATATTGAGATCCTCTAGAACCTGGTTACTATTACTAGGACAAGTTGAACCAACTAAACTGAAAGAGGGTAATACCTAAACTCCATGCCAGCCTGAAATCTAAGGGCTACTGTGTGACTTGCTTGCCCTTACCATGTTTGCTGTCTGTGAATACTTGTAGTGTGTTTCTATCATAACATCATGCATCATGACATTGCATGCATCTTGCATCAGACTAACCTATTTCAAAGACAAAGGGGATTCATCTTTGCTCTGTTTTGTAGGTCATGGGCTCTATGCGTAGAAACACTATTCGGATCAGCTTTGTACCGATCCCTACTCAGCTTAGAGATTTGGTTTCTAAAGTTCCAGATACTTCTTCTTTTTTCAGAAGACATGGTACCTCCTTGGTTTGGTCACTTCCAAGACGGATGCGCATATGTTGAGTGTCTTGTGCCAGTTCTTTGACCCGTTGCACCACTGCTTCACCTTCCCGGACTATCAGTTGGTCCCTACTTTGGAAGAGTTCTCTGATCTACTTGGTATTTCTATTCTAGAGCAGACGCCATTTACAGGTTGGGAGAAAGCTCTTAGGCCAGAAGATGTTGCTACAACCCTATATCTGACAAAGGCTGAGGTAATGTCTAACTGGGAGACTCGGAGTGGAACAAAAGGCTTCTTGGCTAAGTTCTTGGTTGATCAGGCTAATCAGTTTTGGGACAGTTTGGATTTTCAAGCATTCGAAGACATCCTGGCTCTTCTCATATATGGTCTGGCGTTGTTTCCTAATTCAGATTCTTTCGTCGACTTGAACACAGTGAAGATCTTCATGTCCCGTAATCCGGTGCCCACTCTCTTGGTGACATTCTGCATGCTCTTTATGCATGTACTGCTCGAAAACGGGGAACCCTTATGTGTTGTGCACCATTGCTGGCGAGGTGGTTTATTTCTCACTTCCCAAATCTGTTTTAAAGAACAAGGAAGGTATGGGTTGGGCCTACAGAATTATGTCCCTTGCTCACACGGACATCATCTGGAGCACTAAAGACATGGAAGAAGTAGCTGTTATTGACCAGTGCGTAGAATACCCCAATGTTCCACTGCTCGGAATTAGGGGAGGGATCACCTATAATCCTTGTCTGGCCTTGTGACAGTTTGGGCGAGCTAGAAAGGACGGTCCTCATGAGTTGCTAATTCTGAGTATTGTCTTTGACTTCCAAGGGGATAGTGAGGGACATCGTTGCAGGTTCATACGAGCTTGGAATAGGGTCAACAGGTCTGATCCGCATGAGCTGGGAGCAAAGACTTCTCTTCCGATGGAACCGTATCTCCGGTGGGTTCGTGCCCGTGCCCAAAAGCTGGGGATGCCGTACGAAGCTGTCTTACCGGTAATTGTTGAGAATGCTGATGAAGAAGGGGCTCCTCAAACTGTCCTCCATCCATACATTCCTACTGACATTGGGGCATTAAAGAGATCGTGGATCCAGTTAAGAGAAGAACGGGATACTTACAGAGAAAAGTATCATGAGCAGGAGTGGAAGATTCTAAAGCTTACAAGGCAGCTGGAGAATGAGAAGGTCCTCAACGATTATGTCAGCACCAACGGAAAACGACCATGGGAGCGCTGATGTCTTTTGCTATTTCTAGTTGTGATTTACTTTTCAGTTTTTATTTTTGTAACGCCTTAAAGGCATTTGTCAAACATTGTTTCAAGTTTTTAATCTAATAAAAGTGTGTTTCATTTTGGTTTACAAATTTGAATCTCCCAAAGTCGTTGAAATCATATCATATGCATTCCATTCCCATGCACCTCATCACAGGTACCCTTACAGGTCTCTCATCTTCTTTGCTGTTTATTTCAGCAATCATGTCTGCTGAAACATCCACTGATCAAGCTATCAAGGCTCTACAAGCTCAAAATGCTCAGTTCCAGGAAATGTTCATGAACCTGGCCAAGGGGCAGAAAGATCTGAAGACTCTTATCTTTAAGGATAAGAAGAAGAAGAAGAATAAGAAGAAGACAGTCCTCCTGAACATGGGTCACAGGTTTGGAAACAGGCTGCGGGAAGAAGTTGATTTGTCTCACTCATCTGGAGGGGGGAGAACCAAGAAGAAAGGAGGGCTCCTAGCCCTGTGGTTTCTGACAACGAGACTGACTTTGATGAAGACCAATATCCTCCTGCTGAGGATAGGTATAAACAGCTTGAAGACCGGTTAAGTGCGATGGAGATCCAGAAGATACCTGGATTGGACTTTGGTGAGTTGGGTCTGGCATCTGGGGTGGTGATTCCCCACAAATTTAAAGCACCAGTCTTTGCTAAATACGACGGGGTCTCTTGCCCAAAGCTACACCTCTGTTCGTATGTTAGAAAGATTCAGCCATATACCGCTGACAAGAACCTCTGGATCCACTTCTTTCAAGATATTCTCTCAGGGACTCAACTCGAGTGGTTCTATCAGCTAGAAGGAGCCAGCGTCCGTAACTGGGAGGACCTTGCTGCTTCTTTTTACAAGCAGTACCAATATAATGTCGACCTCGCTCCCACGCGTACCCAACTTCAGGGTATGTCTATGGGTGCGAGCGAAGGTTTTAAAGATTACGCTCAGAAGTGGAGAGATCTTGCCGGTAGAGTCCAACCCCGTCTGGCTGACAGGGAATTGGTGGATATGTTTCTGGGGACCTTGTCTGGTCCGTATTTCAACCATTTGATCAGAAGTTCATCGTCAGGGTTTACTGAGTTAATCATGACTGGGGAAAGGGTGGAAGCCGGTATCAAGAGCGGCAAGTTACAAAAAGGTGCTTCGTCAAGTACCAAGAAGAAGCCCTTCAAGAAGGAGTCTAGTGTAGTTTATAGCTCTAGGAACCAAAGCCGACCCGAGCGCCGCCAAGCAGTTAATGCGGTAGTTATTTCAAGACCAACTGTTGCCACACAAGCAACAATCAGCCAAGGGCAGAGAGGCCTCAAAGACAGTTTACTCGGCTCAGCATGTCTTTATCTCAAATTCTGCCACAGCTGTTGAAGACTAACTTGGTGATTCTGAGGGAAGCTCCGAAGAATCCCAACACCACCTCACCATTGTACAATCCAAACGCCCACTGTGCTTATCATTCTGATAGCCCGGGGCATGATACGAATAATTGCTGGGTTTTGAAGAATAAGGTACAGGATTTGATTGAAGCTAAGGTGATTGAGTTCGAAGCGTCGGAAAAGCCTAATGTCATAATGGCTCCTATGCCGAAACATGACGCGGGAGTAAATGCTATTGGGGACGATGATGAAGAGTTTGATATTGACAGCTGGATTTACCCGACTACTGAGGGTGGCTTGAGCAATTGGACGACAACAGATTCCATTCCCGTTTCTTTTATCACACAGTAATAGACTTTTGTTTTGAATTCGTAACAGACAATTTTAAACTTTACGGCCCGGTGCCTTACCTGAGACACCGTGGCTTTGTTTGTGAGGGCTTTATGTATGTCATTTCCATATATCATTAATAAAAGCATTGGACGTTTTCTTGCATTTCAAATTTTGTGCTCCTTGTTTTTCTTTTTTATCTTGCAAAACAACTATTTTACACACACTCACATATACAAGTCTAAATCCACTCTGGATCCCACTGATAACGACTCTGCTACTGCCAGTTATGACTTTGAAAGTCCAATCAACCAAGTCGGGGACGAAGGTGAGGATGATTGCGAAGTGCCTGGTGAACTTGCTAGACTGTTACTTCAGGAAGAGAGGGCCATCCAGCCACATGAAGAGCCAGGAGAAACAGTAAATCTGGGTACGGAAGAGGACAAGAAAGAGGTCAAGATCGGTGCAAATCTGGAATCTAGTGTTAAGCAATGGTTGATTCAGATGCTGCGTGACTATGTTGAGATCTTTGCCTGGTCTTATGAAGATATGCCTGGGTTGGATACTGATATCGTGGTTCACCGCTTGCCCACCAAGGAAGACTGTCCTCCAGTGAAACAGAAAGTCCGCCGAATGCGCCCAGAGATGTCCGAGAAAATCAAGGCTGAGGTTATGAAACAGTTTGATGTCGGTTTTCTAGCAGTTACTTCTTACCCGCAGTGGGTGGCCAACATGGTTCCGGTGCCGAAGAAGGATGGTAAAGTTCTAATGTGTGTTGACTATAGGGATCTGAACAGGGCAAGCCCAAAGGATGATTTCCCTCTACCTCATATCGACGTTCTGGTTGACAACACCGCACAGCATAAGGTCTTCTCCTTTATGGATGAATTCTCCGGTTATAATCAGATTAAAATGGCTCCCGAGGATATGGAGAAGACAACATTTGTTACTCAATGGGGTACCTTTTGCTACAAGGTCATGCCTTTTGGATTGAAGAATGCTGGGGCAACGTATCAACGCGCCATGGTCGCTTTGTTCCATGACATGATCCATCATGAGATTGAGGTATACGTTGACGACATGATTGCAAGGTCCCAGACTGAGGAAGAACACCTGGACCATCTTCAGAAGCTATTTGACAGGTTGAAGTTGTACAAGCTGAGGTTAAACCCGAACAAGTGCACCTTCGGGGTGAGATCTGGTAAGTTGTTGGGTTTCGTCGTTAGTGATAAAGGTATTCAAGTGGATCCTGCAAAGGTGAAGGCTATACAGGAAATGCCAGCTCCCCGAACAGAAAAAGAAGTCAGAGGCTTTCTGGGATGTCTGAACTACATTTCCCGATTCATCTCGCACCTAACTGCTACTTGTGAGCCAATCTTCAAGTTACTGAAGAAAGATCAAGTGGTAAGATGGAACGATGAATGTCAGGCCTCTTTTGAAAGGATCAAGGAATATCTCCAAGAGCCACCTATTCTGATGCCTCCAGTTGAAGGGAGACCTTTGATCTTATACTTGACAGTACTCGATAATTCAATGGAGTGCGTGCTGGGGCAGCATGACGAGTCTGGCCGAAAAGAGCATGCTATTTATTACCTTAGCAAAAATTTTACCGACTGCGAGACCCGATACTCGTTGCTTGAGAAAACTTGCTGCGCTTTGGCATGGGCTGCTCGCCGGCTGAGACAGTATATGCTG
The DNA here is from genome assembly GCA_948472305.1 of Vicia faba. Classification (NCBI taxonomy): domain Eukaryota; kingdom Viridiplantae; phylum Streptophyta; class Magnoliopsida; order Fabales; family Fabaceae; genus Vicia; species Vicia faba. Next base: position 325,672,261 of record OX451737.1, on the reverse strand, counting down.
ACTCACACTACTCTATTGATATCAAATATGGACCTAATCAAGTATATCTTCGAAAAGCCTGCCTTGTCCGAAAGAATAGCAAGATGGCAGATGATCTTGACTGAGTATGACATCCAATATACGACCCAAAAAGCAATCAAGGGAAGTGTGTTGGCAAATCATCTGGCACATCAGGCAGTGGACGATTACCAGTCTATGAACTTTGAATTCCCATATGAGAATATCATGTTGGTAACTGACTGTGAAATACCTAGACTGGATGAAGGACCTAAGGAAGGATCCCGATGGTCTATGTACTTTGATGGCGCATCAAACGCTTTGGGTAATGGCATTGGCACCGTGATCATATCTCCTGAAGGCTCTCATACTTCGTTCACCGCCCGACTATGTTTCAACTGCACCAACAACATGGCGGAGTATGAAGCGTGCATCATGGGTCTTCGAGCAGCTATCGACCTAAGGATTAAGTTCTTAAGTGTTTTCGGAGATTCCGCTCTCATGATCAGTCAGATCAAAGGCGAGTGGGATACGAAACACCCTAATCTTATTCCTTACAAAAAGTATGTGTTGATGTTGCTTCCGCACTTCGGGGAGATAACCTTTGAACACTTCCCTAGAGAGGAGAATCAGTTGGCGGACGCGCTAGCTACGATGTCTTTTATGTTCAAGGTCAGATGGGACAATGAAGCTCCCCAGATTACCATTGAGAGGTTGGACGAACCTGCACATTATTGTGACATTGAGACTGAAGAGGTAGCGGATAAGCCCTGGTTTCACGAGGTAAAGAGGTATCTTGAGGCTCAGGAATACCCCGAGGGTGCATCTGTTAACGATAAGAAGTTTCTGAGGAGGTTCGCGGCGAAGTTCTTCATCAGTAATGGCATTCTTTACAAGCGTAATCATGATTCCACCTTACTGCGTTGTGTGGATAAGAACGAAGCAGAAAGAATTATGGTAGAGTTACATGAAGGTACTTTCGAGACTCATTCCAGTGGACATACCATGGCAAAGAAGATCCTTCGGACAGGATATTATTGGTCCACCATGGAAGCCGACTGTTATCAGCATTTTCGGACCTGTCATAAGTGCCAATTCTATGCTGATAAGGTGCACATACCTCCAGTTCCTCTGAACGTCCTGACAACTCCTTGGCCTTTTGCAATGTGGGGCATCAACATGATCGGTGAGATCAGACATACGACATCTAACGAGCATCGTTTCATCCTGGTAGCGATTGATTACTTTACAAAGTGGGTTGAAGCAACTTCCTTTCCTACTGTAACCAAGAACGTCGTGGCACGGTTTATTCGGCACAACCTAATCTGTAGGTACGGTGTACCAGAGAGAATCATTACTGACAATGGTACAAATCTCAACAATAAGATGATCACCGAGCTCTGCAAGCAGTTCAAGATACAACATCACAACTCTTCTCCCTACCGGCCGAAGATGAATGGGGTTGTAGAAGCGGCTAATAAGAACATTAAGAAGATTGTGCAGAAGATAACGGTGACGTACAAAGACTGGCACGAGATGTTACAATTTTCTCTTCATGGGTACCACACCTCAGCGCGGACGTCAACAGGGGCAACACCCTATCCCTTGGTATATGGCATGGAGGCCGTCTTGCCCATTGAAGTTCAGATACCCTCTCTTCGGATTATGAAGGATGCAGGTTTGAGCAAAGATGACTGGATTTAGACCCGGCTTGATCAGCTAAACTTAATCGATGAGAAGAGACTTACTTCCATTTGTCATGGTCAGACGTATCAAAAGCGGATGATCAAGGCATTTAACAAGAAATTTAGACGACAAGAGTATCAAGTTGGGGACCTGGTTATCAAGCGCATCATACTGCCACAAGGTGATCCCAGGGGAAAATGGACCCCTACTTACGAAGGGCCATTTGTGGTTAAGAATATTTTCTCAGGAGGAGCTATGATTCTAACCACCATGGATGGTGACGACCTTCCTCACCCCGTCAATGCGGACATAGTGAAAAAATACTACGCATAATCAAAGACCCGCTAGGTCGACTGGCCTAGGAAAAAATAAGGGCTTCCCAGCGAACCAAAAGGGTTCGGGCAAAAATAAGGGATGAAAATGAAAAAACTGTACACCCGGCAAGTCGAAAACCTGAAAAGGCGGCTTGGGCAAAAAAGGGTATCCCGGTGGACTGAAAACCCGAAAGGGCGGTCCAAGCAAAAGTTAGGGATTAAAGCGTAACACTATGTCTCATTGGATCACCTTACAACCAGACTTCGGTATCGACTATCAAGCTCGGACGACACTAATCAATCTAATCTACCTTCAACCAAGTAGCAAAGTGATGAGATGCTTGAGGACATAAAGGCAATAGCAGAGTTGGAACCCAGTGGGATTATTCACATAATTGTTTTTCTTTGTTTTTCACAAATTGTATAAATTCTATTTGTTCGGCGACGTTCTCTTACTAGGACGTCAACCTCTTGTACAAAAAACGCCTATTTACAGGCTAACTTCAAAATCAATACAAGTCATCTTACCAAGAAATTTCAAATTGTTTTCCTTTTTCTGTTTTGTTTTGCGAGAACGTCCAATGTTCATTTTTTATATATGCATTTGACATTAATTGCTGCTCATAAATATTTACATGCGAAACAAAAGACGATTACTTGTAATATCAGAAACAGGGGCAAAACGAGAAATGTCCAAACCGTGCAGTTGCTCTGTCCACCAGGTATAGGGATAAACCTAGCTGGAGGAAACGATTGAAAGTACATTCATTCCCCGCAGAGTAAGGAAAAGACAGTGGTGTTGGCTCTCCCCAGTTGAGACTCGCAACTGAATGAATCAGTAATATTCTCCCCAAGCAGAGTTTATCTACCATCAGCACTAAAAAATCTTATCATCCCCGGCGGAGTATAAAAAAAATATATCCCCAGTGGAGTTTGAAGAATTTCCCCCAGTAGACTCTAGAAGATTATCCACAGTAAAGTCTAAAAAGGCTATCCCCAGTAATGTCTCTATTGGAAAGTCATCCCCAGCGAAGTTCTTTCCTTTCACCAAACAGGAATTCAATCCCCAACAAGGTTCATTATCACCAGCAACGGTAATTCATCCCCAGCTGAACTTGTCGGCTGAATCCCCAACAGAGTATCTCTTCCCCACAGAGTCATTTTTCTCATCAGTCTATTCCCCAACGGAGTTATTCTCTCCTGTAGGTTTATTCTCACAAATATCTTCATCCATTATCTCCAACGGAAATGAAGAATCCAATTCTTTTCTCCAGCAGTGATCTGGGATTTATTTTCCCCAGCTAAAAACATCACATTTTCATGCATCATGACATGCATACGCATCATACAACACAATCTCATTTACTTTGAGAGCATCATTGCTTGATACATATCATGCATTGCATACAACTAACCTTTATCTTTCAGGAAGGATACGGTTAAATTCTCACAAAGTTCAAGCTATGAAGCTTCTACCTCAGTCGAATTACGGACGAGTTCCTAAATCTCGACAAATATTTCCTCAGTTGAATTACGGACGAGTTCCTAAATCTCAGCAGAGTTATTACCCAGTTGAACTACAGACAAGTTCCTAAATCTCAACAAAGCTTTTACTCTAGTTGAATTACGGCTGATGTTCCTAAATCTCAGCAAAGTAGTTGAATTACAGACAAGCTCCTAAATCTCAGCGAAGTTATTTTCTCAGTTGAATTACAGACAGGCTCCTAAATCTCAGCGAAGTTGTTGAATTACGGACGAGCTCCTAAATCTCAGCAGATATCACCTCAGTTTAATTACGGACGATGTTCCTAAATCTCAGCAGAGATGCTTCCACAGTCGAATTATGAACGAGTTCCTAAAACTCGACAGATATGTACCTCAGTTGAATTACGGACGAGTTCCTAAATCTCAGCGAAGTTATTTCCCCTAGTTGAATTACGGAAAAGTTCCTAAATCTCAACAAAGTTGTTGAATTACAGACAAGTTCCTAAATCTCAGCAAAGTTGTTGAATTACGGACGAGTTCCTAAATCTCGACAGATATGTTCCTCGGTTGAATTACGGACGAGTTCCTAAATCTCAGCAGAGATGTTTCCTCAGTTGAATTACGGACGAGTTCCTAAATCTCAACAGATGGTTGCTTAGTTGAATTACGGACAAGCTCCTAAATCTCGCAAAACCAGTTGAATTATGGACAAGCTCCTAAATCTCGACAAAATCAGTTGAATTACGGACAAGCTCCTAAATCTCGACAAAATCAGTTGAATTACGGACAAGCTCCTAAATCTTGACAAAACCAGTTGAATTACGGACGGGCTCCTAAATCTCAGCAAAAGTTGTTCCCTCAGTTGAGTACGGACGATCGAAGTTCCTAAATATCAACAGAGACGACTCACCAGCAGAATAACAGCGACCAAAGCTCCTAAAATTCTACTTCTCTCAACAAAGATCAGGCTTCCCCAGCGGAATCTTCCTCAACAACAGGTATACAAGCTCTCGCTGAGGAATATCTTATGCGATCGACAGTCCTTTAAATGGCATCTGTAAGCCCATTCCCGGCATCATAAGACAATTATCATTTCATGCAAGTGCAAATTTCTGGGCACTCTAGTGTTCAATCCACTTCTACCTTCGGATTACGAAAGGCACGAAAGCCAATTTACATCTTCAGGTTTAAGAAGATTGAACAGGGGAAGCTGTTATACCCCAAAATTTGCCATCCCATATCTCTCAAAACATTTCAAGAAAGATCCTCAAGTTGCTCAAAGTAGCTCAAGGGTTGACCAGACAAAGCTCTCTCCTAAGGCAGTCTACCCCAAACTAGGGTTTCATGTTGCATCAAGATCCTTGAGTCCAAGTGACCCAAAGTGCTCAAAATTGTCCTAATATGTTCTCAAGATCATCCATGTCTAGTTTCTAGCCTTGCAGAGGAGTTTTGCTCAGTCAATTGCTCAAAGGTTCAAAAATCGACTTTGCTAGGGCAAAAGTCAACTGTGACCTATATACAGTCAAACTTCAAGATTTTTGGTCAAAATCCTCATTTTGAAGTATATTTCATCATTTGATCAAGGTTTTATCATGATTCATCAAGGATTGCTCATAATTCATCAAGACTCAAAAGTTGCTAAATTAGGATTTTGTAGGAAAAGTCAACCCAACTTTGACCAAGCATAACTTTCTCATACTTTATGAGAAATGACCCATCCAAAGCTCATTTTGAATAGGATGCAATTCCCTACAATAAATCTTCATATCCCAAGTTTAAAATATTCACTCACAAGAAGTTATGAATTTGGACATTATAGGTCATTTTGAAAAGTCAACAAAAACACCTTTTTGTCAAAGCTTCATACATGAGAATGGAATATCAAATTGAGATGATACCAAAAGGGTTGATTATAGTACATCTCAATCTTTCTAAAAAGTCCAAGAACACCTCCAAAGAGTCAAAATTGAGGAAGTTATGCATTGTTGAAGTTGGACTTTTTTTGCAAAATTGTCAAAAGTCAACTATCCCCAAAACTTCAAATTTTGCCAAATGGGCCCATTCTTTTTCACTTGTTTTGAGTTGGCATTATAGCCCACGTTCTCTAGCCTAGGCCATGTGTCCATATCATATTTTTATTAATTATTTTTATTTTTATTTGAATTTATTTGATTTAAATCAAAATAAATCAAGTAAAAATCAAAGCATTGATAACAAAGGATCTTTTGATTTGTTTCAGGCTCTAATTACAGCTAGCAAGGTAATGAAACTCGTATCATGCCATGTGGGTACAAAAATATTGAAAAGAAGTCAATTTTGGAAGGTTGTTAAAGAAGAATCAAATCAAATTCAAAGTCATTGATGGAGAGGGATTTGGACTGAATAAACAACCCTAATGCATTGTACAATACATAAGGAGGCGAGGCAGACAAAAATCAGGGTTGGAGATCAGTTATAGAGCACAAACAGAATTTGCAAAAATCAAGAAAAAGTGTGAATTCGAAATCACTCCTAGAGGCAGTTTCAAGGCTTGATACTTATCTCAATCGTTTCCTGGCAACCTCCACAAGCTAAAGCAAGCAAAACCACACGTTTTCAGACTCTCCCACGCACTGTAAGTCGTTCGTAACCTTGCTCTGTTCTTGAATTCACATCTTGCAATTTAAGCATGGTTGATCTGAATTAATGGCATAATCTTAATCTACAGAGCATTTGCAAGATTTTGGTATTATTCAATTGCATTTATATGCCCTATGCCGTGAATCACCATTGTAGGGTTTTCTAGGGGTTTTTTAGGGCTTTTTGTTACAGGAATAATTGGCCTTCGTGAAGGGTACTATCTTGTTCAGGGGAACAAGACGAGCTCAACCATGGCACTAGTTTCCATTTATATTGCTTATGGAAGAACTTAGAGTGAAGCTACGATATTAGCTGCGGATGAAATCCGCAGGTAAAAGTTCCAGATTTTAGAGGACAGGGATGATGCGTTGGCACTCCCCCATTTGTCCATTCAAACAGCGCGCGCGTTTTTTATTTTTCTGGCCATTAATTTTGTTTTCATATATTATTATTGATTTGTATTATAATAACAAAAAGAGCAACATGGCCTAGTGGTAACCACATCAGCGCTCAAGGATTCAAAGGCTGGAGGTCAGGGAATCTATAGCATACTCAAGCCTACCATCCACCATGGACTCTCACTCTTCAGCGCGCCAGATGGCCAGATGGCCAGATCTGGTGGCCAATATTGAAGGAGCATCAAAAGGCCAGTCAACGTATATGCATTGTGTGATCGGTGGATTTAGAACTGACTGTTTAACGCTGGTTCGCGAAATGTCGCGGAAGCAAGAGTCGCCACCGTCTTTTATTTTCTCCAACATGGACAGGACAAAAGCACAGCAAAATTCCTTATGAGATAGTTTCTCGGTTCGGGAGGTAGATTTATAGAAAGGGAAGGTGTTAGCACCCTTTCTATCCGTGGTTATCCACGGGCTCTTAGATACTTGCTCTTATGTTTTCAAAAATGTTTGCTTTTCAAATGTGTGTGGGTTTTAAAAAGTTTCATTGAAAGATTTCTGAATGAATCTTGTATCAGTCCTCAAGAGTGTTTGAAAAATTATTTTGAAAGCTTTTTGAAAGTGTCGGTGTGAAAAGGTTTTGATTTGTTTTTTTTAAGAGAGCAAGTATCCATGAGTCATCTACCTACCCTAAGGGATTCGGCTGTGTAAATGTCCTTAAGGTAGTGCCATCCCACCATTGAAAGGTAGGTAGCACCACCGTTGGAGGTGTTCGGGTCAATTCGAGTGTAGGGACAGTGTGGTCACCGAAGCAACAATTAGGACACCTTAGAAGCTACCCTTATGTCCCTGATCCTTTTTTAATCCGAGGCAACCGTTTCGAGGCAACTATTCCGAGGCAACTGTTTCGAGGCAACTATTCCGAGGCAACTGGATCATGGACATAAGGACTTACTAAAACGTCCTATACTTGACGACCACGTTTCGAAGGCAACAAGGGAGGCGTACCCTAGAAGTGGTGTGTGTATTTGTGTGTTGTTTTCATGTTAACAGTTATCTTTGATCATGGCATTGTGAGCTACGCTTGTTTTTAATTAACCATACATTCTTTCATGCAATTTAGAATTTAAGAGTGCGGAAAGTAAAAGACAGAAATATAAAGCTACGCTATTACAAGGCGCGGGTCTATACATCGCCAACATACAAAGACCCGTTTGATAAAAGATGCGGAAAGTAAATAAATTCCTAATTACTATTACATCCTTGAGCAGTTACATAATATTCAAAAAGAAAATAATGCGCGAAATAGAAATTAAAACTGAAAGTCCGAGGGTTTTGACCCTTTGCTTGAAATTAAATGAAATTAAAGTCTATTTAATTATTTAATTAAAGAAAAGAAGGAAAAGAAAATGTTTTTATGTTCTTGGTGTTTAATGAAATAAAGAAAATTAAAATTAAATGGAAACCCTAATTCTAAATTATTTTTGATTATTAATGAAAATATTAAAGTTAACCTAATTTACTAGTTAATTAAATTACATGTTTATTTACAAAAATAATAGTTAATAATAATAATAAATAATGAGGAAAAATTAATTAAGAAAAAAAAGATAAAATGCCAAAACCTAATTCTATGTATTTTATTTATTAAGAAAATATTGAATTAAAACCTAATTTAAACTAAATTAATTGTTGAAATTTATTTACAAAAATATTTTAATGGTGAAATTAAATATAATTAAACATATTTGTATTTTTGATTTTTTCTGTTTTTATTATGAAAAGAAAATTATTTTAGGTGATTTAAATAAAGATAACTAAAGCAAATAAAAGAATTAAAAAGAAAAGAAAATTAATTTAAATATACAAACAGAAGGGGGGTGTCTGGCCCAAATGGAGGTAACACTGCAGCAATTCAGGCCCATTGACAAGGCATTTGTTTGACTTTCCAGGATTGTGTGCACGCTTGTTTGACTGGACCACCATGGATCTCATTCAGTGGCCCTTGGATTAATCATCATGAGCGCGTGGCAAGCCTGAGCGTGAGTGTGTATGGTGAGTCATTGAGTGAACGTTGCATGGGAACACATTAAAGCAAAAAACATGAATTATGTGGGGGGGACCTGGGAATCGAACCCAGGTCCCAATGTTTACAAGGCGTGTCATCCACCATCTGAACCATGCAACGCGTTTGTAATGTTAGTGGAAAACAATGATTATATAAAAAACAAACGTTAGTGGTATAACATAAAGAAAAACGCGCCAGATTTTGAACTATCCAACCATATGATGACACGCCTGCCTTCGTCTTCGTTTACCTGCAAAACATGAATGAGATAGCGGGGGTTTTAAACCCCCACTAAGTGGAACAGTGAATAATAGCGAATAGAAGAGGAGGACATATAAATTGAGCGCGAGAGGTTGGTTGAATTCGTCTGGCCTTGACGAATTCAAACATAGCCATGACGTAGTCCAATTTTTCCCTATGCCTAAAGCCCCAAATGTAAGCTTCAGAAAACCTAATTTTCGTCCATGGTGGATTTGGCTACAGGCAGTTAGTCCAATTAACCTATACCAATCGCTTCAGGAGGTACCTATTAGTATGAATCAAGCAAGAAAACAGATTAAAAGCACATGAATCGTGTTATGCAAAATTGAAAAACAAGACAAACCGTGTGGCCTAGGTTCTTGGATTCTTTGCGCGTTTGGACTGATTCTTGATGCCAAAAGACTCCTGGAAGGTCCAGCAATGTGTTGGAATACTTTTTATGCTTTGAAACGTCCTGCAACTATGATTTCAGTTTTCCAAATTTCTTGAGTTTTTTGCAACTTGGTTATGGAGCATGAGCAGTTTTTTCGTGTCTCTCTGAATTAGGTTAGGTCTTGCATAAGTATGTGAAGCAAATTAGGTCAAAACAAGGCCCGTGAATCCATTGAATTAATGTCTTGGATATTTGATTTTCAATTATGTAAATTTCAATCTTTTGCCATGAAAATCTTCCCAAATATGGATGATCTTGTCCCCTTGAGTGATGCACGAAATCCTTAGCATGTGTGGAATATATTTGCTGCATAAAAAGATTTGCCAACCATTATTTGATATTTTTCTACAATTAAAACTAATTAAATGAATTAATAAGAATAAAAATTCAATTAATTAATTAAAAATAAGAAAATAAATCCTTTTAAGCTCAATGGGTCGTGCATAGGCTTTGGGTAATGATTCATGGAAGAATTTGAGGCCCATTAGCAAATTTGAAGTGTTTTAGGCAAAGTTGACTTTTGAAAATTCCCAAAAATTTCCCAACTTCTCCATTGCATATCTTGCTCAATTTTGAAGCTATGATCATGTTCATTGACATTTTGGAAAGGTCTTGAAGTCCTCTAACCAATGCCTTTGGTCCCATGTCATTTTGATCTACCAATCTCAAGTTATGGTCTTTGACTTAAAGTGCCTTTTTGTTGACTTTTGAAAATGACCTATAATGTTGAAATTGATAACTTTTTGTGAGAGCATTTCTTGGACTTGGAGTGTGAATATGAGTTGTAGGAAATGTCATCCCCTTAAAAATGAGCTTTGGATGGGATTTTTCTAATAAACCATGAGGAAGTTATTCCCTGGTCAATTTGCAGTTGACTTTTCAACTGTCCAAAAATAGAAACTTTTGCATCTTGAGACTTTTTGAGCCATGCTTTGAGAATCATGATCAAGACTTGATCAAATGATGATTGTGGCTTCAAAATGAGATGTTGACCAAAATTTTTGACTTTTGACTGTCAAATGACCATTTTGCCCCTACAGTTGACTGTGAAGCATTTAGGGTTTTTGACTGTGCAACTTGATGCTGTGAGTCTTGAAACTTGACATATGGATACTTGACAATGTATATGGGCATGTGGGACTTGATTGGACCCTTGGAAACCTCAATTTCTTTGCAAGAACCAAAACCCTAATTTTGACTGTGTTAGGAGGCAATTGGACTGTGCAACCTTTGAGAGATTTTGAACCATCTGGAGATTGAACTTGGCAAATCTTGAAGAATATGGGAGGGCAAATTTTGGGGTACAACACACTGGATTACAAAAAGTCCAATGGATCAGCATTATTGGGCCAACCAATTGCTATTCACACACCCTCCAATCAGGCTCATTCTCTAATTTTTTATATTTTTTGTTTATTTCATTTAATTATTTATGTTGTTTAACTTAATTACTAACCAATAACATAATTTCTTTTTATCAAAAAAAATCACAAAAACATTTTTTACCCAATTAAATTTCAGAATTTTATTTTTTATTAATAAATATTAATTAAATTAATTAGGATATTAATTTTTAGATAACTTTCATTTATTTTGTAAATATAGAATTTAATAGGTTTTAACCCTAATTTATTTATTTTATTTTTTTCCCTAAAATATCAAAAACTCCAAAAATATATCATTTAATATTTTTCATTAATTAATTTATTTAATAATTAATTTAGAATTTAATTTTAGGATTTAATTTCTTTTCTTAAAAATAAAAACAACAAAAACATTTTCTTTAATCAAAAGGGTCAAAACCCTAATTTCGCATTCGATTTAATTCCGCATCGCGTGCTTTATTTTTCTTTATCCAATTAATGTATCTGCTCCCGGTTTGTAATAATTAATTAGGATATTTATTTTTCCGCTTTTAAATTTCAAAGGGTTGCTTTTGGCGATGTAAATACCTGACGCCTTGTAATAATTTAGTTTAATTTCCGCACCTTTAATTTCTGCAAACATTCAACTGTTAGATGTTTGGTAATATGGTTTGCATGACAATAATGAATGTTTAACCTAAAATCAATTAGATCACCCTAAATATGTGCAAAGATAAAAATAACTGAAAATAACACACTCGCTGTTGGCTCCTAAATTCGACACCTCTGTTTTAATTGATGGCAGCCATTAAAAGCTGAAAGATGCTTTCGACTGGCTGAGCCTGTCGAAGTGCCTGTCGAAAGATGGCCAAATACTTAGAAGATTTCTTCCAAGGAAGAAGGCTGATTGCCTTCGACGTCGAAGGAGTTTTCGTCGAAGACGTCTCTTGACGAACGTGTTCGATGGTCCAGAGTGGAGCAGTTTGAAATTCAAAGCTTTGGAGGGAAAACGGTTTCCAGCAGTTACTACGTGCGAACGTGCAAGGATCTGGAGCGTCGAACATGGAGAACGTGACAAGTGGCTTGATCTCGAAGCAGTGTAACTGCCCGACGGTTACTTGGAATGTTTTTGTATAAATAGGAGTAGACGTGTAGTTTCTCGCGAGTGTGTTCACAATAGATACATAGTCACTCATTTAGATTCAAGTACCCAGTGTGAGCGAACGAATTGTTGAGAAATGTATGTGTGAAACACCAATTTATTAATTCAAGTCATTTACTTTTCCAGTACTTTACATGCTTTTTCCCTTTAAGATTCCTGTCGAACCTTTACATTCAAGCCTTGTTTATTTTACCAAGCCTTTCCTTTATGCAATTTACTTTAAACAACTTACTTAAAGCCTTATCCACATTAATTAAACTTCAAAATCAACCTATGTCCATAGGATCAATCTGATCGATCCTGCGAGTAACCAAATAAGTAACCATTTGGAGGATCAGCGGTTGTTTACCAAATCCCTAGGTAAACAAATTGGCACGCCCAGTGGGACAGTGTGTTGATTGATTGAAAAATAATCTCATCTTTTCGAGTTGTATGTTATTGAGGAGTGGTAGAATATACACCAACGATAATAATACTGCCAGGAGAAGGGAAGAGATGGCGAATCCGCCAAACAATAATGAAATCCCACAAACGAGTGTGGGAGCAACGGTTAATATGACCGTGAGTGAAGCGACGAATGCTGGTTCGATACCAGCAGTGTCAGTCACAACCACGGGGCCGACAACTTCGTTTGCAGGCCCCAGAATGACTTTGGGAACCCCCCCTCCAAGGGGAAATACTGGCCCAAGGCCAGTGGTTCCCCCAGGATTTATTCCATTCTATGGCATGCCAACTTCTGAATTGGCAAGCCTGACGAATGCTGCGTCCACTTATTCAGACCCTTTCGTGAGTGCCACTTCGCCGCTCCAAGGCTCTGGAGTAGGCATGGCGAATAGAAATAGGACCCAATTCTTAGGAGGAACGTCCCAAGTAGCCCATGGCCTTACAAATGCCTCGACAGCAGTCTTGAGGCAACAGATGGACGAAAGCAACCATGATATGGTGCAAATGTTGGCACAAACTTTGAGTACAGTGCTAAATCCTCTAATACAAAATACTACTCAGTCGAATCAGCAAGTTACAGCGCAAATGACGCGTTTGGCTGACTTCTTTGGAGTACCCCCCCCTATTCGACAGCCCCAAAGGGCGCAAATAAGAGGAAATCAGGGGATATTTGTAGAGGAAGAAACCACCATTAATCAGGCCCAACAGCCTGTAGAACAACCTGTCGAAGAACCTAGGGTAATAGCCCCAGAGGTAAGGTTAGTCAACAGAAACCAAAATGCTGACGAAGTGGTTCAGCATGTCCAATACCAAAACATGGGTTTGGAGAACAATCTGGCAACCATGATCGAAAGAATCATGACTCAGAATGGAATGAACATGGGCTTTCGAAGGCCCAACTTTACATCTCCATTGTCAGAATATGTGTTACAAACCGACTTACCCCCTAGAACCAAAGTCCCCAAATTTACTAAGTTCTCTGGGGACACGACAGAATCTACTGTCGAACACGTGGCTAGGTATTTGATCGAAGCAGGAGACATTTCAAATAATGAAAACCTAAGGATCAAATACTTCCCAAGTTCCTTAACAAAGAACGCTTTTACTTGGTTTACAACTCTACCCCCCAATTCGATCCACCATTGGACCCAGTTGGAAAGATTGTTCCATGAACAATTCTATATGGGGCAAACCAAGATAAGCCTGAAAGAACTGGCGAGTGTTAAGAGACGTTTCACTGAACCTATAGACGAATATCTGAATAGGTTTAGGTTGCTTAAGGCGAGATGTTTTACACAAGTGCCAGAACATGAGCTGGTCGAAATGGCCGCAGGTGGTTTAGACTATTCCATTAGGAAGAAGCTAGATACCCAGTACCTAAGAGACATGGCCCAACTGGCCGATAGAGTTCGACAAGTCGAACGCCTTAAAGCTGAAAAAGCTAAGGCAACAAAAACTCATAAGAGAGAGAGAATAGCTTACGTTGAGATGGATGACGAAGATCTAGAATCCTTCGACGATACTTTAGCTGTCGAAGAAGGAGAAGTCGATTTAGCAGAACTAAAACAAGGGCCTCCATACTCTTGTAAACAGTTAGTCCCCTCAAATGGGAAAAATCCCATTGGTCCAGACAAGACCAACGATAGGTTCCCAAAAAAGACTTACAGTTTCGACATCACAAAATGTGATGAAATATTCGACTTGCTAGTTAAAGATGGCCAAATGATAGTACCCCCTGGGGTAAAAGTGCCTCCTCTTGATCAAAGAAAGAAGAGGGGTTTTTGCAAATATCATAATTTTTTGGGCCATAAAACTTCTCAATGTTTTCTTTTCAGGAATCTTGTGCAAGACGCTATTGAGGAAGGGAGATTAAAGTTTGCTGACAAATCCCCCATGGCTGTCGACTCCAATCCAATGAAGGCTGAAGCCCACTATGCAGAACCCTCTGAGGTGAACATGATAGAGGCTACCAAGATCCAGTCGAAGAAGCCAGGCATTAGCATGGTCGAAGTCTCTAAGGACCACATCAACATGCCAATCTTTGGCAGTTTTTCTGGAAACTTATCCAGGAAGACAATTGAGGCTGTCCAGAAAGCGGTCGAAGATCCAAAGTCGAAGGCTGCTGCAGTACAAACAACTGGACCAAAGCCCAGTTCCCACTTGGCCACTGTTCAAGGCCAGACGGAGAAACTGGAAACACAAATGAAACAACTAACTCTTGCTAATAAGGATACCATGAATATCAACATGGTTGAACTTTCTGACCCTAAAGCATCAGAAGAAGCCATAAGGCAAGAGCAGGCAAATAAAACGGCTTTCCCTAAGGAAAACGAAAACTTGGCAGATTTTTTACAAAGATGCCAGAAGAAGAAATCAGAGGTTATGCTGTGTCCAAGATGCAGTTCTATCTTTGATAAAAAAGCTGCTGAACACATACAAGGAGTGAGGGCAGCAAACAAGAGAAGGGAGAATTCTGACCTTCGACATGATCCCAGAAGGGGTTCTAATCAAGACAAGAGGCCTTCGACTTTTAGGCCTCCAACAAATGTACCAGTAGACACTTGGTACAAAACATCTGGCCGGAAAAGGCCAAGTGAAGAGAAATGGCATTCTTTCGAAGTGCCAAGAGGTTCCTCTTTAATCCAGAAGAAAGATCCTCAAGTTGCTGCACCCAAGGTTGCTCAAGTGTCCAGCAACTATAAGGGAAAAAATCCTATGTCGAGATCCCAATGGAGGAGGTATCAAAGAAGGCGAAAAGCTGAAAGGGAGGCTGCCACTGAACCTAAGGCTGAGACTAGTTCGAATGTGCCTCAAAGGAAACAAAGAAAGCCTCTTGAGAGAGAACCAGTTACCAACAGGCTAGTTTGGCCTAACCAGAGCGAAGTCGAAGACGAAGATGATGCTGAGTCCGACGATACTCTGGATATAGTGGTGAACGTTGTTTCAATGCTACCTAGGGAATTCAATCGACAAGTAGAAGTCGAAGCCAGTGACTGGGAGATGGAACAAGAAATGGCCAGACACAGGCCAGTGTGCTATTTTGTCATGGACAATGGCACTACAGAAGAACAAAATGGCTTCTTCGAGCCACCTACAGAGGCGATGAAGAATCACCTCAAACCTTTGTTCATAAGGGCCAAGCTCGAAGAGACCACTGTGAACAAGATATTGGTCGACTGTGGGGCCACTATCAATATTATCCCTCATTCTGTGCTGATAAAGATTGGCAAAAGGGATGAAGAAATAAAACCTCACAATATGGTCCTTTCCAACTATGAGGGAGGCATTGGGACCACCATGGGAGTGATCCAGCTCGACATAAAAGTTGGGTCGATCCTTCGACCAACAATGTTCATGGTCATCTCAGCCAAACCTAACTACAACCTTTTGTTAGGTCGTGAGTGGATACATGGTGTAGGTGCTGTGCCTTCATCGATGCATCAAAGACTGCTTCTATGGCGCCCAGATGGGCTGGTCGAAAACATAGAGGCTGATCAGAGTTACTACCTTGGCGAAGTAAACCACTTGGGTGTAACAGATTTCGACAAAAACTTGGCTCACATAGGGCCATGTCCAGCTCCTGACTTCGACATGGCGCCAGCGCCAAACACCTTTTGTTCCCTATACCTGCATCCTGAGCATGGTTTCCAATGGGACAGAGAGGACGTGTCACACATAGAATTCAGTGGGCTAACTGGTATCCAACCAACTGGTTGGGGAAGTGAATTCAGTGATAATGACTGAGTCACAATCTCTGAAGCGAATTTCGGCCTATGTGGCTGAAACCAAGATGATAACGGCTCTCGAAGCCGAAGTAAAATACATGGCCACCAAGGCCAATGACCAAGCACTACCTTCTGCAGGTCCTGGAAAAGATTTCGACCCAGAGCCACCAGATATAGGTCCTGGAAAAGATTTTGACCCAGAACCTCCCGATATCTCGACAGGAGGAATGCAGGAACAGAGGCTCGACGCGATCTATGACGATGAGCCTTTGGGCTTCGAAAAGGATCCCTTGGCGAACAACATTAAGATGTTAGCACAAGACCCTTTAGAAGAAATTAACTTAGGCGAAGGATCAGAGAATAGGCCAACTTACATCAGCGCCAAAATTGATCCAGAACTTAGGTTGGAAGTAATCCACTTGCTGAAAGAGTTTAAAGACTGTTTCGCATGGGATTATGACGAAATGCCTGGTCTCGACAGAGGATTGGTAGAACTTCAGTTGCCAATCAAACCTGGAAAGAAGCCAATCAAGCAAAATCCAAGACGCAGCGTGCGTCCTCGTTTTTTAGATTTGTCATAATGACAAATTATGAAGTGATGTTTTGGTTCTGCACGCCGTACTGACAGTGACGTCCTAGGATCAAATCAATGATGGTTTCTTGGGATTGCCAATAGTTGGTGAAAAGCAACAAAAAGTGCACAAGTTAACTTGTGACTAAGCGTGGAAAAAAAAAACAGGTGTCGAATGGCGTTTTCAAAGAATGCCTTTTTCTTTCAGAGTCGAAATAAGGCATTCTTGGGGGGCAATTTGTTGGCTCCTAAATTCGACACCTCTGTTTTAATTGATGGCAGCCATTAAAAGCTGAAAGATGCTTTCGACTGGCTGAGCCTGTCGAAGTGCCTGTCGAAAGATGGCCAAATACTTAGAAGATTTCTTCCAAGGAAGAAGGCTGATTGCCTTCGACGTCGAAGGAGTTTTCGTCGAAGACGTCTCTTGACGAACGTGTTCGATGGTCCAGAGTGGAGCAGTTTGAAATTCAAAGCTTTGGAGGGAAAACGGTTTCCAGCAGTTACTACGTGCGAACGTGCAAGGATCTGGAGCGTCGAACATGGAGAACGTGACAAGTGGCTTGATCTCGAAGCAGTGTAACTGCCCGACGGTTACTTGGAATGTTTTTGTATAAATAGGAGTAGACGTGTAGTTTCTCGCGAGTGTGTTCACAATAGATACATAGTCACTCATTTAGATTCAAGTACCCAGTGTGAGCGAACGAATTGTTGAGAAATGTATGTGTGAAACACCAATTTATTAATTCAAGTCATTTACTTTTCCAGTACTTTACATGCTTTTTCCCTTTAAGATTCCTGTCGAACCTTTACATTCAAGCCTTGTTTATTTTACCAAGCCTTTCCTTTATGCAATTTACTTTAAACAACTTACTTAAAGCCTTATCCACATTAATTAAACTTCAAAATCAACCTATGTCCATAGGATCAATCTGATCGATCCTGCGAGTAACCAAATAAGTAACCATTTGGAGGATCAGCGGTTGTTTACCAAATCCCTAGGTAAACACTCGCACATGCGCACTCTTAGGGTACACCCCCACTTGGTTGCCTTCGTAAACGGTCATTGAGTATAGGTTGTTTTAGAGGTCGCCCTCTTGTCTAAAAGATCATAGTTGCCTCAAAATGGTTGCCTCGGATATCTTTGCCTCGAATAAATGATCTAAGACATTAGGGTTACCATTAAGACATCCTAACATTGCTTTAGTGATCGTATGTCCCTCTTTCGAATTGACCCTCAAACTCCAACGACGGTGCTACCTACTCACTAATAGTGGGATAGCATTGTCTAAAGGAAATTAGCATAGAACGATTCCTTTTTCGAGTAGGTAGATTAGTTCTTAGATACTTGCTCATCCAAAAACAAAACTTTTTCACACTTACACTCCTTTTACAAACAAGTTTTCAAAAACACTTCATTACACTCTTGAAGACAGACGCAAGAGTTAAATCGAAGTCAGAACAAAAACTTTTCAAAACCCACAAGCACAAAGAAAACATTTTGAAAATGATGAGAAAGTACCTAAGATCCCGTAGATAACTACGGATAGAAAGGGTGCTAATACCTTCCCTTTCTATAATCTACCCCCCGTACTCAGAAATATCTCGAAAAAGGAATTTTTTTGTGCTTTTTTTCCTTTCCTTGTTGGATAAAATAAAAGTCGGTGGCGACTCTTTCTTACCACGACATTTTTCAAATACAAACGCAAAACACGTACCAGCATTCCAAAAATAGTTAGTTCTTCCCACCGTATCACATCTGGCAATGCCACAAACACTTTCTACTAGGGGCAATGACAAATCTCCCCAAAATACTTCTCATAGGATGACTCCCAGGAAGGGTTTAATCTCTAAAAACCTTCCCCCAGACAACCTCAAGAGTCCTCGTTGACTTTCCCCAACGAAGTCGTCACCTCTCTAGCAGACCGACAACAAGGTTTATTTCCCCAACAAACTACAGATTCCCCAGTTTGAGTTTGCCTTTCCAACTACTACAAATCAAAGGACCACAACTCCCTCTCCCCAGTAGACTACTCTACAATCCCCTGCAAGTTACTGTGAAACCTGGACCCGACTAGATGTCAGTTCAACTTCGACCCTAGTAAAGCAACGGACAACCGAGACTCCAGAACTCTTTTCCCAAGCAGGAATCAACACTCTCCAACAGAGTTTTCAATATTCCCCAACAGAGTTCTCCTCAAACAATAAAACAGGAATCCTCGGTGGAAATATTCTAAGCAAAGTTTGAAGACACACCAACTCTTCAACAGCAGTCCAGGATTTAACAACTCCCCAGCATTTATCAAGGATTTATTTTCCAGACAAAGATACACTTCAATAAACATGTCACATTTCATACATCCTATTTGCATACATGATAAGTGCATACGACACATTCTCATTTATTTTGAGAACATCATGCATTTCATGCATCACGACATTGCATACAACTAACGTTCTACCTTTTTCAGGAAAGGTCAATCAACAGATGGCTACCATCAACCTTTTCAAGTTCCAGATTAATACCTGTAACAAGCCAGGAAAACTATCTGTGGACGACGGATTGTAGATTAATACCTGTAACAAGCCAGGAAAACTATCTACATGAAGAGATTAAAGATTAATACCTGTAACAAGCCAGGAAAACTATCTTTCTTTCTCAGGTCAGAGATTAATACCTGAAACCAGACAGGACAACTATCTCATCGACCAACCTTTTCAAGTTCCAGATTAATACCCGTGACAAGCCAGGAAAACTATCTGTGGACGACTGATTGTAGATTAATACATGTAACAAGTTAGGAAAACTATCTACATGAAGCGATTGAATATTAATACCTGTAACAAGCCAGGAAAACTATCTTTCTTTCTCAGGTCAGAGATTAGTACTTGAAACCAGACAGGACAACTATCTCATTGACCAACCTTTTCAAGTTCCAGATTAATACCTGTAACAAGCCAGGAAAACTATCTTTCTTTCTCAGGTCAGAGATTAATACCTGAAACCAGACATGACAACTATCTCATCGACCAACCTTTTCAAGTTCCAGATTAATACCTGTAACAAGCCAGGAAAACTATTTATGGATGACTGATTATAGAATAATACCTGTAACAAGTCAAAAAAACTATCTACATGAAGAGATTGAAGATTAACACATGTAACAAGCCAGGAAAACTATCTTTCTTTCTCAGGTCATAGATTAATACATGAAACCAGACAGAACAACTATCTACTTGACCAGCTGAGGCAACCCTGCACAAGTTCCTTCTTTCCAAGATGCAGTTTTACACAGACTCATCATCAGGCAACCCTACACAGGTTCCTCCTTTCCAAGATGCAGTTTTACATGGACTCATCATCAAACAACCCAACCTTTTGATACAGTTCAGATACACTCTAGACATGGACGCCATTCTGATAATCATTCAGTTCCAACTTGCAGATACAGTCCAGCAATCATTTCTGGATGGCATCTTTAAGCCCATCTCCAACAACTATCCATTATCTCTCCAAATGGCATCTTTAAGCCCATTCCCTACATAATCAACTAACATATCTTCGAGTGCAAATTTTCTGGTCACTCTAGTGTTCAATCATCTTCCACCTTCAAGTCACGAATGGCAGAATTACCAATCTAACTCTTCAGGTGTAAGAAGATTGAACAGGGGCAGCTGTTGTACCCCAAAATTTTCCCTCTCATTTCACAAGAGATCACCCTAGATCCCAAGTTTGCTTCCATCCAATTCCAAGCCTTGAACTGCAATTTTTTAAGGAAATCATCCATAAGGGCAAAATGGTCAAAAGAACACTAAAAAGTCAAACTTTTACTTTTGGATCAAAAAATCAAGTTCCAAGAATCATATTTCATCAAGGCATGAAATTGGTTCATCAAAAATTCAGAAGTTAGAAGTTACTTTGAAAAAATCAAATTTTCTAAATGTTTAGAAAATTTTCTAAGTGTCAAGAGAATATAGTACTTCAGAACTTTTGAGCCAGCCTCTACGCAAAGTGCAGTCAGAGGTTGCAAACATGGTTCAGAACATGATGCTTCAATCAGAATATATGGAAGCGATGATTCTATGGTTCAGAACATGATGCTTCAATCAGAATATATGGAAACGATGATTCTCCGGTTCAGAACATGACGCTTTAATCAGAACATGTGGAAGCAATGTGCTCCTTCAGAACATGCTGGAGCCATAAGATAAAAGGATCAGAGGTTGGATGCTACGCTGAAGCAGAACTTCTGATCCAGAACTAAGCCTTGGTTTAAAATCTCACGTTGCAGGATTTCTGGTTTTGATAAGTCTCATCATCATTTAATACTCACAACCACTTTTGAGTCTTTATCCAAAGGATTTCCCCCACGTGTACCTCTACTGTCTTGGGATAGCAACTTTGGTACTAAGCCCATACTTTGCTTTTTTCTTTTCCTTAATTCCTGCTGACAACCACCATGCTTGCTTCAAGAACACGGCAACTGTTGTACCCCAAAATTTTCCCTCCCATATTTCTCAAAACATTTCAAGTGAGATCCTCAAATTGCTCGAGGAAGTCCAAGGGTTGACCAGACAAACTCTCTCCTAAGGCAGTCTACCTCAAATTAGGGTTTCATGTTGCATCAAGATAATTGAGTCCAAGGGATCCCAAATGCTCACCATTGTACTAATATGTTCTCAAGATCATCCCTATCAAGTTTCAAGCCCTACAGAGGAAGTTTGCCCAGTCAATTGCTCAAAGGCCTAAAAATCGACTGTGCTAGGGCAAAAGTCAATTGTGCCCCCCATACAGTCAAACTTCAAGATTTTTGGTCAACATCCTTATTTTGAAGTATTATTCATCATTTTATCAAGGGTTGATCATGATTCCTCAAGGATTTCTCACAATTCATCAAAACCCAAAAGTTGCTAAATTAGGGTTTTGTAGGAAAAGTCAACTCAACTTTGACCAAGCATAACTTTCTCATACTTTATCAAGAATGACCCATCCAAAGCTCATTTTTAATAGGATGAAATTCTCTACAATCCATCTTCAGCTCCCAAGTTCAAAATATGCACTCACAAGAAGTTATGAATTTGGACATTATAGGTCATTTTGAAAAGTCAACAAAAAGACCTTTTTTGTCAAAGCTTCATACATGAACATGGAAGACTCAATTGAGATGAGACCAAAAGGGTTGCTTAGAGGACATCTTGAGCTTTAAAAAAATACAAAACACCTCCATAGAGTCAAAATTGAAGAAGTTATACATTGGTGAAGTTGACCTTTTTTGCAAAATTGTCAAAAGTCAAAAGTGCCTCAAATTGCAATTTTTATCAAATGGGCCCAACGTTTTGCACTTGTTTTAAGTTTGTAACATGGTCCACGAGCCCTAGATCTTCCAACTTGCCTTTATTTTATTTTTTCCATTTATTTTGATTTTTTATTTCAATTAAATAAATTTAAATCAAAATAAATCATGGAAATATCCAAATCATTCAAACCTTAAGATTTTGTACATATTTCAAGTATCTTATACAGCTAGCAAGAGAATCAAATCGTGTAAGGCATGGTTGTGCATAAAAAGATTGATTTTTGGCCTATTTTGGAAAGATCTTCATGAGAATCAAATCATGATCAAAGACCATAATTGACAAAGATTGAAAGCATATTTGTAACCCTAATTCAATCAGTGGTATATAGTGGACAATTGCGGACGAAAAACACAAGGTTTGGAGGCGTGGAGAGGAAGAATAAAACTTGAAAAAACTCAAGAAAAGTGTTGATCTGATTTTGTACTTCCAGGCATTTTCAAGACTCCCAAGTCATCTCTTTCGTTTCATGGGCACTCAAGGAAGCCATAGCAATCAAAAGCAAGCCTTCTCGTGCACTAGAACTCACTGTAAGTGGTTTACGGATTGGACATGTTCTTGAAATAGAATACCATTGTTTAAGCATTTATAGCATGAATCATGTATATATTCTAAATCTTGGAAGTATTTGCAAGCTATTCATAACAGTTAATTGCATTTTTGCTAACCCTATAGAGAAACACCATTGCTAGGGTTTTCTGTTGCATTTTGGGATATTTTTATACAGGCAAAATTGGTCCACAAGAAGGGCACCATGATGCTCACCAGGCCAAGACGAATTGGTCCACATCATTAGATTTCATTTATCGTGCTTGTATTTGATTTTGAAATATGCAGGAGTTGTAGCTACGGACTTTTGTCCGTAGGTAAAAGTCCACAACTTTTACCAACAGAGGGAGGTTAGAGACGACGGCGTGGCAACCCCTGATTGCTTCGTTTGAATTTGCACGCGGATAATGTTTGTTTTGAGTGTTTTCCATATTATTAATTATTATTATTTGACATATAACAAAAGCGCGTGGCTCAGTTGGTATTGAGGCAGGTGAAAAGGCCATAGGACCTGGGTTCGAATCCCAGGTCCCCCCATGTATTTCATGTTTTTTTCATTGCATGATCAGGCATATGCACAGGCGTGAAGTCCACCATACATCCTCAATGCACAACCAACTAGATGTCCACGGGCCAGATCTAGCGTCCATCATTTGGAGGACCATGATGCACCCCAGTCAACATGCAGCACTGGATCATGGAAGTCAACGTGGATCAGTTTCTTTTAGGCTCCAAAACTGCTATTAACACCCCCTCAATTGCTGATTACCAGGCCCAGTTTCTTTTTCTTTTGCTTTTTATATTTTCTTTATTTAATTTATTTAATTATTTTAGTAACACAAAACTAATTCTTTTTTTAAAAAAAATCATAAAATCAATTTTTCATCAAATTAGATTTAGGTTCTATTTTCTATCAAAAATTAATTTAATTAGTTAATTTAATTTTTTAGGTAACTTTAATTCTTTGTAAATAAATTAAAATCAATTAGAAAAACTAGGGTTTTTGCTTAATCTAATTTCTATTTTCTTTTCTTAAAAAATAACCAAAACATAAAATTAGGTCAAATGTAAATATTTTTTCTTGATTTAATTTAATTAGCAATTAGGTTCATATTTCATTTAAAACCTTATTTTCTTAAAATAATCAAAACAACCAAAAATGATTTTTCTTGTAATTAGGTTAGACGGGGTCAAAACCCTAATCTTTTATCGTTCTTAATTCATCGCGCACATTTACTTATTTTATAATATTGATGTAATTGCTCATGGGATGTAATAGATTAATTAGGACCTTTTCGTTCAGTTATCATTTTTGCGAGTTTTTTGGCTATGTAATTAATACCCGAAGCCTTGTAATAGCGTAGATTTATTTTCTCGCACTTTAATTCTTGCAAATATTAACTGTTAGATGTATGATATTAGGATTGCATGACAAGACTGTATGTAAATTTTAAAATGATTAGCAAACCCTAAATGTGCAAAGATAATAACTTGAAATTGAAACACTCGCACATGCGCACTCCTAGGGTATACTCTCACTTCGGTTGCCTTCGGTAAACGACCATTAAGTATAGGTTGTTTTAGTGGTTACCCTCTTGTTTGAACAAAAGATCAAAGTCCCGTTCGGAAATTTTGCCTCGGAAAGGTTGCCTCGGATATGCTGCCTCGAATATGATCTTAAGACATTAGGGTTATCACTAAGACGTCCTAACATTGCTTTAGTGATCGTACGTCCCTTTCGAATTGACCCTTAAAAATCCAACGACGATGCTACCTACTCACTAATAGTAGGATAGCATTGTCTAAAGGAAATAAGAACATAAACATTCTCTTTTTCAAGTAGGTAGATGCTAGTAGGTACTTGCTCAAAACAAACTTTTTCACACCAAACACTTTTTCAAACAAAGTTTTCAAAACAACTTCGTAACACTCTTGAAGATAGAAGCAAGAGTTAAGTCGAAGTAAAACAAAAACTTTTCAAAACACACAAGCACAAAAGCAATTTTGAAAATGATGAGCAAGTACCTAAGAGCCCGTAGAAAACTACGGATAGAAAGGGTGCTAATACCTTCCCTTTCTATAATCTACCCCCCGTACTCAAAATCTCGAAAAAAGGAATTTTTCTGTGCTTTTTTCCTTTCCAGTTGGATAAAATAAAAGTCGGTGGCGACTCTTGCTTATCGTACATTTGCAAATACAAAATGCAAACCAGCATTTAAACAGTCTGGTTCTGCCACCGTATCACAGAACTGGCGACTCTGCTGGGGAATAATAAGTGGGGTATATCTTAGGATTAGTTCATCATAAATTGCTTCTATTGTTTGATTTGTTTGCTTTACTTTTGAGGGCTTTGTATTGGGAGTTACTATAGATCCTAACCCGGATCTGGGGGACACCTTTTAGGTAAGTAGAAATAAACTGTGAGGGAACTGTACGGCGTAGACCGATACGGTTGAAGCAGTAGCTACATTGATGTGGCACATTGGTTGGTACCGGTATCCCGTGTGGAGAAACAAGGAGAATACGGGGCTGCTATGTTTGTCGTTAAGCATCAACTAACCTTAGAACTTATAATTGACCAACTTGGCCATAGGAAGTAGTGAGATAGTCGGTCTCGGTGTAAAGCTGGGAACTGGTTGATACTCGATACTACACTCATTGAGACCATACTCTCGAGATAGTTCCAGCCGCAAGAAAAGATTGTGTGAGCTGAAACCATGACCGATGGAGGATGGTCAATGATATTGAGAATCTCTAGAACCCGGTTACTATTATTAGGACAGGTTGAAACCAACTGAACTTCAAGAGGGTAGTTCCTAGACCCCATGCAAGCCTGAAACTTAAGGGTTATCGTGTGACTTGCTTGCCTTCACCATGTCTGTTATCTGCTATACCTGTTGTGTGTTTTACCATGACATCGTGCATCATAACATAGCATGCATACTTCATTAGACTAACCATTTCAAAGACCGAGGGGATTTATCTTTGTTCTGTTTTGCAGATTATGGCTTCCTTGCGCGGAAACACCACCCGAGTTAACTTTGTGCAAATACCTTCTCAACTCAAAGATTTAGCCTCGAGAGTTTCTGATACTTCCTCATTCATTAGAAGACATGGTCAGCTTCTTTGTTTGGTTACCTCCAGGTTTGATGAACAAATGATGAGTGTGCTATTCCAGTTCTTCGATCCAGTGCATCATTGTTTCACCTTCCCAGATTATCAGCTAGTTCCCACTTTGGAAGAGTTCTCTGACTTATTAGTTATATCCATCCTTGAGCAGACACCTTTCACGAGTTTGGAAGAGACTCCTGGGCCAGAGGACATTGCTTCAACTCTACATTTGAGACGGGCTGATGTAGTATCTAATTGGGAGACACGAAGCGGGGTTGAAGGTTTCTTAGCTAAGTTCCTAATAGATCAAACTTAACTGTTCTGGGATAATTTGGACTTTTAGGCTTTCGAAGACATCTTGGCTCTCCTTATCTACGGTTTGGTTCTTTTCCCAAATCCAGATTCCTTCATAGTTGTGAACGCGGTTAAGATCTTCTTGTCTCGCAATCTTGTGCCTACTCTTCTGGGTGATATCCTGCATGCCCTCTATACTCATATTGTGCGAAGAAGAGGGACCCTCATGTGTTGCACGCCACTGCTGGCGAGGTGGTTTATTTCACACCTCCCCAAGTTTGTATTGAAGAATGAGGAAGGGTTGGGATGGTCTTACAGAATCACGTCACTTTCCCATACAAACATTCTTTGGAGTTCTAAGGATATGGAAAGTGTTGTTGTCATCGATCGATGTGGGGAATACCCTAATGTCCCATTGCTTGGAATTAGAAGGGGAATAACCTACAGTCCTTGTTTGGCTTTACGACAGTTTGGTCGTGCTCGGAGAGACGGTCCTCATGAGCTGCTTCTTACAGATATTGCATTTGACTATAAGGAGTACGTTGACGAGCATCGCCGAAGGTTTATACGAGCCTGGGGCATGGTGAATAGGTATGACCCTTACGAGCTAGGACCAAATACTTCTCTCCCTATGCAACCTTATCTCCATTGGGTCCAGGCTCGAGCTCAGAAGCTTGGGATGCCTTATGAAGCCGTGTTGCCAGTGATTGTGGAGCATACTAATGAAGAAGGTGTTCCTTATACAGTCCTTTATCCCTACATGCCTACTGATCTTGGGGCATTGAAGAGATCCTGGATTCAGCTAAAAGAGGAAAGGGATACGTACAGAGAGAAGTATCATGAGCAAGAAAGGAAGATCTTGAAGCTCACGAGGCAACTTGAGAATGAAAGGACGATTAACGACTACGTCAACATGAAGGGAAAGTGGCCATGGGATTTTTGCTTTTTGCTTTTTCTAGTTTAGATTTGTTTTCAGTTTATTTCTTTTGTAACGCCTTGAAGGCATTGTTAAACATTTTTACAAATTCAATCTAATAAAGTTTGTTTATTTTGTTGGTTTACAAGTTTAAATCTCCCAAAGTCTCTGAAATCATTTCATACGCATTCCATTATCATGCACCTCATTACAGGTATCATTACAGGTTTCTCATCTTCTTCGCTGTTTATTTCAGCACATAATGTCTTCTGAAATACCTAATGATCAAGCCATCAAAGCTCTTCAAGCACATAATGCTCAATTCAAAGAGATGTTCTTGAACCTGGCTAAAGGGCAGGAGGATTTGAAGACTCTCATCCTGTAGGAGAAGAAGAAGAAGAAGAAGAAGAAGGTGGTTCTGCTGAATATGGGTCACAGATTTGGGAATAGGTTGCGACAGGAAGCTGATCTGTCTTATTCATCTAGAGGAGGAGAAAATCAAGAGGAAGGAAAGGGTCCTAGTCCTGTAGTCTCTGATAATGATACTGATTTTGATGATGAACAGTACCCTACTGCTGAGGATAGGTACAAACAGCTTGAAGACCGTCTAAGTGCTATGGAGATTCAGAAGGTCCTTGGTTTGGATTTCGGGGACTTGGGACTAGCATTTGGGGTGGTGATCCCTCATAAGTTTAAAGCTCCGGTTTTTTCTAAGTACGATGGAGTATCCTGTCCAAAACTCCATCTCTGCTCGTACGTCAGAAAAATCCAACCCTACACTGCTGATAGGAATCTGTGGGTCCATTTCTTTCAAGATAGTTTGTCAGGGACTCGGCTTGAATGGTTTTATCAATTGGAAGGAGCTAATGTCCGCAATTGGTAGGACCTTGCTGCTACTTTTTACAAGCAATACCAGTATAACGCCGACCTTGCTCCCACGCGTACTCAGCTTCAAGGTATGTCTATGGGTGCAGGTGAAGGCTTTAAGGACTATGCTCAGAAGTGGAGAGATCTGGATGGAAGAGTCCAACCCCCTCTGTCTGATAGGGAGTTGGTGGATATGTTTCTTGGGACTTTGTCTGGTCCATTTTTCAATCATTTGATCGGTAGTTCATCATTCGGGTTTACTGAATTGATTTTGACCGGGGAGAGAGTAGAAGCTGGTATCAGAAGTGGTAAGATACAGAAAGGTGCTTCATCAAGTACAGAAAAGAAGCCTTTCAGGAAAGAAGCTAGTGCAGTTTACGGCTTGAGGAGCCAAGGCATACCTGAACGTCGTCAAGCAGTAAATGCGGTAGTAATATCAAGACCCGCCGTTTCCCCACAACGCAACAATCAGCAAAGAACAGAGAGACCGCAAAGACAGTACACTCGGCTTAATATGACTTTGTCTCAAATTCTACCGCAATTGTTAAAGACCAACCTGGTAACTCTGAGGGAAGCCCCGAAGAATCCCAGCACCACATCTCCGTTGTATAATCCGAATGCCCGCTGTGCCTATCACTCTGATAGCCCGGTTCATGATACGAACAACTGTTGGGCTTTGAAGAATAAGGTACAAGATTTGATTGAAGCTAAAGAGGTTGAGTTTGATGCTCCGGAGAAACCCAATGTCATAACTGCTCCTATGCCCAAGCATGGTCATGGAGTAAATGTTGTGGACAATGATTTATATGTGGCCTCCGTAGAAGACATTTCTACTCCTTGATGACAACTAAGAAAAACCTATTGTTGGCAGGTTTATTTTCGGGTTGTGGCGAAGGTTGCCACCTATGTTCAATCCTGCCTGCTGGTTGCCATTTATTGAAACCAGGTGTTCAACGCCTGATGGATAACAAAGAGATCCTGTTCGAGAAAACTTTGATTCTGTTGATTCCTGTTGAAGATATTTCCATCATAACCATTTCCGCCTATCCTTCCAAGGTTTCCTCGAGAAAGCCTGTTAGGATTACATCCGTTCCGAGAGTTGCTCCATTAATCATTACTATTCCTGGTCCTATCCCATACACTTCGGATAAGGTTGTCCCGTGGCACTATGGGGTCGATGTGTATTATCATGGGATCAAACAAGACTCGAAGGTTGAAGAAGCTGATGCTGATGTCAGCAATGTTGTCGGGGCTAGCAAGGTCACCCGAAGTGGAAGACTCTTTTCTCCCGAGATTTCCCCTCCGACTGTTCAAAAGCTGTTGCCATTCCATCTGCCAGTACCTCAGCTGCTGTCCTAGTTCATATTCCAGTTATCACCCCTGTCGCCGAGCCATCTGACACTCGGGGCAAAGAAGTCATAGGTGAGCCTGCCCGGTTGGAGGAACCCAAGAAGATCATTGTAGAAACCTCTAAGCAGGAGATAGAGGAAATTCTGAATATTATCAAGAAGAGCGACTATAACATAGTCGAGCAGCTGGGGCAGACCCCGTCGAAAATCTCCATGTTATCCTTGTTATTGTGTTCTGAGGCCCACGCAAAGGCTTTAGTTGCTTTCCTCAAAACTGCGCATGTGCCTCAGGAAACCTCTGCTGACCAATTCAAAGACTGCATAGCTAATTTGACTGCCGACAACGGGTTAGGTTTCTCAGACGCGGATCTGACTGCTAAAGGAAGAAATCACAATGATGCTCTGCATGTCTCGATCGAGTGCAGGGGCACTACTCTGGCCCACGTACTGGTGGATACTGGGTCCTCATTGAATGTTTTACCCAAGAAAGCATTAGACCGTCTGGACTGTGAAGGTTTGGTTCTGAAGCCAAGTAATATTGTGGTTAGAGCTTTTGATGGGTCAAAAAGGATGGTACACGGGGAAGTGGACGTCCCTGTTAAAGTTGGCTCCCAGACTTTTGCATCTACTTTCTATGTGATGGATATCCGACCATCTTATTCTTGTTTGCTAGGTCGTCGGTGGATTCATAAGGTTGGGGCAGTGACTTCTACACTCCATCAGATGTTGAAATATCCAGTAAGGGGGAAGATTGTTATGGTGCAAGGTGAATAGGAGTACATGGTAAGTCATCTTAACTCCTTTCACTATGTGGAGATGGATGGGGAGTTCATCGAAACCCTGTGTCAGAACTTTGAAGAGGTCCCCCAGACTCTGGCGTTGACTGAAGTTGTTGTTGAAGAACCTCCGATGAAGATGGATTCCCTAAAGGATGTCAGGGCTGTAATTGAAAAAGGTGGGTGTGCAAATTGGGGCCAACTCCCTGACTTTGCACACAAGACTGGCAAGTTTGGTTTGGGTTTTACTGCAGAGGCTCAAAGGGTTGTTCAGCGTGTGCGAATTGGAAGACCTTCTCTGCACATCAGTAATCCGGGAGTGAATGCAATTGAAGATGATGAAGAAGAGTCATATATCGACAGCTGGATCTACCCGACTACCAACGGTGGATTGAACAACTGGACGGCAAAGGATTTCGTGTCCGTTTCTTTTATTACACAGTAATAGACTTTTGTTTTGAGATTTGTAACAGACAGTTTAAAACTTTACGGCCCAGTGCCTTGCCCGAGGCACCTTGGTTTTGTTTGTGAGAGCTTATTATTTATCATTTTTCATATATCATCAATAAAGCATTGGACTTTTTCTTGCATTACAAATTTTGTGCTCCTTGTTTTTCCTTTCCATCTTGCACTTTATCAAAACAGCTATTGTCTTACACACACTCACGTATCATAATGCAGATCCACATCCACTCTGGATCCCATTGATAACGACTCTGCTACTGCCAGTTATGACTTTGAAAATCCGATCAACCAAGCCGAGGATGAAGGTGAGGATGATTGTGAAGTTCCCGCGGAACTTGCTAGACTGTTACTGCAAGAAGAGAGGGCCATACACCCTCATGAAGAGCCAGTCAAATCAGTGAATTTGGGTACGGACGAAAACAAGAAAGAGGTCAAGATAGGTGCAAATCTGGAGCCTAGTGTCAAGCAACGGTTGATACAGATGCTACGCGACTATGTTGAGATCTTTGCTTGGTCTTATGAAGATATGCCTGGTTTGGATACTGATATTGTGGTACACCGCCTGCCAACCAAATAAGACTATCCTCCGGTAAAGCAGAAGGTTCGCCGTATGTGCCCCGAGATGTCTGAGAAAATCAAAGCTGAGGTCATGAAACAGTTTGATGTCGGTTTTCTAGCTGTCACTTCTTACCCGCAGTGGGTCGCCAACGTGGTTCCAGTGCCTAAGAAAGATGGTAAGGTTCGAATGTGTGTGGACTATAGGGATCTGAATAGGGCGAGCCCCAAGGATGGTTTCCCACTCCCTCACATCAATATTCTGGTCGATAACACCGCGCAGCATAAGATCTTCTCCTTTATGGATGGTTTTTCTGGTTACAATCAGATTAAGATGGCTCCCGAAGACATGGAGAAGACAACCTTCGTTACGCAGTGGGGTACATTTTGCTACAAAGTCATGCCGTTCGGATTGAAGAATGTTGGGGCAACGTACCAGCGCGCCATGGTCGCTTTGTTCCATGACATGATTCACCATGAGATTGAGGTATACGTTGACAACATGATTGCAAGATCCCAGACTGAAGAAGAACATCTCGATCATCTGCAGAAACTATTTGACAGGTTGAAGACGTACAAGCTAAGGTTAAACCCAAACAAGTGCACCTTTGGGGTAAGGTCTGGTAAGCTGCTGGGTTTCGTTGTTAGTGATAAGGGTATTCGAGTGGATCCTACAAAGGTGAAGGCTATACAGGAGATGCCAGCTCCTCGAACAGAAAAGGAAGTAAGAGGATTTTTGGGACGTCTGAATTACATTGCAAGATTCATTTCACATCTGACTACTACTTGTGAGCCAATCTTTAAGCTGCTGAAGAAAGATCAAGTGGTAAAATGGAATGATGAATGTCAGACCGATTTCGAAAGGATCAAGGAATACCTCTAAGAGCCACCTATTCTGATGCCTCAAGTTGAAGGAAGACCTTTGATTTTATACTTGACCGTACTGGATAATTCAATGGGGTGCGTGCTGGGGCAGCATGACGAGTCTGGCCGAAAAGAGCATGCTATTTACTACCTTAGCAAAAAGTTTACCGACTGTGAGACCCGATACTCACTGCTTGAGAAAACTTGCTGCGCTTTGGCATGGGCTGCTCGCCGGCTGAGACAGTATATGCTGACTCACACTACCCTGTTGATATCAAAGATGGACCCAATCAAGTATATCTTCGAAAAGCCTGCCTTGTCCGGAAGAATAGCAAGATGGAAGATGATCTTAACTGAGTACAACATCCAATACACAACCCAAAAGGTAATCAAGTGGAGTGTGTTGGCAGATCATTTGGCGCATCAGGCCGTGGATGATTACTAGTCTATGAATTTCGAGTTTCCGGATGAGAACATCATGTTGGTGACCGACTATGAAGAACCTGGACCGGATGAAGGACCTGAGGAGGGATCCTGATGGTCTATGTATTTTGATGGAGCTTCAAACGCGTTGGGTAATGGCATTGGCACCGTGATCATATCTCCGGAAGTCTGTCATACTACATTCACCGCTCGATTATGTTTCAACTGCACCAACAATATGGCGGAGTATGAAGCGTGCATCATGGGCCTTCGAGCAGCTATTGACCTAAGGATTAAGTTCTTGAGTGTGTTTGGAGATTCCGCTCTAGTGATCAGTCAGATCAAAGGTGAGTGGGATACAAAGCACCCAAATCTTATTCCTTACAAGGAGTGTGTGCTGACATTGCTCCCACACTTCGAAGAGATAACCTTTGAACACTTCCCAAGAGAAGAGAACCAGTTAGAGGACGCGCTAGCTACTATGTCTTCTATGTTCAAGGTCAGGTGGGACAATGAAGCTCCCCAAATTACCATTGAGAGATTGGACAAACCTGCGTATTGCTGTGATATTGAGAATGAAAAGGTAGCAGATAAACCTTGGTTTCACGAGGTAAAGATGTATCTTGAGGCTCAAGAGTACCCCGAGGGTGCATTTGTTAACGACAAGAAGTTCTTGAGGAGGTTCGCGGCGAAGTTCTTCATCAGTAATGGTATCCTTTACAAGCGTAACCATGACTCAACCTTACTGCGATGTATGGACAAGAACGAGGCAGAAAAGATTATGGCAGAGTTACATGAAGGTACTTTCGGAACTCATTCCAATGGACATACCATGGAAAAGAAGATCCTACGGGTAGGATATTATTGGTCCACCATGGAAGCCGATTGTTATCAACATTCTCGGACTTGTCATAAGTGTCAAGTCTATGCTGATAAGGTGCATATACCTCCAGTTCCTTTGAACGTCTTGACAGCTCCTTGGCCTTTTGCAATGTGGGGTATCAATATGATTGGTGAGATCAGACCTGCTGCGTCCAACGGGAATCGTTTCATTCTGGTGGCTATTGATTACTTTACAAAGTGGGTTGAAGCAGCTTCCTTTGTTACAGTAACCAAGAACGTCGTAGCACGGTTTATTCGGCATAATTTGATCTATCGATATGGTGTACCAGAGAGGATCATTACGGACAATGGTATAAATCTCAATAATACGATGATCATCGAGCTCTGCAAGCAGTTCAAGATACAGCATCACAACTCTTCTCCCTACCGGCCGAAGATGAATGGGGCTGTTGAAGCGGCTAATAAGAACATCAAGAAGATTGTGGAGAAGATGATGGTGACATACAAAGATTGGCACGAGATGTTACCATTTTCTCTTCATGGGTACCGTACCTCAGCGCGGACTTCAACAGGGGCAACACCCTACTCTTTGGTGTATGGCATGGAAGCAGTCTTACCCATTGAAGTCCAGATACCCTCTCTTTGGATTATGAAGGATGCAGGTTTAAGCGAGGATGACTGGATCCAGACCCGGCTTGATCAGCTGAATTTAATCGACAAAAAGAGACTTACTGCTATTTGTCATGGTCAGACGTATCAAAAGCGAATGATCAAGGCATTTAACAAGAAAGTCAGACGACAAGAGTATCAAGTTGGGGGTCTGGTAATGAAGCACATCATACTGTCGCAAGGTGATCCCAGGGGCAAATGAACCCATACGTACGAAGGGTCATTTGTGGTTAAGAATATTTTCTCGGGAGGAGCTATGATTCTAACCACCATGGATGGTGACAACCTTCCTCACCCCGCCAATGCAGACATAGTGAAAAAATACTACGCATAATCAAAGACCCGCTAGGTTGACTGGACTAGGCAAAAATAAGGGCTTCCCGACGAACCAAAAGGGTTCGGGAAAAAGTAAGGGATGAAAATGAAAAAATCTGTACACCCGGCAAGTCGAAAACCTGAAAAGGCGGCTTGGGTAAAAAAGGGGTATCCCGATGGACTGAAAACCCGAAAGGGCGGTCCAGGAAAAAATTAGGGATTAAAGCGTAACACTATGTCTCATTGGATCATCTTGCAACCAGACTTCAGTATCGACTATCAAGCTCGGACGGTGCCGATCAATCTGATCTACCTTCAACCAAGTAGAAAAGTGATGAGACACTCGAAGATTTGAAGGCAATAGCAGAGTTGGAACCCAGTGGGATTGTTCACATAGCTGTTTTTCTTTGTTTTTCACGAATTGTATAAAGTCTATCTTTCGGCAACGTTCTCTTACTATGACGTCAGCTTCTTGTACAAAAACGCTTATTTACAGGCCAACTTCAAAATTAATACAATTCATTTTCACAAAGAAATTTCAAATTGTTTTTCTTTTTTATGTTTTGTTTTACAAGAACGTCCAATGGTTCATTTTTTATATATGCATTTGACAATAATTGTTGCTCATAAATATTTACATGCGAAACAAAAGACGATTACTTGTAATTTCAGGAACAGGGGAAAACAAGAAATGTCCAAACCTTACAGTTGCTCTATCCATCCGGTACGGTGATAGACCCAGCTTGAGAAAATGATTAAAAGTATACACACTCCCCGCAGAGCAAAAGGTATCTAAAAACATTGATTCTCCCCAAGCAGAGTTTATCTATCACCAGCACTAGAAGATTATCCCCAGTGGAGTTTATTTCTTCCACAAGCAGAAACTCAATCCCCAATAGGGTTCATTATCTCCAGCAACGGTAATTCATCCCCAGCCAAGGTTATTTCTCCAAATCAGCAGATCTTTAGACAGAGTATCTCTTCCCCACAGAGTCATTTTCTCGTCAGTTTATTCTCCAGCAGGATTATTCTCACAATCACCTTCGGACGTTATCTCCAGCGAGAACAAAGAATTCAACTCCTTGCACTCTCCAGCAGCAGCCCGGGATTTATTTTCCTCAGCTAGAGAATATCATAAAAACATTACATCATGACATGTGCATACGCATCATACAACACAATCTCATTTATTTTGAGAACATCATTGCTCAATACATGTCATGCATCATGGCATTACACACGACTAACTCTTCACATTTCAGGAAAAGATACAATCAAATCCTCACCAAGTTCAAGCTATGAAGCCCGGGTACAACCGGATAGCACCTTGATTTCTACATCATATTGTGAAGCCCGGAGAACGACTGGATAACAGTATCAAACACCGCAAAGCCTGGAATCGAACAGATAGTGGTTTATCTTTAAGCTATGAAGCCCGGATTCGACCGGATAATAGTTTAATCCCCAGAAAGCCGAAAAGCCCGGATTACGACCGGATAACAGCTCAGTAAGTTATTGTGAAGCCTGGATTACGACCAGATAGCAATACAAGTTTCTGTGAAGCCTGGATTACGACCAGATAGCAGCCAATAATACTACGAAGCCTGGACTACGACCAGATAATGGTATATCTTTAATGCAAGTTATGAAGCTCGGGTTCGACCGGATAGTATCTTGATTTCTCTGAACACCATGAAGCCTGGATTCGACTAGATAATGGTATGAGATATTGCGAAGCCTGGATTACGACCAGATAGCGGTAAAAGACACCGAAGCCTGGAGTACAACCAGATAACACTGAGGGACACTGAAGCTTGGATTACGACCAAATAGCAGTTTACCCGGCCAATTACTATGAAGCCCGGATTCGACCGGATATTAGTAGGCCCAAAAGTCAAAGTGAAGCCTGGAGGCGACCGGATAACCACTTGATTTCTTCTGAAGCCTGGATTACGACCAGATAAGAAGTAAGGTATTGTGAAGCCTGGATTACGACCAGATAGCAGTACAGAACACCATGAAGCTTGGATTTAACCAGATAATGGTATGAGACATCGCGAAGCCTGGATTACGACCAAATAGTGGTAAAAGACACTGAAGCCTGGGATTACGACCAGATAACCGTACAAGACACTGCGAAGCTTGGATTTCGACCAAATAGCAGTTTACCTGGACAATTACTAAGAAGCCCGGAGTCGACCGGATATTAGTGTGCCCTAAATTCAAGTTAAAGCCCGAATGCAACCGGATAATAACTTAATCCCTTCTGAAGCCTGGATTACGACCGGATAAGAATCGAGAAATTGTGAAGCCTGGATTACGACCGAATAGCAAGTATAATCTCATATCCCAAGTAAGTCACTGTAAAGCTTGGAGCATGACCAGATAGCAGTCGATCTTATCACTATAAAGCCTGGATCATGACCAGATAGTAGTTCATTTTCACTTATTCGACCAAGAGACGATTCCTTAGTAGAATAACGGACGACCAAAGTTCCTAAAATTTAACTTTTCTCAAGACAGAGAACAACATTCCCCAGTGAAATATTCCTCAACAACAGGTATGAAAGCTCTCGCTAAGGAGTCTCTTATGCGATGGAAACTCTTTCAGATGGAATCTTTAAGCCCATCTTCTGTCATCAATCTCCAAATGGAATCTATAAGCCCGTTCCCGACATTGCAAGATAAGTACCACTTCATGCGAGTGCAAATTTCTTGGGCACTCTAGTGTTCAATCATCTTCCACCTTCGGATCACAAAAGGCAGGCAAGCCAATCTACATCCTCAGGTTTAAGAAGATTGAACAGGGGCAGCTGTTGTACCCCAAAATTTTCCCTCCCATATTTCTCAAAACATTTCAAGTGAGATCCTCAAATTGCTCAAGGAAGTCCAAGGGTTGACCAGACAAACTCTCTCCTAAGGCAGTCTACCTCAAATTAGGGTTTCATGTTGCATCAAGATACTTGAGTCCAAGGGATCCCAAATGATCACCATTGTCCTAATATGTTCTCAAGATCATCCTTGTCAAGTTTCAAGCCCTACAGAGGAAGTTTGCCCAATCAATTTCTCAAAGGCCTGAAAATCGACCGTGTTAGGGCAAAAGTCAACTGTGGCCCCCATACAGTCAAACTTCAAGATTTTTGGTCAACATCCTTATTTTGAAGTATTATTCATAATTTGATCAAGGTTTTATCATTATTCCTCAAGGATTGCTCACAATTCATCAAAACCCAAAAGTTGTTAAATTAGGGTTTTGCAGGAAAAGTCAACTCAACTTTGACGAAGCATAACTTTCTCATACTTTATCAGGAATGACCCATCCAAAGCTAATTCTGAATAGGATGAAATGCTCTACAATCCATATTCATCTCTCAAGTTCAAAATATGCACTCACAAGAAGTTATGAATTTAGACATTATAGGTCATTTTGAAAAGTTAACAAAAACACCTTTTTTGTCAATGCTTCATACATGAACATGGAAGACTCAATTGAGATGAGACAAAAAGGGTTGCTTAGAGAACATCTTTATCTTTCTAAAAATTCCAAGAACACCTTCATAGAGTCAATATTGAAGAAGTTATGCATTGGTGAAGTTGGCCTTTTTTTGCAAAATTGTCAAAAGTCAAAAGTGCCTCAAATTGCAATTTTTATCAAATGGGCCCAACTTTTTGCACTTGTTTTGAGTTTGTAACATGGTCCACGAGCCCTAGATCTTCCAACTTGCCTTTATTTTATTTTTGCCATTTATTTTTATTTTTTATTTCAATTAAATCAATTTAAATCAAAATAAATCATGGAAATATCCAAATCATTCAAACCTTAAGATTTTGTGCATATTTCAGGTATCTTATAAAGCTAGCAAGAGAATCAAATCGTGTATGGCATGGTTGTGCATAAAAAGATTGATTTTTGGCCTATTTTGGAAAGATCTTCATGAGAATCAAATCATGATCAAAGACCATAATTGACAAAGATTGAAAGCATATTTGTAACCCTAATTCAATCAGTGGTATATAGTGGACAATTGCAGACGAAAAACACAAGGTTTGGAGGCGTGGAGAGGAAGAACAAAACTTGAAAAAACTCAAGAAAAGTTCTGATCTAATTTTGTACTTCCAGGAATTTTCAAGACTCCCAAGCCATCTCTTTCGTTTCCTGGGCACTCAAGGAAGCCATAGCAATCAAAAGCAAGCCTTCTCGTGCGCTAGAACTCACTGTAAGTGGTTTACGGATTTGACATGTTCTTGAAATCGAATACCATTGTTTAAGCATTTATAGCATGGATCATGTATATATTCTGAATCCTGGAAGTATTTGCAAGCTATTCATAACAGTTAATTGCATTTTTGCTAACCCTATAGAGAAACACCATTGCTAGGGTTTTCTGTTGTGTTTTGGGATCTTTTTATACAGGCAAAATTGGTCCACAAGAAGGGAACCATGATGCTCACCAGGCCAAGACGAATTGGCCCACAACATTAGATTTCATTTATCGTGCTTGTATGTGATTTTGAAATATGCAGGAGTTGTAGCTACAGAATTTTGTCCGTAGGTAAAAGTCCATAACTTTTACCAACGGAGGGAGGTTAGAGACGATGGCGTGGCAACCCCTGATTGCTTCGTTTGAATTTGCGCGTGGATAATGTTTGTTTTGAGTGTTTTCCATATTATTAATTATTATTATTTGACATACAACAAAAGCGCGTGGCTCAGTTGGTATTGATGCAGGTGAAAAGGCCATAGGACCTGGGTTCGAATCCCAGGTCCCCCCATGTATTTCATGTTATTTTTCATTGCATGATCAGGCATATGCACAGGCGTGAAGTCCACCATACATCCTCAATGCACAACCAACCAGATATCCACAAGCCAGATCTAGCGCCCATCATTTGGAGGACCATGATGCACCCCAATCAACATGCAGCACTGGATCATGGAAGTCAACGT
This sequence comes from Vicia faba, assembly GCA_948472305.1. Classification (NCBI taxonomy): domain Eukaryota; kingdom Viridiplantae; phylum Streptophyta; class Magnoliopsida; order Fabales; family Fabaceae; genus Vicia; species Vicia faba. The sequence goes on along the minus strand of OX451737.1, from coordinate 325,633,438 downwards.
GGATCAGTTTCTTTTGGGCTCCAAAACTGCTATTAACACCCCCTCAATTGCTGATTACCAAGCCCAGTTTCTTTTTCTTTTGCTTTTTATATTTTCTTTATTTAATTATTTTACTAACACAAAACTAATTATTTTTATCAAAAAAATCATAAAATCAATTTTTCATCAAATTAGATTTAGGTTCTATTTTCTATCAAAAATTAATTTAATTAGTTAATTTAATTTTTTAGATAACTTTAATTCTTTGTAAATAAATTAAAATCAATTAGAAAAACTAGGGTTTTTGCTTAATCTAATTTCTATTTTCTTTTCTTAAAAAATAACCAAAACATAAAATTAGGTCAAATGTAAATATTTTTTTTCTTGATTTAATTTAATTAGCAATTAGGTTCATATTTCATTTAAAACCTTATTTTCTTAAAATAATCAAAAACAACCAAAAATGATTTTTCTTGTAATTAGGTTAGACGGGGTCAAAACCCTAATCTTTTCTCGTTCTTAATTCATCGCGCGCGTTTACTTATTTTATAATATTGATGTAATTGCTCATGGGATGTAATAGATTAATTAGGACCTTTTCGTTCAGTTATCATTTTTGCGGGTTTTTTGGCTAAGTAATTAATACCCGAAGCCTTGTAATAGCGTAGTTTTATTTTCTCGCACTTTAATTCTCGCAAATATTAATTGTTAGATGTATGATATTAGGATTGCATGACAAGAGTGTATGTAAATTTTAAAATGGTTAGCAAACCCTAAATGTGCAAAGATAATAACTTGAAATTGAAACACTCGCACATGCGCACTCCTAGGGTATACTCTCACTTCGGTTGCCTTCGGTAAACGACCATTAAGTATAGGTTGTTTTAGTGGTTACCCTCTTGTATGAACAAAAGATCAAAGTCCCGTTCGGAAATGTTGCCTCGGAAAGGTTGCTTCGGATATGTTGCCTCGAATATGATCTTAAGACATTAGGGTTATCATTAAGACGTCCTAACATTGCTTTAGTGATCGTACGTCCCTTTCGAATTGACCCTTAAAACTCCAACGACGATGTTATCTATTCACTAATAGTGGGATAAAATTGTCTAAAGGAAATAAGAACATAAACATTCTCTTTTTCGAGTAGGTAGATGCTAGTAGGTACTTGCTCAAAACAAACTTTTTCACACCAAACACTTTTTCAAACAAAGTTTTCAAAACAACTTCGTAACACTCTTGAAGACAGAAGCAAGAGTTAAGTCGAAGTAAAACAAAAACTTTTCAAAATACACAAGCACGGAAGCAACTTTGAAAATGATGAGCAAGTACCTAAGAGCCCGTAGAAAACTACGGATAGAAAGGGTGTTAATACCTTCCCTTTCTATAATCTACCCCCCGTACTCAAAATCTCGAAAAAAGGAATTTTTCTGTGCTTTTGTCCTTTCCAGTTGGATAAAATAAAAGTCGGTGGCGACTCTTGCTTACCGTATGTTTGCAAATACAAAATGCAAACCAGCATTTAAACAGTCTGGTTCTGCCACCGTATCACAGCAGCGCTTCAGCATATGAAGGTTATATTCAACGCTTTGGTCAGAACATGACCAAATCCAAAAACCTTGTTTATACAACCCACTGTAGACTTATAACCAACAACTATTTCAGCCTACGTCTGCATCCAATAATTGCACCAAACTAGCATACGAAAAACAGTAATGAAAAAAGTAAGGGAGAAGGATGCCAAATTGATTTAAAATCCCATTTGTCTTTCCCCCCAAAATCACAACAAATTCACCTATAAATAAGTTGCTCCATCACCCTTTCAAGGGGCTGGCTTTTGGAGAGAACTATCAAAAGAGAAAAAGAAACCTGTGAAACCCTTCATAAAAATCCAGATTTCCCAAACAGAAAACCAAACCTTTGTTCTTCCCTTTGAATCAAAGAACTTGGCATTTTCTCTTCCATTACTCTTGCTGATTCCAGAACATCCAAAGGCAGCAACTCAAAGCTCCAAGCACGCTCCAGGTTCAAGGTAAGTCTTTCTGACTTTGCTTATTTTTCATTCTGAATATCATTAACATGTAAATATCATAGTATTAATGTTGTCCATATCATTGCATAAGTAGAAAAACTATGGATCAGAACTTCTTGGTTAGGCCTAGACTCAGGTATGGATTAGAACTTCTATAAACGGTCGTGTTGTTATCTTTCTGATTTGCTGTTTAAAAAAGAACTGAATAAGTTGCTGACATGCTGATTAATATGAGAAAAGAGTTGAAATGTAATATAGAACTTCTGATTTTCACATGCTGATAACACACATAACTTCTATAATTCGCTCACTATTGAGACACACTGAACTTCTGATTCTAACATGCTGATAACACATTGAACTGCTAATGTTCACCCACTGGCTCAGCACAACACAGAACTTCTGATGATTCACTCACTGTTTTAACACAGCACAGAACTTCTAAGTTCTCCTTACATGTCAAATACATTGAACTTCTGATGTTTCCATCCGTTGTTTTCAAACACTCAGTTTCTGATTTTTACATGCTGATAACGCACTGAACTGCTGACGTTTACTCACTGTTTTAGTGTAATACAGAACTTTTGAATTGTGGCCCACTGTCTGAATACCACCCATAACTTCTATGTTTTTCCTCTAACATTTCTTGCAGGACCTCAGAGTTTACCAATTCATAACTTCTGATGCCCACTGAAGTTCCTCTCTGAGTCATCACACGCCTGGCTTTAGAACTTCTGATCCTTGTTTATTTATGCTTGCAGTAGCACGCTGTTTCTGTCTTTCATTTATTTCCCTTTTCATCATTTTTTTATATTAACATAAAAAACATAAAAATATTTTCCTTTTAATTTATTTCCTTAAGACAAAAACATTTTCTAAACAAGTCTTTTTTTCTTTCTTATATTGTACATTTCAATATGGTTGTAATAGTAACTTAGGACTTATTTTTACTTGCAACCCCCATTCATAAATATGTATCCCCATCCCCTAAATATTGTAATAGCGTAGGACTTTACATTTCTGCAATTTATCGCTTTTGAATGTAAATGCTAGTAATTAGGGTGTGTATGGCAAGACTAAAACCAACAAATAGATCACCCTAATCAAGACAAAATGCATGCAATCAAACACACTTTGCACACATGCACCCTTAGGGTAACCTCGAACATGGGCGTTTTATCAAAGACCCTCGATAAAAGATCGTAGTCCCTCGATGACCCTCGATGTTGCCTTCGGTAAACGATCTAGTCCCTAAACGACATTGTTAAAACGTCCCATTTGTTGCCTTCTATGACTATATAAACGTCTCGGGCCCGTACCTTCACATCCAACGATGAGGCTTCTTACCAAATCAATGGCAAGATAGCAACTTCTAAAGGAGGAGGAAAAGCATATCTAAGACCTTTTGAGTAGGTAGGTTCGCTCTTAGTTACTCGCTTGCTCACAACAAAAACATTTTATACACCCACACTCTCATCTTTGAACCATTTTTGAAACAAACACTTTGTATGCGTTCTTATAGAAACGAGAATAATTACAAAGTTACATTTTCAAAATACTTTCAAAAACACATCTCACAAACACATCTTTGAACTATTTTCGAAACAAACACTTTGTATGCGTTCTTATAAAAACAAGAATCATTACAAAGTTACATTTTCAAAATACTTTCAAAAACCACACCACAAGCACATTCAAACAAAAGCAAGTGATCTAGCGAGTAAGTAAGAGCCCATGGAAAACCATGGATAAAAAGGGTGCTAATACCTTCCCTTTTCATAATCTACCCCCTGAACTCAAGAAAACATCTCTAAAGGTCTTTCCTGTGCTTTTTCACCTTTCCTTTTGGATAAAAGAAAAGTCGGTGGTGACTCTTGCTATACCGTAACATTTGTGAACACAAACGCAAAACCTCCAAGTCAGTTTTCCCACCGTATCACAATAGTGAAGCATGACTTCGAAGCCGTCGATGTGATCGACAGATCAGCAATGTCATCGTATTCTTTCAAAAGGAGAGGCTTCTCCATCCCTTTAAGAATAGGGGCCTCCACACTCATATGTACTACTAAATTGATCTCAGAATGTTTGCAAATAACTTTCCATCTTCGAAAACTAAAATAACGATCATTGTCAAGGTGTTAATGATCATCTTTATCACCACCATTATTTGAAGTTTTAGATTTTTTTGAATCAATTTCAATTTTAAATGTGTAAATAATAAACTCACTTATAGAATCTAAATTCAGGGTTATTTACACCAATTACTATTTTGTGAGGTATAAAATTATAATTGGAGTAAAGTTCCAATAGAAATGAAAATTAAAAGTTGATTATATGCAATGTTTTTCAAATTTCTTGCCTATATATTTAGCGGGATGTTTGTATACAATTATGGTATATGTGTTTTCCAATAAGTTAAAGATATTTATAGGAAAGCTCATGTTGAAGTTTTTTTGTGAAGGGTTGTGTAATTTTATATGACATTATTATTGCTAATGAGGTAGTGGATGAAATGGATAAATTGAAGAAGGAGCCCAATCATTTTAAAGCGGAATTTTAAAAATTCTATGATTTTATCGATAATGAGTTTCTTGGGTGATTCAGATGAATTTTACAGTCAAATGAGTAAATTGGATAATAGAATGTATTAGCTCTACTTATGCCCATGTTCTTGTTAATGATCCTTAATTTAGGGTTTGTCATTTGCAGCTTATAGATGACACTCTTATTTTTGTGAGAGAAAAGTTGAGTTAATATTTAAAGTCCAAAGGTTAATTTCTACAAAAGCTTACTTGCCAATATTAATATATCTGCTTCATGGTTAAATGAGGTTTCTAAGAGTTGAATTTCAAATTTCATATATCACCCTTCAAATATCTTGGCCTTTAAAATGATGGCAATCCTCACAACTTACCTTGGAAAATTTTGCATGCTGGAAGGATTATAAACTTGTTGGTAAAAGGGATGAAACATTATCCTATATAAGGTTTGGGGACTTCTTGTTTCCTGAGGCTGGTGATGGGGTGGGCACATCTTTTTTGTGCGACACGTGTTTGGAAATGAGTGTGATGTGTGAGAGATTTAGCTGACTCTACGACCTAGCATTAGATTAAAATGTATTGAAAATTGAGATGTGCAAATTTGGGTGGACGCTCAATGAAAAGGGTGGAGCTGGAGAATTTTCATATGGAAAGAGAAATCAGTTGTAGAGAAATACTCTGTCAAAGATGTTTATTATCTATACTTTTGATCTAGTAGATATCAATGAGTATGGTTGGTATAAAATAATATCCTTAAAATATATTTTTTGGTTGGCGATTATTGAAGAAAAGTCTTTCAACAAAAGATGATTTAGCTAAAATTGTAGTATTTTTACTTTTATTTATTTATTGTATAGTAGAATTGTAAGTGGGAGAAGATTGCTTATTGACTTTTTTATAAATTGTATGTGTTTTAGAAAGGTGGTAAGTGAGATTCTTCAATAATTTGAAATATCTTGTGTTTTACTGTTAACTAGAAATTTCGCCGGCATGAGTTTTAAGTTGAAAATAATACATTTTGAAGAAATGTAGTTCGAAAGGTGGCATGAAAGAGATTTTATGAAGTTTTTGATAGTTGAAAAGTCAATAAGAGCTTCAGTTTATTAAGTGTTGGCGAAAGGTTAGTTTGTGAACCATTGTGTTGTACCCCAAAATTTGCCCTCTCATTTCTCAAGGAATCACCCTGGATCCTCAAGATTGCTTCCATCCAATTCCAAGCCTTGAACTGCAATTTTCAAAGAAAATCATCCACAAGGGAAAAATGGTCATTTGCACACTGAAAAGTCAAACTTTGACTTTTGGATCAAAATCAAATCTCAAAAATCATATTTCATCAAGACATGTTGGAATATGAAGTTTGTTTCATCAAGAATTTCAAAAGTCAAATTTTATTTTGCAAAAGTCAAATTCTAAATACTTTGAAATTTTATTAAGTGTTTAAGAAATATGACAATTTTAGAACTTTTGACCAGATTATCACCATAACGCTCAGCAAATTCTGGATATTCTCAAGACAGGGTTTGGTCAGAACTTCTGGGCAAGTTTTCACAAAAGTTCAGTCAGAGTTTGTCAGGATAATTCAAAGAAGGTTAGGAAGCATGCTGCAAGCTTTCTAGAAAGTCTGAAAGCTCCTTCAGAACATGTTGGAGCCAGAAGATAAGAGGATCAGTCAGAGTTAGCAAGGATAAGTTAAAGAAGGTTAAGAAGCATGCTGTCAGCTTTCTAGAAAGTCTGAAAGCTCCTTCAGAACATGCTGGAGCCAGAAGATATAAAGATCAGAGGTTGGATGCCACGCTGAAGCATAACTTCTGATCCAGAACTAAGCCATGGCGTAGAATCTCACATTGCAGGATTTATGGTTGTGATAAGTCTCATCATCATTTAATGCTCATTTAATGCTCACAACCACTTTTGAGTCTTTATCCAAAGGATTTCCACCACGTTCACCTCTACTGTCTTGGGATAGCAAACTTTGGTAATAGGCCCATGCTTTGCTTTCTGTTTTTCCTTAATTCCCGATGGCAACTCCAGCTTAAGCATGGCTAAAAGCTGCTAACCACCATGTTTGCTTCAAGAACAAGGCAGCGTTTCAGCATATGAAGGCTATATTCAACGCTTTGGTCAGAACTTGACCAAATCCCAAAAAACCTTGTTTATGCAACCCGCTGCAGACCTATAACCAACAGCTAATTCAGCCTATGCCTGCATCCCATAATTGCACCAAACTAGCATACGAAGACTGTGATCAAAAGGCAATGGAACAGGATGCCAAAAAAGGTTCAAATCCCATTTGTTTTTCCCCCCAAAATCACAATAAATTCACCTATAAATACTTTGCTCCATCACACGTTCAAGGGGCGGGGCTTTGAGGGAGAGGCTGGATTTTGAACGGAGAGAATCATAAAAAGAGAGAAAAGGAAGTAGTGAAACCTTCATAAAAATCCAGAAATCCCAAACAGAAAACCAAACTTTTACTCTTCCGTTTGAATCAAAGAACTTGGCATTCTTCTCTTCCGTTACTCTTGTTGATTCCAGAACATCCAAAGGCAGCAGCTCAAAGCTCCAAGCCCACGCTCCAGGTTCAAGGTAAGTCTCTTTGACTTTGCATTTTTTCATTCTGAACATCATTAACATGTAAATATCATAGTTTTAATGTTTTACATATCATTGCATGAATAGAAAAACTATGGATCAGAACTTCTTGATTAGGGCTAGACTCAGATTTAGGATTAGAACTTCTATAAACTGTTGTGCTATTATCCTTCTGATTTGTTGTTTATTAAGAATTGAATAAATTGCTGATGTGCTGATTAAGAGTTGAAATATGGTATAGAACTTCTGATGTTCACTCATAGCTTTAGCATAACACAGAACTTCTGAGTTCTCCTTACTGTTTAAACACACTGAACTTCTGATATTCACTCACTGATAACACACTGAATTGTTGATTGTTCACTCACTGTTTTAACACTTAGAACTTCTGATTTTCATGCGCTGATAACACGCAGAACTGCTGATTTATTCGTTCACTATCTTAGCACCATACAGAACTTCTGAGTTATCCTTACTGTTTTGACACGCACAGAGCTTCTAAGGTTTTCTCATTGTTCTAACATTCAGAAGTTCAGCACATAGCAACCCAGAACTTCTGTGTTTTTCCTCTAACGTGTCTTGCAGGACCTCAGAGTGTATCAATCCAGAACTTCTGACGCTTCCTTCTGAATCACCACACGTCTGGCTTCAGAACTTCTGATCCTTGTTTATTTTTGCTTGCAGTAGTACGTTGTTTCTGTCTTTCATGTATTTCCATTTTCATCATTTTTTTTATATTAACATAAAAAAACATAAAAATATTTTCCTTTTAATTTATTTCCTTAAGACAAAAACATTTTCTAAACAAGTCCATTTCTTTCTTATATTATGCATTTCAATATGGTTGTAATAGATAATTAGGACTTAAATTCCTTGCAATCCCCATTTGTAAATTTGTATGCCTCATCCCCAAATATTGTAATAGCGTAGGACTTTACATTTCTGCAACTTATCGCTTTCATATGTTGCTAGTAATTAGGGTGTGTATGGCAAGACCTGAAATTGACAAATAGATCACCCTAATCAAGACTAAAAGGCATGCAATCAAACACACTTGCATACATGCACCCTTAGGGTAATCTCACTTTGTTTCCTATTAGAAAAATAGTCATGTCCCTCGAACATGGGCATTTTAGCAAAGACCCTCGATAAAATATCGTAGTCCCTCAATGACCCTCGATGTTTCCTTTGGTAAAACGATGTAGTCCCTAAACGACATTGCTAAAACATCTCATAAGTTGCCTTCTATGACTATACAAACGTCCCAATGCCCGTCCCTTCATATCCAACGATGGGGTTTCTTACCAAATCAATGGTAAGATAGCAACATCTAAAGGAGGAGGAAAAGCACATCTAAGACCTTTTGAGTAGGTAGGTTCACTCTCAGTTACTCGCTTGGTCATAAAAAAAACATTTTATGCACCAACACTCACACTTTGAAACATTTTCAAAAGACAAACACTTTGTACGCGTTCTTATAGAAACGAGAACCATCACAAAGGATACACCTTTTCAAAATAACTTTCAAAAAACACATCTCACAAACACCTCTTTGAACTATTTTCGAAACAAACACTTTGTATGTGTTTTTATAAGACAAGAACTATTACGAAGTTCCATTTTCAAAATACTTTCAAAAACCACATCACAAAGCACACATTCAAGCAAAAGCAAGTGATCTAGCAAGTAACTAAGAGCCCATGTAAAACCATGGATGAAAATGGTGCTAATACCTTCCCTTTTCATAATCTACCCCCCGAACCCGAGAAAACATCTCTAAAGGTTTTTCCTGTGCTTTTTCACCTTTCCTTTTGGATCAAAGAAAAGTCGGTGGCGACTCTTGCTAAACCGCAATATTTGCAAACACAAACGCAAACCTCAAGTTAGTTCTCCCACCGTATCACAGAACTGGGGAATTTCTAAAAGTGGGGTTACCTTAGGGATAGATCATATTTACTTGCTTACATTGTTTGATTTGCATGATTTACATTTTGGTTCCTTGTTTAGGTTTGTTTTAAATCCTACACCCGGATTTGGGGATACCTTTTAGGTAAGTAGCAATAAACTGTGAGGGAACTGTGTGGGGTATACCGACATGGTTGAAGCAGTAGCTACGTTGATGTGGCACTTTGGTTGGTACCGGTAACCCTTGAGTCAATCAAGGAGAGTACGGGGCCGCTGCATGGTGTCAGAAAGCATCAACTGACCTTAGAACCTTTAGATTGCACAACTTGGCCAGTAGGATGTAGCGAGGTGGCCGGCCTTGGTATATTTCCAAGGTCGACAAATACTCGATGCTACACTCATTGAAGTTGGACTCTTGAGCTTTGTTTGGTTGCGAGTCAATCGCCTATTGAACGAAGCTGGGAGAAAGATCAATGATATTGAGGTCCCTTAGAACTCGGTTACTATTAACTAGGACAGGTTGAGCCAACTAAACTTCAAGAGGGTACTTACCTACAAACTCCATGCAAGCCTAAACCTAAGGACTTGTCTGCTTTGTGTGAATATGATTATTTGTATACAAACTTGCTTACCTCGCATATTTGTACATAACATCATAACATCATACCATAGCATTTTCAATAACCTTGAACCATAGCATTTCAAGGATCTCAAGGGTCTTTGATGCAGGGTCACATTGAACCCGACGTCCACCAAGGGACAAGAGGATTTATTTTCCTCTAACCAAACACCGTCAAAAATCAAGTACAACAAACCGGAGTCAAGGGTTATGACCCACTTGACATGGTGAACTAAATTCTCGTGGAAGGACATCCACCGATACAAAGTTCTCTAATCAAAGTTGTTGATCAAAGTTCAACTTCTAACATTTTCTTGTGTTTACCCCGCGAGATCCTTGAAAACATGCATCCATATATCATGCATCATATCATAACAGGTAATCTTCAGTACGGGTCTCTCATGTTCTTGCTGTTTATTTCAGCAATGGCTCTCCAACAAAACAACAGAGATCTTCAAACTCAAGAGGCTCAGTTCATGGAAATGTTCCTTAACCTATCCAGGGGGCAGGAAGAATTGAAAACACTCCTCGCTGGGAATCTGACTAAGAAATGTCTTGATAACAACAAGCATGACCAGGTTGAACAGCTGCAGGTTAAGATGGAAGCAATGAGAATCCAAATGTTGGTGCAGATGGCTCTTATCCAAAGCCTAGCCCGGAGGAAAGAAGAGCTAAGGACCATTGTCAACGAGTTCCATCAAGACGGATGCAACTGTATGAAACAAATAGTCGAGGTTGGGGACCAAGTTATTGATCAACCTCTGAGAAGACAAGAGTTTAGACCTTTCCAAATTGCTACTACCTCACGGGTCCAACAACAACCTCGCCAACAACAACAGGGCAATCAGCATAAGCAGAATACATTTGAAAGACGCTTTACCGAAATCAACATGTCATTGGCTTAAGCATTGCAACACATGTTGGAGACTAAGCTGGTTACGTTAAAAGACCCCCCTCAGAATCCCAACACAGCCTCCCCAAGGTACAATCCAAATGCAAAATGTGCGTACCACTCCAACAGTCCTGGACATGACACCAATAGTTGTTGGACTCTGAGAAATAAAATTCAAGATCTGATTGAAGAAGGAACGCTAGAATTCACACCAGATGGTCAACTAGAGTTCTTCTGTCGTCCCTCAAAAGCTCTCCACCTAAAATGACAAGTTCAGACAAAGAGGGTCCTGTTCATTTGAATTTTCAATTGTAATATCTTATGTTGTTTAAACAATTATCTATTAATGTCAAACTTTGTTTCATTAATGCATTGCATATGTTTGTCTTGAGTTTGATCCACTCATTTTCATTAAATTTAAACTATGCTTTTTACTCTCTTTATGACATTTAACTCTTGCTAAAAGTTACAAGCCTTTAGAGGGAGGATGACGAAAACAATAATATAATCTCATACAGTATGCTTTTGGACAGACCTTGCTGACGATGTACATGCATTCTTTCAAATTCTAAACACTGAAGTTATAAGGAAGATAATCCCTAGTCAACCCCTTTGAGCCAAAGAAGTAGAAGTTTTTCTTTTTCACAAAATTAAAACCTTTAAACAAAACCTGGGGCAGGGTAGTCTCTCAGTTAATTCAAACGCGCATTTAGCCGCAAACTCGCATCTTGTAATACAACGAATGACATCAAGAAACATTCCTCTGGAATCAAAAGACTGTGATGGTTCCCTATCACATAGGCAGTCATTATCTCTCAAAGAGAAAAGCCCACTGAGTCAAAACCTACGAAGGAGACTTAAAGAAAACTGGGGCATCCCACTGACTTTAACCTCAAAACAAGAATAGTCAGGAAAAAATTAGGGATAACAAATCAAATAAAAAGAGGTCACTGTAAATCCTCAACAACATAAAAAAAATATTGCAAGAATGACTGCCTTCCGACAAACTCAACCTGTCTGAACCATCACTAATATGTCATTCCAGACCCAATTGGAGTTCGAACGTACAATTAACTGAGTTTAGGACTGAAGAACATCATGAAGAACGGGTGGGTACAAATATACTTTGAGCCTTTTTCCTTTGTTTCTTAAAACCGTGAACCAAGCCACGTTACAACCCTTTAAAAGTCCTAATTCAAGCATGAGTTAGTTCGAAAGCATACTGTTACAAAAGGTATCCTGACTCCTGTAAGGCTTTACTCAAAATCCAGAGTTGAATTACAAACTTCTTTACTTGCTAAAAACACATTTTTGAAAACTTCAAGACAAGCATAAACTTTGCATTTATTTGAATATCATTGTTTGCATATGGCTATTTGTTTGACAGCGGAGAAATTAACACAACGAATATCCAGTGAATGAAAGTTCTATCAGTGAACAAAATTAGTTCAAGAAGGATGATACTTCCATTGTCAAAACTCCTATCAACAGGGGGACATGACATGTCACTATCCAGCACACCTGGGGCAGTACAGTCAAGATTCCAAGAAATATCTCAAGAAGTACAGAATAACCAGGGGCAGGTCTCCATCTCCGTCACTTGGGGCATTGAACGTCAATCTCAGCAAAGGGTTACGTACAATCAAACATTTTTGGCAATACCACAAACATTTACTGCTAGGGGAAATGATAAGTCTCCCCAAAGTCCTTCTCATAGGATAATTTCCCAACAAGAGTTTAACCTCTGAAAACCTTTCCCCAGCTGAGACAACCTCAAGAATCCTCGAGGACTTTCCCCAACGAAGTCATCACCTTTCTAGCAAACCGGTAACAGGGTTTATTTCCCCAACAAATGGTAGGAATCCCCAGCATGAGGTGGCCTCTCCGACTACTACAAATCAAAGGACCATAACTCCTCTTCCCCAGTAGACTACTCTACAATCCCCAGCAAGTTACTGTGAAACCTGGACCCGGTCAGATATCAGTTCAACTTCGACTCCCCAGTAGAGCAACGGACGACTAAGACTTCTGAACTCTTTTTCCCCAAGCAGGAATCAACACTCTATACAGAGCTTTCAACGTCTCCTAGCGGAGTTCTTGATAACACGATTTTATATCGTATAAATCGGACTAATTAATGCAAATAATTCATGTTTTTATTTAATTTATTTTATTTTATTTCCATATTACGCTGGTATTTCTTTGTTTCAGGTATTTTGCCTCAAATAAGCTTTTGTGAAGAAAGATGAAGAAATGGATGCAATTTAGTACAAAAATGAAGATAATTGAGCAATGTGGTGCAGATTAGTAAAAGGGGGTGAAAAGAATGAAATTGCAAAGCCCAAAAGAAGAATGTACGCGCAAAGGCCTAAGGGAACACGCGTTCTCCACTTCAACTTGAAGGGACCGACCGGCCCACTAAGGGGAACGACCGGTCCGGACCACTTCAGCTGAGTGGAACGACCGTTCCCTGCCCTCTCCTATTCTCACGCCATTTCCTCCTCACATGGAACGACCGGTCCCAAGTCAAATGAAGAAACCAACTTTTTCTATATTTTCGTGCACGTTATGCAACTAAGTCCACTATCAATATTTTTTGGATATTCAGTTTTACGTGGATTGACTTTTTGGGATACAATTATTTTACAACCATTATAAATAGAAGTGAAAGCAAAATCCCAAGCGTCGGAGAATTCTTGCAAGATCATACTACTTTCAGCAGAGCAAATTTCCTTCCATTTTAATTTTTGTTCTGCCTTTTCCTTTATTTTTATTTCATTGCATTGTTTTTATTTTCTTTTCTTCTCCAGTTTTCTACCTTTATTTTTCGTACAACGATTTCTACACCGGAAATTGTTGTGCAATTTTATCCGGTTTAACCTTACGTTAGATCCGGTATTTTTATTTCTTTGTTGTTATTATTATTAAATTCAAGATTCGACGAGTAGATCCAACCGGCTTGTGGTGGAATACTCCAAGGTTTTTGAAGAACGCATTTAATTGAAGTTATTGAAGTTTTCTACATTTCCAGGTTTTTAATTTAATTGCTTTTATTAATTTATTATTATTGCATGTTTGCTATCATGGATATGAATTTATATAATTGTTCGCAATTTAATTATCTATGCGTATTTAATTTAATAAACATGTCCGGCTAAACCGATTAAATATCGGTATGTAAATTAACCAAATAACGGGATCCGAAATAAACTGGCTTAAAATTATTTTGTAAAAGAAATACCTTTCATGGTTTTAATATTCAATTGAATTGTTTAAGATTTTATAAATCAATAGAACGGAAGTTTGAGGTTTTAAAATTGATTAAGGTTTTTACTAATAAAACGGAAGTTTGAGGCTAAAACCAGATAGTGATTATTAGGCATTGTTTTTAAAGAGGCGGAAGCATTTTAAAAACAATTAAATTTTATTCTGTTTTCAAAAATTACTTTTGAATCCGGCGGAGTGACGGAAGCACACGTTAGGGTATTAATCGTATAACCTGAACTAATAGAACGAAAGTGTGAGGGGAAGGTTTTTAGACAAATAAAGTTTGCGTAAAGATAATTTTTGACCAATTTAAGTAAAGGCCAGTGGAAATTCGGAACCCAAGGTTAGGTGAAATACATACCGGTATTTATAATTAAAGAATTTTATAACTAAATTTAGTAATTAGATCCCTTTCGTTAATTAAATTAATATTAGCCTTAGCTTTACCCAGTAACCAAAACTACGGTAGATCGATTCATAGTCCCTGTGGATTCGATATCTTTTAAGACTACGCGATAGGACTGTGCACTTGCAGTCTCCAGATTTATAGACATACAAAGTCGCGATCAAGTTTTTGGCGCCGTTGCCGGGGACTATTTAAGTCGATATCGTAACTCTTTTAGTTACATCGTAGAGATTAAGGTCTTCTTCTTTTCATCTCTTTCTGATTTGTATGCCAAACACTCGCTCTCAAGGCGAACCTTTGCATCTACAAATCAACGACATCGAGCGTTATCTTCGATTGAGACGCCGAATTCAGGAATATCGTCTACTAAACAATTTACCCCCGACGAATATCCCTGATATAACTGATCTTAGACAAGCTGAGATGGCTGCGCCACGACCTCTAAAATCTTACGCAATCCCTTCTCAAGACGAACCTCATAACAGTATTGCCGCTCCGGCAATCGAGGCAAACAACTTCGAGCTGAAACCTTCGCTATTATCTGTAGTTCAACAAAACCAGTTTTCTGGAAATCCAACTAACGATCCGAACCTGCATTTATCCGTATTTCTACAATATGCAGATACCGTAAAAGCTAATGGGGTCAGCACGGAAGCTATTCGTTTACGATTATTTCCTTTTTCCCTTAGAGATAGAGCTAGAGCCTGGCTCCAATCTCTACCTTCTAATTCAATCACTACGTGGGATGAATTAAAGAAAGTTTTCCTAACCCGATATTTTCCACCAAGCAAAACGGCTATGCTTCGAGCTCAAATCAACGGATTTAGACAGAAAGACACCGAGTCTTTATTTGAAGCATGGGAACGATATAAAGATCTGATAAGACTCTGTCCACATCATGGTCTGGAGGAATGGTTAGTGATACATACTTTCTACAATGGTCTTTTGTACAACACGAGATTAACAATCGACGCTGCTGCTGGTGGTGCACTAATGGAGAAACCTTATGTGCAAGTCTACGAACTGATAGATAATATGGCCCAAAACCACTACCAGTGGGGAAGCGAGAGAGCTGCCGTTGAAAAACCTCCGACGAAAGGAGGAATGCACGAAATTAGTAGCCTAGATCAAGTAAACGCTAAGGTAGACGCACTAACTCAGAAAATAGAAAACCTTACGTTAACTCCTGCAGCTACCGTAGCTGCAGTGACTCCTGACTGCGAAATATGCGGAACATCTGGCCACACTCCCGCCGAATGTCAATTTCTGTTAGGTACTCCGACTGACCAAATAAACTACGCTCAGGGAAACCCTTATTCAAATACGTACAACCCAGGTTAGAGGAATCACCCAAATTTTTCCTATAAGAATAATAACGCATTGAACGCACCTGTTCAAGCGCAAATTGCTCCACCTGGATATCAAAAAGCACCTTCTGCCGCACCGAGCGCACGGAAATCTAATCTCGAAATAATGATGGAAAACTTTATAGCAAGCCAAGCGCAAACTAACAAAGAATTCCTAAACCGAGACATACACACTAACGAGCAAATTAAGCAACTATCGAACAAAATAGATGCCTTAGCCACTCACAATAAAATGTTAGAAACTCAAATCTCACAAGTGGCTCAACAACAAGCGCCTGCTGCCGCACCAGCCGGTACTTTCCCTGGACAACCACAACCTAATCCGAAAGGACAAGCTCACGCAATTATATTACGAAGCGGTAAAGAAATAGAAGAACCATTAGATCCAAGAACCGAAAACCCGGCCATGCACCAAAACTCTGAAAACTAAGCCGAAGAGGATAACGAACCTAAAAGAAAGGAAGATGGAGAAACAATAGAACAAGAAAAACCTTATGTACCTCCACCTCCCTATAAACCACCTATTCCTTACCCTCAAAGACTAGTTAAAACAAAAGACATAGGGCAATTTAAGAAATTTGTAGAACTTCTCAAGCAATTAAACGTAACAATTCCTTTCACAGAAGCAATAACGCAAATGCCCTCATATGCTAAATTCTTAAAAGAAATTCTATCTAATAAGAAAAAGTTAGAAGAAAATGAAACAGTTACTCTTACAGCTGAATGCAGCGCAATAATCCAAAATAAGATGCCACCTAAACTGAAAGACCCTGGTAGTTTTTCTATACCATGTGTAATAGGAAAATTCGTCATAGACAAAGCTTTATGTGATTTAGGAGCAAGCATCAGTGTAATGCCTTTATCCATCAGTAAGAAACTCGAAATGGGAGAGTTGAGACCAACTAAAATGTCTGTTCAGTTAGCAGATCGTTCTGTCAAATACCCCGTAGGAGTACTTGAAAACGTCCCCGTTCGAATAGGTCAATTCTACATCCCAACCGACTTTATAATAATGGATATTAAGGAAGATACAAACACACCTATCATTTTAGGAAGACCCTTCCTAGCAACTGTCGGTGCCATTATAGACGTTAAAAAAGGAAAACTCACCTTTGAGGTAGGCGAAGAAAAGATTGAATTCATTCTTTCCAAATTTCTAAAAGCACCAGCCATAGATGACAACTGCTACTTTATGGATATGATAGAAGAATGTATAAAAGAAGCAGAAGATCATCCAGATAAAACCTTAGATGAATGCTTAGCAATAACACCCGATCCTACACAAGGTTTACACAAACCAACCATTGAACTCAAAACGTTACCCAAAAACCTGAGATACGAATTCTTAGACCCAGAATTTGAACGACCAGTAATAATCAACGCAAATCTAGGAAAAATCGAGACTGAAAAATTACTACATATACTGAGGAAATATCCAACTGCTTTAGGATACAATTTAACTGATCTTAAAGGAATAAGTCCTTCCATCTGTATGCATCGCATAATGCTAGAGGAAGATAGTAAAACCTCTAGAGAACACCAAAGAAGACTTAATCCTATAATGAGTGAAGTAGTAAAGAAAGAGATATTAAAACTGTTAGAAGCAGGCATCATTTATCCAATATCTGATAGTAAATGGGTAAGCCCCGTTCATGTAGTCCCCAAGAAAGGAGGCGTAACGGTAATCGAAAACGAAAAAGGAGAAACCATAACAAAGCGAATCGAATCAGGATGGAGGATGTGCATTGATTATAGGAAACTTAACAAAGCCACCCGGAAGGATCATTTCCCTTTACCATTCATTGATCAAATGCTGGAGCGTCTAGCCAGACACTCATATTTCTGTTACTTGGACGGTTACTCCGGATTCTTTCAAATACCGATACACCCCGATGACCAAGAAAAGACTACCTTCACCTGTCCATTCGGAACCTTCGCATATCGAAGAATGCCTTTTGGCTTATGCAATGCACCTGCAACTTTTCAAAGGTGCATGATGGCAATCTTCGCAGACTTTCTTAATAATATTATGGAGGTATTCATGGACGACTTCTCCGTCTGCGGACGTAGTTTTGAAGGATGTCTTGCAAACTTAGAAAAAGTACTAGAAAGATGTGTAAAGGTAAACTTAGTATTAAATTGGGAAAAATGTCATTTTATGGTTCAAGAAGGTATTGTGTTAGGACATATTATATCTAATAGGGGAATCGAAGTAGACAAAGCCAAGATAGAAGTTATCGAAAACCTTCAACCCCCTAGAACTGTCAGAGAAATAAGAAGTTTCTTAGGACACGCCGGTTTCTACCGACGTTTTATTAAAGATTTCTCTAAAATTTCTAAGCCATTAACAGAACTCTTAATGAAAGATGCTGAATTCATATTTAACGAAAAATGCCTCGAAGCCTTTCAATCATTAAAGAAAGCATTAATTACTGCGCCAATCATGAAGACCCCAGATTGGAGTGAACCATTTGAGATAATGTGTGACGCAAGTGACTATGCCGTAGGAGCAGTCCTAGGACAAAGAAAAGATAAAAAATTACACGTCATATATTACGCTAGTAGAACCCTAGATGAAGCGCAGATGAATTATGCAACAACCGAAAAGGAACTCTTGGCTGTAATCTTCGCACTCGATAAATTCCGATCTTATTTAGTAGGAGCTAAGATAATAATTTATACTGACCACGCTGCCATTAGATATCTCCTAACCAAAAAGGACGCTAAACCTAGACTGCTAAGATGGATCTTGTTGCTACAAGAATTTGATTTAGAAATCAAGGATAAAAAAGGAACTGAAAACGTAGTGGCCGATCATCTATCAAGAATCGAAAATCTAAAACAAGAACGAATTCCAATCAATGATGAATCTCAATATGATAGATTAATCGCCCACTTCGAAGCAAGTGAATCTCAAAACTATCCTGAAACAACCTTAGCAATCTCATCTGTCCCTTGGTATGCAGATTTCGTAAATTATCTAGTTGCCGGTGTATTACCACCAGAGTTAACATACCAACAAAAGAAAAAATTCTTTCACGATCTCAAACAATATTACTGGGACGAACCTTTGTTATTCAAAAGAGGACCCGATGGAATTTTCCGTCGTTGCGTACCCGAAGAAGAAGTCGAAAGCGTGATTAAACATTGCCACTCCGCGCCATACGGAGGACACACGAGTACTTCTAAAACATGTACGAAAATCCTACAATCAGGTCTTTATTGGCCAACACTATGGAAAGATGTTCATATCGCAGTCACTAAGTACGACCGGTGCCAACGCACTGGTAACATTTCAAGACGCGACGAGATGCCACAGAAAGGCATTCTGGAAGTAGAGATTTTCGATGTATGGGGTATAGACTTTATGGGACCATTCCCGTCATCTTTTGGTAACAAATACATACTCGTGGCAGTTGACTATGTATCTAAATGGATAGAAGCTATAGCTTCTCCAACAAACGATACCCGAGTTGTATTAAGGCTCTTCAAAAACGTGATATTTCCGAGATTCGGTATACCAAGATTAGTAATAAGCGATGGAGGTTCTCATTTTATTTCTAAGATATTCGAAAAACTCCTAAGGAAATACGGTGTCCGACATCGAGTAGCTACACCCTATCATCCACAAACGAGTGGACAAGTGGAAGTCTCTAATCGTGAAATCAAGCAGATATTAGAAAAGACTGTAGCAACTTCGAGAAAGGATTGGTCCTCAAAACTATCTGAAGCTCTATGGGCATATAGGACCGCATTTAAGACACCAATAGGAACCACCCCGTTTAAGCTCATCTATGGAAAATCTTGCCATTTGCCGGTTGAATTAGAACACAAGGCCTATTGGGCTATTAAAAATATAAACTTGAATTACACAACCGCAAGCGAGAAGCGCATCCTTGATATAAACGAATTAGAGGAATTGAGACAAGATGCGTATGAGAACGCCAAGATTTATAAAGAACGAACAAAAACATGGCACGACAAAAGAATAAATAGAAAACATTTTAAAATAGGTGATATCGTACTATTGTTTAATTCAAGATTAAAATTATTTCCTGGAAAACTACGCAGCAGATGGTCTGGTCCGTTCACAATAACAAACACGTTTATTAACGGAGCGGTCGAAATCAAAGGAAAGATTTCCGAACCCTTTATAGTTAATGGACAACGTTTAAAACCATATCACAGCGCAGAGAGTAACGATTACTTTCAAGAAATAACTTTAATAGAGCCACCTGCTCAATTAGAAATTTAAAACTTTGATTTTATTTGTCGAGCTTACGACATAAAATAAAGCGCTTAGTGGGAGACAACCCACCTTTTTATGATTAATCATTATATTTACCTTTTTGTTTTATTATTCTTATTATCATTCTTATTATTATTATTATTCTTATTTTTCTCTTTATTCCTCTCATTCGTACTCACTTATACACATATCTTCTCTAATATTCTATTTCATCTATATTTCTTCTTCATGCTATCACTATTATGCTTATTCTTATTTTCTTCTTTTTCGGCATCTGGCCAGAAATCTGATTAAATTTCCTGTATCTAATTAATTTCAGGCCAACTTAATTAATATAACAATTAAGCTGACCAACTAAACAATGGAAGATACTATGGAAATAGCTTTCAGAGGAAGAGGCCAAAGAGGCAGATACAACTTATTAGCTGCAAGGAATATGTCCCTGACATATTATCCTGATCTTTTTGCTATGACTACTTTGGGAATTCATGATAGTGTTTTGTTTCTGCTGAATCAAATTGGATGGGAAGATGCTCACATGTTGAGGCGGTTCTGTACCTACCGCAAATTGACTCTGGAATTTCTGAGCTCTTTTAACTACCTCCCACATCATGGGAAGGGCCTGAAGAGAGGTCTTATCTTCTTTAGGCTATTTGGAATGGAGTATAGGTATAATCTTCATGACTTTTCTGCTTTGCTGGGATTCCCAGATGGATTTGATACTTTTACATCAAAGTAGGAAGAATTGTTTGATTTCCGCGAGCTCGACATATTCTGGGAATCATTGACTGGGTTGAGTAGCTTTGAGCATCCTGAGCCACATGCAGATTATATTCATAATCCGGCGTTCCGCTATTTTCACCATATTCTGTCACATACCCTGTTTGGAAAGGAACAAAATAACACTATTGTTTCTCGAGATGAGCTGTTTATTATGCTTTGTGCTGTACAGAATCGGCCCGTAAACGGTGTCGCTTTTCTATTAGTTACCATTGAGAAGATGCTTCAAGATGATAATATGCCCATCGTGATGGGAGGAATGGTAACAATGATAGCGAATGCTTTGGGTTTGCGGCAACCATTGTTGAGTCGCCATCCTTACGGAGGTATCCGACCAATGGATCTCAATTTTTGTTTCAACAAAAGATTAATTGGAAACCATGGTCCACGAGAGTTTGAATTGCTGATTAATAATGAAGTAGTTAACCTCTTTACCTTGCCTAGTCCACGCACCAGTGTTCACGATAAAGGTAATTGGCTGTATAATTTGGATGGTTTACCATCTCCTGCTCGCTCCACTGAAACAATCCAGGCTTATGAGATACCTGAGATTTATGAAAGTGAATCTGATCCTGAGACACCACCTGGGTACCATGACTTTCCCGAGCAACCTTTGTCACCACCGGTAACTCCGGTGATTGAAGAAAATAGGCAAGGATCTGAACCCATGAACCAAGAAGAAACAATTAAGGAATTGAAGGAAGAAGTGAAGACTCTGAAAGAAAACCTCACAGCTGCGAACAATGAAGTTAATACACTCCGGATGGATCACTCTGGATTCGTCGACACGGTAGCTATGCAGTTTGATGAAGTGTTTCAACATATTTATTCCATGCAGAAGAATAACGGAGACGATAATAAGAAAAGTGGCTAATGAGAGCATTTATTTAATTAGTTAGTTTTAGTCATTTATTTATTTGATTTGCATTTAGATTTCATTTGAATTATGTTTTGCAATTTGGTTTATTTTATGTTCTTTGTAGTACAATTTGAATTATGCAATCTAAAGTTCAACATTATTTATCTTCTTGTTTTGTTTCAATGTTCTTTATATTAGTTATTAGATTATTAAGTGGTATCAAATAAAGCTGAAACAATACTGTTTGCAAACACTATGCATTCTGTGCCTGAGATATATATTATCACGTACTGTATCAACAGAGAACAAAAGGAAAAGTTGATTTTCCCACGCAGGCACAGGACCGGACGGTCCCATCCACACCATGCCCCCTGGACCGACCGGTCCCCTTCTTTTTGACTGAAAAGCAGGACCGACCGTCCCCCTGTCCTAGTACAGGAGGGAACGACCGGCCCCCTGTAGCATGCTGTAACGCATGTCTCTTTGTCTCCCACGCCAAATTCAATTCATAACTCCTTTTTACCATTTATCTTCTCCATAAAACAACTTCAAACCACTCTTAAATTCCCATTACTCCACTATCTCATTTTTTTTCAAATTTTTACCCTTTCCAACTTCCCCATTAACTCTCATTAACTTCTCATTATCACCATTCAAACACCCTCACAATATAAATACCCCTCATTTCTCACTATCTCTTCACACCATTTCTTACTTTCTACTACATTTCTCTACTATTTATCTTCATCTTCTCTAAACTTCCTTCTCCTTCTACCCCCATTTTCTTACCATTACCATGCCTCCGAGAACCATCCGTCCCGAACGACAACAACCCGACCTTTCAAACATTATCTTCCGCGATGATAAGCAACGCACCATGTATCTCAACTTATACAAACGCTCGGTGGTCCCGACAAAGTATGTAGATACAAATTGTTTACAAACTTTAGGACTCACTGAAAGTGTGACATGGTTGCTAAATAATACTGGTTTATACAATCTCTGTACCCAACCAAACCCAACCTTTGAACCTCTAGTGTTGGAGTTTTTAAGTTCTTTTTCTTACTCAACTGATATTGAAGATCCATACACTACAGGAACTGCTAGTTTCCGTATGTTCAACCGTGAGTATACGCTAGATCAAGAACAAATTGCTGAGGCTCTAGGATTCTCACAAGGGGATGGTATTTATTACAAGCCATTTGAAGCGGAAGATGATATTCCAGCCTGGGAGGAGCAAGGTTTACAATTCTGGGAGGAGATAAGTGGGGAAGCCGCAAATGGTTGGAGACTATTATATGCGTCCCACGTTCATAATCCCGCAATACGGTATTTTCACCGTATTTTGGCTCACACTATCTTCGGACGCACCTACAACCATAAGGTAACCAAAAATGAGTTATTTTTCTTATATTGTGCCTTAACTGGGAGCCGTGTCAACGCCGCACCATTTATGCTATCACACTTTCAACTATGTGCTCAAACCGCCGGAAACAACCCTTTTCTTTTCGGTGGCATTATTACCGCGATAGCTTACTCGCTAGGATTGGCTGACGAGATCCTAACTCTTGCTCAACACCTAATGCCAGCACAATTTCTAGATGAGGTATACTGCAGAGACTCCCATTTAATCCTTCCAAGGCAAGGTGAGAGCAGATTTACTTTATTGGTCAATAAAGTTTTGGTACCAAGCATTATTCTCCCATGTCCCCATCTTATTAATGTGCAACATCGAAGCCGTTGGTTATTCGATTTAATTGCACCCGAAGCTGAGAATAATGTTCCCGTGGATGAAATGGAAGAAGAAATGAACAACACTCAACAAAACCATCTCACCATGGAAACTCCCTACCAAACCATGCAACAGATGCAAAACCAACAAAACGCAACATTTGCACTGGTACAACAAATGCATAACAACTACAACACCTTGAATACAAATGTTATTGACCTTGGAGTTTCTATGCACTCACTTCACCTACGCTTGGACGAATTCGTACCTCAACAACGCCAAGATGAGCACCGTCCAATAACTCGAGGAAGAGGACGTCATCCACATCGTAACGATTAGTCCTTAATCTTTCTTTTCTTCTTCTTTTTGTATTTTTTCGATTCCCCATTTTTAAGCATTGAGGACAATGCTCAGTTTAAGTGTAGGGGAGTCGAATTAACTATTGTTATCTTTCTTCAAGTAAGCAAATTTCCCTTTTGTAATTTCCCTTTTGTTATTTAAATTAAGTCTTATATACATATATAAGTTCATGATTATCCGAATTCGCCAAATTCTTGAGCCATAAAAAAAAATTTATGGTCAGACGCACAATTATACACACTCAAAAAGTGTATCAAAGTTGCTTCTTTAGAAGAAAATATTTAGTACCAACGCTTTAAAATCTCAGGAAAATGAATTAAAATTTTAGTACCCTTTATATACCGAAAATTTAAATTCTAGGTTTTAAAGTAACCTTTAGTAGTTTATATAAGCAGTCAGCACCGTCTAAATAGCAAACTACGTGGAGGATCGATGAATATAAGTGATTGATCGAAAATAAAAATAAAATAAAAAAATATATATATATATTAATGAATTCTTTGTAGATTGGTTCAGCGGTTTCTGGTGTTGGACTTGGTAGGACGAACTACGGTTCGATTCCCCGCAATTTACAAAAGAACAAAAAGGAGTTACCAACTATTAAGTACCAGAACTCCTAGCAGGCTTAAAAGATCAAATTCACTAACCGGTCACTCCACTATGTGCGCGAAAGGGCAAAGGGCTTAATGTGATTGCGCCTGAATAAAAAAGGTGAAACAAAATGTAGGATTTAGAGTTAAGTTATAATGGCGTCACTAGAATTGTTTTTCGAGCCTGAGTTTATTTAGTATTGTTACGGTGACTTTAGTATCGAAGTCGAGAGCTCAAGAGCAATGTGCAACTTGATACATTTTTGACTTGTGGCAATTTTTGTTGCGTCTGACCCGCATTTAGAGAGATATATATTTCTTGCTTGAGGACAAGCAAAGGTTCAAGTGTAGGGGAGTTTGATAACACGATTTTATATCGTATAAATCGGACTAATTAATGCAAATAATTCATGTTTTTATTTATTTTATTTTATTTTATTTCCATATTACGCTGGTATTTCTTTGTTTCAGGTATTTTGCCTCAAATAAGCTTTTGTGAAGAAAGATGAAGAAATGGATGCAATTTAGTACAAAAATGAAGATAATTGAGCAATGTGGTGCAGATTAGTAAAAGGGGGTGAAAAGAATGAAATTGCAAAGCCCAAAAGAAGAATGTACGCGCAAAGGCCTAAGGGAACGCGCGTTCTCCACTTCAACTTGAAGGGACCGACCGGCCCACTAAGGGGAACGACCGGTCCGGACCACTTCAGCTGAGTGGAACGACCGTTCCCTGCCCTCTCCTATTCTCACGCCATTTCCTCCTCACATGGAACGACCGGTCCCAAGTCAAATGAAGAAACCAACTTTTTCTATATTTTCGTGCACGTTATGCAACTAAGTCCACTATCAATATTTTTTGGATATTCAGTTTTACGTGGATTGACTTTTTGGGATACAATTATTTTACAACCATTATAAATAGAAGTGAAAGCAAAATCCCAAGCGTCGGAGAATTCTTGCAAGATCATACTACTTTCAGCAGAGCAAATTTCCTTCCATTTTAATTTTTGTTCTGCCTTTTCCTTTATTTTTATTTCATTGCATTGTTTTTATTTTCTTTTCTTCTCCAGTTTTCTGCCTTTATTTTTCGTACAACGATTTCTACACCGGAAATTGTTGTGCAATTTTATCCGGTTTAACCTTACGTTAGATCCGGTATTTTTATTTCTTTGTTGTTATTATTATTAAATTCAAGATTCGACGAGTAGATCCAACCGGCTTGTGGTGGAATACTCCAAGGTTTTTGAAGAACGCATTTAATTGAAGTTATTGAAGTTTTCTACATTTCCAGGTTTTTAATTTAATCGCTTTTATTAATTTATTATTATTGCATGTTTGCTATCATGGATATGAATTTATATAATTGTTCGCAATTTAATTATCTATGCGTATTTAATTTAATAAACATGTCCGGCTAAACCGATTAAATATCGGTATGTAAATTAACCAAATAACGGGATCCGAAATAAACTGGCTTAAAATTATTTTGTAAAAGAAATACCTTTCATGGTTTTAATATTCAATTGAATTGTTTAAGATTTTATAAATCAATAGAACGGAAGTTTGAGGTTTTAAAATTGATTAAGGTTTTTACTAATAAAACGGAAGTTTGAGGCTAAAACCAGATAGTGATTATTAGGCATTGTTTTTAAAGAGGCGGAAGCATTTTAAAAACAATTAAATTTTATTCTGTTTTCAAAAATTACTTTTGAATCCGGCGGAGTGACGGAAGCACACGTTAGGGTATTAATCGTATAACCTGAACTAATAGAACGGAAGTGTGAGGGGAAGGTTTTTAGACAAATAAAGTTTGCGTAAAGATAATTTTTGACCAATTTAAGTAAAGGCCAGTGGAAATTCGGAACCCAAGGTTAGGTGAAATACATACCGGTATTTATAATTAAAGAATTTTATAACTAAATTTAGTAATTAGATCCCTTTCGTTAATTAAATTAATATTAGCCTTAGCTTTACCCAGTAACCAAAACTACGGTAGATCGATTCATAGTCCCTGTGGATTTGATATCTTTTAAGACTACGCGATAGGACTGTGCACTTGCAGTCTCCAGATTTATAGACATACAAAGTCGCGATCAGTTCTCTTCAAACAAAAAACATGGATCCCCGGTGGAAACATTCTGAGAAAAGTTTGAAGACACAATTACATCTCAATAACATTCAGAACATATGCATACAAAATACATATAACACAAATCTCATTTATTTTGAGAACATCATTACACAATGCATACATCATGACATTGCATACAACTAACTCTTTACCTTTTCAGGAATGATCAATCAACAGATAAAGGTCATCATCTTTTGAGGTAGTAGTCATCCAAGATTCCTTCATCATCCTGCTGAGGTAGTAGTCATCCAAGATTCCTTCATCATCCTGCTGAGGTAGTAGTCATCCAAGATTCCTTCATCATCCTGCTGAGGTAGTAGTCATCCAAGATTCCTTCATCATCCTGCTGAGGTAGTAGTCGTCCAAGATCCTTCATCATCCTGTTGAGGTAGTAGTCATCCAAGATTCCTTCATCATCCTGCTGAGGTAGTAGTCATCCAAGATTCCTTCATCATCCTACTGAGGTAGTAGTCATCCAAGATTCCTTCATCATCCTGCTGAGGTAGTAGTAATCCAAGATTCCTTCATCATCCTGCTGAGGTAGTAGTCATCCAAGATTCCTTCATCATCCTATTGAGGTAGTAGTCATCCAAGATTCCTTCACCATCCTGTTGAGGTAGTAGTCATCCAAGATTCCTTCATCATCCTGCTGAGGTAGTAGTCATCCAAGATTCCTTCATCATCCTGCTGAGGTAGTAGTCATCCAAGATTCCTTCATCATCCTGCTGAGGTAGTAGTCATCCAAGATTCCTTCATCATCCTGCTGAGGTAGAAATCGCCCAAAGATTCCTTCATCATCCTGTTGAGGTAGAAATATCCCAAAGATTCCTTCATCATCCTGCTGAGGTAGTAATCATCCAAAATTCCTTCATCATCCTGTTAAGGTTGTAGTCATCCAAGATTCCTTCATCATCCTGCTGAGGTTATAGTCATCCAAGATTCCTTCATCACCTTGCTGAGGTTGTAGTCATCCAAGATTCTTTCATCATCCTGTTGAGGTTGTAGTCATCCAAGATTCCTTCATCATCCTGCTGAGGTTGTAGCCATCCAAGATTCCTTCATCATCATGTTGAGGTTGTAGTCATCCAAGATTCCTTCATCATCCTGCTAAGGTTGTAGCCATCCAAGATTCCTTCATCATCCTGCTGAGGTTGTAGTAATCCAAGATTCCTTTGTCATCCTGCATAGGTTGTAGTCATCCCAGATTCTTTCATCATCCTGCTGAGGTTGTAGTCATCCAAGATTCCTTCGTCATCCTGTTGAGGTTGTAGTCATCCAAGATTCCTTCATCATCTTGATGAGGTTGTAGTCATCCAAGATTTCTTCATCATCTTGTTGAGGTTGTAGTCATCCAAGATTCCTTCATCATCTTGTTGAGGTTGTAGTCATCAAAGATTCCTTCATCATCCTGTTGAGGTTGTAGTCATCCAAGATTCCTTCATCATCCTGCTTAGGTTGTAGTCATCCAAGATTCCTTCATCATCCCATTGAGGTTGTAGTCATCCAAGATTCCTTCATTATCCTGCTGAGGTTGTAGTCATCCAATATTCCTTCATCATCCTGTTGAGTTTGTAATCATCCAAGATTCCTTCATCATCCTGCCGAGGTTGTAGTCATCCAAGATTCCTTTATCATCCTGTTCAGGTTATAGTCATCCAAGATTCCTTCATCATCCTGGTGAGGTTGTAGTCATCCAAGATTCCTTCATGATCCTGTTGAGGTTGTAGTCATCCAAGATTCCTTCATCATCCTCTTGAGGTTGTAGTCATCCAAGATTCCTTCATCATCCTGCTGAGGTAGTAGTCATCCAAGATTCCTTCATCATCCTGTTGAGGTTGTAGTCATTCAAGATTCCTTCATCATCCTGCTGAGGTTATAGTTATACAAGATACCTTCATCATCCTGTTGAGGTTGTAGTCATCCTAGATTCCTTCATCATCCTGCTGAGGTTGTAGTCATCCAAGATTCCTTCATCATCTTGTTGAGGTTGTAGTCTCCCAAAATTCCTTCATCATCCTATTGAGGTTGTAGTCATCAAAGATTCCTTCATCATCCTGTTGAGGTTGTAGTCATCCAAGATTCCTTCATCATCCTGCTGACGTTGTAGTCATCCAAGATTCCTTCATCATTCTGTTGAGGTTGTAGTCATCCAAGATTCCTTCATCATCCTGCTGAAGTTGTAGTCATCCAAGATTCCTTCATCATCCTGTTAAGGTTGTAGTCATCAAAGATTCCTTTATCATCCTATTGAGGTTGTAGTCATCCATGATTCCTTCATTATCCTGCTGAGGTTGTAGTCATCCAAGATTCCTTCATCATCCTTTTGAGGTTGTAGTCATCCAAAATTCCTTCATCATCCTCTTGAGGTTGTAGTCATCCAAGATTCCTTCATCATCCTGCTGAGGTTGTAGTCATCCAAGATTCCTTCATCATCCTGTTAAGGTTGTAGTCATCCAAGATTCCTTCATCATCCTGTTGAGGTTATAGTCATCCAAGATTCCTTCATCATCCTGTTGTGGTTGTAGTCATCTAATATTCCTTCATCAGCCTATTGAGGTTGTAGTCATCCAAGATTCCTTCATCATCCTGCTGAGGTTGTAGTTATCCAAGATTCCTTCATCATCCTTTTGAGGTTGTAGTCATCCAAGATTCCTTCATCATCCTGTTGAGGTTGTAGTCATCCAAGATTCCTTCATCATCCTGTTGAGGTTGTAGTCATCCAAGATTCCTTCATCATCCTATTGAGGTTGTAGTCATCCAAGATTCCTTCATCATCCTGCTGAGGTTGTAGTCATCCAAGATTCCTTCATCATCCTGCTGAGGTTGTAGTCATCCAAGATTCCTTCATCATCTTGTTGAGGTTGTAGTCATCCAAGATTCCTTCATCATCCTGCTGAGGTTGTAGTCATCCAAGATTCCTTCATCATCCTGCTGAGTCCAGATACAATCACCTTCGTATGGCATCTTTAAGCCCATCTCCAACAACTATCCATTACCTCTCCAAATGGCATCTTTAAGCCCATTTCCTACATAACCAACTAACACATCTTTGAGTGTAAATTTTCTGGGCACTCTAGTGTTCAATCATCTTCCACCTTCAAGTCACGAATGGCAGATTTACCAATCTAACTCTTCAGGTGTAAGAAGATTGAACAGGGGCAGTTGTTGCACCCGGAAATTTGCCCTCTCATTTCTCAAGGAATCACCCTGGATCCTCAAGTTTGCTTCCATCCAATTCCAAGCCTTGAACTGCAATTTTCCAAGAAAATCATCCACAAGAGCAAAATGGTCATTTGCACACTGAATAGTCAAACTTTGACTTTTGGATCAAAATCAAATCTAAAAAATCATATTTCATCAAGACATGTTGGAATATGAAGTTTGTTTCATCAAGAATTTCAAAAGTCAAATTTTACTTTGGAAAAGTCATATTTTAAATACTTAGAAATTTTTCTAAGTGTTTAAGAAATATGACAATTTCAGAACTTCTGACCAGATTATCATCATAACGCTCAGCAAATTCTGGATATTCTCAAGACAGAGTTTGGTCAGAACTTCTGAGCAAGTTTTCACAAAAGTTCAGTAAGAGTTTGCCAGGTTAATTCAAAGAAGGTTAAGAAGCATGCTGCAAGCTTTCTAGAAAGTCTGAAACCTCCTTCAGAACATGCTGGAGCCAGAAGATAAGAGGATCAGTCAGAGTTTGCAAGGATAAGTCAAAGAAGGTTAAGAAGCATGCTGCCAGCTTTCTAGAAAGTATGAAAGCTCCTTCAGAACATGCTGGAGCCAGAAGATACAAAGATCAGAGGTTGGATGCTACGCTGAAGCAAAACTTCTGATCCAGAACTAAGCCATGGTGTAGAATCTCACGTTGCAGGATTTCTGGTTGTGATAAGTCTCATCATCATTTAATGCTCATTTAATGCTCACAACCACTTTTGAGTCTTTATCCAAAGGATTTCCACCACGTACACCTCTACTATCTTGGGATAGCAAACTTTGGTACTAGGCCCATGCTTTGCTTTTTGTTTTTCCTTAATTCTTGTTGACAACTCCAGCTTAAGCATGGCTAAAAGCTGCTAACCACCATGTTTGCTTCAAGAACAAGGCAACTTTTCAGCATATGAAGGCTATATTCAACGCTTTGGTCAGAACTTGACCAAATCCCAAAAAACCTTGTTTATACAACCTGCTGCAGACCTATAACCAACAGCTAATTCAGCCTACGCCTGCATTTCATAATTGCACCAAACTAGCATACGAAGACTGTGATCAAAAGGCAAGAGAACAGGATGCCAAAAAAGGTTCAAATCCCATTTGTTTCCCCCCCCCCCCCCCCCAAAATCACAACAAATTACCTATAAATACTTTGCTCCATCACACGTTCAAGGGGCGGGGCTTTGAGGGAGAGGCTGGCTTTTGAAGGGAGAGAATCATAAAAAGAGAGAAAGGGAAGTAGTGAAACCTTCATAAAAATCCAGAAATCCCAAACAGAAAACCAAACTTTTATTCTTCTGTTTGAATCAAAGAACTTGGCATTCTTCTCTTCCGTTACTCTTGCTGATTCTAGAACATCCAAAGGCAGCAACTCAAAGCTCCAAGCCCACGCTCCAGGTTCAAGGTAAGTCTCTCTGACTTTGCATTTTTTCATTCTGAACATCATTAACATGTAAATATCATAGTATTAATGTTGTGCATATCATTGCATGAATAGAAAAAATATGGATCAGAACTTCTTGATTAGGGCTAGACTCAGATTTAGGATTAGAAATTCTATAAACGGTTATGCTATTATCCTTCTGATTTGCTGTTTATTAAGAATTGAATAAATTGTTGATGTGCTGATTAAGAGTTGAAATATGGTATAGAACTTCTGATGTTCACTCACAGCTTTAGCATAACACAGAACTTCTGAGTTCTCCTCACTGTTTAAACACACTGAACTTCTGATATTCACTCACTGATAACACATTGAATTGCTGATTGTTCACTCACTGTTTAAACACTTAGAACTTCTTATTTTCATATGCTGATAACACATTGAACTGCTGATTTGTTTGTTCACTGTCTTAGCACCATACAGAACTTCTGATTTATCCCTACTGTTTTGACACGCACAGAGCTTCTCAGGTTTTCTCATTGTTCTAACATTCAGAAGTTCAACACATAGCAACCCAAAACTTCTGTGTTTTTCCTCTAACGTGTCTTGCAGGACCTCAGAGTGTATCAATCCAGAACTTCTGACGCTTCCTTCTGAATCAACACACGTCTGGCTTCAGAACTTCTGATCCTTGTTTATTTTTGCTTGCAGTAGCACGCTATTTCTGTCTTTCATTTATTTCCCTTTTCATCATTTTTTTATATTAACATAAAAAAACATAAAAATATTTTCCTTTTAATTTATTTCCTTAAGACAAAAACATTTTCTAAACAAGTCCATTTCTTTCTTATATTATGCATTTCAATATGGTTATAATAGATAATTAGGACTTAAATTCCTTGCAATCCCCATTTGTAAATTTGTATACCCCATCCCCAAATATTGTAATAGCGTAGGACTTTACATTTCCGCAACTTATCGCTTTCATATGTTGCTAGTAATTAGGGTGTGTATGGAAAGACCTGAAATTGACAAATAGATCACCCTAATCAAGACTAAAAGGCATGCAATCAAACACACTTGAACACATGCACCCTTAGGGTAATCTCACTTTGTTGCCTATCGGAAAAATATTCATGTCCGTCGAACATGGGCGTTTTAGCAAAGACCCTCGATAAAAGATCGTAGTCCCTCGATGACCCTCGATGTTGCCTTCGGTAAAATGATCTAGTCCCTAAACGACATTGCTAAAACGTCTCATAAGTTGCCTTCTATGACTATACAAACGTCCCAATGCCCGTCCCTTCACATCCAATGATAGGGCTTCTTACCAAATCAATGGTAAGATAGCAACATCTAAAGGAGGAGGAAAAGCACATCTAAGACCTTTTGAGTAGGTAGGTTCGCTCTCAGTTACTCGCTTTCTCACAACAAAAACATTTTATGCACCAACACTCACACTTTGAAACATTTTCAAAAGACAAACACTTTGTACGCGTTCTTATAGAAATGAGAACCATTACAAAAGATACACCTTTTCAAAATCACTTTCAAAAAACACATCTCACAAACACATCTTTGAACTATTTTCGAAACAAACACTTTGTATGCGTTTTTATAAGACAAGAACCATTACGAAGTTCCATTTTCAAAATTCTTTCAAAAACCACATCACAAAGCACACATTCAAACAAAAGCAAGTGATCTAGCGAGTAACTAAGAGCCCATGGAAAACCATGGATGAAAAGGGTGCTAATACCTTCCCTTTTCATAATCTACCCCCTGAACCCGAGAAAACATCTCTAAAGGTCTTTCCTGTGCTTTTTCACCTTTCCTTTTGGATAAAAGAAAAGTCGGTGGAGACTCTTGCTAAACCGCAACATTTGCGAACACAAACGCAAACCTCAAGTCAGTTCTCCCACCGTATCACACATTGTAACTTAAGTTAATCGAAGTATCATCAGAAAGGATATTTCGACCGTCACGTTTGTGTTGTTTGACGCTTCAAAGGCAAAAGAGTTTTTCAAATTTGAAAGTTTGATCTTATCCAAAGGGGACGCATGGAAGCATAGGGTTCGAAGGTGCATGCAGATATTGAACGTGGAAACATCTTATAAAGAGACCGTTTTGATCGAATTAGTATAAATAGGGATCTTAGCATGAAGATTCAGTGGTATTCACATCTTTGTACAAATTACTCTAAATTACTCAAAGTACCAGCATTCGAGAAAAGAGTTGTGAGGATGTACGTATGATGCACAAATTTTACTTTTATTTCCATTCAACTTTAATTGAAATTTTATATACTCCTTTTAGGTTTAAATCGAAAGCCTTTTATATACCAGACTTTTATTTAAAGCATTACATTATTGAATTTGAAGTAAACAATTGAAATCCGTTTTTGTTTAAAAGATTAAGAATGCTTTTGAAAGTAATCTTTGTTTTCAAGAACAAAAGTTTGAATAAGAACACATGTACTTAGGATCAATTTGGTCGATCCTGCAAGTCACCAATCTTTTCTTTGATTTGGAAGATCAGCAGTTGTTTATCAAATTTTACGGTAAACAAATTGGCACACTCGGTGGGTCTTATGTTCAATAAACAAAATTATTCTGTTTTAGTAAAAACTTTTGAAAATCTTCATCGACCTTTTGTATTTTTATACGTTGTATGAGACTTAGGAGTGGTAAATTAATCACAAACAAAAAGGAAATTCCTAAAAGAAAATACGTTAGGAAAATGACGAATCAAAGCCAGGCAGGTAATAAGAATCCTATTAACAATGATGAAGTACCACCCCCAGTCACTTCTACGGGGGGAACTACGGTTTATGCGCCTTTCTAAGAGGCTATACCGTCTTCAACAAGTTCAACGCTAATTCATTCGAATGCTTATATCGGCCCTCTTTTGACCTATATAGGACCACAGGGTTCACAAGGGACCCCCTAGTGGAAAATACTTTTCATAGGCCTCAGGGGCCACCTGGTTTTTTTATGCCTCAAAATGGTCGTGAGTGGCCTTTTGGGATGTTGTCTTCGTTTATAATGGGTCTACATAATTCCACTTCAATATACTCAGATCCTGTGATGAACGTTACTTCGCCATTGTAAGGTTCTGGATCTACTGTTAATAACAGGGGTCGAAATGTCCAACTACAAATCGAAGGAGTTTCTTCCCAAACACCAAATTTAACAAATCAATATGCAGCGGTGATTAGAAAGTAGATGGATGAAAGTAATCATGAAATAGTCCAGATGCTTGCACAAATAATGGGTACAATCTTTAACCCTTTAATTCAAAACACCACTCAAAAGAATCAACAAATGGTTGCTCAAATGACGTGTATCACTGAATTCTTTGGTGTGCCTCAAGCCCCAACACATCCTCAAAGGGAGTGGGTTAGAGAAAATCAAGGGGTAATCTTGGAAGAAGACCCAACTATTATTTATTTGAATTTGTGATTGACAATCATTTTGCTAAGAGCAACTTGGCAGCAACATGTTGAATAAAGAAGTCTCAACTTGTTGTTTTCAACATGTCACAAAAGATGTCCCAACCTGGAGATAGGACATTGTATCTGCATCATCTGTTAGTAACATCTCAGCTGATTTATCAGTTACTGAATATTTGGGGAATATTCAGTTAGTTGATGTGGCGTCCAAGATTGATAA
This sequence comes from Vicia faba, assembly GCA_948472305.1. Taxonomy (NCBI): domain Eukaryota; kingdom Viridiplantae; phylum Streptophyta; class Magnoliopsida; order Fabales; family Fabaceae; genus Vicia; species Vicia faba. The sequence continues at coordinate 325,598,873 of OX451737.1, read as the reverse complement.
CTCAGATTATTTTATGTTGGTTTTTGAAGATTTGCATAGTTTCTAAATATGGAGACATTTTAGGAAACTATTGATTGAAGACCAATTATCTTGGAGAATTTTTTGCAGACCTTGTGCGGCCTTATTGCTATGGTTTTGAAGCCCAACCCAGTCTATAATAATGTTATTAATAGATTGTTGTACACCTAGTTTTAGGTGGAAATTATGTGTATATTTTGTTAGGGTTTTAGAAATCCTTATTGTCGGGTTTAAAGTTCCTTGTTAGATGTTCTTAAGCTTTTGAGCATTGAACATTTATGTGTCAGGTACTCATAAGCTGTGAAGCATTGAGTACTTGTGTGCCAATTCTCATAAGCTTTTAAGCATTGAGTTTTGTGTGTCTTGGAAGAGTGACTTCAGTTTTTGTTCTCTACTTGTGTTAGAGTGTCTCCAATTGCTGAGTGTAATTGAAGAGGGATTTGAGGAGGGCCTCATACCTAGGTGTGTCTTAGGTAGAAGTTATATAAAGGGTAGTGATTAAGTGTGTAGGTTGTAAACTGGAGGTTTGCTGTGAGGTATACAAATTGATACTATCTAGTTAATTTCATCATTGGCTTGGTAGCCATCGGAGTAGGAGTTGTTGTCTCCGAACTGGGTAAACATATATGGTGTTATTTACTTTCAGCATTGTTTTATTTTTTATACTTATTGTTGTTGTGTGTGAAGTCGGATCCAGTTTCTCGACATCTTTTAGGACCTCCAAGATCTAATAGCCAGAATTTCAATTGGTATCAGAGCAAACATCCTGCTCTGACTCTAGGTGAGATTCAAGGAAGTTACTTTCTGGCACAATGGACAAAGATGGTGCAATCATAGTGAAAATACCCATTTTGGATGGTACCAATTATGACAGTTGGAAACCGCATATGGAAACATACATTAAGTCCCTGGGCAACAAGGCCTAGAAGAATGTTGTCAAAGGATAGGATTCTCCTAAAGTTAAGAGGGAAGATGGAAAAGTCACTGATGCATTGAAGGCTGAAGAAGATTGGGATGATAATGATGAGGCATTGTCTCAAGGGAATTCTAAAGCACTGAATGCCATCTTCAATGGAGTGGATAAAAATATCTTCAAGCTGATCAAGAATTATACTCATGCAAAAGTTGCACAGGAAACCCTAAGGAAGGTGCATGAAGGAAACCCTAAGGTTAAAATGGCAAAGCTCCAACTCCTCTCCACCAGATTTGAAAACTTAAAGATGAGAGAAGATGGAAGTATCCAGGGCTTTCACATGACTGTTCTAGACATTGAAAATTATTCTGAAGACTTGGGCGAGAAGATATCAGAAGATAAACTGATCTTGAAAATGCTCAGATCTCTCCCTAGGAAGATTGATATGAAGGTCGTTGCCATTGGAGAGTCCCATGATGTAAGTATTATGACTGTATATGAATTGGTAGGATCTCTTAAGACCTTTGAATATGCATTAAATGAAAGATCTGAGAAAAATAAAAGTATAACTTTTGCCTCCAGTGTGGAAGAATCAGATAATGACTGTGAGTTCAATTTAGAAGGAGTATCTGAGGATCTTGTGTTACTAGGAATACATTTCAACAAAGTACTGAAGAAGTCCAAGTCAAATGCCAAGAACATGTCTTTTGACATCATCAAAAATCAGGACATTGAAGAAAAACCAACTCATGAAAAAGGAGTTTGATGTTATGAATGCGAGGGATTTACCCACAAAAAATCTGAGCGTGCCACGTTTTTAAAGAAGCAGAAGAATGGTTTATTTGTGTCATGGTCAAAAGATGACTCTGACAGTGATCATGAAGAAGAATATTCTAAAAAGGTGAATTCCCTGACTGAAATGTATGAGTCTGATAAAGAATCAGATAATAAAGAACTTACCTTTGAGGAATTTGTTGCATCCTACAAAGAGTTGTGTTTCAAGAGTGAAGAGGTGTGGCATCAGGGAGAGAAGCATAAGAAATTTATTGCTCAACTACAGTCTGAGAAAGTGAAGCATTTATCTATTATTTTTGGTTTGAAAGAGGAAGTTATATTGCTAAACTCTAAACTAGAAAATATGACTAAATCTGTTAGAATATTGAATAATGGATCAAATACTCTGGATGAGATTCTCGAGGCTGGAAGGAATGCTGGTAATGTTCGAGGTCTTGGTTATGAGAGTCAAGGTGTAAAGAACAAAGAAGTAAAGCCAGTTATAAAGTTTGTACCTCTAAAGAAGGAACAAGAACAAATAATGTTAGATCACATGTCCTAACATCAACACAAGCATCAGAAAAATTATAAAAGAGGTACAAATCAGAAATGGAAATGGTCATATTGTGGTAGGGTTGGTCATCTAAAACCATAATGCTTCAAATTGTATGGCTATCCTAAATCCAACTTACTTCTTAGTAAAAGACAAAATCTGGATAATAAGAAGGAAAAATGGATTCTTAAAAGGGGAATGTCTGAAGAATCAACTCACACATTCTCTAAAGCAACAACTGGGGAAGCTTGGTATTTTGACAGTGGATGCTCAAGACACATGATCGGTATCAAGAAATTCTTAGTGGGAATCAAACCATCTCTCACAAAAACTGTGACTTATGGAGACGAATCTAAATGTAGAGTAATTGGTGTTGGGAAGCCGGATTTTGCAGGGCAACCTAGCCTTAATGATGTGTTTCTTGTTGAAGGATTTGATGTCAACCTAATAAGTATAAGTCAACTATGTGATCAAGGTCATAAGGTTATCTTTACTAATACTACATGTTTGATAATAAATGATATGGGTGTGATCATCATGAAAGGGAACAAATCAAAGGACAACTGTTATTTGTGGAGCGCTGAAGAAACCAAATGCTCTACAGCATGTGTAAGGGCCAATAATATTGTTGGGAGAAGTATTAAGCTGAACCAGAGGTTGTATGCTTATAAAGTCACACAAGATGTCTGGATATTGTACTTTGACAACTTAAGCATGACTAAAAGTGAAATTCTTATTCAGCAGAAAATTCTTAAGCCCATAAATGTCAAGACATATGACATGGAAGATTAAGTCAAAGTGGAAAACTTAGTTTTTAAATGTGTAAGCATTAAAAAAAATTGGGAGAACCTATAATGCATGATAACTCTCCTTCTAAGAAAAGTCAAGGAAAGACTGATGAAACAAAAGGCAGTCCTCAAAAGAGTTAGAGAAGGACAATCCCTATTGGGCCCCTAAAGTCTCAAAGCAAAGTTATTATCCCTACAAAGAAGAGGAAGGTTGTCTCTAGTGATTCTGAATATGAAGTTGGAGAAGATGTCGAGGACATCATTTCTCACAAGGGATCTGCTCTGAAAAAGACTTGTCGTGATCGAAAGAGTGGCTTAGCAAATGAAGTCTCCATCCAATCTGGTAAACAAAAGTATGTTGATCTGAGAAGGATAACTCTAGAGAGAGAGAGAGAGTTAGGAAAGGACTTTCAAAAATTTCCTGATGTTGTAAAACTCATAGAGAATTCTGGTATGATGAAGACTATTACTAACTTTGGCTCTTGCTATGAAAGGTTAGTCAAAGAATTTGTTATGAGAATTTTTGATGAATGCAATGTTGAGAACAGTAAAGACTATGGGAAGGTTGTGGTAAGAAAGAAAATTGTGATTTTCTCTCCTGTGATGATCAACAAGTTTCTTGGTAGAACTGAAGAACTTCAAGACGAGGTAGAGAGTTTAGATGATGAAATCTGTAGAGAACTCACAGGTGGATGAGTGAAGGACTGGCCTAAGAATGGAAAATTGTCATCTAGTAGTCTCGCGATAAAATATGCCATTCTACACATGGTTTCTACTGCTAATTGAGTTCCTACTCAGCATACTTCAACTATCTCCATTGGTCTTGGGAAGTTCATTTTTGTTGTTGGTACTGCAAGGAGCTTTGATTATGGAAAACACATTTTTGATCAAATCATGAAGCAAGTTGCATCTACAGTTGTGAAAATGCTCATCTGTTTTCCATATCTCATATGTGAAATTGTCTTGGAACAACATCCTACGATTTTGCTGCCTAATGATATTGTGAAGAAGAGAAAAATTCCTCTTTCAATACATCATAAATTATTTGGTGGAACACATGTTCCAGACATTGTTATGACATACCTGCAGGTACCAGTTCCCAAAACTGAAAAAGGAGAATTAATCGCCAACCGAAGGAAATATGCAGAGAGTTGGAAGACTCTATCAGAATTAATACTTCTAGAAAATCCAAGCTTGAAGGATTGATCAATGCTCTAACTGAAGAAGATAACAAGCAAGCTGGACGTGGTGATAATCACTCAGTTGACAAAAGTAATTCTGATACTACCTCTGATACTGATCATGCAAGTACAACAGATGATAATGAGTGATAAAGTTGATATAGATAATGATGACCCCAGCTCTGATGGTGGCACTAGTACTACTGGTGCTTGAAGACTGTATTTCCTTCTTTATGTTTTCTTTGTCAATTTTGTTTTATGATTATGTAAGGGTTAAATACCTAGGATATTTTTATTTTTTTGCACCCTGCTACTTTATAACTTTTAGGTGCTTTGAATTTTTGCTAATATTTTCTACTTACCTTTGTCATATTATGACTATAAAGATGGAGTAGTATGATATTAAGGGTGCTGGAACAGATACTACTGGTGGTACTGTGAGGAAGAGAGTATGATATTGAGGGTGCTGGAATAGGTATTATTGATGGTACTTGTTAGGGGGAGAATTTATGTTCCTCTATTATTGTGATAGCAGGTATTGAGGGGGAGTTCCTGCTGTTCTGGACTGAAGAGGTCAGACATGATGTCTTGACATCATGGCATGGGGAACTTAGATTCTCTATGTGTGTTGCAGGTGTGTTAGTAGATGCTCTAACTACTAACCATGTTTATGTTGTGTATTGCTATTTTTGTGCTGCTAATATTGCTTGTTTCTTTTCTGATGATGTGCCTCTGATATGTATGTTTGATTTTTCAAATATATTATGGAGTTTTGTGTGCAAGGGTTATTTGGTTGTTTTAGCCAAAATGTGCACAAAGGGGTAGATTGTTATTTATCTGAATTTATGATTGGCAATCATTTTGGTAAAAGTAACTTGGCAGCAACATGTTGAATAAAGAAGTCTCAACCTTTTGCTTTTAACATGTCGAAGAAGGTGTCCCAACCTGGAGATAGGACATCATGTCTGCATCATCTGTTAGTAATGTCTCAGTTGATTTATCAGTTATTGAATATTTGGGGAATATTCACTTAGTTGGTGAGGCGTCTAAGATTGACAAATCAGATTATTTTATGTTGGTTTTTGAAGATTTGCATAGTTTCTAAATATGGAGACATTTTAGGAAACTATTGATTAAAGACCAATTATCTTGGAGAAGTTTTTAAAGACTTTGTGCAACCTCATTGCTGCGGTTTTGAAGCCCAAACCAATCTATATTAATGTTATAAATAGACTGGTGTATACCTAGTTTTAGGTGGAACTTATGTGTGTATTTTGTTAGGGTTTTATAAATCCTTATTGTTGGGTTTTAAGTTCCTTGTCAGATGTTCTTAAGCTTTTAAGCATAGAACATTTGTGTATCAGGTACTCACAAGTTGTGAAGCGTTGAGTACTTGTGTGTCAATTCTCATAAACTTTTAAGTATTGAGTTTTGTGTGTCTTGGAAGAGGGATTTGAGGAGGGCCTCATACCTAGGTGTGTTTTAGGTAGAAGTTATACAAAGGGTAGTGATTAAGTGTGTAGGCTGTAAATTGAGGTTTGCTGTGAGGTATACAAATTAATACTATCTAGTTAATATTATCTCTAGCTTGGTAGCCCCCAAAGTAGAAGTTGTTGTCTCCGAACTGGGTAAACATATTTAGGGTTATTTACTTTCAGCATTGTTTTATTTATTTATACTTCTTGTTGTTATGTGCGAATTCGGATTCGGTGTCTCGACATCTTTTAGGACATCCAGGACCTGACAGCCTGAATTTCACCAATAATTAATCAAGTTCAATAGAATAAAAGAAATCCACCCCAGGCGAATATGGTAAATCAGGGAGGGATAATCGAAGTGCCTAGAGTTGCGAATGTCGAAATACCTAGAGCTGAACGTTTTAGGCTGGAATCACAAATTTTAAGGCAACCAGAACCTAGGGTTATAATGGTAAATAGAAATGAAAATGCCGATGAAGTCTTATATCAAGTTCAAGAAGATAACATGGTAGCAGACAATAATCTAGCAGCCATGATTGAAAGAATTATGGCACGGAATTTGTGTAAATATAGGCCTTGCTAGGCCAAATTACACTTCTCCTTTGTCTGAATATATTTTAAAAACTGAATTGCTCAAGCGTTGGAAAGTCCCAAAGTTCACAAAATTCTCTGGTGACACCAGTGAATCAACTCTCGAACATATAGCCAGGTATCTTACCGAGGCTGGGGACATAATGAATAATGAAATCTTAAGGATAAAATATTTTATTAGTTCACTAACCAAAAATACTTTCACATGGTTTACTACCCTTGCAGCGAATTCTATCCAAGATTGGACTCGTTTAGAAAGATTGTTTCATGAACAATTTTATGTAGTTCAATCGAAGATAAGCCTAAGTGAATTAGCCAACATCAAGTGCAAGTTTAGTGAACCAATTGATGATTTCCTCAATAGTTTCTTCCTGTTAAAGGCAAGATGCTTTACCCAAGTACCTGAACATGAATTAGTTGAGATGGCTACAAGAGGATTATATTTCTCCATTAGAAAGAAGTTGGACCCTCACTACTTAAGAGATATGGCCCAATTGGAAGATAAGGTTCGACAAGTCGAGTGCTTAAAGGTCGAAAAATCCAGAGCAAGCAAAAGCCATAAAAAAAAGAGTTGCTTATGTCGAAGCAGGTGTAGATGAACAAGAAGCATGCAATGATTAAAGCAAGGGCCACTATATCTTTGCAAAGTTTTAGCCCATTCAAATGGGAAGAATCCTGTAGAACTAGAAAAGAATGACAAGTTCCCTAAGAGAACATACACCTTCGATGTAACAAAATATGACGAAATATTTGATTTATTGGTAAAGGATAGCCAGATGACAGTGCCACCTGGTGCCAAAATTCCTCCGTTAGACCAACGGAAGAAAAGAGGTTTCTGTAAATATCATAACTTTTTGGGACATGAAACCTCACAATGTTTTCTTTTCAAGGATTTGATTCAGAATACTATAAAGGAAGGGAGATTGAAGTTTGGCAAAAAGAACAGAAGCCAAATGAAGTTTGATGCTGACCCTCTCCATGTGGCAGAAACCAATTATATCGAACCTGTAGAGATCCACATGCTGGAAGTTGCTAGTTTCGATGTTAATCAATACCCTGAAGACAAGATCACTGAAGATTACTTTTGTACCCCAAAATTTGCCCTCTCATTTTCTCAAGATTTCTCTCGCATGTGTGATTACAAAAACATGTTTAAAGAAATAAAGAAAATGTAAAATTTTGAAGATGTTAATGTGCCTTTCGATTAGGTCAAAAAAGAAACAAGTTGGATTCGATTTAACAAGTTTCAAACTGGCCATATGTTTTCCTTCGAAGTAACCCCCTTCGATCCACAAGCTGGGCAGCCTCTTTCGATTTACAAGCTGAGCAGCTTCCTTCGATTTACAAGTTGGGCAACCTCTTTCGATTTACAAGTTGGGCAACTTCCTTCGATTTACAAGCTGGGCAGCCTCTTTCAATTTACAAGTTGGGAAATTAAATCCTTCGAAGCAACGTACTTAGATTACACCTCTAAAACTCTTCAACATTATGGATCATAGTTGGTGAATTCGAAGGACTTATAATGGGTCCATTCGAAGAACACACATTGTCGGAAACGAACGTTGTTGTATGATGATGAGTCTGGTCAAAGTGATCAAAACGAAAGGGTGGAGTATTCAAGGTGTTTGTTGACCAAAGTCCTATATACTACCAAACCCAAGCCAATTGTGTTGCTATGCAATAGTCCGACACCAACCTGCCACAACACTCCAAATATTACTGAGCCTGCATTGTCTCAGTCCCATACTTACACAAAAAATGGTACATAAGAGCTGTATCAAAGAAAACAGGGGGACAGTATACCCAAACAATTCAAATGTTATTTGTTTCCCCCCCCCCCCCCCTCCAAAACCACAGAAAAGCTCCTCTATAAATAAACTTTTCTTCACAACATCAAAGGGGGCTGGAGAGGCTGAGAGGAGAGAAAAGAGAGCTGAGAAACAAAACAAAAACCTTTGTAATTTTTGCTCACTCAAAAATCAACTCTACTTTCACATACAAACACAAAATCAAAATCCATTATCTCATCTGTTCAACTCTTCTAAATCCACTATCCAGAACACCCCACACATAGAAGTTTTGTTCAAACTCAAGGAAAACCTTCTGTGACAACTCTTCGAACCAAAAGCAAGTCCCCTGTGACAACTCTTAGAATTCCAGAACCATCCAGGTAGAAGTTCAAGTTCGAATCCCACACACCAGCTTTGAGATAAGTCTTTCTGACTTTAATTCTTTCATTTCAAACATCTTTATTTATTCATCTTCGAGACCAACATGTAATAATCATGGCCTTCGATGTTAATCTTTTGTGTTTTCCTTTAAGAACTAATCAGTACAGACCCTAAAAAATGTTGGAGTAAAAAATATGCATACTTCGATAAAAAGCCTTAAGGCTTCGACAGGCTCAAACAAAAAGGAAAAAAATGTGTGCTTCGACACACACCTATTCGTTGCATACATGCTTCGATACGCCTGCTTTGATGCACACACATGCTTCGACACAAACATGTTCATCACACACACACTTGCTTCGAACATACTGACATGCAGGCCCAGTCTAAAGGGACAACATGCTGGCCTCCAGGCCCCAATTGAAAGTCACGCCTACACTGTTTCCAGCCCCCAGCCGAAGGAGGCAGAAAGGAAAATCGAAGGGCATGACTTCACTGACTCCAGGCCCAAATCGAAGAGAGCCTGAAAGTGCAGAATCGAAGGGTCTTCTGCCTCAATCGAAAAACCCTCATTTTTCTTGTTTTTATTTTATTTTTGCCTTTATATTTTCATGCAATTCAATATGGTTGTAATAGTGTAGGATTTTATCTTTCTGCATTTTACTTTTGTATGCTTGCTAGTAAAATAGGGAATGTATGGCAAGATAAAAACAACAAGTAGACAACCCCTAATCAAAGACTAAATGCATGCAAATCAAATACACCATTCACACATGCACCCTTAGGGTAATCTCACTTGTTGCCTCAAAAAAATAGTCATGTCCCTCGAACATGGGCGTTTTAGCAAAGACCCTCGATAAAAGATCATAGTCCCTCAATGACCCACAATGTTGCCTTCGGTAAACAATCTAGTCCCTAAACGACATTGCTAAAACTTATCATAGGTTGACTTCTATGACTATACAAACTTCCCATGCCCGTCCCTTCACATCCAATGATGGGGCTTATTACCAAAACAATGATAAGATAGCAACATCTAAAGGAGTAGGAAAAGAACATTTAAGACCTTTTGAGTAGGTAGGTTGCTCCTAGTTGCTCGCTTGCTCACAACAAAAACATTTTATACACCAACACTCTCATTTTGAAACATTTTCAAAAGACAACACTTTGTAAGCGTTCTTATAGAAACGAGGGCCATTACAAAGACACCTTTTCAAAATCACTTTCAAAAACACATTCCACAAACGCCGCTTTGAACTATTTTCCAAACAACACTTTGTACGCGTTCTTATAGAAACGAGAACCATTACAAAGAAGTTTTCAAAATACTTTCAAAACCCACACCACAAGCACATTTTCAAACAAAAGAAAGTGATATAGCAAGAAACTAAGAGCCCGTAGATAACTACGGATGAAAAGGGTGCTAACACCTTCCCTTTTCATAACCGGAACTCAAGAAATAATCTCAAAAGGTCTTTCTTGTTCTTTTCAAACTTTCCTTTTGGATAAAAGAAAAGTCAGTGGAGACTCTTGCTATCCTTAACAATTGAGATAAAACACAAAACACCCAAGTCAGTTCTCCCACCATGTTACAGAACTGGCGACTCTACTGGGGAATTGCTTAAAAGTGGGGTTACCTTAGGGTTAGATCACCTTTACTTACTTTCCTTGTTTGACTTGCATGCTTTACATTATGGTTCCTTGTTTGGGCTTGTTTTGATCCTCTACCCGAATCTGGGGCACCGTTTTAGGTAAGTAGCAATAAGTTATGGAAACTGTGCGGGGTATACCGACATGGTCTAAACAATAGCTACGTTAGTGTGACACATTTGTTGGTACCGGTAGCCCTTGAGTAGTCAAGGATAATACGGGGCCGCTGTGTGGTGTCATGAAGCACTAACTGACTTTAGAACCTTTACTTGAATAACTTGGCCATTAGGAAGTAGTGAGTTAGTCGGCTTTGGTGCAGCCCGAAGTTGGTTGATACTCGATACTACGCTCATTGAGATTGGACTTTCGGGATATTTCAGTCACCATTAAAGAGGCTTTTGCTGAAACAATGTCCGATGAAGAAAGATCAGTGATATTGAGATCTCCTAGAACCTGGTTACTATTACTAGGATAGGTTGAGCCAACTAAACCTCAAGAGGGTACTTACCTATCAAACTTCATGCAAGCTTAAACATAAGGATTTGTCTGCTTTGTGTATATATGACTATTTGTACATAATAACTTGCTTACTTTGCATACTTGTACATAACATCATGACATCATACCATAGAGTTTTCATTAGTCATTTCAAGGATCTCAAGGGCCTATGATGCAGGGTCACGTTGAACCAGACGCCTATCAAGGGGAAAAAGGATTCATTCTCTAATCAAACACCATCAAGACCAAAGCACGGTAACTTTAGTCAAGGGCTATGACCCACTTGACATGGTGAGCTTGATTCTCGTAGAAGGACATCTACCGATACGAAGTTCTCCAATCAAAGTTGTTGATCAAAATTAAACTTCTAACATCTTCTTGTGTTTACCCCGCGAGATCCTTTAAAACATGCATCCACATACCATGCATCATATCATGATAGACTTTTCCACACAGGTCTCCTTATCTTCCTACTGTTTATTTCAGTAAGATGGATATGGAACAAACGGGGAAGGATCTCCAAGCAAAAAATGTCCAATTCCAACAAATGTTCCTGACTATGGCTAAGGGGCAAGAGGACCTGAAGACTCTTCTTCTCAAAGACAAGAAGAAAAAGTCAAAGAAGTCAGTAGGCATCTAAAATTTGGGAAGAAGACTTAGAGGACCAGTCAAGAGAGCTCTAGATCTCTCAACTCCATCCAATGAGGGGAATAGTCATGAAGGAGATAATAGTCTGGGTATTGATGAAGATGAAGCTGACTACTCTGAGGAACGATATCCTCCCGCTGATGATAAATACAAACTGTTGGAGGATCGCCTCAATGCTATGGAGATTCAGTAGATACCTGGCTTGGACTTTGAAGAGTTAGGTTTGGTTTCCGGAGTGGTCATCCCACCAAAGTTCAAAATCCCTACCTTTTCCAAGTATGATGGGATCTCTTGTCCTAAAATGCATCTGAGGTCATATGTCCGTAAGATTCAGCCTCACACTGCCGACTGAAGCTATGGGTCCATTTCTTCCAAGAAAGTTTGGCTGGAACTCAGTTGGAGTGGTTCTATCAATTAGAAGGAACCGACATTCATACCTGGGAGGACTTGGCTACTGCTTTCTACAAGCAGTACCAATACAATGCTGATCTTGCACTAACTCGTGTGCAATTGCAAAATATGACCATGCATTCCAACGAGGGCTTCAAAGAGTACGCCAAAAAATGGAGAGACTTGGCAGGAAGAGTGAAACCACCCTTAACTGATAGGGAGATGATTGACATCTTTATGGGAACTTTGACGGGACCTTTCTTCAATCACCTAATCGGAAGCTCCCCGGTCGGATTCATCGAGCTAATACTGACTGGAGAAAGGGTCGAAGCTGGCGTCAAAAGTGGAAAAGTCCAAGGAGCTACATCCTCTGATGCCCAGAAAAAGTCGTACAATAGGAAGAAAGAGTCCAATGTTATTTACGGCCAAAAGGGTCATAACAAGAGCAACCACGATCAACACGTGGGGGCAATCCTGATCTCTAATTCTACACATGTTCAACAAAGACAGGGCAATAGGCGTAGGATAAAATACCAAGAAAGGCAGTGCGCTAATATCAACGTGCCATTGTCTCAAGTGTTACAACACTTGCTGAAGGTGAAGCTGATCATACTAAAGAATCCTCCTCAAAACCCCGATACCTCCTCTCCCAAGTACAATCCCAATGTAAGATGTGCCTACCATTCTGATAGCCCTGGACACGACATCGATAGTTGTTGGACTTTGAATAACACGATTCAAGATTTGATTGACGCCAAGGAGATCGAGTTCGTCCCTCCAGAGACTCCCAATGTGCTCACCACTCCCATGCCAAATCATTGAGCGTTCCAGTTTCGTTTTGAATTTTCAATTGTAATCTCTTTTGTTGTTACTTATCTATTAATGTCGAACTTTGTTTCATTAATGCATTGCATATGTTTGTCTTAAATTAATCCATTCATTTTCACTCTATTTAAACTATGACTTTTACTCCCTTTATGATATTCAACTCTTGTTTTAAAAAGTTGCAAGCCTTTAGAGGGAGGATGACGAAAACAATGCCATAATCTCATACAGTATGCTTTTGAGCAAGACCTTGCTAATGATGTACAGGCGTTCTTTCAATTCCTAAACACTGGAGTTATAAGGAGGATAATCCCTAGTCAACCCCTTCGAGCCTAAGAAGTACAAGTTTTTCTTTTTTTACACAAATTGAAACTTTAATCAAAACCTGGGGCAGGATAGTCTCTCAGTTAATTCAAACGTGCATTCAGTTGTAAACTTTCACTTCGTACACAACGAATGCCATCAAAAACATTCTCCTGGAATCAAAAGACAGTGATGGTTACCTATCAAATAGGAAGTCATTATCTCTCAAAAGAAAAGCCCACTAAGTAAAAACCTATAAAGGAGACTTAAGAAAAACTGGGGCATCCCGCTGACTGTAATCTCAAAAACAAGAACAATCAGGCAAAATCAGGGATAATAAATCAAAAGAGGTCACTACGAATCCTCAACAACATGGAAAACATGGCAAAAATGACTGCCTTCCAATAAATCAAACTTAACTTCTCTAAACCATCACCAAAATGTCATTCCAATACTCAATTGGAGTTCAAACGCACAATTAATTGAGTTTAGGACTGAAGAACATTACGAAGAATGGGCGGGCACAAATACACTTTAAGCCTTATCCTTTGTTTCTTAAATCGTTAACCAGACCATGATACAACCTTTCAAATTCCTAATTGAAGCATGGGTTAGTCCGAAAGCATATTATTGCAAAAGGTATCCTGACTCCTGTAAGGCTTACTCTAAATCCTGATTTGAATTCACATACTTGCAAAATTCTTTTATCTGCTAAAACTTATTTCCAAAACTTCAAGACAAGAATAAATTTTGCATTATTTTGAATATCGTTGTTTGCATATGGCTAATTATTTGACAACAGAGAAACTCACACGACGAATATTCAGTAAATGAAAGCTCTCTCAGTGAACAAAATCACTTCAAATGGGATGACACTTCCAACGACGAATCTCCTATTAAGTAAGGGGGCATGACATGATCATTGTCTAGCACATCTGGGGAATTTAAGTCCAAATTCCAAGAAATCCCCCAAGAAGTGTTGAATAACCATGGGCAGATTTGCATCCAAGTCATTTGGGGCATTGAATATGAACTCCAACAAAGGGTTACATACAGTCAAACATTTCATGGCAGTGCCACAAACACTTGCTACTAGGGGAAATGACAAACCCCCCCAAAAGTCCTTTTTGTAGATGATCCCCAGCCAGAGTTTCAATTTCTAAAAACCCGTCCCCAACTATGTTGATCTCAAGACTCTTTGTGGAGATTCTGCCAAAGGAAAGCGTTTCTCCAACAGATTGGCAACAGGGTTTACTTCCCCAACAAACGGCAAGATTCCCCAGCTTGAATTTGCCTCCCAAGACTACTACAAATCAAGGGACCACAACTCCTCTTCCCCATTAGACTTTCCTACAATCCCCAGTAAGCTGCTGCAAAACCCGGAAGACAAGCAGATAATAGTTAACTCATTTATCCCTAACAAGTTGTTAGCTCCCTTTCTCTTCCATCAAGAGATAACTCCCCAGTGGAGTAACAGACAACTAAAACTCCTAGACTCCTTTCCCCAAGTTGTAATCAACACTCCCCAACGGAGTTCTCCTCAAACAACAAAAAAGGATTCCCCAGCGGAAACATTCTAAGCAAGGTTTGAGGATGTGCATGCACTTCATCCCCAACGGCCGCCCGGAAGTTTGGTTTCCCAAAGCTCCCCGGCATTTGTCAAGGCTTTATTTTCCAAAGACAAAATTACATTCCAACAACATTTCATGCATATAGCATAATCTCATTTATGCCATGCATTTCATCCATCATGACATTGCATACAACTAATTCTTTACCTTTTCAGGAAAAGATCAACAAATAAGTGTCATTAATTATCTGTAAACTTCTCCAAGACAAAATCAAGCTTGCATTCCTTCATCATCTTTTGGAGTAGCAATCGTCCAAGATTCCTTCATTATCCGCTGAGGTAGTAATCGTCCCAGATTCCTTCATCATCTTTTGGAGTAGCAATCATCTAAGATTCCTTCATCATCTGCTGAGGTAGTAATTGTCCAATATTCCTTCATTATCTGTTGAGGTAGTAATCGTCCCAGATTCCTTCATCATCCGCTGAGGTAGTAATCATCCAAGATTCCTTCATTACCTTCTGAGGTAGTAATCATCCCAGATTCCTTCATCATCAGCTGAGGTAGTAATCTTCCCAGTTTCCTTCATCATCTTTTGGAGTAGCAATCATCCAAGATTCCTTCATCATCTGCTGAGGTAGTAATTGTCCAAGATTCCTTTATCATCTGCCAAGATAGTAATTGTCCAAGATTCCTTCATTATCTGTTGAGGTAGTAATTGTCCCATATTCCTTCATCATCTGATGAGGTAGTAATCGTCCAAGATTCCTTCATTACCTTCTGAGGTAGTAATCGTCCCAGATTCCTTAATCATCATCATCTGAGGTAGTAATTGTCCCAGATTCCTTCATCATATTTTGGAGTAGCAATCGTCCAAGATTCCTTCATCATCTGCCGAGGTAGTAATTGTCCAAGATTCCTTCATTATTTGTTGAGGTAGTTATCGTCCTAGATTCTTTCATCATCCACTGAGGTAGTAATCGTCTAAGATTCCTTCATCATCAATTGAGGTAGTAATC
This sequence comes from Vicia faba, assembly GCA_948472305.1. Classification (NCBI taxonomy): domain Eukaryota; kingdom Viridiplantae; phylum Streptophyta; class Magnoliopsida; order Fabales; family Fabaceae; genus Vicia; species Vicia faba. Next base: position 325,583,505 of record OX451737.1, on the reverse strand, counting down.
GTCCCAGATTCCTTCATCATCTTTTGGAGTAGCAATCGTCCAAGATTCCTTCATCATCTATTGAGGTAGTAATTGTCCAAGATTCCTTCATTATCTGTTGAGGTAGTAATCGTCCCAGATTCCTTCATCATCCGCTGAGGTAGTAATCATCCAAGATTCCTTCATTACCTTCTGAGGTAGTAATCATCCCAGATTCCTTCATCATCATCTGAGGTAGCAATCATCCAAGTTTCCTTCATCATTTGACGAAGTAGTAATCGTCCAAGGTTCCTTTATTTCCTTTTGGAGTAGTAATCGTCCAGGCTTCCTTCACCATTTATCATCATCAAGCTTAATACCTGAAACCAGACAAGATAAATATCTATGAACAAATCAATTATAGATCAATTCCCGAGACAAGACTGGTTGACTATCTACATGACAAACACTTCCTTTGAAACCTCTGTTGGTTTAGTTTAAATCTCTCAATGATTTGTCCTGATTCTTTCCCGTAGACATCTTCTCTGGTTCAGATAAAACTCTCCAAGATTTATTCTGATTCTTTCCAGTTAAAGAATATTCAAGACCTCTGCTGGTTCAGTTTAAATCTCTCAATGGTTTATCCTAATTCTTTCCCGTAGACATTTTTTCTAGTTCAGATAAATCGCTCAAAGATTTATTCTGATTCTTTCCAGTTAAAGAAAATTCAAGACCTCTACTGGTTCAGTTTAAATCTCAATGGTTTATCCTGATTCTTTCCTATAGACATTTTCCCTGGTTCAGATAAATCGGCCCAAGATTTATTCTAATTCTTTCCAGACTTCTGCTGGTTCAGTTTAAATCGATCAATGGTTTATCCTGATTCCTTTCCGGTAGACATTTTCTCTGGTTCAGATAAATCGCTCCAAGATTTATTCTGATTCTTTTCCAGTTGAATTCAAGATTAGACTTAGTCAATAATCACCTTTTGATGGCATCTATAAGCCCATCTCCGACAACTCTCCATCATCCCTCCAAATGGCATCTTTAAGCTCATTCCCTACACAATCAACCACCACATCGTCAAGTGCAAATTTCTGGGCACTCTAGTGTTCAATCATCTTCCACCTTCAAGTCACGAATGGCAGACTCGCCAATCTAACTCTTTAGGTTTAAGAAGATTGAACAGGGGCAGCTGTTGTACCCTAAAATTTTCCCTCTCATTTTCTCAAGATTTCTCTCACATGTGTGATTACAAAAACATGTTTAAAGAAATAAAGAAAATGTAAAATTTTGAAGATGTTAATCTGCCTTTCGATTAGTTCAAAAAAGAAACAAGTTGGCTTCGATTTAACAAGTTTCAAACTGGCCATATGTTTTCCTTCGAAGTAACCCCCTTCGATCCACAAGCTGGGCAACCTCTTTTGATTTACAAGCTGAGCAACTTCCTTCGATTTACAAGTTGAGCAGCCTCTTTTGATTTACAAGCTGGGCAGCTTCCTTCGATTTACAATCTTGGCAGCCTCTTTCAATTTACAAGTTGGGAAATTAAACCCTTCGAAGCAACGTACTTAGATTACACATCCAAAACTCTTCAACACTATGGATCATAGTTGTTGGATTCGAAGGACCTATAATGGGTCCATTCGAGGAACACACATTGTTGTAAACGAACGTTGTTGTATGATGATGAGTCTGGTCGAAGTGGTCAAAACGAAAGGGTGGAGTATTCAAGGTGTTTGTTGACCAAAGTCCTATATACTGCCAAACCCAAGCCAGTTGTGCTGCTATGCAACAGTCCTGCACCAACCTACCACAACACTCCAAATATTGCTGAGCCTACATTGTCTCAGTCCCATACTTACACAAAAAAAGGTACATAAGAGTTGCATCGAAGAAAACAGGGGGATAGTATACCCAAACAGTTCAAATGTTATTTGTCCCCCCCCCCCCCAAAACCACAACAAAGCTCCTCTATAAATAAACTTTTCTTCACAACATCAAAGGGGGCTGGAGAGGCTGAGAGGAGAGAAAACAGAGCTGGGAAACAAAACAGAAACCTTTGTAATTTTTGCTCACTCAAAAATCAACTATACTTTCACATACAAACACAAAATCAAAATCCATTATCTCATCTTTCCAACTCTTTTAAATCCACTATCTAGAACACCCCACACATAGAAGTTTTGTTCAAACTTAAGGACAACCTTCTGTGACAACTCTTCGAACCAAAAGCAAGCCCCCTATGACAACTCTTCGAATTCCAGAACCATCCAAGTAGCAGTTCAAGTTCGAAGCCCACACACCAGCTTTGAGGTAAGTCTTTCTGACTTTAACTCTTTCATTTCAAACATCTTTATTGATTCATCTTCGAGACCGACATGTAATAATCATGGCCTTCGATGTTAATCTTTTGTGTTTTCCTTTAAGAACTAATCAGTACAGACCATAAAAAATGTTGGAGTAAAAAATATGCATACTTTGATACAAAGCCTTAAGGCTTCGACAGGCTCAAACAAAAAGGAAAAGAATGTGTGCTTCGTAACACACCTGTTCGTTGCATACATGCTTCGATACACCTTCTTCAATGCACACACATACTTCGACACAGACATGTTCATCACACACAAACTTTCTTCAAACACATTGACCTGCAGGCCTAGTCGAAAAGGACAACATGATGGCCTCCAGTCCCTAATCGAAAGTCACGCCTACACTGTTTCCAGCCCCCAGTTGAAGGAGGCAGAAAGGCAAATCGAAGGGCATGACTTCACTGACTCTAGACCCAAATCAAAGAGAGCCAGAAAGTGCAGAATCGAAGGGTCTTCTGCCTCAATCTAAAAACCCTCATTTTTCTTGTTTTTATTTTATTTTTGCCTTTATATTTTCATGCAATTTAATATGGTTGTAATAGTGTAGGATTTTATCTTTCTTCATTTTATTACTTTTGTATGCTTGCTAGTAAAATAGGAAATGTATGGCAAGATAAAAACAACAAGTAGACAACCCCTAATCAAAGACTAAATGCATGAAAATCAAATACACCATTCACACATGCACCCTTAGGGTAAGCTCACTTGTTGCCTCAGAAAAATAGTCATGTCCCTCGAACATGGCCGTTTTAGCAAAGACCCTCGATAAAAGATCGTAGTCCATCGATGACCCTTAATGTTGCCTTCGGTAAACGATCTAGTCCCAAAATAACATTGCTAAAACGTCCTATAGGTTACCTTCTATGACTATACAAACGTCCCACGCCCGTCCCTTCACATCCAATGACGGGGCTTCTTACCAAATCAATGATAAGATAGCAACATCTAAAGGAGGAGGAAAAGAACATTTAAGACCTTTTGAGTAGGTAGGTTGCTCCTAGTTGCTCGCTTGCTCACAACAAAAACATTTTATACATCAACACTCTTATTTTGAAACATTTTTAAAAGACAACACTTTGTACGCGTTCTTATAGAAATGAGGGTCATTAAAAAGACACCTTTTCAAAATCACTTTCAAAAACACATTCCACAAACACCTCTTTAAACTATGTTCCAAACAACACTTTGTACGCGTTCTTATAGAAACGAGAACCATTAAAAAGAAGTTTTAAAAATACTTTCAAAACCCACTCCACAAGCACATTTTCAAACAAAATCAAGTGATCTAGCAAGCAACTAAGAGCCCGTAAATAACTACGGATGAAAACGGTGCTAACACCTTCCCTTTTCATAACCTACCCCCCGAACTCAAGAAATAATCTCGAAAGGTATTTCATGTTCTTTTCAACCTTTCCTTTTGGATAAAAGAAAATTCGGTGGCGACTCTTGCTATCCGTAACAATTGCGATAAAATGCAAAACACCCAATTCAGTTCTCCCACCGCATTACAATTATGTTGCAAACACTGAAACAAAGCAGGCTATTGAAGGTATTTCCAATAATTTGAACGAAATTACTGAGGATTTTGATACAAGTATCGAAGGGAAAAAGACTACTGAAGGTCTAGCTAACCAGGATATCAAAGGAAAGATTACTGATGATGTTGCCACAAATGTTGAAATGACAAAGGCCACTGAGGGCCTTAGAGTCAAGTTTGAAAAGGTCAGGATTATTGAAGGTCCTAACCTTGACGTCAACATGGTAAACTTGAATCAGCCTGCTCCTGAGATGGAGGAAGTCGTAAGGCGCCTCAGAATGGAATATGATCAGATGAGGAATGGTTACCCAAAGTCTGGAGAAAGTAAGCTAGAGTATCTGGTCTGCTGCCACAAAAAGAATTCTGAGGGGCTAATGTGTCCAAGATGTAGTATAATCTATGATTAAAAAGCAGCGGACACTTATGACAAACTCCAATGTGCTTGAATTGGGGACAATTGAAGGAAAGATGATCAGATGAAAATTGTCTATCCAAAAGTTGGGGAAAGTTTGTTGGGTTTCCTTGTCCACTACCTAAAAGAAAAATCGGAGTGCCTAATATGCCCAAGATGCAGTGCGAATTATGATTGAAAAGTATCATAAAATTTTGAGAGAATCCCATATGCTCGTTGTTGGGACAGCCAAAGGGGTCCTAGGAGCAATTTCACATTCGACAAAAGGGGAATTCCCATGAGGCCTGATAGTAATTACCCAAAAGGAAATTGAAGAGTTGCCTTCAAGCCACCTACAAACATCCCGATTGACAAATGGATAAACCCAAACCAAGGTAAGGGAGCAAAAAAAGAAAAATGGAGGAGTTTCGAAGCAGGAGGAAGTACATCAATAGCGTATCAAAAGCAATTTCAAGTGTCAAAACAACAAGCATACATGTCATAGAATTACAAGGGAAAAACCCCATGTCCAGATCCCAATGGCGAAGACACCAAAAGGTAAGTAATGTGCATCGAGAATTAGCAGAAAAAGATGTGGGAGAGTCCAACAATAACCAACTTCCCTAACCCATCGTGGTTGAAGAGAAGCAACCTATGGGGATAAGATTGTTTTCCGCAAAGAAAGAACAAGCGGCCAAAAGGATCAAAAAGACCCAGCAAATGACGAAGACATGCTCACTGATGACTTTGAATCAGACGAATAATATTCCCTAAATATCAACGACAATGTGGTCTCAGTGTTTCCCCATGAGTATGACTATTGTACCCCAAAATTTTCCCTCCCATATTTCTCAAAACATTTCAAAAAAGATCCTCAAATTGCTCAAGGAAGTCCAAGGGTTGGTCAGACAAGCTCCCTTCTAAGGCAGTCTACCTCAAATTAGGGTTTCAGGTGGCATCAAGATACTTGAGTCCAAGTGATCCCAAATGCTCACCAATGTCCTAATATGTTCTCAAGATCATCCATGTCAAGTTTCAAGCCCTACAGAGAGAGTTTGCTCAGTCAATTGCTCAAAGGTCTGAAAATCGACTGTGCTGGGGCAAAAGTCAACTATGGCCCACATACAGTCAAACTTCAAGATTTTTGGTCAACATACTCATTTTGAAGTATATTTCATCATTTGATCAAGGATTTATCATTATTCATCAAGGATTGCTCATAATTCATCAAGACTCAAAAGTTCCTAAATTAGGGTTTTGTAGGAAAAGTCAACTCAACTTTGACCAAGCATAACTTTCTCATACTTTATGAGAAATGACCCATCCAAATCTCATTTTCAAGAGGATGAAATTTCCTACAATACATATTCATCTCCCAAGTTCAAAATATGCACTCACAAGAAGTTATGAATTTGAACATTATAGGTAATTTTGAAAAGTCAACAAAAAGACCTTTTTGTCAAAGCTTCATACATGAGCATGGAATATCAAATTGAGGTGAGACCAAAAGGGTTGATTAGAGGACATCTCAAGATTTCTAAAAAGTCCAAGAACACCTCCAAAGAGTCAAAATTGAAGAAGTTATGCATTGGTGAAGTTGACCTTTTTTGCAAAATTGCCAAAAGTCAACTATCCCTAAAACTTCAAATTTTGGCAAATGGGCCCATTCTTTTTCACTTGTTTTGAGTTGGCAACATAGTCCACGAGCTCTAGCCTATTCCATTTGTCCATATCTTATTTTTATTATTTATTTTGATTTTTATTTGAATTAATTCAATTTAAGTCAAAACAAATCAAATAAAATCCAAAATATTGAAGGTAAGAGATTTTGTGCTTGTTTCAGGTTGCAATTACACCTAGCAAATCATTCAAATTCGTGCAAGGCATTAGAGTGAACAAAAAGATTGAAAAAAGCTATTTTTGTAATTATATTGAAAGTGAATCAAATCAAATCAAAACTCATTGATGGAGGAAGATTGGATGCAATTATCAACCCTAATGCATTCCTTGGTACATATAGAGGCAGGCCAGACCTAAAAACAAGTTGGAGACAGGCGCAAGAGGCAGAATCAAAACTGAAAAAAAGCAAGAAAAGTGTGAGATCAAATTTGCACTTAGAGGCATCCTCAAGACTCTTTGCCTATCTCAATCGACTCCTGGAACTCTCAGCAAGCTAAAGCGATCAAGAACCAAGCTTTTCAAGCCCCAAATCACAGTGTAAGTCCGTCACGGTATTGCTATACTCTTGAATTCGATTAGTATTATTCTTGCACTTATAGCGTAAAATAATTGTACATTCTTGATCACCATCATGTTTGAAAGCTTTCTATATTATCCAATTGCATTTTCATGGACTGAATTGTAAGCTGCCATTGTTAGGGTTTTGGAGTTTGTTTTAGGGTTTTTGGTTACAGGGAAAATTAGCCTTGATGAAGGGTACCATCGTGTTCAGGATGATGAGACGAACTAAACCATGGCGTTAGGTTTCATTTATATGGCCCATGGAGGATTTTTGAACGAACCAGGCATATAGCTACGGACAAACGTCCGTAGGTAAAAGTCTGAGACTTTTACCCACGGAGAGAGGAAGACGATGATCGGTGGTAGCATTCCATTGGCCTATTCGAATTTCTGCATGCAATTTTTTTATTATTTTCCAATATTTCTTTGTTTTACATATTATTATTATTATTGTTTCATTACTATACAACAAAAACAAAGTGACACAGTGGTTGCCAGATAAGCGCTTAAGGCATTGGAAGGCTGGAGGTCAGGGGTTCGACCCCTGCCTCCAGCATTTGTTATTTTCATATTTTATTTCAGGCAATCCAATGCGTGTACAATCCCAATGACCACCATACAACCTCCCAATCTAGCCAGCCAAGTGTCAGATGGCCAAATCTGATGGCCATCATCTGAAGGTGCATCATGAGCCAAGTCAGGCGCGTAGTACAAGATCACAAAGGTCAAACGGGTCTCACTCAAATGGGCCCAGGAAATTGCTCTTTGCACCCCCACATTGCAGGCCTAGTTTGTTTTTCTCTAATTCTTTTATATTTATCTTATTTAATTTTATTATTTATTTTACTAACCAATAATCATTTTCTTTTTATCAAAAAAAATCACAAAAACATTTTTCTATCCAATTAAATTCAAGATATTTATTTTTATTAAAAAAGGTGATTAATTTAATTAGGTTATTAATTTTAGACAACTTTAATTTCTTTTTACATAATTAAAATTAATTAGAATAAATAGGTTTTATTACTAACTTAATTATTTTATTACTTTCCTAAAATAACAAAAAATAACAAAAAATAGGCCATTATTTTTATTAATTAATTTAATTGAATAATTAATTTTTATTTTAATTTAGAATAACTTAATTCTTTTCTTTAAAAATATTAAAAACAACAAAAACATTTTTCTTTTGATTAGGAGGGTCAAAACCCTAGTTTCTCATCGATCTAATTTTCCTCGCGCGCTTTATTATTATTTTTACCCAATTATTGTATCTGCTCACAGTTTGTAATAGTTTTAATTAGGGCTTTTACTTTACATTTATCGCTTTAATTTTCAAAGGGTTTGTTTTTGGCTATGTAAATACCCGAAGCCTTGTAATAGCGTAGTTTAATTTCCGCATTTTAAATTCCATAAATTATTAACTGTTAGATGTATGAATAATTAGGGTTTGCATGACAAGAATGTATGATTAATTTAAAACAGTTAGATCACCCTAAATGTGCAAAGATAAATAAACTGAAATCGAATCACTCGCACATGCACACTCCTAGGGTATACTTCCACTTGGTTGCCTTCGGTAAACGGTCATTGAGTATAGGATGTTTTAGTGGTCGCCCTTTTGTCCAAAGATCAAAGTTGCCTCGGAAAGGTTGCCTCGGATATTGTTGCCTCGGATAAATGATCTAAGACATTAGGGTTATTACTAAGTCGTCCTAACATTGCTTTAGTGACCATATGTCCCTTTCGAATTGATCCTCAAAATTCCAACGACGGTGCTACCCACTCACTAATAGTTGGATAAGCATTGTCTAAAGGAAATAAGTATAGAACGATTCTTTTTTCGAGTAGGTAGATTAGCTCTTAAGTACTTGCTCATTCCAAACAAAATTTCTACACTTACACTCCTTTACAAACAAATTTTCAAAAACACTTCATTACACTCTTGAAGACAGAAGCAAGAGTTAAATCAAAGTTAAAACGAAAACTTTTCAAAGCCCACAAACACAAAGAAAGCAATTTTGAAAATGATGAGCAAGTACCTAAGAGCCCGTAGATAACTACGGATAGAAAGGGTGCTAATACCTTCCCTTTCTATAATCTACCCCCCGTACTCAAAAATATCTCGAAAAAGGAATTTTTCTGTGCTTTTTTCCTTTCCTTGTTGGATAAAATAAAAGACGGTGGCGACTCTTGCTTATCGCGACATTTTGTGAACACAAACGCAAAACGCAAACCAGCATTTCAAAACAGTCCGGTTCTGGCCACTGTATCACAGAACTGGCGACTCTGCTGGGGACATTAATAAGTGGGGTGTACCTTAGGATTAGTTCATCATAATGTTTTCAATTGTTTGATCTGTTTGCTTTATCTTTGTGGGCATTGTATCGGAGTTACTATAGATCCTAACCTGGATCTGGGGACACCTTTTAGGTAAGTAGCAATAGACTGTGAGGGAACTGTACGACATAGACCGATACAGTTGAAGCAGTAGCTACGTTGGTGTGACACTTTAGTTGGTACCGATATCCCTTGTGGAGGAACAAGGAGAGTATGGGGCTGCTAAGGGGTCATTAAGCATCAACTGACCTTAGAACCTATCATTGACCAATTTGGCCATAGAAAATTAGCAGTATGCTACACTCATTGAGACCATACTCTCACAATGATTCTGGCCGCAAGAAAAGGTTGCTAAATTAGAATTATGACCGATCGAGGATGGTCAGTGATATTGAGATCCTCTAGAACCCGGTTACTATTACTAGGACAGGTTGAACCAACTAAACTGAAAGAGGGTAATACCTAAACTTCATGCCAGCCTGAAATTTAAGGGCTATTGTGTAACTTGTTTGCCCTTACCATGTTTGCTATCTGTGATACTTGTGGTGTGTTTCTATCATGACATCATGCATCATGACATTGCATGCATATTGCATTAGACTGACCATTTCAAAGACCGAGGGGATTCATCTTTGTTCTGTTTTGTAGGTCATGGCCTCTATGTGCAGAAATACCATTCGCATCAGCTTCGTACAAATCCATGCTCAGCTTAGAGAATTGGTTTCAAAAGTTCCTGATACTTCTTCATTTGTTAGAAGACATGGTCATCTCCTCAGCTTGGTCACTTCTAAGTTGGATGAGCAAATGATGAGTGTCTTGTTCCAGTTCTTTGACCCGTTGCATCACTGTTTCACCTTCCCGGACTATCAGTTGGTCCCTACTTTGGAGGAGTTCTCTGATTTACTTAGCATATCTATTCTAGCGAAGACACCCTTTATAGGTTTGGAGATAGCTCCTAGGCCATAGGATATTGCTACAGCCCTATATCTGACAAAGGCTGATGTAATGTCTAACTGGGAGATCCGGAGTGGGGTTAAAGGCTTCCTGGCTAAGTTCTTGATTGATCAAGCTCAACAGTTCTGGGATGGTTTGGACTTTCAAGCATTTGAAGACATCCTGGAACTTCTCATCTATGGCTTGGTTCTGTTCCCTAATTCACATTCTTTTGTTGACGTGAACGCAGTCAAGACCTTCATGTCCCGTAATCCAGTGCCCATTCTCTTAGGTGACATTCTACATGCTCTTTATGCCCGTACTGCTCGGAAAAGGGGAACCCTCTTGTGTTGTGCACCACTGCTGGCGAGGTGGTTTATTTCTCACATCCCCAAGTTTGTATTGAAGAATGAGGAAGGTATGGGTTGGGCCTACAGAATCATGTCCCTTGCTCATACGGACATCATTTGGAGTACTAAAGACATGGAAGAAGTAGCTGTCATTGATCGGTGTGGGGAATACCCCAATGTTCCATTGCTTGGAATTAGAGGAGGGATAACCTATAATCCTTGTTTAGCCTTACGACAGTTTGGACGAGCTCGAAGGGACGGTCCTCACGAGCTGCTACTTACAGGCATTGTCTTTGACTTCATGGGGGATGTTGAGGGACATCTCCGCAGGTTCATACGATCTTGGGATAGGGTGAACAGGTCTGATCCGCATGAGCTAGGAATGAAGACTTCTCTCCCGATGCAACCGTATCTCCGGTGGGTTTGAGCCCATGCTCAAAAGCTGGGGATACCATACGAAGTTGTCTTACCGGTGATTGTATAGCATGCTGATGAAGAAGGGGTTCCTTGTACAGTCCTCCATCCATACATGCCTACTGACATTGGGGCATTAAAGAGGTCTTGGATCCAGATAAGGGAAGAACGGGATACTCACATAGAGAAGTATCATGAGCAGGAATGGAAGATCCTGAGGCTTACAAGGCAGCTGGAGACTGAGAGGACAATCAACGATTATGTCAGCACAGAAGGAAAACGACCATGGGAGCGTTGATGTCTTTTGTTATTTCTAGTTTAGATTTGCTTTTCAGTATTTCTTTTTGTAACGCCTTAAAGGCATTTATTAAACATTGTTTCAAGTTTTAATCTAATAAAGTATGTTTTATTTTGGTTTACAAATTTGAATCTCCCTAAGTCTTTGAAATTATTTCATACGCATTCCATTTCCATGCACCTCATTACAGGTACCCTTACAGGTTTCTCATCTTCTTCGCTGTTTATTTCAGCAATCATGTCTTCTGAAACATCTACTGATCAAGCCATCAAGGCTCTGCAAGCTCAGAATGCTCAGTTCCAGGAAATGTTCTTGAACCTGGCCAAGGGGCAGAAAGATTTGAAGACTCTTATCTTGAAAGACAAGAAGAAGAAGAAGAAGAAGAAGAAGAAGAAGAAGAAGACGGTCCTCCTGAATATGGGTCACAGGTTTGGGAACAGGTTGCGAGAAGAAGTTGATTTGTCCCACTCATCTGGAGGAGGGGAGAATCAAGAAGAAAGGAAGGCTCCTAGCCCTGTTGTTTCTGACAATGACACTGACTTTGATGAAGACTGGTATCCTCCTGCTAAGGATAGGTATAAGCAACTCAAAGACCGACTAAGTGCAATGGAGATCCATAAGATACCTGGGTTGGACTTTGGAGATTTGGGTTTGGCATCTGGAGTGGTGATTCCCCACAAGTTTAAAGCGCCTGTCTTTGCTAAGTACGGCGAGGTCTCCTGCCCAAAGTTACACCTCCGCTCGTATGTCAGAAAGATTCAACCATATACTGCTGATAGGAACCTTTGGGTTCATTTCTTTCAAGATATTTTGTCAGGGAATCAACTTGAATGGTTCTATCAACTAGAAGGAGCTAACGTCCGCATCTGGGAGGACCTTGTTGCTGCTTTTTACAAGCAGTACAATTATAATGCCGACCTTGCTCCCACGCGTACCCAACTTCAGGGTATGTCTATGGGTGCGAGCGAAGGTTTTAAGGACTATGCTCAGAAATGGATAGATCTTGCTGGAAGAGTACAACCCCCTCTAGCTGATAGGGAGTTGGTGGATATGTTTCTTGGGACTTTGTCTGGTCCATATTTCAATCATTTGATCGGAAGTTCATCGTCCAGGTTTACTGAATTGATTATGACTGGGGAGAGAGTTGAAGTCGGTATCAAGAGCGGCAAGATACAGAAAGGTGCTTCGTCAAGTACAAAGAAGAAGCCTTTCAAGAAGGAATCTAGTGCAGTTTACAGCTCGAGGAGCCAGAATCGACCTGAGCGTCGCCAAGCAGTTAATGCGGTAGTTATATCAAGACCAACTGTTGCCCCACAATGCAACACTCAGCAAAGAGTAGAGAGACCGCAAAGATAATATACTCGACTCAGTATGACTATCTCAAATTCTGCCGCAATTGTTGAAGACCAACTTGGTGATTCTGAAGGAGGCCCCAAAGAATCCCAACACCATATCACCGCTATATAATCCAAACGCCCGATGTGCTTATCACTCTGATAGCCCGGGGCATGATACCAATAACTGCTGGGCTTTGAAGAATAAAGTACAGGATCTGATTGATGCTAAGGAGATCGAGTTTGAAGCGCCGGAAAAGCCTAATGTCATGACTGCTCCTATGGCTAAGCATGGAGTGAATGCTGTGGATGATGACTCGTTCGTGACTTCCGTGAAAGACATTTCTACTCCATTGATGATAGTGAAGAAGAATCTATTATTGTTCGGTTTATTTTCGAGTTGTGGCGAAGGTTGCCACCTGTGTTTCATCCTACCTACTGGTTGCCATCTATTGAAGTCAGGTGTCCAACGCCTGATGGATAATAAAGAAATCTTGTTCGAGAAAACTTTGGTTCCATTAATTCCTGATGAAGATGTTTCCATAATCACCATTTCCGCCAATTCTTACAAGGCTTCCTCGAGAAAGCCTGTTAGAATTACATCTGTTCCGAGAGTTGCCCCATTGATCATTACTATTCCTGGACCGATCCCTTACACGTCGGATAAGGCAGTCCTGTGGCATTATGGGGCCGATGTGTATTATCATGGGATTAAACAAGACTTGAAGGATGAAGAGGCTGATACTGATGTCATCAATATTGTTGGATCTAGTAAAGTCACCCGAAGCGGAAGACTTTTCTCTCCTGAGATCTCCCCACCAATTGTTCAGAAGCCTGTTGTTATTTCACCTACCAGTACATCTGCTATTGTCCCTATTCATGTTCCAATCATTACCCCTGTCGCCGAGTCATCTGACACTCGAGGCAAAGGGATCACCGATGGGCCTGCCCAGACGGAGGCACCGAAGAATATTATTGTTGAAGCCTCTAGACAGGAGATAGAGGAAATTTTAAAGATCATCAAGAAAAGCGACTACAACATAGTCGGACAGCTGGGGAAAACCCCGTCAAAGATCTCTATGTTGTCTTTGTTGCTATGCTCAGAAGCCCATGCTAAGGCTCTGATTGCTTTCCTGAAAATTGTGCATGTGCCTCAGGAAACATATGCTGATCAGTTCAAGGACTGTGTGGCTAGTTTGACCGCTGATAACGGGTTGGGCTTCTCCGACGCAGATTTGACTGCCAAAGGAAAGAATCACAATGACGCCCTGCATGTTTCAATCGAGTGTAGGGGCACTACTTTGGCCCACGTGCTGGTGGACACTGGGTCCTCGTTAAATGTTTTACCCAAGAAAGCGTTAGACCGGTTGGACTGTGAAGGGTTGGTGCTGAAGCCAAGTAATATTGTGGTTAGGGCCTTTGACGGGTCCAAAAGGATGATACATGGATAGGTGGATGTTCCTGTTAAGGTTGGTTCCCAGACTTTCGCATCTACATTCTATGTGATGGACATTCGACCATGTTATTCTTGTTTGCTGGGTCGCCCGTGGATCCATAAAGCTGGGGCAGTAACTTCTACGCTCCATCAGATGTTAAAGTACCCAGTGAAAGGGAAAATTGTTACAGTACTAGGAGAAGAGGAGTACATGGTTAGCCACCTTAACTCTTTTTGGTATGTGGAGATGGATGGGGAGTTCATTGAAACCCCATGTCAAAACTTTGAAGAGGTTCCCCAAACACTGGCGTCGACTGAAACTGTTGCTGAAGATCCTCCAATGAAGATGGCTTCCCTCAAGGATGCCCGAACTGTTATTGAAAAATGTGGGTGTACGAATTAGGGCCAACTCCCTGACTTTGCACACAAGACTGACAAGTTTGGTTTCGGTTTTACTGCAGAAGCTCAAAGGGTTGTTCGGCGTGCGCAGATTGGAAGACCTCCCCTGCTTATCACTAATCCGGAAGTGAATGTGATTGAAGACGATGATGAAGAGTCTGAGTTTGACAGCTGGATTTACCCGACTACCAACGACGGATTAAGCAATTGGACGACAAAGGACTTCGTTCCAATTTCTTTTATTACACAGTAATAGACTTTTGTTTTGGATTTGTAACATACAATTTTAAACTTTACGGCCCGGTGCCTTACCCGAGACACCGTGGCTTTGTTTGAGGGCTTATTATGTGTCATTTCCATATATCATCAATAAAAGCATTGGACGTTTTCTTGCATTACGAATTTTGCGCTCCTTGTTTTTCTTTTCTATCTTGCAAAACATCTATTTATCTTACACACACTCACATATACAGGTCTACATCCACTCTGGATCCCACTGATAACGAATCTGCTACTGCCATTTATGACTTCGAAAGTCTGATCAACCAAGCCAAGGACGAAGGTGAGGATGATTGTGAAGTGCCTGGTGAACTTGCTAGACTGTTACTTCAAGAAGAGAGGGCCATACAGCCATACGAAGAGCCAGTGGAAACAGTAAATCTGGGTACAGAGGTAGACAAGAAAGAGGTCAAGATCGGTGCAAATTTGGAGTCTAGTGTCAAGCAACGGTTGATACAGATGTTGTGAGACTATGTTGAGATCTTTGCCTGGTCTTATAAAGATATGCCTGGGTTGGATACTGATATTGTGGTTCACCGCTTGCCCACCAAGGAAGACTGTCCTCCAGTGAAGCAGAAAGTTCGCCGAATGCACCCAGAGATGTCTGAGAAAATCAAGGTCGAGGTTATGAAACAGTTTGATGCCGGTTTTCTAGCAGTTACTTCTTACCCGCAGTGGGTTGCCAACATGGTTCCGGTGCCGAAGAAGGATGGTAAGGTTCGAATGTGTGTTGACTATAGGGATCTGAACAGGGTAAGCCCCAAGGATGATTTCCCTCTGCCTCATATCGACGTTCTGGTTGACAACACCGCACAGCATAAGGTCTTCTCCTTTATGGATGGTTTCTCCGGTTACAATCAGATTAAGATGGCTCCCGAAGATATGGAAAATACAACCTTTGTTACTCAATGGGGTACCTTTTGCTACAAGGTCATGTCGTTCGGATTGAAAAATGTTGGGGCAACGTATCAGCGCGCCATGGTCGCTTTGTTCCATGACATGATCCATCATGAGATTAAGGTATACGTTGACGACATGATTGCAAGGTCCCAGACTGAGGAAGAACACCTTGACCATCTTCAGAAGCTATTTGACAGGTTGAAGTTGTACAAGCTGAGGTTAAACCCGAACAAGTTCACCTTCAGAGTGAGGTCTGGTAAGCTGCTGGGCTTCGTCGTTAGTGATAAAGGTATTCAAGTGGATCCGGCCAAGGTAAAGGCTATACAGGAAATGCCAACTCCCCGAACTGAAAAGGAAGTCAGAGGCTTTTTGGGACGTCTGAACTACATTGCCCGATTCATCTCACACCTGACTGCTACTTGTGAGCCAATCTTCAAGTTACTGAAGAAAGATCAAGTGGTAAGATGGAACGATGAATGTCTGGCCGCTTTCGAAAGGATCAAAGAATATCTCCAAGAGCCACCTATTTTGATGCCTCCAGTTGAAGGAAGACCTTTAATCTTATACTTAACAGTACTCGACAATTCGATGGGGTGTGTGCTGGGGCAGCATGACGAGTCTGGCCGAAAAGAGCATGCTATTTACCACCTTAGCAAAAAGTTTACCGACTGTGAGACCCGATACTCGTTGCTTGAGAAAACTTGATGTGCTTTGGCATGGGCTGCTCGCCTACTAAGACAGTATATGCTGACTCACACTACTCTATTGATATTAAAGATGGATACAATCAAGTATATCTTCGAAAAGCCTGCCTTATCTGGA
Source organism: Vicia faba (assembly GCA_948472305.1). Lineage (NCBI taxonomy): Eukaryota > Viridiplantae > Streptophyta > Magnoliopsida > Fabales > Fabaceae > Vicia > Vicia faba. Next base: position 325,567,502 of record OX451737.1, on the reverse strand, counting down.
AGAATAGAGAGATGGCAGATGATCTTGACTGAGTATGACATCCAATACACGACTCAAAAGGCAATCAAGGGGAGTGTGTTGGAGGATCATCTGGCACATCAGGCAGTGGATGATTACCAGTCTATGAACTTTGAGTTTCCGGATGAGAATATCATGTTGGTGACTGACTGTGAGACACCTGGACTGGATGAAGGACCTGAGGAGGGATCCCGATGGTCTATGTACTTTGATGGAGCTTTAAACGCATTGGGTAACGACATTGGCACCATGATCATATCTCCTGAAGGCTCTCATACTCCATTCACCGCCCGACTATGTTTCAACTGCACCAACAATATGGCGGAGTATGAAGCGTGCATCATGGGTCTTCGAGCAGCTATTGACCTAAGGATTAAGTTCTTGAGTGTATTTGGAGATTCCGCTCTCGTGATCAGTTAGACCAAAGGCGAGTGGGATACGAAACACCCAAATCTTATTCCTTACAAGGAGTATGTATTGACTTTGCTTCCACACTTTGAGGAGATACCTTTTAACACTTCCCTAGAGAGGAGAATTAGTTGGCGGACGCACTAGCTACGATGTCTTCTATGTTCAAGGTCAGATGGGACAATGAGGCTCCCCAGATTACCATTGAGAGGTTGGACAAACCTGCACATTGTTGTGACATTGAGACTGAAGAGGTAGTAGATAAAACCTGGTTTCACAAGGTGAAAAGGTATCTTGAAGCTCAGGAATATCCCGAGGGTGCATCTGTTAATGATAAAAAGTTTTTTAGGAGGTTCGCGGTGAAGTTCTTCATCAGTAATGGCATCCTTTACAAGCGTAACCATGATTCAACCTTGATGCGATGTGTGGATAAGAACGAGGCGGAGAAGATCATGGCAGAGTTGCATGAGGGTACTTTCGGGACCCATTCCAGTGGACACACTATGGCAAAGAAGATCCTACGGGAAGGATATTATTGGTCCACCATGGAAGCCGACTGTTATCAGCATTCTCGGACGTGTCATAAGTGCCAAGTCTATGCTGATAAGGTGCACATACCTCCAGTACCTCTGAACGTCTTAACAGCTCCTTGGACTTTTGCAATGTGGGGTATCGACATGATTGGTGAGATCAGACCTACTGCGTCTAACGGGCATCATTTCATCCTGGTAGTTATTGATTACTTTACAAAGTGGGTTGAAGCAGCTTCCTTCGCTACTGTAACCAAGAACGTCGTGGCACGGTTTATTCGACACAATCTGATCTGTCGATATGGTGTACCAGAGAGGATCATTACGGACAATGGTATAAATCTCAACAATAAGATGATCACCAAGCTCTGCAAACAGTTCAAGATACAACATCACAACTCTTCTCCTTACCGGCTGAAGATGAATGGGGCTGTTGAAGCGGCTAATAAAAATATTAAGAAGATTGTGCAGAAGATGACGATGACATACAAAGATTGGCACGAGATGTTACCATTTGCTCTTCATGGGTACCGTACCTCAGCACGAACATCAACAGGGGCAACACCCTATTCCTTGGTATATGGCATGGAGGCCGTCTTGCCCATTGAAGTTCAGATACCCTCTCTTCGGATTATGAAGGATGCAGGTTTGAGCGAAGATGACTGGATTCAGACCCGGCTTGATCAGCTGAACTTAATCAACAAAAAGAGACTTACTGCTATTTGTCATGGTCAAACGTATCAAAAGCGGATGATCAAGGCATTTAACAAGAAAGTTAAATGACAAGAATATCAAGTTGGGGATCTAGTAATCAAGCGCATCATACTGCCACAAGGTGATCCCAGGGGAAAATGGACCCCTACGTACAAAAGGCCATTTGTGGTTAAGAACATTTTCTCCAGAGGAGCTATGATTCTAACCACCATGGATGGTGACGACCTTCCTCACCCCGTCAATGCAGACATAGTGAAAAGATACTACGCATAATCAAAGACCCGCTAGGTTGACTGGCCTAGGAAAAAATAAGGGCTTCCCGGCGAACCAAAAGGGTTCGGGCAAAAATAAGGGATGAAAATGAAAAAATTGTACACCCGGCAAGTCGAAAACCTGAAAGGGCAGCTTGGGCAAAAAAGGGTATCCCGGTGGACTGAAAACCCGAAAGGGCGGTCCAGGCAAATATTAGGGATCAAAGCGTAACACTATGCCTCATTGGATCACCTTGCAACCAGACTTCGGTATCGACTATCAAGCTCAGACGGCACCAAACAATCTAATCCACCTTCGACCAAGCAGTAAAGTGATGAGATGCTCAAGGACATAAAGGCAATAGCAGAGTTGGAGCCCAGTGGGATTGTTCACATAGCTGTTTTTCTTTGTTTTTCACAAAATTGTATAAACTCTATTGTGCGGCGGTGTTCTCTTACTAGGATGTCAGCCTCTTGTACAAAAACGCCTATTTACAGGCTAACTTCAAAATCAATGCAAGTCATTTTTACAAAGAAATTTCAAACTGTTTTCCTTTTTCTGTTTTGTTTTGTGAGAATGTCCAATGTTCATTTTTGATATATGCATTTGACATTAATTGTTGCTCATGAATATTTACATGCGAAACAAAAGAGGATTACTTGTAATATCAGAAACAGGGGCAAACGAGAAATGTCCAAACCGTACAGTTGCTCTACCCACCAGGTATAGGGATAGACCTAGTTGGAGAAAACGATTGAAGGTGCATTCACTACCCGCAAAGTAAGAGAAAGACGATGGTGTTAAAATTCTCCTTAGCTGAGACTTGTAACTGTGAATGAATTGACGATATTCTCCCCAAAGCAGAGTTTATCTACCATCAGCACTAAAAAAAAATTATCCCCAGCGGAGTATAAAAAATATCCCCAATGGAGTTTGGAAAATTATCCCTAGTGGAGTTTGAAGATTGTCCCCAATAGAGTCTAAAAGATTATTCCCAGTGAAGTCGCAACTCGAAAATCATCCCCAGCGGAGTTCATTCCTTTCACAAACAAAGACTCAATCCCCAACAGGTTTCATTATCACCAGCAACGGTAATTCATCCCCAGCTGAATTTATCAGCGGAATCCTCAGCAGAGCATCTCTTCCCCACAGAGTCATTCTCTCGTCAGTTTATTCCCCAACAGAGTTATCCTCTCCTGCAGGTTTATTCTCACAAACATCTTCATCCACTATCCCCAGCGGAAACGAAGAATTCAACTCTTTTCTCCAGCAACGATCCGGGATTTATTTTCCCCAGCCAAAAACATCACATTTCCATGACATGCATACGCATCATACGACACAATCTCATTTATTTTGAGAACATAATTTGCCTGATACATATCATGCATTACATACAGCTAACCTTTACCTTTCAGGAAAGATACTCACAAAATTCAAGCTATGAAGCTTTTTCCTCAGTTGAATAACAGATGACTGAAGTTCCTAAATGTCAGCAGAGATGATTCCTCAGTTGAATAACGGATGACTGAAGTTCCTAAATATCAACAGAGATGTTTTCCTCAGTTGGATAACGGATGACTGAAGTTCCTAAATATCAACAGAGATGTTTTCCTCAGTTGGATAACGGATGACTGAAGTTCCTAAATATCAACAGAGATGTTTTCCTCAGGTGGATAACGGATGACTGAAGTTCCTAAATATCAACAGAGATGTCTTCCTCAGTTGGATAACGGATGACTGAAGTTCCTAAATGTAAGCAGAGATGTTTTCCTCAGTTGGATAACGGATGACTGAAGTTCCTAAATATCAACAAAGATGTTTTCCTCAGTTGGATAATGAATGACTGAAGTTCCTAAATATCAACAGAGATGTTTTCCTCAGTTGGATAACGAATGACTGAAGTTCCTAAATATCAACAGAGATGTTTTCCTCAGTTGGATAACGGATGACTGAAGTTCCTAAATGTCAGCAGAGATGATTCCTCAGTTGAATAACGGATGACTGAAGTTCCTAAATCTCAACAGAGATGATTCCTCAGTTGAACAATGGATGACTGAAGTTCCTAAATGTCAGCAGAGATGATTCCTCAGTTGAATAACAGATGACTGAAGTTCCTAAATATCAGCAGAGATGATTCCTCGATAGAATACGGACGATCGAAGTTCCTAAATGTCAATAGAGATGTTTCCTCTGTAGAATAACGGACGATCGAAGTTCCTAAATGTCAATAGAGATGTTTCCTCAGAAGAATGAGGACAACCGAAGTTCCTAAAATTATCACCAGCAGAATACGGACGACCGAAGTTCCTAAAATTCTCATCAGCAGAATAACGGACGACCGAAACTCCTGAAAATTCTACTTCTTTCAACAAAGATCAGTTTTCCCCAGCAGAATCTTCTTCAACGACAGGTACACAAGCTCTCGCTAAGGAATCTCTTATGCGATCGACACTCCTTTAGATGGCATCTTTAAGCCCATTCTCTCGTCAACAATTTCCAAATGACATCTGTAAGCCCATTCCCGACATCACAAGACAATTACCACTTCATGCGAGTGCAAATTTCTGGGCACTCTAGTGTTCAATCATCTTCCACCTTCGGATCACGAAAGCCACGAAAGCCAATCTACATCCTCAGGTTTAAGAAAATTGAACAGGGGCAAATGTTGTACCCCTAAATTTTCCCTCCCATATTTCTTAAAACATTTTAAAAAATATCTTCAAATTGCTCAAGGAAGTCCAAGGGTTGGTCAGACAAGCTCCCTTCTAAGGCAGTCTACCTCAAATTAAGGTTTCAGGTGGCATCAAGATACTTGAGTCCAAGTGATCCCAAATGCTCACCAATGTCCTAATATGTTCTCAAGATCATCCATGTCAAGTTTCAAGCCCTACAGAGAGAGTTTGCTCAGTCAATTGCTCAAAGGTCTGAAAATCGATTGTGTTAGGGCAAAAGTCAACTGTGGCCCACATACAGTCAAACTTCAAGATTTTTGGTCAACACACTCATTTTGAAGTATATTTCATCATTTTATCAAGGATTAATCATGATTCATCGAGGATTGCTCATAATTCATCAAGACTCAAAAGTTGCTAAATTAGGGTTTTGCAGGAAAAGTCAACTTAACTTTGACCAAGCATAACTTTCTCATACTTTATGAGAAATGACCAATCCAAAGCTCATTTTGAAGAGGATGCAATTTCCTACAATCCATATTCATCTCCCAAGTTCAAAATATGCACTCACAAGAAGTTATGAATTTGAACATTATAGGTCATTTTGAAAAGTCAACAAAAACACCTTTTTGTCAAAGCTTCATACATGAGCATGGAATATCAAATTGAGATGAGACCAAAAGGGTTGATTAAAGGACATCTCAAGCTTTCTAAAAAGTCCTATAACACCTCCAAAGAGTAAACATTGAGTAAGTTATACATTGGTGAAGTTGACCTTTTTTGCAAAATTGCCAAAAGTCAACTATCCCTAAAACTTCAAATTTTTCCAAATGGGCCCATTCTTTTTCACTTGTTTTGAGTTGGCAACATAGTCTACGAGCTCTAGCCTTTGCCACTTGTCCATATATTATTTTATTATTTATTTTGATTTTTATTTGAATTAATTCAATTTAAGTCAAATAAATCAAATAAAATCCAAAATATTGAAGGTAAGAGATTTTGTGCTTGTTTCAGGTTCCAATTACAGCTAGCAAATCATTCAAATTTGTGCAAGGAATTAGAGTGAACAAAAAGATTGAAAAAAGCTATTTTTCGAATCAAAACTCATTGATGGAGGAAGATTGGATGCAATTATCAACCCTAATGCATTCCTTGGTACATATAGAGGCAGGCCAGACCTAAAAACAAGTTGGAGACAGGCGTAAGAGGCAGAATCAAAACTGAAAAAAAGCAAGAAAAGTGTGAGATCGAATTTGCACTTAGAGGCATCCTCAAGACTCTTTGCCTATCTCAATCGACTCCTGGGACTCTCAGCAAGCTAAAGCGATCAAGAACCAAGCTTTTCAAGCCCCAAATCGCACTGTAAGTCCGTCACGGTATTGCTATACTCTTGAATTCGATTAGCATTATTCTTGCACTTATAGCATAAAATAACTGTACATTCTTGATCACCATCATGTTTTCAAGCTTTCTATAATACCCAATTGCATTTTCATGGACTGAATTGTAAGCTGCCATTGTTAGGGTTTTGGAGTTTGTTTTAGGGTTTTGGATTACAGGGGAAATTAGCCTTGATGAAGGGTACCATCGTGTTTAAGATGATGAGACGAACTCAACCATGGAGTTAGGTTTCATTTATATGGCCCATGGAGGATTTTTGAACGAACCAGACATATAGCTATGGACAAACGTCCGTAGGTAAAAGTCTGAACCTTTTACCCACGGAGAGAGGAAGACGATGACCGGTGGCAGCATTCCATTGGCCTATTCGAATTTCTGCGTGCAATTTTTTTATTATTTTCCAATATTTCTTTGTTTTACATATTATTATTATTGTTTCATTACTATACAACAAAAACAAAGTGACACAGTGGTTGCCAGATAAGCGCTTAAGGCATTGGAAGGCTGGAGGTCAGGGGTTCGACTCCTACCTCCAGCATTTGTTATTTTCATATTTTAATTCAGGAAATCCAATGCGTGTACAATCCCAATGACCACCATACACCCTCCCAATCTAGCCAGCCAAGTGTCAGATGGCCAAATTTGATGGCCATCATCTGAAGATGCATCATGAGCCAAGTCAGGCGTGCAGTACAGGATCACAAAGGTCAAATGGGCCCAGGAAATTGCTCTTTGCACCCCCACATTGCAGGCCTAGTTTGTTTTTCTCTAATTCTTTTATATTTATCTTATTTAATTTTATTATTTATTTTACTAACCAATAATCATTTTCTTTTTATAAAAAAAATCACAAAAACATTTTTCTATCCAATTAAATTCAAGATATTTATTTTTATTAAAAAAGGTGATTAATTTAATTAGGTTATTAATTTTAGACAACTTTAATTTCTTTTTACATAATTAAAATTAATTAGAATAAATAGGTTTTATTACTAACTTAATTATTTTATTTCTTTCCTAAAATAACAAAAAAAAACCAAAAAATAGGCCATTATTTTTATTAATTAATTTAATTGAATAATTAATTTTTATTTTAATTTAGAATAACTTAATTCTTTTCTTTAAAAATATTAAAAACAACAAAAACATTTTTCTTTTGATTAGGAGGGTCAAAACCCTAGTTTCTCGTCGATCTAATTTTCCTCGCGCGCTTTATTATTATTTTTACCCAATTATTGTATCTGCTCACAATTTGTAATGGTTTTAATTAGGGCTTTTACTTTACATTTATCGCTTTAATTTTCAAAGGGTTTGTTTTTGGCTATGTAAATACCCGAAGCCTTGTAATAGCGTAGTTTAATTTCCGCATTTTAAATTCCGTAAATTATTAACTGTTAGATGTATGAATAATTAGGGTTTGCATGACAAGAATGTATGATTAATTTAAAACAGTTAGATCACCCTAAATGTGCAAAGATAAATAAACTGAAATCGAATCACTCGCACATGCGCACTCCTAGGGTATACTCCCACTTGGTTGCCTTCGGTAAACGGTCATTGAGTATAGGATGTTTTAGTGGTCGCCCTTTTGTCCAAAGATCAAAGTTGCCTTGAAAAGGTTGCCTCGGATATTGTTGCCTCGGATAAATGATCTAAGACATTAGGGTTATTACTAAGTCGTCCTAACATTGCTTTAGTGACCATATGTCCCTTTCGAATTGATCCTCAAAATTCCAACGACGGTGCTACCCACTCACTAATAGTGGGATAAGCATTGTCTAAAGGAAACAAACATAGAACGATTCTTTTTTCGAGTAGGTAGATTAGCTCTTAAGTACTTGCTCATTCCAAACAAAATTTTTACACTTACACTCCTTTACAAACAAATTTTCAAAAACACTTCATTACACTCTTGAAGACAGAAGCAAGAGTTAACTCGAAGTTAAAACGAAAACTTTTCAAAGCCCACAAACACAAAGAAAGCAATTTTGAAAATGATGAGCAAGTACCTAAGAGCTCGTAGATAACTATGGATAGAAAGGGTGCTAATACCTTCCCTTTCTATAATCTACCCCACGTACTCAGAAATATCTCGAAAAAGGAATTTTTCTGTGCTTTTTTCCTTTCCTTGTTGGATAAAATAAAAGACGGTGGCGACTCTTGCTTACCGCAATATTTTGCGAACACAAACGCAAAACGCAAACCAGCATTTCAAAACAGTCTGGTTCTGGCCACCGTATCATAATGACCAAATAACTGAAGTCAAAGAATCAGAGGAAGCTGGTGAGATTAAGATGGCAAAACACAAGCCAGTGTGTTACTATATCCTGAATAATGGAGTTGTTGAAGAGATAAATGTGTTTTTTCGAACGGCCTGATCAGGGAATGAAGAATCACATTAAACCTCTGTTCATAAAGGGAAAGGTGGAAAGTGTAATAGTTAATAAAATTTTGGTAGATGGTGGAGCAGCGGTGAATCTAATGTCCTAATTCATGTTAAAGAGAATTGGCATGTTCGACACTGATATCAAGCCCCACAAAATGGTACTTTCAAACTATAAAGGTAAAATAGGCCACACTTTAGGTGTGGTGCAAGTGGATATCATAGTGGGTTCGATTACAAGGCCTACTATGTTCATGGTCATTGAAGCGAAAATAAATTAGAACTTGTTGCTATGATGTAAATGGATCCATGGTATTGGGGAAGTGCCTTATTCAATGCATCAACATATATCAATATGGAGGGAGGATGGGATTGTCGAGAACATTGAAGAAGATCAGAGCTATTACATGGAAGAAGTTAACCATGTGGATAGAAGGAACTTTGATAGGAATCTGGACAACATTGGGCGATGTAACCCCGCTGATGACACATATTCACCTAACAATAATTCTCTTTACTTTCTTACTCTATATCCCACTCATGGATTCCAATGGGATAGGGAAATTATGGGAGAAGAAGAGAATGTAGAAGGAGTTCCAGGAATACGGCCAACTGGCTGGGCTGACGAAGATATTGATAATGTTTGAGTCCCAATTTTTCGAAAAGATTTCGACTTATTTGGCCGAAAATAAATTAAAAACGGCTTTAGAGGCCGAAGTAAAGCACATGGCTATCGAAACCAGATGAAGCAATACATACGAAAGGGCCAGGGGTGGATTTCAAACCAAAAACCCCTGTCGAAGAAACACCATTAAAAGAAAAATACCAGAGGCTAGATGCAATATACGACGAAGAGTCTTTGGGATTCGAGAAGGATCCAACGACGTCAAGTGCAAAGATGATGGCGCAAGACCATCTCAAAGAAGTATACCTGGGTGAGGGATCCATTAAAAGACTCACCTATGTGAGTGAAAAACTCAATCCAAAGATGAAATCCAAAGTGATCCAATTGCTAAAAGAGTACAAGGATTGTTTCGCTTGGGATTACGACGAGATGCATGGTTTGAGCAGAGATTTGGTCAAACTGAAGCTGCCTATCAAAGATGGAAAGAGACATATTAAGCAGACCCCAAGAAGGTTCGCACCAGATATTCTCTCAAAGATAAAGGAAGAGATCGAAAGACTCCTCTAATGCAAGTTCATCCGGACCACAAGGTATGTTGAATGGATTGTGAATATTGTTCCTGTTATTAAGAAAAATGGGTCTCTCAGGGTTTGAAGAGATTTTCGAGATTTGAATTCTGCAACCCCAAAGGATGAACATCCAATGCCTGTGGCAGAAATGCTAATTGATTCAGCCGCAGACTTCGAGTATCTTAGTATACTTGATGGATACTCTGGATATAATAAAATTTTCATTATTGTAGAAGACATACCCAAGACATCTTTTTGATGCCCTGGGGTATTAGGCCCCTACGAATGGGTAGTCATGCCTTTTGGTTTGAAAAATGTTGGGGCAACTTATCAAAGAGCAATGAATTCTATATTTCATGATTTTATTGAGACTTTCATGCAGGTTTATATTGATGACATAGTAGTAAAATTTGTATCAGATGAAATCCATATGGATCACCTTCTTCAATCATTCGAAAGAATGAGAAAACATGGTTTGAAGATGAATCCTCTTAAGTGTGCCTTTTTTGTGCAGGTTGGTGACTTTTTGGGCCATAAGAAGGGAATATAGATTAATCTAAACAAGATGAAGGCTATTATGGAAGCGAAAACACCATCAACAAAGTTGTGTCTTTGAATGTACTTTTCATGCACTAAGTTGAAATAGTATATAAAGCCAATTGATGTATATTTTTCTTCGCATTTTGATGTTATTAAACATATGCTTTCTAAACCAACCCCCCACAGTCGAATTGGCAAGTGGTGACTTGCTTTAACTGAATATTCCTTGACTTTCATGACTTTAAAAGCGATGAAAGGGTAAGTAGTATCTGACTTTATAGTCGACCGTGCAATGGTCGAAATTCCTCAAAATCTTGTGGAATTAGAACCTTGGAAGTTATTCTTCGATGGTTCTACTCATAAAGATGGAACTGGATTTGTTACTAACCATTTCTCCTGATAAAATTCCAACCAAGTTCAAATACAAGATTGAAGGTCCTCCTTGTTCGAATAACGAAGCTGAATATGAAGCTTTGATAGCAGAACTTGAAGCTTTGTTGGAATTGAGGGCAACTAGAGTCGAAATAAGAGGCGATTCTGAACTGGTGATCAAACAAATAACCAAGGAGTACAAGTGAATAAAAGAAAATCTAATAATATACTTCGTGGTAGCAAATAGATTGCTTTGAAGATTTGAGTATGTCAATATCAAGCATATTCCTAGACTGAAGAACCAGAAAGCAAAGGACTTAGCCCTAATTTCTTTAGGATACAAATTGTCAAAAGAGAAGTTGGAAGAATTAGTCGAAGTTCGTGGATAGGTAATAGCAACTAAATTACATCCAATAGATTTAAAAAATAAAGTTTAAGATATGCAAATGAAATATGTTTTGAAGTATTGGTCATAGATATCTTAATAGATACAGATTGGAGAAGCCCAATAATAGCCTATTTAAAGTATCCAACAACGGATGCAGAAAGGAAGGTTAAGTATCGTGTGTTAAGCTATATTTTAGTAGGTAACGAATTGTTCAAGAAAACATCATAATGAGTCTTGCTCAAATGTTTAGGAGAAAGTGAAGCATACTTGGCGCTGTTAAATGTACATGGTGGGGTATGTGGAGCACATCAAGCAGGTCACAAGATGAAGTGGCTCTTATTCCGTTATGGCATGTATTGGCCCTCCATGTTGAAAGACTGCATAGAATTCTCCAAGGAATGCCAAGAGTTTCAAATTCATGCAAGTATTCAACATGATCCTGAATTACATTCGATCATTAAACCATGGCCCTTCAGAGGTTGGGCATTAGATTTGGTTGGAGAGATTCGACCAGCTTCATCCAAAGGATAAAAATATATCATGGTTGGGATTGATTATTTTACAAAATGGATTGAAGCAGTACCTTTGGTAAATGTGGATCAAGAGAGTATTATCGAATTCATTCAAAAGAACATAATCTACAGATTTGGAATCCCAGAAACAATTACAAATGATCAGGGGTCAATCTTTACTGTTCGAAAGATGCAAGAATTTTCTAAACAGTTGGGATTCAAATTATTGACTTCTTCACCTTATTATGCTCAAGCAAATGGACATGTCAAAGCCACGGACAAGGTAATTATTGGTTTGATAAAAATACATTTAGGGAGAAAGCCGAAGAATTGGCATAAGTCCTTAGATCAAGCTTTGTGGGCTTGTCAAACATCTCCAAAAGAAGCGACGAACATAACTCCATTTCGTTTGACTTTTGGGAAAGAGAGACTGAGAATAGCGTGAGTTTTTTGAAAACCAAAAGTCAAGAAGATGGAAAAAGTGTGTTTGAGGAAGAAGAAGGTATTTATAGCTTGAAATTATTCAGTTTGTATTTTAAATGTTTGAGTTAGTGGGATACATGGTGGTTTTTTATAAGTTAATGAGAAAGGTTGCTTGTTTAAAAGCCATATTGGAAACCTACTTTGGTAGCAATGATGGAACTGCTGCACGCACGTCTTGATTAGACGTTTTGGAAAAGTAAATCATGATTGTTTCTGACGTCATAGCAGTTAATGTTCATCATGGAGATTATTTGTCCGTCGAAATATAATTGTTTTGCAAAAAAAAAGTATGTTTCTCCAAGTATGTCGAAATACATATTTATTAGGGACAATTTGTTGACTGGGAATTTCGACTGCATGAGTTTTAAGCTGAAAATGATGCATTTTGAAGAAATGTAGTTCGAAAGGCAGCATGAAAGAGATTTATAAAAATTTTGATAGGTGAAAAGCCAATAAGAGCTTCATTTTGCTATGTGTTGGGGAAATGTTTGTTTGCGAATTATTGGAACTTAAGTTAATCGAAGTATCATCAGAAAGGATATTTCGACCATCAGTTTGTGTTATTTAGCGCTTCGAAGGCAAAATAGTTTTTCAAATTTGAAAGTTTAATCTTATCCAAAGGGGACGCGTGGAAGCATAGGGTTCGAAGGCGCATGCATATATCGAACGTGACAACATCTTATAAAGAGACCGTTTTGGTCAAATTAGTATAAATAGGGATCTTAACGTTAGAATTCAATGGTGTTCACATCTTTATACAAATTACTCTAAATTACTCAAAGTACCAGTGTTCGAAAAATGAGTTGTGAGAATGTACATATGATGCACCAATTTTACGTTTATTGTCATTAAACTATATTTAAAGTTTTATATATTCCTTTTAAGTTTAAATCGAAAGCCTTTTATATACCAGTCTTTTCTTTAAAGCATTACATTACTGTATTTAAAGTAAACAATTAAAATCAATTTTTGTTTAAAAGATTAAAAATACTGTCGAAAGTAATATTTGTTTTCAAGAACAAAAATTTGAATAAGAACACATGTATTTAAGATTAATCTGATCGATCCTTCAATCTTTTCTTCAATTTAAAAGACCAATAATCATTTATCAAATTTCACGATAAATACTTACCTAATTTTATCTTAAAATATTTCCTCAACTTCATGATATAACGTGTGTTTAGTAGTTAACATGCACTTGTGATATTTTGAAAGATAGAAATAGTTAAATTTTTAACTAAAAGAAATTCAATGTTGTGGTATTTTGAAAGGAAGAAATAGTTAAATTTTTAACTAAAAGAAGTTCAATGTTAGACCTCAAGTTGTTAATAAATTTCACTTGAATTGCTCGGAAATTTTCAAATTTAGCCATGTATGAAACAACATTCTTGAGTAGAATTTACTCCAACCTAAACTTCAAGTTATAATGATTTTTCCCAAACAACTAAAAGACTAAAAAGAAGAAGAGAAATGAATATCATCATATACTCAAACAAAACTATAAATTATTTATCAAAATATTTAATTTAGATTTCATTACCTTTACTATTAAAGTTAAAATATAATATATTAAATGATGTAAAATAGTTTTACATTATCATCTAAATTTTTTTATCATTTAATTATATTATATAATTTATTTAAAAATAACACTATGATTTAATACATAACATTTTCAAAGATGAAATATAGAAATATATCTTTGCAAACCAAAGTACCATAAAAAAATTAAATATTTACCAAAAACATATCAAAATAAAACTTTTAATTTATTTCCACTTTTCATTAAAAAAAATTCATTAATGTAACAATGCCATTGTATTTTTTTCACTTGCACAAATTTTCTTTTTGGTAAACGAAGGACCCAACACTCAAAACAAATTACAAAACACTAAAAGTAGATACTCCTAAAAACATCACCAAACAACAAATGTTAAACTAAAATAGCAGCACGCGTTAAAATTTTAAAACAGCAATTCAACGAAGCTAACACGAATCTCTTCACAATATTCTCTTGAACTTTCCCTACTTTTTAGCCATGTTCATAAATTACTATTTACACTTGTATTTTATTCAAATGTCAAATATTTGTTAATTTTTTTTAAAAAATTTCCTTTCCAAGTTAATTATCATTCGGTATTTTATCTTTTAGAAAACTTTGATTAGTTTATCTTTTAAAATATTCCACAGGTTAAGAAGAATAAATCTCACGATTACCCTTTAATTGGCTAACAACATTATTTTATTAACTTAAATTGTTCTAAACTCGGAAAGCCACAATATATAATTTACAAAAAAATAGCCACAACTTTTTTTTTAATTATTAAGATTTTTTAAATAAAAAAAGTCTTACGTACTAGTAAGTCGTAACCCAATTTTAAAATAGATTAACCCTAAAAAATATCAATAGTGGAGAGCATTAACTATCGCAAATTTGCAAATTGCAAATAGTGGGTCCAACTAATTGACCGGTAACCTGATGCAGCTGTAAAACACTAAGGCGGTCCATGAAAAACAAGTGGGACAATTGTCACCGACGCAGCCGGTCATAGCCTGATATTTTTTTCTTCTTTGTCTATATATATAATACATCACACCCATTTACCCTTTTTCGATATGACTGAAGCTGCATTTCTTCGCACTTCTCCTCCGTCGTCCACCACCGCATCGGAGAATTTTCTCCGCCGTGAAATTACCTATCGGAACACTTCTACCACCGTTTAAGTAAGTTTGTTACACTTTAATTCTCTTGGATCTTGTTTTCCTCGAGTTTCGTTAATTCGATCCGGTTTTAGTGGTAATTGTAATCATTTTCACACTCTTTTGATTTTCTCTATGCCTTTTTGAGATGAATTATTATTATTATTAATTTTTTTATTTATAAATTTTGCAGGTTAAAAAGAGGACTTTCGTGGTTTTATTCTCAAGTTTTTAAAAATTTCATTTTTGGGCAACTCAGATTCTGATTCTTCTCTTTCTTTTTCATCTTCTTCCTCATTTGTTTTTTTTCTTGAAACATTATGGGACTTAAGGTTTTGCACATGTCGCATAATGTTCTATCTCATTCTCCATCTTCATCTCAAACACTAGCTTCATCAATTTCATCTCCTTCATCTTATCTTTCATCTAAACCAAAAATCAAATTCCTTCCATGTTCATGTTCAGCTTTGTTTCGATCTAGAAAATTTGTTCTTCACAGGTCTCGATCTTTCGATCAATACCCGCTTTCCACTACACGAAAGAGAAGTGTTATTAGAAGGGCTTTCAGTGCAAGCTTAGATTCATTCTCCGACGAAGAATTCGCGAAGAAAATCGAAGATTTAGCATTCAGGTTCCAGATTTCAAGTGAAAACAATGCGATTATGGATTTGGAAGGATTTGAAGAGAGTTTAAAAGCAAGTTTAGCTTCTTCTACTTCGGTTTCCTCTTCGTCGGCGGGTAACTTTGCAGCCGGGTTTGAACCGCCATGGAACGGAAGCCATGGCGGTGAGGAAATCATGCCGGCAATAATTGAACGGAAAGCAAACAGTATAGAGCTTCCGTTTTCGTTGCGAATTATAAAAAAGAAGCTGAAATTGAAAGAAGAGTTCAGAGAAGTTGGTGAATCTGCACGTTGTTCGGTGAAGAAAGCTTTCTCTTCCATGGTTTTCATCATCAGAGAGCTTCAATGTTTCACTCTTCAAATGAGAGAGGCTCTTTTCTATGAAGATTTACAAGGGATTCTCGAAAGAGTACAAAGGGAAATGCACGCTTCATTTGTGTGGCTATTTCAACAAGTTTTCTCTCATACACCAACTTTGATGGTTTATGTTATGATTCTCTTAGCAAATTTTACTGTCCATTCAATGTCAAGCAACAACGCCATCGCCGCGGTAGCTCCTCCGGTTGAGACGGAGTCTATCGTCGAGTTTCGCGATAGCGAGTTTCAGAAATTCGATTCGTCTGTGATTAAATCTTTCTCTGTTTCGAATGGTAATAACACGGCTTCGGTCGATGGAGGAAGCGGCCGAGGCGGGAAATTCAAACCGGTGGCGAGTGGGTTCGATGGGGATGGCCGGTTTGATCAAACCGGAACCGGTTTTTTTAATGGAGGTGTTAATAGAACAGGGGAAAATGAACCGGAATCGGTTTTAGGAAAAGAAGATGAAGAAGAAGAAACGAAACTATGGGAGAGTATGGTGGAAGAAGCTTCTAGAATGGAAGTGGAGTTAGATCGAGAAGCCATGAAACGATTCGTTTCACCGGTTTCCGCTATGATTGAATCTGATGATTATGCTGAGTATTTGAGAACAGAACTTGTTTATCAAACCGCCTTGTCTCAAGAACCAAACAATGGTCTTTTACTTGCTAACTATGCTCAGTTCCTTTACATCGTTGCACATGAATTTGAAAGGTGCGTATATTCCATGGAATCTTTTGATATTTTTAGTCTTTGAAATGTATATGGCAGATGTCACGGATATAGATATCTCTATACAACTATCAACTATGCACATTTGAGACACTCGGACGACTCTACACAACTATTAACTCTAACTGCACATTTGAGACACTCGGACGACTCTACACAACTATTAACTCTAACTGCACAACTATTAACTCTATACATCTGAGATGTCTTTGCGCAACTATTAACTATGCATATATCTGAGATGTCTTTGCGCAACTATTAACTATGCATATATCTGAGATGTCTCTCAGTTGATTTTTAGATGTCTTTAGTTCATTATTCTTACCAATTTTGGAATAATATTTGATTTATTATAGTTATATTTTATGGGAAATCTAACCAAAAATGAAAGAAAGAAAAAACAATAAATACGTTTTTGTCGAATTTAATATTGAAAGATGAGTTTGCGGTGTAATTTCTCTGTACCAGTGTACCACTGATTCATGAGCCAGTTTTGTATCGTTTTCTGCACGTGATGTACTCGTGTATCCTACACATAACAAATATCTCACACGTAATCTTATTGACTTTACTTTTCATAGTCGTACTAAGGATTTTATTTTATTTTATTTTAGATTGAAAAATGTAACGTAATTTAATTGTATAGTTAGCAAAAGCAATTAACATGTGAAAAGTAGTTGTATTATTGACATTTTGGTGTATGGTTTGAAAATACAGGGCAGAGGAATACTTCAAAAAAGCTATAGAAGTGGAGCCACCGGATGCTGAATCGTTTAACAAATACGCAATGTTTTTATGGAAAGTGAAAAACGATTTGTGGGCTGCTGAGGAGACATATTTGGAGGCTATTTCAGCTGAACCTAGTAACACTTACTATGCTGCAAATTATGCTCATTTTCTATGGAATACTGGTGGAGAGGATACGTGTTTTCCTCTTGATAATTCTCAAGAAGTTTAAGTTAAAATAAGATCGAAGTTGGAGAGAAAATATATAGAAGAGAAAAGAGAAAAAGAAAAATGAAAAAATTTTGTAGCTTATATCGAACTTTTTTCAATCTTTTGATTTTTTTTTATGGGGTGGATAGGTTGGAGGTGAAGATCAGTGAAAGAGATGGAATAATCTTGGGATATTTGTACAATTGTAATTATATAACTGTACATAACTCTTACAATGGATCTTTATAATTTAATTTATAGTACATGTTAATCTTTGATCAATTGATGGATTGTTTTATACTACCTAAAGTTATAGGTAAAACTTTCTTCTGTATCATGAGTAACACTTCTATTATAGATTAAACTTTCTTGGGTCTACGGTGAGTGAATTTTTTTAAAGACTAAATTGATTATTTAAAATTTGGTGATAGTATTGTTGAAGTTGCTAATTTTCCATTCGGAAATAGGAAATGAATGATATAATTGTACGAAGAAATCATAAATGATAAAAGGATGATAATAAAGGAGTTTTGAACTATGACTCTGATATTTTTTATGATGGTGTGTGGTGGTCTTGCATGATTACCATTTCAACGTCTAAGTCAATTCAAGATTTAAGATGAACATAGTGAAATTGAATATTAGAGACCGTGTACTTTCTCATCGAATGTGAATTGTTTTTATATTTGGATCGAGTAGAGTGGACTTTAAGACAAATTGGACATTTATTAATTGGGTTTTTGGTTGGTCCAAAATAGTTGTTCCCAAGGCTTGGCCAGACACTACAAGAGTCAGGGTAAGCTTTAACATTTGACCGGCCTCCATGTTATAGTTCGATGTTAAGTAGAATTGAAATGCTTGGGATCCGTTTTCTGAAGAAGTAATGGGGAACAAGTGCATTTAATGCGGTCCCAACAACGAAACTCTTCACTACCCATTCCTGAATCGTGTAGTTGACGTGGCCGGCTACAATATGGCACAATTTAGAGAGTACTTGAGTACACTCGAGTTGACGTGTATCTATGAATAGAAATCTAACTATTGATCTCGAGATCTCTGTTCATAGTTGGTCTTGATCCTTCAACTGTCATTGCTTATAAATAGAGTGAGTTGAATCTTCAGAAATTTTTGCGATCTTTTGACTTTCAAGCTTTTCAGTTACTTTTCCAGAGAAAATTTTAAATATTTTTACCTAAGAATATTACTAGGAGTGATTCGAAGTTTCGCTTAAAGCTTTAGGCCTTTTCATTCTTCATGCTTCATCAATATGCTCTTTCTATGTACTGTTATGACTCAAATTTTACCTTTATCCTTTCCTGTCTTCTCTGTAGAAATGAGTGACAGTAACGTTGATTTGGTGAAGGACTCCGAAGTGGAAACCTCCTCTGGGTCGTCCCAGGATTCTCATCATCCTTTCCTGAGTAATGATCATGTTAGGACAGAAATATTATCAATATTTAATAATCTGGTTTAAAAGGGATGTCTAAGACTTCCTTGGAGGAAGAAGTTTTTTCTTCTTCTGGATCGTTAGACTCCATTGTATCAAATGTCAGCGGGAGAAGAAACCATGATGAGGCTCTTATGCTCCCTTCCATTTTGTCGGCAGGAGAATTTGCAAAGAAGGCACCTTGCGAGAGATTTTATTCAAACTCGCTTGCAGACCGTAGGCTGTGAGCCTAGTGTTAGCCTGAGAATTTTGGTTTAGTATTTCGACATAAAGGTGTGATGTAAAGGTATGATATTTCTAAGTATGAGATGACCTAGCTATACTCTTGACATGTTGATAACTTTAGATAAAGAGGTGAATTCAACTTTCCTATCAGATCTAAGTCTGTTTTGGAGGAATCTCATGAACCAATCCACAAGATTATGATCACTCTCTCTTCAAAATATGTTCAGAATCTCAAAAAGATTTGTGGTGATTTGGTATGTGTGATAAAGATGGAAATGCGATAAATTCACACGCTAAGTACAAGTAACTACATCATTTTGACGTTATGCTCCAAGGTTCGAAAGGGAAAACTTTTGACATAATCAGTTAGGAAATTTGGAAGACGGTTTGAAATAGCAAAAATAGTTTAAGAGGTATAAATGTTGAAGAGACATGGAAGTAGGCTAGAAGGTTGAAACCTAGAAAAGGTAATACGTGTCGATTTCTGTGAAGGTAACCATTATCGAAGATTAATATTGTAATAGTTTATAAGACAGATTTAGTCATGTAAACAGGGATCACAATTTTCACTTATTCTCTATATGACTAAAGTATCCAAGCCACATAGAGAAACAATTTGTGAAAATATGTATGAACCTGCGTCCTTTCTTTAAGTCTTGTAAATTCTAACATTTACTTAATTATGCTTTTCGTTTACCTTCTTCTTCAAAAATAATTCTACATTATTTCGATCATAGTTTCTATCCAAACATTTCAAAGCACAAACACTTTTTATTATACTATTCTGCACAAATTGTTCTTAGGATTTTCAAGTTTAATCCCTTAAGTGAACTAAAACTTGTGATTTGATTTACTAAAAATACCAGTAAACAAATTGACATATGCCTAGTGGGATCCTTTTGTGCAAGAAATTTTAACTTATGCAGAATAATGTTGTATTTTATTATTTATTTTGTTCTTCATATATGAAATGTCTTCGATTGTTGAGTGTTTAAGCGTCTGAGGAGTGGTAAGACTCTTGCTGAAATAAATCGTCCAACATTGAAAAATCCCCCCCCCCCCCAAATAATGCTCCAAATGTAGAAGAACAACCAGTTGTATTGAAAGTTGGTAATGCAGGAACTTCAACGACCGTTGGAGTAGCTCTTGTTATAAGCCAAATTCCATTTTCAATGATATTACCAGAAGTGGCGGTTTCCCCACCATATTCAGCGAGAATTACAATTACACCCAGGGTTACACAAAGGGTTATAAAATACCCTAGGCCTTATTTTTTCTCAAACTTTATGTTTCCCCTGGTATTAGGGAATACCCTTATGACATGTCAACCACAATATGTGGAACCTTATTTTGTAGGTAATAAGCTTTTTTTTTATGATGATAACTACAAAGTAAAATACTGTGAAGACTTCCATCATGATAAGAGTACGATAAAGAATAAGTCAAATAACACCTAAGAGGTTAAATATACAAACCATAAATATAAAGGTTTGATGAAAAATACTATTCAAAGAAGAAGGCAAGCCAAGAGAAATTATCTAAAGTCTTAAGAGATCTCAAGCAGTGTCAACACAAAGGATAATATCTGGCAAAAAACATGTATAAGGTGTTAAACTCCTAATTTAGTAAGTGAGAGACATTTTATAAAAGCAAAGGGCTTTTTCGTAAAAGTATATTTCCATAAGCGCACACACACTAAAACCTTTTTTCAAATACCTTAACCAAGAGAAAATAGTTTTAAAAGTATCTTTAAGTTGTGCCAGATGACTTATGAGCAGTGGAAATAGCTAAAGAGAAATATTTGACTAATCTAATTGATTAGACCATTATGCCAATCGATTAGAACAACTTAAATGTAAGCCCCAAGTTATTTAGACAACACCTTAATGATATACAACGACTAGTAATATCCTCTTTCCTTTTAAATGACCAACAATGGCTATATTTTTAATATCTAATGAATTAGGACAAAAATTTAATCGATTAGCCAACTGTCAAAATCATTAAATGAGATTTTCGTTTTGGGAATTCTTCTTGCCTATAAATAGAGGCCTCATTTCTCATTTTAAATCATCCAGAACTCGATTTGTGTATTGAGACTCACTCTCTCTTTCTCTCTCTAAATTTTATTTTTAACTTTCTCTCACTAGTTCTTATAGCCAAATGCTTTTGTGAGGAAAGTTTCATTTGGGAGTGAGGTGTTCATTATAATTATGGAGTGGTAACACTGTATAACTTTACCAAGGAATGTTGTTTATTTACCTTTGATGAATAATGTCCATTTAGGGATTATATATGTGGTTCGAAGTTAAACCCGTTAAAATTTTATGGAAGATTGTGTGATTATCTCCTACTGTTTTATACATATATAGGTTGAAGATCATCTAGTTTTGAAGATCTTACCTCTGATTCATGATAATCCCAGTTAAAACCATGACAGGTTTTGAGATTAGCTTGGTTAAATTCTCAAGAGGTTATTTGGTTATCATGTTAAACCGATTGAGCTCAGATATATTTTGGAACTTGAAGACTAACTACTACAAGGTATGTGTTCATGGAGATAAGACTAACCTCTTAAATCTACAATTAAGAAAGAAGCTTGGCCACTTAAGTTTCAACAACTTAAAAGAGAGGATGTACACATTCATATATTTCATCTTGTAATACTATGGTTGTAGGACAACCACCATTTCCTTGTATAAGGGGGTTTGTGAGCCTTTCCTACTAAAAGCTTACAAATTTTAATGGAAACTCTCAAGATCAAATATTGGGGACATGACTAAGTCATTTTTGACTGAACCAGTATAAATCTCGGTATTCTTCTTCTTCTTCTTTTTCCGTTAAACTCTTTAATTTCTGCGTCTTATTTTATTATTTACTTTCCACTGCATAGACTTAGAATTTTTTTCAAACTCTGATTTAATCTTCAAAAAGTATTCAAAACCACATTTTTGCAAACCACACAATTCAGCCCCCTCTTGTGTATGAAGTCTCAAGTCTAACACAATGGTGAAACCTACAAACTAATTCATCAACATATGAAGATAATGCAATGTCTATTACGTCACCTCATAATCCATACTTAGCACCAGGATATGATATAAGCAATCTCAGCCCAATGGTACAACCAGAAGAAGGATTAGGATATACCCCTCAAGTTGTGCTACCTTTGACCACTAGTTCCCTCCATTCAGTGAGGAAGCAAATGGATGAAAGTAACCACGACATGGCTAATATGCTTACGCAAAAAATTAGAAATATGTTCAACCCTTGGATTCAAAACAATAACCATAGTTACAAGTAGTTAGTGCATCAAATAGGCCAAATCACTGCTTTCTTTGGTGCTTCTCAAGCGTTTATTCGACCAACTCCTTAAATCCATAATGTAGGGCAAGTTCAAAATATAGGAGCGCCAGGTTTCCCAATAATAAAGGGAAACCTTATGTTATTCCCTAACTATTTGAGCAACCTGTACAAGTAGTAGTTGAATGGGTATTAGGTTAAAATGGTGCAGATGTAATATTGGTCAATAGGAACCAGGATGCATATTGTCGCATCGTGAAAAAAACACAGAGTCATTACCAAACTTTATTTATCCCAAAAGGGAAGGGAAAATATCGATAAAACCACAAAGGAAAGATAAGATGGTCTCACAACCAAGAGAAGGATACAAATTTTAGTTATACAAGGGGAAGGTATTAGCATCCCTCACATTCCTTGTACTTAATGGGATCCACTTTGATTGTTTGTTTCTAAGGGTGTGTCTATCTAAAGCTTACTTGCTAAGGAAAGAATGAATGATTTATTAGGGAAAAAGAAAAGCTTTTTATTATTGAGTTCACCCAGGTCTTACAACCTAATGCCTACGTATCCCCATAGTGCAATGAAGAAATCAGAACTTCGTAGCTCTTCTAAAAATGTTGGTTTGTTTGGTGTTTCTTAGTGAACGGTGTTTTATTCGCGTTCCATCAGTTAGGTGTTTGTCGCTCGTTGTGTGGAGACTTATGCTTTACCTGTATTATGGTAAAACGGAAGTTACTTGCCATTTTGAAAAGGTTTTAAAGGGAAAAGCCAAGAGGCAAAAAGTTTAGATTTTTTGAAGTGTTTTGTTAGGGATAATAGTAAATGACTTCCAATGCAAGGGAACTTAGATATTTCTCCAACTTAAGTTTTGAAAGTGTTTGTGAATTGAATCGTAATAAAGTCTGAGAATGGAAGAAGAATAAGTTTAGGAATGCACCACCTCACTCTTTTCCATAAGACTCGCCTGCATACGAGTCACCTCTATATTTGTTAAGTGTTTTGAAGTTTTTTATTAAGACAGAATTTTTAGTCTTTTAAAAGAAAAGAAAATGCTATGCAAGAAACTAACAAAAGTAAAGAGATCCCAATCCTACTTGTTGTCATACAAGTGGCCCTAATGTTAGGATCAAGGGAACTCTAGTTAATTGTTTTCATGCTTGGATTTAGAGCCTAAGGTCTAATCAACACAAAACGATCAACATGAATTAATAGTTTCATGGATTCCCTAAGGGAACATGACAAGATCAACCAACAACCAATTAACAATATCAACCATAAAATTATCACACAATCATGCCAACAAGTATCATGGACCAAGCACCATTATTATACAAAAGTTGCACTAATATGTGTCAAATAAAGATGGAAAAATTAGCAAAAAAATTCATAAGAGATGAAAAAAAATCTAACTAATTTCTAAAATTCCAAAATATTTCCTACTATTTTTATGTATCTTTTATCACTATTTTTATTATCAAAATTAATGAAAAGAAGAATTAATAGGAAAAATAGGGAAAGAAATGATGAAACTCTAAACATAGGGGTGTATGGTTTGGATCAAAGTGTATGGTCAGGAATGACACTAAGGTCCAACAGTGAAATAAGCTTTCTCGTGCCGCTCAAACAACTTCTTTATCTTCTTGGCACAGTTTTCGCCGCCATATGAACGCCTCCATCTCCTTCATTGCTTCAAGTTCGCCACCGTTCAAAGTCGTGATTCTCCATCCGTCTCACTCAGGATTTCGTTCTCAACTTCAACTCTTCAACATATCACATTCGACAAACTCAATCGTCCGCACCTTCGTCTCGTTCACTCAAGTCTCAACATCGATTCATTTAAACAAACAACAAAACATATGCCAAAAATTTACATACACAGAGATGCGGAAACGATAAAGGAGTTTAAGGCTTACCTACTGGAGTAGTTCCGACGACTCTTCGACAACAAAGACATTAACATAATTCCAGATGTAATAATATGCTTCCGTTCTCATGTTTTTCATGTGATTCTGTTTTCTCTTCATTTCTTCTTCTCTTTTTGATTATTATGCTTCTTTTATGTTATGCACTTCTATATGTTCTTGTTCTGTTGATGACTATTGCGTTGCTTGTGTTTGATGAAGATGAAAATTTGGTTATTCTTGAAATAGAGACAAAGACGAAGGATGAGGAAGGTATAGTTGTAGATTTTTTTGTTGAAAAGAGTGGAGATCTTGTTGCTATGTTGTTGCAATGATGATGGTGATGATGAAGATTGAGGAAACAGTGAAATTAATGTTATTGCGTTAGCTGATCAATTGCTTAAAAAATAGTGAAGCACTAGAATCTAATCCCAACTCTAACCCTTAAGAATGTGTAAAAAAATAATTACGAAATTCAGAACTTTTGACTATTCCAAAACCAAATCTTATCATTTCAAATCACATTATTTCCCCTGCTTCCCCATCATCTATGATCCCATATAAAAACTCAACAATTTCCTTTTCATTACAGTCATTTAATTTTCTCTCCAAATTCATAAAGAAACAATTAATTCTTCAGCAAAGTCACTAGTCTTAACAACAATATCAAAGAGAATGTTCATAATCCCAAAAATGACGGGCCATTAAACAAACCAGAAGAAAACAAGTAGTTTTCATCCAAAAACTGAAAATAGGCATGGCTAGTATGGTCACCATGATTCTTATTTACACCCTACCACCATTACCACAATCAATCTTGATCTTAACTTACCAATCATATGCAACAAATTCATCACAGGATGCCAAATTCATATAACACATATACTAAATGAAAAAAGTGACACAAAACTCATATGAACTTCTTACAAGTATTACAAAAAGTATAACACCATGGAAAGTCGGAACAAATGATGGTCGAAGCACAAATGATAATCAACTGCCAAGATCAACCAGGAGAATCTACTATCGAAATTCAATTGGAGTTACCTATTGGCGAGGTCTTCCGGATAATAAATTGCTGTGATCAACCAGGAGAATCTACTGCCGAGATTCAATTTGAATTACCTTCTGCCGATGTCTTCCAGATAATCAACTGCCACGATCAACCTGGAGAATCTACTGTCGAGATTCAATCGAAGGATTACCTCCTGCCGAGGTCTTCTGGATAATCAACTATCATGATCAACCAGGAGAATCTAATGCTGAGATTCAATTTGAATTACCTTCTGCCGAGGTCTTCTGGATAATCAACTGCCATGATCAACCAGGAGAATCTACTGTCGAGATTCAATTTGAGTTACCTTCTGCCGAGGTCTTCTGGATAATTAACTGTCGTGATCAACCAGGAAAATCTACTGCCGAGATTCAATTGAAGGATTACCTCCTGCCGAGGTCTTCTGGATAATCAACTGCTGTGATCAACCAGGAGAATTTACTGCTGAGATTCAATTTGAATTACCTTCTGCCAAGGTCTTTTGGATAATCAACTGCCATGATCAACCAGGAGAATCTACTGCCGAGATTCAATTTGATTTACCTTCTACCGAGGTCTTCCAGATAATTAACTACCGTGATCAACCTGGAGAATCTACTATCGAGATTCAATTGAAGGATTACCTCCTGCTGAGGTCTTCTGGATAATCAACTGTCATGATCAACCAGAGGAATCTACCGCCGAGATTCAATGTGAATTGATAGCTTGATCGATAATGATGATTGTCTTCACAAAAAACCAGGTTTTATGTTATGCGTGCAAATTTGATTTATGCATGAAACGAGATGATTGATTGATGTAATGTAATGAATGATTGATGTGATGACTGATTGATGCATGATTGATTGATGCATGATTGATTGATGCATGATTTATTGATGCATGCTTGATTGATGTATGTGACGAGTGACTTGGATATGTGTGAATGGATGTTGGACTTTGAAATACGAATGCGTAATTGGGTTTTTTGAGATACGCTCAACCCATGCTGTCGGACTTCGTCATATGGATGAGATGATAAGTATAGCTTGGTTTTGGACCGAGGAACCCTAATGCATGATTTATGCAGCCTTATGCTTTATGATTATAACTTGAATGCTCTTTTTTGAATGGTACCCCTGTGATAGGTCATGGATGATTAAAGCGTGGAGGTTTGCCTATGCAACAAGGTTGCTTGTCACATGGTGGTTGAATGTCGTGCTATCATGATTTCCTGATACTCGATTTGAACTTGAAGACTGCTGACATAGAAGAGAGGTCCACTAGAGGTTGTGAAAGTACGCGGAGAGCTTGCCCCTGTGCGGACTGCCTTTCCCTAATTTGTTGGTAGGGTCCTGAAGGATATTCTCTTTGATATGAGCTTAGAAACATTTTGATCATAATATGAGTGACCCTACTATTTTGTATTATGCCCATGATTAAAATATTATTAAAGATGCTTGGCTTTGATGGGCCATTTTGAATCAACTACCTTTGATCGAGCCTTGCAGTGGTTTGCCCCACCATTCGAATTTTGAAAGATGTGTCCCTCAATCTCTAGGATCGGGAGGAGGTGCCCTCAGAAATAACTCAGACTTCACCATGAACTTGACATATATTTCCCCAAGTATTCTAAGCTTGAAAATATTTGTACTTGAAGTTTCTTGAAGAGGAATTTGGACCCTACACATGGTAGGATAAACTTGGTACATACTGCCCCAACATTTGAATCTTGGGAGGTTGCCCCTGAATCAAAGCCTTGAAAGGTTTATTAAATTGAGGAAACCAAGTCATACCCCGTTGTGGCATGAATGCTCCTTCGAAAAGTATGCCCCTTGTTGAACAATGCTCTAAAATTTGATTCAGGTTGATTGAGCCTCTTAATGATCACCACTTGTCAATAGTATCTTCGTGTGATATACCCTTACGATCAATAGTCTTGCTTTATAGGGTTCTCATTTAGATGCTTTTCCCTTAGTTAGAAGCTTCTTGAAAATACTGCCTTTGATTAGACCAAATTTTGAAATTTCCTTGATGCTAAGTATCGATTTGTAGATAAAATTGTACATTTGAAAAAGTAATTTCGTTTGATGTACATGCAAGTTTTTGAAATCTAAGTTTGATTGTTTGAAAAAAAATGGAAGATTAGAAGATGAATGTTTCGAAGTAGCGAATTAGTTAGAATTAAATTTAACAAACATAGGTGTCAGTTTAACACAAATCTTGTTGAGTATGCTTTAATAGTGAACCTAGCCTCAATTAGGACTTTCGAAGGTTATAACATGGCCGTGGTTCGTGGTTTAAGAAACAAAAGATATAAGGCTCAAAATTTATTTAGCCCACCCCATTCTCCTTGATATTCTTCAATCCTAAGTTCAATTAATCCCTAAGAGAAATTCCGTAGTTGCAAAGATGATGATAAGCGATAATGGGGAGCCTTAATGATTCTTGAGGTGGAAGTCACAAGATTGTTCTCCAATTTATTGTTTTCAATCCCTTATTTTTGCATGGACCGATTTTTTTTGTTGATTTTTTTTATCCATCGGGATGCCCTAATTTTTTCCTAAGTCAAGTTTTTATTTGCTTTAACTTAGCGGGCTTTCTCTATATTTTTTGAATTTTTTTTTGCTTTTTGACTTTGAAAATTTGTGACTGCCACGCTGATTGTTGTAAGCTTCGTCTTCATCTTTTCCTCTATCTTGATTGATGTGTTGAGGAATAAAGACATCATGGACTTTGTTTTTATTTATTCCTCAATCTCGGATGATGAACGCAGGGAAAATGACGTGCTCGAATCTTTTCTTAGATTGTTCTCAATGATGTATCAATGAAAGAGATATGCTTAAACCTTTGCTTAGATCTTCTCTCGATGATGTATCGAGGAAAGAGATATACTTGAACCTTTGCTTAGATTGTTTCGATTCTCCTAGGATTTGAATGCATCGTTGAATTAATTAAAATTTACCCTGCCCCTGGTTAAGATTAAGGGTTTTTTAGAAAATAGAAAGAACTCCGACTTCTGGCTCGAGGGGGTTAACTACGGTTTAACACCTTATTTCTCCACTATTTAGGAATTGAAATAATGTCTTACATCGTCAGCTAAGCCTTACTATTAAAAAACATACGTCAGCAAAAAATTGTTTATTTTGTATTTTCATCATTCTCCATCGAAGTTTGTTAATTTGAAAATGGAAAAGAGGAGTGAAAATGGAAAATTGTTGATTATTTGTGGAAAGCGATAGAAGAGTGGATACAAATGAATCGATTTCAAAAACATTCATGTTTATTTTATTAGAATTACAAACCAAAAGGTACAAATTTATAATAAATGAAACTTATAAAGAAAGAAATTATAAATTGAAATGATAAAGCCTAATCATCCTGGAGATAAGCTTCTGCAGTGATCCACCAATCAAGGCGAGGGATTTTCCATCATATGTGGGTCGCCTTCTTCAAAAGCTAATTGATTATCGTCAATCAGCCCTTGTTCTGCTTCTTTGAATGAGTTGCATTCTTCAATCGAATGTCTCGCCACTCCGTCATGAAACTCACATTGAACATCCGAGTTGTGCCAAGGAGGAAATGGAGACTTCATGAATCTGGTTTGTCTATGGGTCATTGATGAATTTTGGGCTAGATATGACCATAGTTGACTGTATGTCGTAGGGATCGGGTTGAACTGGCGATTTTCCCTTTCTTGGCTGTATGAACGCCTATGCTGATTTAGGCATTGATGGTGATTGCTTTGATTCCGAACTTTTCGATTCTGGAATCGACGTTGAGGTGAAATCTTAGTCTGCTAATTTTGTGGTATAGCCCATGGCTGCTGGTGTTGAAGACAAGAGGGTGGTTGTTGGTATTGAGCATCTACTGCATACGAATATTGATGATAGGGCGCATGAGACGGAGTTTATGGAGCTTGGTAAGTTTCCCAAATATAATTTATTTCATTTTATTCTTCCTCTTGGAAATCTATAAGGGATTCACTAGTCGAGCTACTCGAGACGCTTCAAATTTTTCTGGTTTTGATGTCGTTCTCGATGCGTTCCCCAACTATTACTAGGTCAGAGAAGTGTAATGGTATACTGCCCAACATTTTTCATAGTATTGTCCTTGTAGGGTGCTCATGAGAACGTCTACTAACTCCTTGTCCAATAATGGTGGTCGTAATCGAGCAACCAACTCTCTCCATCTCTGTGCATATTCTTCGAAAGATTTGTTACCCCTCTGATATAAATCTAGCAATTACATGCAACTTGAAGCCGTGTTGATATTGTATTGATAATGTCTCTGAAATGCAAAAGCCAAGTCTTTCCAGGTGGGGATGTGGTTTCTTTCCAATTTCGTATACCATTCTAATGATGCTCCACTAAGACTGTCTTGAAAACAGTGAATAAGCAAATTGCCGTTGCGTGGGTATGCTGCCATCTTCCTGACATACATATTCAAATGGGTCTTAGGGCAACTAGCCCCTTTGTATTTTTCGAAATCCGGCATCTTAAACTTCATAGTAAATACCAATCATCTGAAGCAGGAAGTGAGTGATCAGCACCTGTTTGAGGCTTAGGAGAAAATAAATCCCCTTGCCTCTCCATAGACTATACCGCTCGACTCTCAAGGATCTCTATCAAATCGTCTTTTTCCTTCAAGTCTGCTCTATAGGAACTCTCTAAAGTCTGGAACTTGTTCTTCCAAGCATTCCTTTCCTGTTGCATCCTAAACAAAGCGAGTTGCAGTTCTTCTAGATCATCTAATAAGGGAGGAGTGGTCTTCACAAACAGATCAGGCATGGGTGTCTCGCGAGTATACGACATCTTCAATTGGGTGGCTCTCGATCGGACCCACTGAAGATATGGCTCCAAAGAAATAGCACCCCTAGGTCCCAAATCCTTCCTACTCTTTTTATGAATGTGATGCCAGGCCTTCGCAATCTTCTCCCTAGCTTCCATGTGGTCTTCTCATTCCTTCATAAAGAAACTACTCAAATGAATACTGTTTGGTTTATCCCTCATCGGATAACCAAGCTGTCGCCGTGCAAGAACAGGGTTATAGTTAATTCCTCCCTTTGTACCAAGAAGAGGTACATTAGGGAAACTACCACAACTGTCAATAATCTCCACATCCTGATAAGCTCGATGATACCAATCAATATCTGAGTGAGTAAGTGCCATGATCTTAGGAGCCCAACAAGGTTCCTTCTTGACATCCCAAAAAGCATCAGACTGAGGCATATGGGAGATGAACCACCGGTACAACAGAGGCATGCAACAGATAATCATTCCCCCATGATAAGAATTCCTAAGATGAACAGAGTAATAAGCATACCCCAACAATGTAGGAACCGGGTTTCCAACCATGAAAATCCTGATAGCATCAATGTCGACAAACTTGTCCACATTAGGGAATAAGAATAATCCATAAGCAAGTAAAGCAAAGATGGCCTCGAAAGCAACCGTACTCTTCATCCTGCAAAAGTAACGAGCTTTCTCCAATAAGAACTGAGCTGGTAATCCTCTAATCCCTCCTTTGGTAGTCATATGGGCTTCCACCTCAGACTTCCCCAGATGAATCAAAGCAGCAATCTCACGTGGCTTTGGCTCACCCTCTAAACCAGTAAAAGGAACATGATCGGTAACAGGTAAATCCAATAGATAAGAATACTCTTCCAGTGTAGGCATCAACTGATAATCGAGAAAAGTAAAGAAGTGATACACCGGATCATAGAACTGGACCAAGGTCGAGAGAAAACCCTCCTTCATCTTCAACTTCATGAGAGGAATAATGGATCCATACTTCTTCCGAAAGTCTGCAGGACACTCGATCTCTGGAATTAGACTGACCAACTCATCTATCTTGGGATCCTTGAAACTGTATTTCCTGGTCTTTCTTTTTCCAGAATCCATGGTTAACAATACCTGAGATATTCACAAATAGTCAACCTTTAAATCCCTTGAAATATTATTTTCTCCAAAAGATGCTTATGAGTGCATGGATGAATGATGCAACAATCACACACAAGATCACACATATAGGGTTCATAGGTTCAACGTCACGAGCATGAGGTCGAAGGTACTACCCATAAGGTGTTGGTCTAAAAAGTTATCACCTGTCGAACAAGGTTCTAGAGGTTCCCATAGTCTACATCCTTCCTTCGGATATTACCAACTTCTCGATTAACTCGGTAATTAGTAATATTCTCAAGAAAGACTTGTCCGAGCGTAGTATCGCGTGACAACTATTTCCGGATTACTCCGTCATAGCTTCCGCACTACACCTAAAAGGCCAATATGGGTTTGGTATTCTACGGTCCTCAGTTTCAGCAGGCTCCCAGGTCGAAAGCAGTACGTCTTCCTGATTACTCGGTAAACGAAACTACAGTCAAAGGGGCCTCCACTGAGTGGGAGATCTCATGCCTCATTTTTTGGGATTACTCCCTCAAAGTTAACATGACTATACCGCCCGTCCTAGCTTAAAGTTTGCCCAAGTCCGGGTATAGGACTTATGAGTAATCACCAAGCACCCTGAAAACTAGGAAATTCCAAACAAACATATATACATCATATAACACAAAAAAACAACAATAACACATATACAAATATAAAAAATATAGGCTTAACCCACTTAGGGATGGACCAGCAAGAGGTCAATCTTTCCCCAGTGAAGTCACCATTTTTCTGTAGCGGTAGACTTGTTTAAGACTAAGCCATTGGATTGACTAGACTTTATACAAATCAAAATAAAAAACGCCACCTCGCTTTATTGTTTCCAAATGAATGGGAAAAGAACGAATAACCCAAAAAGGGGGAAAGATTCAAGGTAAGGGGGTTGGTTATGCAAAGGGAAGGTATTAGTACCCTAAACATCTACGGTACTCCGCAGGAGCCTCTTTGTAAAATCTGTATATTTTGGCTATAAAATGTGTTATATATAAAATGGATAGTGGAGGTGAGAAAAGAAATATATTTTCTTATGACTTTTGCACCCGTCGCGGTTGCGAACCTTTAGTGCCAACATACCACCTTTCGTGCAATAGGGGATCAGTGTACACATAGTTCCTCTTTTGAAATTTTGAAACACAAGTGTGTTGGTTAATTTTATGAGATAAGACATCATCGTCATTATCCGTGTGGAAAACATACTTACTACCCACAATCATGAGAAAAGAGAATTTGCATCATCTCAAAGTGGAGGATATAGCTTGGATTTTAAAATCAACAATGCCTCACTCAACACCCAAGTGGAAAATATCTCACTTCACTACATATTGTAGAAGTATAGTTGTTTGCATCACTACAAGGATTGACAAGAGCCTAATCTTTTAAGAAAAGTTTAAGGGTAAAAGCCAAAGTGGCAAAATGGTTTGAAATGAGATTGGTTGACTTTTAGTCTTCTCATAAAAAATGTCAAGGTATTATTAAATTGATTGGAGTTTATTTATAAAAAGATTTTGAAAATGCATGGACATAAATCCAAGTTTATTATGAAAGTGTTTCAAGTTTAGAAACAAGAAGAGTTTAAAAAAAGAGGGATAAGATTTTTGAAATTAAAGAAGACGGGAGGAGTAGAAGAGGCTATCTTAGAGCATAAGGTAAAAGCTAAGGATAAGGACCATCTAACTAACAAGAAGCCAAAACTTGACATTATGAGCCAAGATAGAATTCCCATTCTTTGGATTGGAACCAAGCAAGCAAAGATACTAGACTTCTTGAGAGAACCAAACTTCAAGTGTATTAAGTCTTCACAAAAATTGGGCAGAGTAACGGCTGTATACGGGTGAATTCTAGATTACAAAAAAAGGATGCAATCACAAAAATCTGCACACAAAAACAAACAAGCAACCCAATGTCTTGAGGTAAACCTCAAGAGCTCCAGACAAAATAATCAGATAAGATCACAAGGTCTCCAAGATAGGCCAAGGTTTCTAATCCCAAGTCTAAGAAATAGTCCCATGCTCCATAATGCCAAGGATAGTAGCCAAATAGTCTAAGTACCATTAAGAGTTTTTTAGGGTTTAAGTTGATTATTAAGTATCTTAGAAAAAGAAAAAGAAAAAAAAAAGCTCAAGTGAGCAAAGTAAAAATGACAAGAATATAAATGCTCAAATGAGCAAAGATGAAAAATGGCATGAAATGAAAAATGCTAGAAAAATAAATAGTGCATAAATCATAAAAGAATAAAAGCATAAAATAAAACAAGTCAATAATTAGTGGTTAGTTGGATGACCATCTTGAAACTTGTATTTGGAACTCATTAGAGGATTGGTAGAACCAAAGCCTCCACACAATAAGTTGCATTTGCTTTTTGTCAAGTATATCATCCATTTGGAATTCTCACAAGTACCATTTAATGATCAACGATGTTTAAGTGATCCGCGTTGACCAAATATATTGTAGATCCATTAGAGGATTGGTAGAACCAAAGCCTCCACGCAATGAATCTCAAGGTTATTGGATCAAAGAGATTAAATTAACATACTTGGGCTTGCAATCATATGTTTGGGCCACGAATGATCATTTATTCGAATCGGGATAAAGTTTAGCGCTATGTTAAGCAATCGTAAGTGGACTTATATAGAAGTCGCACCTATTTTGAGGCCGGTCAATAGAAATCTATGCACCATTTGTTTTGAGACATGATATAGAGATCATGCTCCAACAACATTTAGTGCGATGAGAAGGGGGTGAGATGAAGATGAATTAGGGTAAAAAGAAAAGAGAAACCATATTTGAATTGAAAATTTAATCAAACTATTATTAAAATCATTCATCCATTTTGGTGGAGTTGAACTCAACACCTAAGATCCAATGATGTTAATAAAGCCATGATCAAAAAATCAACCCAAGACAGCCAGGAAATAATCACAAAATTATATATATTTAATATGTACATTAAAATGCTTAAAAATGTTTTTTTTAAAAAAGAAAATAATGAGGAAAATATCAATTATATTCAAATTAATCAAGAAATGAAAAATAAGACTATAGAAAAATCAGAAAAGAGGTCAAGTAATCTTACAAAATTTTTGGGAATCTTTAAAAGTCAGAAACTATTTTTAAAAATTAAAATAAATGGGTGAAATAAACAAAAATAGTAAAAAATAGTAAAATCAGAAACAAAAATAAGATAAGGTCACCAATATTTGTCACAATATCATTGGATCATTCTATAATTTTTTCAGAATTTAAAAATGTGTAAAAGTATTTTTAAACATTTTAAACAAATCAAATAAGTGTAAAATTCATAAAAAATACCAAAACACAAAATTAAATTGTGAAAAAATAAAAATCATAAAGAGAATAATCAAAAATATTTTTCATAATTTTTTCCAGATTTTTTGGACTAAAAATGAATTTTCTATGATTTTTTGAAATTTAAAACAAATAAAATATAAAAATCAGAAAAAGAAAATAAAAGAAAAATATGTGGACCATTGGATGAGAGTCAAAACGCGTTAGTAATCAAATCCAAAGGATCTGGCGCGTTGTGCATATCATGGTCTTTAATGAATAACGTACAAAATCATTAATAAAAATGAGAATTTGAAAATAACAAATGTCACGCTTTCATTGGTTAGAAGATGACACATTGGTCATCTCCAACCTGCAGCCTTCACGAATTGCAGGTCTCTCAAACTGTAAAATCAGAAGCTCAGACCTATGCCATTCGCTTCGTCTCTTCAAGACGAAGACAATCACACCCTCACGCCAAATTTATATAAAATTGTAACTCAAGCAATTTGGAAAGAAAGTTTTGAAAAGGGATTTAAAAATTCATGGTCAAAACGTGCTTCCAGATAAAATTAAGTGTTGCGACTAGAACCAGGGCAATGAGAGCAACACAATGATACCAAAGTTTTGGAGAATTGATGAAGGAATCTACCTATTGAAGTTGAGTTGCAGAGCTCTGAAAATGGACTTCTATGGAGAAATATAGGGCACGATTCTTGAATGTGATTATATGGTTAGCTTCAGGGAAGATCAAGGAAGGTGAATTGATGAAAAAAATGGATTGAAAAAGGCTTGAGAATAGGATTCAAAGTAGCTGAATTCTGAGTTGTGAAGCAAGTTTGGAAGGGTGATTCTGGCTATCTAAGCTTGGAAAATTGAATGGGGGATGACCCTCTATTTATAGGGAATCAAATGGAATGTTCAAGCGTGTGGAATAATGCAAATTAGAGGGAAATCGTGTGAACCTGATGCACGAGCAAAGTGTGATCTGATTTGCATCAAAACTCATCTAATCATTACGTTTCAAGGCTCTAATCCACTTTGGCAACTTGGTTAAACATGTTTAAATCACAAACGCGTGCTAATTTGATGTTTAGAGGCCAAAACATGAATTTCAAATTCTGACTTATGGAGAAACTTCAGTTCCAAGTTACCAAGTTCAATCCAATGGCATTTCCACCTCAGGGGGTCTTAGGGAAAAATTCTTAATGCTTTGTAAAGATGAGGTAACAAGATTTGCAATGGGAAAAGAATGGAATCAAATGGATGCTTGAGATGAAAGTTACATGGATTCAAAGTTGAAGAAAAAGAGTTGACTTTCCATACTTAGAAATATTTCAAATTCTTCTTTAAAAATGACCTATAATCTCTTGCATCCAAACATGGCCTTCCACTTAGAATTTTCTCTTGACCAAAAAATATGGAATGAAGTAGATCTCTTGAATGACATTTTGCAATTTGAACCACTCAAAATCTCCAAAAATTGAGCAATTTATGACTTGTTGAAGTTGGGCAAAAATCATGAAATGACCTATAATCTCTTGCATTCTTAAGGCAACTTCCATCCATTTTATTACTTTGCACATAAAAGAAGGCATGAAGTACACATCCTTAGGATCATCATGAAAAAATAATGGGCTCAAGGTGATAAAAATTGACTAAGTTATGACCATTTAAAGTCACATATGGAAAATTTGGGATTCATCTGGATGACTTGTAATCTTTCTTCTTCACCAAGTTCCTTCCACATGAACACTCCTTGGAAATTTTGAAGTGATTTGTTGGTAACTCTTTGAAGAGAAGAATTTTTTTGGAATCACTCAAAAATACCAAAAGATGAGCAAGATATGCCCCTTTGAAGTCCAAAACCCTAGCCTCTAGATCAAGAGAATGCTTGGTAGAGCTTTGCCAAGTTTGAACAAACTTTTTGTGCCAATATTATTCCTTTGTGAATAGATATTGTTGAGGATGATGATGAGGACTCATGGCCACCAAAACCCTTTCCATACCAATTCTTCCAAAACAACTTCAATGGTGAGGTTTGAATCTCTCAAGATTTTGACTAGGGCATGGAAATAAACTCATGAACCCATGAAGCAACTTGCTAAACCTCTTTGCCTTTACCTACATTATTAACAAGTAAGACAAACCAATATTGCATTTTGTTAATTAGAGAGAAAGTCAAAGCAAAATATCCATGATCACAAAAGAAAACAAGTTAAGGTGCTTGGTAATTCCTCAGAAGAGCAAGGCTAAAGATAGGGAGAAGAACCAAAAGCCCTAATGTGATTTTGTGGTGATTGAAACAATATGGTATGATGAAGGGATCTTAGGGGCAAAAATTGGGGTACAACAGCTGCCCTTATTTAAGTTTCTTCTATCCGGAGATACGGAGGTTAAAAATCTCCGTGTCGACGTGATCAAAGACACTTAAATATAAAACAAACCCTGTGTTTGGCCCTAAGATGCCATGCAAATATTCATGCATATGAATGCATATGAATGCATATGAATGGAACAAAAGGGAAGCAAAGTAGCATTGGTGATGCAACAAAAAATGTAGAAACAAAGGAGCAACCCCACCAGGAAAATAAATCACTGGTAAACCACGAGAACAGAATCAGAGAGCAGGATAACAAGCATCGACGTTCACTGCCGATGTACTACCGTCGTTCACTAAATATATCATACCACCGCCGTTCACTAACGATGAACTATCAACGTTCACTAAAGATAGCAAAAAGATAACAAACACCGAAGTTCATTGCCGATGTACTACCAACGTTCACTAAAATTAGAAAGAGTAAATATATCATATCACCGCCGTTCACTGATGATGAACTATCAACGTTCGCTGAAGATAGAAAAAAGATAACAAACACCGGCGTTCACTGCCGATGTCCTACCAACGTTCACTGAAGGTAGAAAGAGTAAATATATCATATCACTGCCGTTCACTGACGATGAACTATCAACGTTCACTAAAAATAGCAAAAACATAACAAACACCGACGTTCACTGCCGATGTCCTACCAACGTTCACTGAAGGTAGGAAGAGAAAATATATCATATCACCGCCGTTCACCAACGATGAACTATCAACGTTCACTGAAGATAGCAAAAAGATAACAAACACCGACGTTCACTACCGATGTACTACCAACATTCACTGAAGGTAGGAAGAGAAAATATATCATATCACCGCCGTTCACTGACGATGAACCATCAACATTCACTAAAGATAGAAAAAAGATAACAAACACCGACGTTCCCTGCCGATGTCCTACCAACATTCACTGAAGGTAGAAAGAGTAAATATATCATATCACTGCCGTTCACTGACGATAAACTATCAACGTTCACTGAAGATATCAAAAAGATAACAAACACCGACGTTCACTGCCGATGTCCTACCAACGTTCACTGAAGGTAGAAAGAGTAAATGTATCAAGCTTCCCCAAGATTCTGGTGTTTTGCCAAGAACGGGTCTCAACTTCTTCTTTAACCAAGGAAATCTTCCTGGAAAGGGTAATACGTAACCTGTCTCAAATAAAGAGACTTTCACTTATTTTCAAAGGGGATTTGCAAAGAGAAATGACTTTCTAGGGATAGAAATATGACTTCCCGAGGAAGTGCCAGGATATTCCTGTTGAGGAGATAAAGTCTTCCTGTGCAAAATAAATGCACAAACCAACACTCAAATTTTTTTAGAAAACCACAAATCCAATTCAGAAATAAACTAGAGCAAGACAGCTAATGTAGATTCATCCTTTGAGAAATAAACTCAAGAGGGAAAACCAAATTCAACCAAGCAAAGAGCGTTGTCGGAAAGGTCAGAACACAATGTCAATGAATGATGATTTTTAGCAATGCATGATGTATGTATGAATGTATGAGTGCTATTGTGCATATGCTGGTAAAAGGATACATGATCAGTGCAGACAAACGAAACCGCCTCAGGTACTAACAACATTGGGCTATGCTTCAACCAGAAAGATCAATCCAAGAAAGGTAACCGCAGAAACCAAACTTATTGTTTTAACTTCACTGAGGAGAAACATAATCCGGATGTAGCTAAATCAAACAAATACCAGGATAGAACATCCTTCTTCCAGTTTCATCGGAGAAGCAGTTTTCCAAAAGCAACATGCCTACTGGAGATTGCAAGATCAATCTCAAATAAAGTAGACTGACGCCGAAACAACCAAGCCTCATTGGGGATTCAAGCCTACCTCCCTAGAGAAAAAACTGCGGATTGAAAATTTTCATCACGAACACTCATCCCAACAAGAGATGCCCTGGGATAACCTTCTCGAAAAATCAAGAAGTCAACACTAATGCCAATACTGTAAAAAGAGCGACATCTCAGCACACCAAGGGAATAAAACCTTTCATTATATGAGGGAAGACTTCGTTGGGGAATCTGGGACAGAGGCTTCTGGCCATGCAAACCCAAAATCAAAAACGAACCAAGACTTGACTGGGGATAATGGGATCATAAACCCAATACTGTACCTTGCACCCACTGATATCGTCTTTAACTATCTGAGAAACACACAAAGATTGTGCACATACCAGCAAAACGACATGAGAAAACCTTCATGAAGGGAGTAAATCTTCTTAAAGCAACTGGAGTTTGTTCATTCTTGGGATCACCATTCTTGTTGTCATTGTTTCATTACAAATCCCAAAGTAAATTGAATTGTAAAGATCTCTTCTTTTTTTTTGAAAAGTTAATTTTGCCTTTTTAATCTTTTTGATTTAACAGTTATTATCAGTAATAAATGAAGTCTTTGCAAGCTAAATAAAAATAAGAACACAAAGAATTGGGCAAAAGCTCAAATTTCATTAATAGAATGGTAGTCTGCGAATGGCGAGATTCCATGGATGATTACAAAGTTTGGGAAATGGTAATACATAATGGAAAAGATACATTGAGATACAATGACCACTATCCCCCTAACAACTTTTGAAATCCTGAGCAGCAACTTTCGTTGAAGTATGGTGAGGATCCGAGAAGATTGTTGCTTCAACGATCAAGTCTTTTCTGACGTAGTTACTTTCCAAAAAATCCCTAACTTTTGCCTAAGCCGCCCTTGCGGGTTTTCAACTTAGCGGGAAATTTATTTTGTTTATGTCTCTAATTTTTGCCTAGACCGCCCTTTTGGGTTTTCGGCCTACCGAGACGCTCCTTTTTGCCTAAGTCGCCCTTTCGAGTTTTCAACTTAGCGAGCTGTTCTTTTATTTCTTTAGGCGAAGTATTTCTTGACTGCGTCAGCATTCATGGGACGTGGGAACTCCTCGCCATCCATAGTTTCAAGAATTAATGCACCACCAGAGAAGGCTTTCTTGACAACATACGGGCTTTCAAAATTGGGAGTCCACTTGCCCCTAGAATCAGTGTTGAAAGGCATGATCTTCTTGAGCACGAGATCGCATTCTCTAAATTCACGAGGTTTGACCATTTTATAAAATGCTTTCTTCATTCTTTTCTGATATAACTGCCCATGACACAAAGTTTTCATTCTCTTCTCTTCAATCAAATTCAATTGGTCAAACCTGTTTTGAACCCATTCAGCCTCTGTCAATTTGGCTTCCATTATCATACACAACAAGGGAATCTCTACCTCGACAGGGAGTACAACTTCCATTCCATACACTAGGGAAAACGGGGTTACTCCTGTTGAAGTGAGAACAAATGTTCGATATCCATGCAGAGAAAAAGGGAGCATTTCATGCCAATCCTTATAAGTGACAACCATTTTCTAGATAATTCTCTTAATATTCTTATTAGCAGCTTCAACAGCCCCATTCATCTTTGGTCTGTATGGAGATGAATTGTGATGGACAATCTTGAATTCTTTGCACAGTTCTGTCATCATCTTGTTGTTCAAATTCGAGCCATTGTCAGTGATGATTCTGCTCGGCACACCATACCGGCATATAAGATTGTTTTTGATGAAACGCACAACCACCTGTTTGGTAACATTGGCATATGAAGAAGCCTCTACCCATTTGGTAAAGTAGTCAATTGCTACCAAGATGAAACAGTGTCCATTTGAAGCTTTGGGTTCTATCATCTCGATCATGTCAATGCCCCACATAGAGAAAGGCAATTTGGAGGAAATCAAATTGAGAAGTGTCGGAGGTACATGGATCTTATCTGCGTAAATCTGACATTTATGGCACTTCTTTGCAAATTTGTAACAATCGGATTCCATTGTCAACCAATAATAACCTTCCCTTAGCATCTTTTTAGCCATTGAATGTCCATTAGCATAAGTGCCAAATGAACCTTCATGGATCTTATGCATCAACATGTCTGCTTCGTGTCTATCCACGCATCTGAGCAAGACCATGTCAAAATTTCTCTTGTATAACACATTTTCACTGAGGAAGAAATTGCCTGCCAATCTTCTCAGTGTCTTTCTATCTTTCTTTGACGCACCAAACGGGTATTCCTGAGTCTGAAGAAAATGCTTGATATCATAATACCATGGTTTTTCATCTGTTACTTCTTCTGTCGCAAACACATGAGCGGGCCTATCTAGCTGTCGAACTGTAATTCGGGGTATATCATTCCAAGCATTTACTTGGTACATGGAAGCCAGAGTTTCCAGAGCATCTGCCATTTGATTTTCATCCCTAGGAATGTGATGGAATTCAACTTTATTGAAGAAGGGTAGTAATCTTCTAGTATAATCTCTGTAAGGGATCAAGCCAGGGTGACGAGTGTCCCATTCTCATTTAATCTGATTTATTACCAAAGCTGAATCACCATACACATCTAGAATCTTGATTCTGATATCAATAGCTTCTTCAAGACCCATGATGCAAGCCTCATATTCCTCCATATTATTAGTGCAATCAAATGTTAACCTTGCAGTAAAAGGAATGTGCGATCCATGCGGAGTAACAATCACAACACCAATTCCTTTACCATAAGCATTCACAGCTCCATCAAATACCATACTCCAACGAGATTCAGGGTCGGGGTCTTCCTCAGGAAATGGTTCATTACAATCTTTCACTTTCAAGAACATCACATCCTCATCGGGGAATTCATATTCTGCAGACTGATGATCTTCCACCGACTGGTGAGCAAGGTAATATGCCAACACACTACTTTTGATAGCCTTTTGAGTGCGGTACTTGATATCATATTCAGATAACAACATATGCCAGTGGGCAATTCTCCCAGTAAGAGTAGGCTTTTCAAAAATATACTTGATTGGATCCATTTTGGAGATCAACCAAGTAGTATGATTCAACATATACTGCCGCAAACGCTTTGCCACCCAGGCCAAAGCACAACATGTTTTTTCTAGCATAGAATACCGCGACTCACAATCAGTGAACTTTTTGCTGAGATAATAAATGGCGAACTCTTTCTTTCCCGTTTCATCCTGTTGTCCCAGAATACAACACATGGATTTATCTAACACTGTTAGATACATAATCAACGGTCTTCCTTCTACGGGAGGGAGCAAGATAAGAGGTTCAAGCAGATATTCTTTAATACTTTCAAATTCCCTTTGGCAGTCATCCGTCCATACACAACCTTGATCTTTCTTTAACAACTTAAAGATCGGTTCACACGTTGCAGTCATGTGGGAAATGAATCTGGAAATATAATTCAAATGCCCGAGGAAACCCCTGACTTGCTTTTCAGTTCTTGGTGCTGGCATTTCTTGAATTTCTTTGACTTTGTCAGGGTCAACTTCAATTCCTTTCTGGATAACAATGAAACCCAACAATTTCCCCGATCTAACTCCGAAGTTGCATTTATTTAGATTCAAGCGGAGACGATACTTCCTCAAACGCTGAAACAACTTCAACAAATCTTCTATATGCCCTTCTTCAGTTTGGGATTTGGCAATCATATCATCAACATATACTTCGATTTCTTTGTGCATCAGATCATGTAATAGGGTTGTCATAGCCCTCTGGTACGTTGCACCAACGTTCTTCAACTCGAAAGGCATCACTCTGTAACAGAATGTTCCCCAGGGTGTGATAAACGTTGTTTTTTCCATGTCCTCTGGAGCCATTCTTATTTGATTATACCCGGAAAATCTGTCCATGAAAGAGAATACCTTGAATTTTGTTGTGCTATCCACTAACATGTCAATGTGAGGCAATGGAAAATCATCTTTTAGACTAGCTTTATTTAGGTCTCTGTAATCTACGCACATGCAGACTTTTCCGTCTTTTTTCGGTACTGGGACAATATTGGAAATCCATTAAGGATACACTGATGTCACAAGAAAGCCAACATTAATCTGCTTTAGGACCTTCTCTTTGATCTTTACTGCCATATCCAGGTGGGTTCTTCTCAACTTTTGTTTAACTGGCGGACACTCTGGCTTCAACGGCAAACGATGCTCGACAATGTCTGTATCTAGACCAGGCATATCTTGATTAGACCAAGCAAAAATATCCACATACTCTTTCAACAGCTCAATCAACCCGCTCTTTACATCAGGGTGCAAAGATGCTCCAATCTTAACTTCCTTCAGATCTTCTTCTGAAGCCAAATTAACAACTTCCAAAGGCTCTTTATATGGCTGAATGGTATTTTCCTTGTGCTCAAGCAACGGTGAGACCTCTTCTGGAATCTCATCATAATCTTCTTCTTCAGCCCCAAACAAAGGACATTCAAAGTTGGGAGAGGGTGCATGGTCATTGTATTCAACGGGTTTTTTAATTAATCTGCACATGTGATTTATGATTGTTTTTAGAAACTGACACATATAACAAGTGATCATGCAGATTAATTTCCAGTTATTATTTGTTTTGAAAGGTTTTTTTTTAAAGTTTTTTTTATTACCATTTCCCAAGAAAAAAAGCAGAACATAAAAGACATAATTTTGGAAGCAAAGACAACTTTTATTAATGATCTTAACAATTATAGCAAACAGATAAGCCCTACAACATTAATACTTCCACCTTGGGAAAAGTGAAAGATTTTCAAAAGAAAGAAGCAGATTAACAAAAAAAATTACTTTGAAACATGTATGCAAGAAGGAACATCAATGGTGACCCAGTTCTGAACTCGGACTCCATGCGTCACATAATTCAGTGCTTCCTGCTCTGCTTCATCCTCTTCAACAACATTAATTCCAGAACCAATTGGATGGAGGTAGCCTCTGTTGCGGAAAACATCATGATAATTGTTCACAGAATACTTTGACTTCAAATTTTCGCCTTTTCCCTTCTTCGAAGAGAAACCCTAACTAGCTTTGTTTTTGTTCACGAGTGGATCCACAAGCTGTCCCCAAACTGCATTATGACCATTGCGCACAACCTGCTGCGCGTCCTTCAACGAGACCACTGAATTCTCATTTCTCCTTATGTTGTCAATGGATAAGGCTTGGAACTGGGTTCCAACAGCAGCCTCATCCGCTTCTACAATAATGAAAGAGGATAGATGGGATATCAACAATGCCTGCTCCCCATTTATGATCACTACCTTCCCTTCATGCACAAATTTTAGCTTCTGATGTAGAGTTGATGTGACAGCCCCTGCTTCGTGTATCCATGGCCGTCCTAGCAAACAACTATATGCGGGAATAATGTCCATAACCTGGAAGGTTATCAAGAACAAATGTGGTCCTATATGGATGGGTAAGTGTTGTACCCCAAAATTTGCCCTCCCATATTCTCCAAGAAATTGCCAAGCCAAGCTTCAAAATTCCCCAAGGATTGCACAGTCAAAGAGCCTCCTATACAGTCAAAACTAGGGTTTGTGTTCTGATCAAGAAAAGGAAGTTTTCAAAGGTCCAATCAAGCCTCATGTGCCTACAAACATGGTCAAGGATCCTCATATCAAGTTCCAAGGCATCCAGCTCAAAATTGCACAGTCAAAACCCTAGATTGCACTACAGTCAACTGTAGGGGCAAAATGGTCATTTGACAGTCAAAAGTTCAAATTTTTGGTCAACACATCATTTTGAAGCCACAAACATCATTTGATCAATGTTTGATCATGATTCTCAAAATTTGGCTCAGAAATCATCAAAGATGCAAAAGTTTCCTTATTTGGACAGCTGAAAAAGTCAACTGAAATTGACCAGGGCATAACTTTCACATGGATTATCAGAAAAATTCCATCCAAAGCTCATTTTGAAGAGAAAGACATTTCCTACAACTCATTTTCATACTTCAAGTCCAAGAAATACTCTCACAAA
Organism: Vicia faba; assembly: GCA_948472305.1. NCBI lineage: Eukaryota > Viridiplantae > Streptophyta > Magnoliopsida > Fabales > Fabaceae > Vicia > Vicia faba. The sequence goes on along the minus strand of OX451737.1, from coordinate 325,522,959 downwards.
AAGTTATCAATTTCAACATTATAGGTCATTTTCAAAAGTCAACAAAAAGGGACTTTAAGTCAAAGGCCATAACTTGAGATTGGTAAATCAAAATGACATGGGACCAAAGGCATTGGTTAGAGGACTCAAAGACCTTTCCAAAATGTCCAAGAACATGAGAAAAGCTTAAAAATTGAGCAAGTTATGCCTTGTGGAAGTTGGGAAATTTTTGGATATTTTGAAAAGTCAACTTTGATCCAAATGACCTAAAATTGCTAATGGGCCCATTTTTCTTCCATGATCCATCATTCCAAGCCTATGCACGACCACTTGGCCCAAAGGGAAGTATTTTCTCATTTTTTATTTATTTATTTGAATTATTATTTATATTAATTCATTTAAATTATTTAAATACATGAAAAATATCTAACTTGCCTTAACCAATCTTTTTATGCATGATTTGGACTCAATATTTCGTGCACATGCTAATAGGGAAAGATTTGGTGCTAATTGATCATAATTGATACAAAAACCATGTGGAAAAGATGTGAAAAGATCTTGGAAAATCAAATATGCAAAATCATCAATGCCATGGATTTTATTCAATTTTCTTAACCTAATAGCCTCATTACATAAGCACAAAGAGAACCCTAATGAAAGGAGACTGAAAGCTGCGCCCTAGAACACTTTGCAAACTTGAAAATTTTTCCATAAAACTCAAATCTGAAATCAGTGTTCTAGGTGGATTCAAGTCCTAATATTGATTCCATTGGCTTCCTCAAGTCTTCCTGAATACATTCCAACCCCAAACATCCTTCAGAACTCCACGAATTGGTATATTGGACATGAACTGTGCAGCAAAAAACTCAAAATCGTGCATCATGATTTAGACATTTTTACAGCATTTTATCCGTTGATTCATGTTTATCATGATGTTTTGAAGCTTATCAATATGTTCAATTGCTTTTTTCTGTGCTATATACGATTTCGCCATGTTTATTTTCTAGGTTTTTCAGAGCTTGGAATTAGGGTTTTTGCATAGAGGAAAAATTAGGACTCAAGACTACCATGGTTGTATTCAGTAGGTCTGGACGAAGAAGACACCATACTCGCGATGAATTTATGTGCTAAGGAGAGCTATTCACTATTTCTCAATAGCCTACCTAATGAAACGCATGAAAAATGTTGCCTTTGTGTTTTGTTTACAGGGACGATGAAGACGATGAAGCGTGGCAAGCTATGATTCGTTGGTTTTAAAATTCGCGCGTTTTTCAGATAACTAACCAATTTTCTTTTATATTGATTAATAGTTATTATATATTAAAAGAAGTTGAAGTGGTTCAGTGGCGCAGGAAGTGGTTAGCAATGTTAGTGACCTGGGTTCGAGTCCCAGGTCTGAATACTTTCTATATTATTTTTCCATAATGTTTCCCATGCAGCTTCAGTAACGTAGACGTACCATATGCCCCCTCATCCAAGCGTACACGCGTCTAATGGATGCAGATCAAGGGCTACAGATTAAGGAACACGTAAGTCCAGGTCAACGCGCTAATACACAAGCTAAAAAGGTCAAACAAATTGCAAGCTTATTGGGCCAGCATTCTGAGGCCTACACCTCCATGTTGGGACAGAAAACCCCCTTTGGTTTGCTTCTCTATACATTTTTTATTTTATTTTTAATAATGATTTTATTTTCTTTATTTGTTAAAATTAATTAATTATTTCTTTTACAAATTATAAAATATACAAAAAAAAATCAGAAAAGACCAAAAAAATAATAAATATTTTTATTATAATTATTTTCTTGTAAATAAATTAACATATAATGAATTTAGTTTTAATTAGGATTTTTGCAATTTTAATTCTTTTCATATTAAATATAAAAAAGGTAGAATTAGGTTTAATGGACAATTTTTATCCCTTTTAATTTTTTTCCTTTTTTCACCATAATATTATTTATTTATTTATTTTCATAATTAAATTGTACATAAAAATGATTAGGTTTAAATTAGGTCAAATTTCAATATTTTCTTAATAACTAAAAATAATTAGAATTAGGGTTTGCATTTTATTTTAATCTTAATTAATTCTTTTTTTCCATTAAATCTTAAAAAACACAAAATACCAAAAAACACTTAATATTAATTTTAATTCTCATTAACTTCAAATATTTTGCAAAAGGGTCCAACGCCCATGTTTTTAATTCCTTTATTTCGCGTATTTATTTTATATCGTTTAAATAATTATGTATCTCTCCCAAAGCGTTGTAACAATTTTACTTCTCGCACTTTTATTTTGCTTTATTTACTTTTCTGTCAAATCGGGTCCGGTTTAATTTTGGCGATGTGGACCCGCGCCATTTGTAATAGTTGTAGATTTATTTTCCCGCAAATATTTAAACTGTTAAAAAGCATGCAAGAATGAATGACAAAAATAAAAACAAAACGTTAGATCACCAATAACCTGACAAGACAAAAATAAATGAATCTGACACACAAATCACACACCACCCCTAGGGTACGCCTCACTGTTGCCTTGCCTCGAAAGGTGATCGTCGAGTAGAGGACGTTTTAGCAAGTCCTCATGATCCAGGAACCTGGCATGAGGGTAGCTTCTAAGGTGTCTTCCCATTACTCTGGTGATCACACTGTTGCCTTGTCCCTCGAAACGTGGCCGTCGACTATAGGACGTCTTAGTGAGTCCTTATGTCCCATTGATCTGGTTGCCTCAAAACAAGTTGCCTCGGAATAGTCGCCTCGGAATAAAAGATCAATGGCATAAGGGTAGCTTCTAAGGTGTCTTACCTCTGCTCGGTGACCACCATGTCCCTAAAACTCGAATTGACCCGAACACCTCCAACGGTGGTGCTACCTACCTCTCAATGGTGGGATGGCACTACCTTAAGGACATTTACACAGACGAAATCCTTAGGGTAGGTAGGTTCTCAAGGATACTTGCTCTAATTTCAAACAAAACAAAACTACTTTTCATACCAACACATTTTCAAAAGCTTTCTAAGCAAATTTTTCAAACACTCTGACGTATGAGTCGAACTGAAATTTTTCAAAGAAACTTTTTAAAACCCACATTGAAAAGCAAACAAACAATTTTGAAAACACATTGAGCAAGTATCTAAGAGCCCATGGATAACCATGGATAGAAAGGGTGCTAACACCTTCCCTTTCTATAATCTACCTCCCGAACCGAGAGCAATCTCTTTAAGGAATTTTTCTGTGCTTTTGTCCTTTCCATTTGGAGAAAATAAAAGACGGTGGCGACTCTTGCTTCCGCGACATTTCGCGAACCAGCGTTAAACAGTCAGTTCCAGATCCACCGATCACAGAACTGGCGACTCTGCTGGGGAAACACTTAAAGTGGGGTGTACCTTAGAGCTAGGTCATAACTATGTTTTCAATTGTCTTCTTCGCTTGCTTTATTCTTGTGGGTTGCTTGGGAGTTCTATAGATCCTAACCCGGATCTGGGGAATACCTTTCTTAGAAAGTAGCAACAAGGCTGTGAGGGAACTGTGCGGGGTATACCGACATGGTTGAAACAGTCTGCTACGTTGATGTGGCACTTTGGTGTGTACCAGTAACCCTTGAGTTCAGTCAAGGAGAGTACGGGGCCTCCGCGTGGTGTCGTGAAGCATCAACAGACCTTAGGAACCTTAATTGAACTATCTTGGCCTCTTTAGGGTAGTGAGATAACTGACTTTGGTGCAGTCCGAGGTTGGTTGATACTCGATACTACGCTCAATTGAGGGTTGCTTTCCTGGAATATTTCGGTCGCCAGTTCAGTGGCTAAATCGAAACGATGAACAATGAAAGCAATCCCGTGATATTGGGAACCTTAGAACCCGGTTACTTTGATTAGGACAGGTTGAACCCACCAACTCCCAGAGGGTACTACCCAGACCCCATGCTGGCCTTAAACCTTAAGGGCTTGTCTTGTGTGCCTTGTGTGCCCTACATGTTTGTCTTTGTAAATATCTGTGGTGTGTTTAAATCATAGCATCATGACATCATCCAGCATCATATGCATTGACTAACCATTTCAGGGGTTCGAATTTTCATCTTTGTTCTTGTTTTGTAGGACATGGAAACTGTTCGTAGAAAGACCATTCAAGTCAGTCTTGTAAGGGTCCCTCCTCAGCTTAAGGAGCTTATATCCAGGATTCCCGAGAACTCTTCATTCAGTGAAAGACATGGAAGCCTCATCAGTTTGGTCAACACCAACATTGAGGAAGATATGATAAAGGTCCTGTTCCAATTCTTTGACCCCCTGCATCACTGTTTCACCTTCCTGGACTATCAGTTGGTACCTACATTGGAGGAGTTCTCCCGGCTCCTGAAGATTCCTATCCTTGATCAGCTACCCTTCAACGGTACAGAAAAGGAACCCAAGCTTGAAGAGATTGCTAAAGCCTTGCACCTACAGTCCTCTGACCTCAAGGGACATTGGGAAGTTAGAAGTGGTATCAAAGGGTTCTTAGCCAGGTTTCTGTTTGAAAAGGCCCTTGAATGTTGGAACTCCCTTGACTTGCAAGCTTTTGAAGAGGTTGTGGCCCTCCTTGTTTATGGGCTGGTGTTGTTCCCTAATCCAGACCAGCTTATTGATATCAATGCTGTCCAGGAATCCTATACCTACATTGCTGGGGGACATCCTTCACTCATGTTACACTCGAACCATGAGAAAAAGAGGTGTCCTTATGTGTTGCACTCCTCTCCTGGGAAGGTGGTTTATTTCGCACCTTCCACAATCAGTCTTGAAGAATGAGCGGGGTTTGAGATGGTCACAACGGTTGATGACTCTTACACATGCAGATATACATTGGTGCCCTAGGTCCAGAGAAGATGTCACCATCATTGATCGTTGCGGGGAGTACCCTAATGTTCCTTTACTTGGAATCAGAGGAGGTATTACTTACAACCCATGCTTGGCTTGGAGACAGTTTGGTTATGCTCGGAGGGATGGTCCTCATGATATGTTAATTCCTGACATAGTTTTTGACTTCGACAACGATACTCAAGGACTTCGCCAGAGATTCATCAGAGCCTGGAGGATGCCAAGTAGGATAGACAGCAAGACACTGGGGCACAGGAACTCCATACCTTTGGAACCTTATCTCAAGTGGGTACGAGCCCACTCCCAGAAGTTAGTGATGCCTTATCCTCATATGCTCCCGGTAATCAAAGAACCAGTCTTGGAAGGGGAAGTATCCTACACTATTCAGCACCCTGATATGCCCACATCCTGGGAAGAGATGCAGAAGAGCTGGATCCAGCTTAAGGAAGAAAGGAATTCTCTTGAGACTAATCTACATGCCAGTGAAAAGAAGGTCTTGGAACTCACCCGTCTGTTGCATGAGGAGAGGAATCTTAACACTTATATAGCTCCAAAGAGGATGCGCAGTGTATTTTGGGATTGATTTGATTTTTGTATTATTTGCCCATGAGGCTTTGATGTACTAAACAATTATTTCCTTAATGATAACGTGTGTTCCTTTTTGTCTACAACAAAGTTGAATTTTCGAACCCTTGAATGCATTGCATAAACACATATCATTCATCATGTGCATAGCAGGTTTTTCCTCTTTTCAGGTTGCTTACAGTTCTTCGCTGTTTATTTCAGCATCATGAATCCTGACTCGTCAGCAACTGAGACCACTATCAAGGCTCTTCAGGCGCAGAATGCGCAGTTTCAGGAACTAATCATGGGCTTGGCTCAAGGCCAGGCAGAATTGAAGGCTATGCTCCTGAAGAAGGAGAAGAAGAAGAAGAGAAGGACTGTTCTGTTCAACTCGGGCCGAAGGTTTGGCAATACTCTGCAACAGGGAGAAGCTGGTTCTTCTGTTGACAAGAATAGTCCTCAGGCAGAAGCAAGGGTTCCTAGTCCGGTAGTCTCCGACAACGAGACTGATTTTGATGAAGAGCAGTATCCTCCTGCAGACGACAGATACAAGCAACTGGAGGACAGGTTGAAGGCTATGGAAGTTCAACAGGTACCTGGGCTGGATTTTGGAGATCTGGGTTTGTCTACTGGTGTGATTATCCCGCACAAGTTCAAGGCACCATCCTTCTCTAAGTATGATGGGGCATCTTGTCCCAAGCTGCACTTAAGGTCCTATGTTCGGAAAATGCAACCGTACTCTGCGGATAAGAATTTGTGGATCCACTTCTTCCAGGAGAGTCTTTCAGGGACTCATCTCGAATGGTTCTATCAGCTGGATGGGACCAAGGTTCGTAACTGGGAGGAGTTGGCTACTGCTTTCTATAAGCAGTATCAATATAATGCCGACCTTGCCCCTACACGTACCCAACTCCAGGGTATGTCGTTAGGTGCAAGTGAAGGTTTTAAAGAGTACGCTCAGAAGTGGAGAGACCTGGCTGGCAGGGTGCAGCCACCATTGACTGATCGGGAGTTGGTAGACATGTTCTTGGGGACCTTATCTGGGCCGTTTTTCAACCATCTCATTGGGAATTCCTCTGCCGGGTTCACTGATTTGATTCTGACTGGAGAGAGAATTGAAGCTGGGTTAAAATCTGGTAAGATTGCGAAGGGTGCATCATCTAGTGCAGAGAAGAAACCCTTCAAGAAGGAGTCTAGCGCCGTGTATGGTTCCAGGAATTCGGAAAGACCTGATCGCCGCCAATCTGTCAGTGCGGTAATGATCGCCAAGCCTGCTGCCGCTCCCCGGCCAAACAATCCTCAAAGGGCTGATAGACCCCGGAGAGAGTTTACCCGATTAAGCATGACCCTATCGCAAATCCTGCCACAGTTGCTATCCACCAATTTGGTGACTGTCAAGGAGGCGCCAAAGTTCTCAAATACTACCTCTCCTAAGTACAACCCGAATGCTCGTTGTGCTTACCATTCAGACAGCCCGGGGCATGCCACTGATGACTGTTGGGCCCTAAAGAATAAGCTGCAAGACCTTATTGATGCCAAGGAGGTACAGTTTGAGGCATCTGAGAAGCCTAATGTGGTGACGGCTCCCCTACCTGCTCATGGAGTAAATGCTGTTGGGGACGAAGACGAAGTGGACGATGCTGAGTTTGATAGCTGGATTTACCCGGCAACCGACGGCGGATCTAACAATTGGAGTGCAAAAGACAATATCTCTGTTTCTCTTGTTACTAAGTAATAAGTTTCTTTGTTTCGTTATTTTTGTAATAAACAATGAATAAACTCTTTGGCCCGGTGTCTTACCCGAGGCACCGTGGTATCATTTGTGAGGGCATATAAATTGTCATTTCATATATCATGAATGAAAATCTTGGACGTATTTTCGCATTACAAATATTGTGCTCCTTTTCTGTCTTTCCTTCCTTTACATATATTTCAAAACAGCTGTATTTACACACACACTCACTCATACAGGTTTCAATCCACTCTGGATCTTACTGATAACAACTCTGCTACTGCCAGTTATGACTTCGAAAATCCGATCAACTTAGCCGAAGACGAAGGTGAAGATGATTGCGAAGTGCCTGGTGAGCTTGCAAGACTGTTGCTTCAGGAAGAGAGGGCAATTCAACCCCATGAAGAGCCAGTGGAAACCATAAACTTGGGTACTGAGGCAGACAAGAAAGAGGTAAAGATTGGTGCCAACCTAGAGCTCAGCGTGAAGCAACGGTTAGCCAAGATGTTACATGACTATATGGAGATCTTTGCCTGGTCCTACGAAGACATGCCCGGGTTGGATACCGATATTGTGGTCCATCACTTGCCAACTAAGGAAGACTGCCCTCCAGTTAAGCAAAAGGTCCGTCGGATGCGTCCAGAGATGTCTGAAAAGATTAAGGCCGAGGTTATGAAACAGTTTGATGCCGGGTTCCTTGCAGTGACTTCTTACCCTCAGTGGGTTGCTAATGTGGTGCCGGTACCTAAGAAGGACGGTAAGGTCAGAATGTGTGTCGACTACAGGGATCTGAACAGGGCTAGCCCCAAGGATGACTTCCCCTTACCTCACATTGATGTCCTTGTTGATAATACGGCTCAGCACAAAGTGTTCTCTTTCATGGATGGCTTTTCAGGTTACAATCAGATCAAAATGGCACCTGAAGACATGGAAAAGACTACATTTGTTACTCAATGGGGCACCTTCTGCTACAAGGTCATGCCTTTCGGGTTGAAGAACGCTGGGGCAACCTACCAACGTGCCATGGTTGCTTTATTTCATGATATGATCCATCATGAGATAGAGGTGTATGTGGATAACATGATCGCAAGGTCCCAGACTGAGGAAGAGCACCTAGATCATCTGCAGAAGTTGTTTGACCGGTTGAAACTGTACAAGCTGAGATTGAACCCGAACAAGTGCACCTTCGGGGTAAGATCTGGAAAGTTGCTAGGCTTCGTGGTCAGTGATAAAGGAATACAAGTGGACCCTGCTAAGGTCAAAGCCATTCAAGAAATGCCAATTCCTAAGACAGAGAAGGAAGTCAGAGGCTTTTTAGGACGCCTGAATTACATTGCTCGATTCATCTCGCATCTAACCGCTACTTGTGAACCAATCTTCAAGCTGCTGAAGAAAGATCAGGTAGTACGTTGGAATGATGAATGTCAGGCTGCTTTTGACAAGATCAAAGAGTATCTCCAAGAACCACCTATCCTTATGCCACCGGTTGAAGGGAGACCTCTGATACTATACCTGACAGTGCTTGACAACTCAATGGGGTGTGTGCTGGGGCAGCATGACGAGTCTGGCCGAAAAGAGCATGCCATTTATTACCTTAGCAAAAAGTTTACCGACTGTGAGACCCGATACTCACTGCTTGAGAAAACTTGCTGCGCTTTGGTATGGGCTGCTCGCCGGCTGAGACAGTATATGCTGACTCATACCACCTTATTGATCTCAAAAATGGATCTTATTAAGTATATATTTGAAAAGCCTGCTCTGTCTGGGAGAATTGCAAGATGGCAAATGATCTTGACGGAATACGACATTCAGTACACGACCCAGAAAGCCATCAAGGGAAGTGTATTGGCAGACCACCTGGCTCATCAAGCTGTAGATGATTATCAGTCAATGAACTTCGAGTTCCCAGATGAAAGCATCATGATTGTGACTGATTGTGAAGTATCTGGACCGGATGAAGGACCTGAACCAGGATCCCGATGGTCTATGCACTTTGACGGAGCCTCCAATGCTTTGGGTAATGGTATCGGCGCCATAATCATATCTCCTCAAGGTACTCATACTCCACTCACTGCCCGGCTGTGTTTCAACTGTACCAACAACATGGCGGAGTATGAGGCGTGCATCATGGGTCTTCAAGCTGCGATTGACCTAAGGATCAAGTTTCTGAGTGTCTTCGGAGATTCCGCTCTGGTGATTAATCAGATCAAAGGAGAGTGGGATACGAAACATCCAAACCTGATTCCTTACAGAGAATGTGTGTTGACCCTGATCCCCCACTTCACAAAGATAACCTTTGAGCATTTTCCGAGAGAAGAGAATCAGTTAGCGGACGCGTTAGCTACAATGTCTTCAATGTTCAAGGTTAAATGGGATAATGAGGCTCCCCGGATCATCATCTGGAAGCTGGACGAACCGGCATACTGTTGTGATCTCGAAACTGAATTGGTGACTGAGAAGCCTTGGTACCATGAGGTAAAGAGATATCTGGAAGCTCAGGAATACCCTGAAGGTGCATCTATCAATGATAAGAAATTCCTGAGAAGGTTCGCAGCCAAATTCTTCCTCAGCAACGGCATCCTGTACAAGCGAAACCATGATTCCACCTTACTGCGCTGCGTAGACAAAGCTGAAGCAGAAAGGATCATGGAAGAGCTACATGAAGGGACCTTTGGTACGCATTCCAGTGGACATACTATGGCTAAGAAAATCCTACGGGCAGGATATTATTGGTCCACCATGGAAGCTGACTGCTACCAACATTCCAGGACATGCCACAAGTGCCAGATCTATGCAGACAAGGTGCATGTTCCTCCGGTGCCCCTGAATGTTCTGACTGCGCCTTGGCCGTTTGCGATGTGGGGCATAGACATGATCGGTGAGATAAAACCTACAGCATCCAATGGACATCGCTTCATCCTAGTGGCGATTGATTATTTTACAAAGTGGGTCGAGGCAGCTTCCTATGCTACAGTAACCAAGACTGTTGTGGCACGATTCATTCGGCACAACCTGATCTGCCGGTATGGCGTCCCAGAGCGAATTATTACAGACAACGGTACCAATCTGAACAACAAGATGATCGCTGAGCTCTGCGAACAATTCAAGATACAGCACCACAATTCTTCTCCTTATAGACCGAAGATGAATGGGGCTGTAGAAGCAGCGAATAAGAACATCAAGAAAATCGTGCAGAAGATGACAGTGACTTATAAAGATTGGCACGAGATGTTACCGTTCGCTCTACATGGGTACCGTACCTCAGCTAGGACGTCAACCGGGGCAACTCCTTTCTCTCTGGTTTATGGCATGGAGGCAGTCTTGCCGATCGAAGTACAAATTCCCTCTCTCCGGATAATGAAGGATGCAAACCTGAACGAGGATGATTGGATCCAGACACGACTTGATCAGCTCAACCTCATTGATGAAAAGAGACTTGCTGCTATCTGTCATGGTCAAACGTATCAGAAACGGATGATCAAGGCATTTAACAAAAAGGTCAAACCACAGGAATATCGAGTTGGGGATCTGGTAATCAAGCGAATCATCCTTCCTCAGAGTGATCCAAGGGGAAAATGGACCCCTACGTACGAAGGGCCATTTGTGGTTAAGCATGTGTTCTCAGGAGGAGCAATGATATTAACCAATATGGATGGTGACGACCTTCCTCACCCTGCCAATGCAGACATAGTTAAAAAATACTACGCATGAACAAAGACCCGCTAGGCTGACATGCCTAGGCAAAAATTAGGGCTTCCCGGCGAACCAAAAGGGTTCGGGCAAAATGAAGGGATGAAAATGAAAAATGTACACCCGGCAAGTCGAAAACCTGAAAAGGCGGCTTGGGCAAAAATGGGTATCCCGGTGGACTGAAAACCCGAAAGGGCGGTCCAGGCAAAAATTAAGGATAAAAGCGTAATACTATGTCTCATCGATCACTTTGCATCCAGAATCCGGTATCTACATCAAGCTCAGACGGCATCGATCAGTCAGCTTCACTTTCAACCAAGGTCATCAAGTGATGAGACGCTCGGAGTTATAAAGACAATAGCAGGGTTGAAACTCAGTGGGATCATTCATATTTCACACAGCTGTTTTATTTCCTTTTGTACAAACTTGTATAAACTCTTTTGCTCGGCGACGTTCTCTTACTAGGACGTCAGCCTCTTGTACACAAAACGCCTATTCACAGGCCATTCAAAATCAATACAAATATATTTTCAGTTAAAACGTGCCAATTGTTTTTCTTTTCCTATTTTGTTTTGCGAAGAACGTCCAAGGTTCAATTTGTGATATAGGCATTGACAATAATTTGCTAACTCATAAATATTTGCATACGAAACAAAGGAATTAGTTGCAGGTGACACTAGAAACAGGGGCAATAAAAAGTTGCCTGAGCAGTCTAATTGTTCTATCCTCCAAGGTACCAAGGTAGGTTCAACTAAAGAACGTAACCAGATACCTTAAACCCCCAGAGAGTAAGTCAGCAGTCAATACACTCTCTCCAAAATATATCAACAAATCTCAAGGAAGTTGGGCATCCTCCAGCAGATCTCAACATTCCCCAACAATCTACAAGCATCCCCGGCAGTCTTGGTCTAAAGATTGTTCCCTGGCGGTGTATCAACATTCAATGGAGTCACTTCCCCAGCATACCAAAACTTCCCCAGGAAAGTCCAATCCAGTTCCCCAGGAAATTTGGAATTCATATCCCCCAAGCAGTAAGCTTATCCCCAGTAGATTCTGGAAGCTTATCCTCGCAAAGCACGAACGCGTTTCCCGGCTTTATTTAAAGAGTTATTTCCCTACTAGGATATAACTGGGTTATCCTCAGCCAAAAGCCACGGAAAGAGTATCGTCGACAAAATCTTCTTATCCCCAGCGAAGTCTATCAACACTTCCAGCACGACAAAGATATCTTCAGCAAGTCATTCTTAACAATTCAGCGAAGCATCCTCTCTCCCCACAGAGTATTACTCCCAGCATGGTCGCTAGAGTATCTTTTCTCCCCGCAGAATCTTCCGTTTGCCAAGTTTATTCCGCAACGGAGTCATCTTCTCCTACCGGTATCCTTGCAGCTATCATCCCCAGCGGAAGCAAAAGCTTATTCTTCAACATCAGCCCAGGAGTGACTTCCCGGCACCCGTCAAGGATTTATTTTCCTAGACGAAAACATACATAAACATCACATACATCATTATGACATGCATAGACGCATCATATCATACAAATCTCATTTATGTTGAGAACATCATTTGCCTGATTCATATCATGTATTGCATACGACTGACCTTTACCTTGCAGGAAAGATGCAGTTGAAATTCTCAAACATATTTCAAGGCCTTCTCTAGTCCAGCTAAATCGACTCCAAACAGATTTTTCTGATAAAGACTCAGTAGAAGTTATCCTATGGTTCCCTCTCCAACGGCGAGTGAGGTGGTAATTCCTTCCCCAGATGTTTCCCTCTCCGACATGAGCGTGAGGTGATAGTCTCTTATGGTCCCCTCTCCAACGGCGAGTGAGGTGGTAATTCCTTTTTCAGATGTTTCCCTCTCCGACATGAGCGTGAGGTGATAGTCTCTTATGGTCCCCTCTCCAACGGCGAGTGAGGTGGTAATTCCTTTTTCAGATGTTTCCCTCTCCGACATGAGCGTGAGGTGATAGTCTCTTATGGTCCCCTCTCCAACGGCGAGTGAGGTGGTAATTCCTTCCCAGATGTTTCCCTCTCCGGCGGTGAGTGAGGTGATAACTCCTTTCAGATTATAATTTCCTATAGTTCCCTCTCCAACGGTGAGTGAGGTGACTCCCTTTGAGATTATAATGTCCTTTGGTCCTCTTCCTGACACTACGAAGATGGTAAATTCCTACCAAGATTTTCTCAACAAGCGTTGTTGAGGTTAAAAACATCCAAGGTTCTCTGACCATTCATGCTAAGGTGGTAACCATCCCTGGTTTATTCATCATCTTGTGAAGCTCCAGACTCAGCTCCTGTAACCAGTCAGGACACATCTGTATCAAGCATCTGAAAATCAGCTCCTGCAACGTGTCAGGTACTCATCTTTCTTTTGCAGGTATACAGGTTCTCGCTAAGGAATCTCTTACGCGATCAACATCCAAATGGAGTCTGTAAGCCCATCATCCTACCCAGCAATCTCCCAAATGGCATCTATAAGCCCATTCCCCATCACTACTACCACGTGAGCGCAAATTTCTAGGGCACTCTAGTGTCCAATCATCTTCTACCCTCGGATTACGAAAGGCACGTCTGCCAATCTGCATCCTCAGGTCCAAGAAGATTGAACAGGGGCAACTGTTGTACCCCAAAATTTGCCCTCCCATATTCTCCAAGAAATTGCCAAGCCAAGCTTCAAAATTCCCCAAGGATTGCACAGTCAAAGAGCCTCCTATACAGTCAAAACTAGGGTTTGTGTTCTGATCAAGAAAAGGAAGTTTTCAAAGGTCCAATCAAGCCTCATGTGCCTACAAACATGGTCAAGGATCCTCATATCAAGTTCCAAGGCATCCAGCTCAAAATTGCACAGTCAAAACCCTAGATTGCACTACAGTCAACTGTAGGGGCAAAATGGTCATTTGACAGTCAAAAGTTCAAATTTTTGGTCAACACATCATTTTGAAGCCACAAACATCATTTGATCAATGTTTGATCATGATTCTCAAAATTTGGCTCAGAAATCATCAAAGATGCAAAAGTTTCCTTATTTGGACAACTGAAAAAGTCAACTGAAATTGACCAGGGCATAACTTTCACATGGATTATCAGAAAAATTCCATCCAAAGCTCATTTTGAAGAGAAAGACATTTCCTACAACTCATTTTCATACTTCAAGTCCAAGAAATACTCTCACAAAAAGTTATCAATTTCAACATTATAGGTCATTTTCAAAAGTCAACAAAAAGGGACTTTAAGTCAAAGGCCATAACTTGAGATTGGTAAATCAAAATGACATGGGACCAAAGGCATTGGTTAGAGGACTCAAAGACCTTTCCAAAATGTCCAAGAACATGAGAAAAGCTTAAAAATTGAGCAAGTTATGCCTTGTGGAAGTTGGGAAATTTTTGGATATTTTGAAAAGTCAACTTTGATCCAAATGACCTAAAATTGCTAATGGGCCCATTTTTCTTCCATGATCCATCATTCCAAGCCTATGCACGACCACTTGGCCCAAAGGGAAGTATTTTCTCATTTTTTATTTATTTATTTGAATTATTATTTATATTAATTCATTTAAATTATTTAAATACATGAAAAATATCTAACTTGCCTTAACCAATCTTTTTATGCATGATTTGGACTCAATATTTCGTGCACATGCTAATAGGGAAAGATTTGGTGCTAATTGATCATAATTGATACAAAAACCATGTGGAAAAGATGTGAAAAGATCTTGGAAAATCAAATATGCAAAATCATCAATGCCATGGATTTTATTCAATTTTCTTAACCTAATAGCCTCATTACATAAGCACAAAGAGAACCCTAATGAAAGGAGACTGAAAGCTGCGCCCTAGAACACTTTGCAAACTTGAAATTTTTTCCATAAAACTCAAATCTGAAATCAGTGTTCTAGGTGGATTCAAGTCCTAATATTGATTCCATTGGCTTCCTCAAGTCTTCCTGAATACATTCCAACCCCAAACATCCTTCAGAACTCCACGAATTGGTATATTGGACATGAACTGTGCAGCAAAAAACTCAAAATCGTGCATCATGATTTAGACATTTTTACAGCATTTTATCCGTTGATTCATGTTTATCATGATGTTTTGAAGCTTATCAATATGTTCAATTGCTTTTTTCTGTGCTATATACGATTTCGCCATGTTTATTTTCTAGGTTTTTCAGAGCTTGGAATTAGGGTTTTTGCATAGAGGAAAAATTAGGACTCAAGACTACCATGGTTGTATTCAGTAGGTCTGGACGAAGAAGACACCATACTCGCGATGAATTTATGTGCTAAGGAGAGCTATTCGCTATTTCTCAATAGCCTACCTAATGAAACGCATGAAAAACGTTGCCTTTGTGTTTTGTTTACAGGGACGATGAAGACGATGAAGCGTGGCAAGCTATGATTCGTTGGTTTTAAAATTCGCGCGTTTTTCAGATAACTAACCAATTTTCTTTTATATTGATTAATAGTTATTATATATTAAAAGAAGTTGAAGTGGTTCAGTGGCGCAGGAAGTGGTTAGCAATGTTAGTGACCTGGGTTCGAGTCCCAGGTCTGAATACTTTCTATATTATTTTTCCATAATGTTTCCCATGCAGCTTCAGTAACGTAGACGTACCATATGCCCCCTCATCCAAGCGTACACGCGTCTAATGGATGCAGATCAAGGGCTACAGATTAAGGAACACGTAAGTCCAGGTCAACGCGCTAATACACAAGCTAAAAAGGTCAAACAAATTGCAAGCTTATTGGGCCAGCATTCTGAGGCCTACACCTCCATGTTGGGACAGAAAACCCCCTTTGGTTTGCTTCTCTATACATTTTTTATTTTATTTTTAATAATGATTTTATTTTCTTTATTTGTTAAAATTAATTAATTATTTCTTTTACAAATTATAAAATATACAAAAAAAATCAGAAAAGACCAAAAAAATAATAAATATTTTTATTATAATTATTTTCTTGTAAATAAATTAACATATAATGAATTTAGTTTTAATTAGGATTTTTGCAATTTTAATTCTTTTCATATTAAATATAAAAAAGGTAGAATTAGGTTTAATGGACAATTTTTATCCCTTTTAATTTTTTTCCTTTTTTCACCATAATATTATTTATTTATTTATTTTCATAATTAAATTGTACATAAAAATGATTAGGTTTAAATTAGGTCAAATTTCAATATTTTCTTAATAACTAAAAATAATTAGAATTAGGGTTTGCATTTTATTTTAATCTTAATTAATTCTTTTTTTCCATTAAATCTTAAAAAACACAAAATACCAAAAAACACTTAATATTAATTTTAATTCTCATTAACTTCAAATATTTTGCAAAAGGGTCCAACGCCCATGTTTTTAATTCCTTTATTTCGCGTATTTATTTTATATCGTTTAAATAATTATGTATCTCTCCCAAAGCGTTGTAACAATTTTACTTCTCGCACTTTTATTTTGCTTTATTTACTTTTCTGTCAAATCGGGTCCGGTTTAATTTTGGCGATGTGGACCCGCGCCATTTGTAATAGTTGTAGATTTATTTTCCCGCAAATATTTAAACTGTTAAAAAGCATGCAAGAATGAATGACAAAAATAAAAACAAAACGTTAGATCACCAATAACCTGACAAGACAAAAATAAATGAATCTGACACACAAATCACACACCACCCCTAGGGTACGCCTCACTGTTGCCTTGCCTCGAAAGGTGATCGTCGAGTAGAGGACGTTTTCGCAAGTCCTCATGATCCAGGAACCTGGCATGAGGGTAGCTTCTAAGGTGTCTTCCCATTACTCTGGTGATCACACTGTTGCCTTGTCCCTCGAAACGTGGCCGTCGACTATAGGACGTCTTAGTGAGTCCTTATGTCCCATTGATCTGGTTGCCTCAAAACAAGTTGCCTCGGAATAGTCGCCTCGGAATAAAAGATCAATGGCATAAGGGTAGCTTCTAAGGTGTCTTACCTCTGCTCGGTGACCACCATGTCCCTAAAACTCGAATTGACCCGAACACCTCCAACGGTGGTGCTACCTACCTCTCAATGGTGGGATGGCACTACCTTAAGGACATTTACACAGACGAAATCCTTAGGGTAGGTAGGTTCTCAAGGATACTTGCTCTAATTTCAAACAAAACAAAACTACTTTTCATACCAACACATTTTCAAAAGCTTTCTAAGCAAATTTTTCAAACACTCTGACGTATGAGTCGAACTGAAATTTTTCAAAGAAACTTTTTAAAACCCACATTGAAAAGCAAACAAACAATTTTGAAAACACATTGAGCAAGTATCTAAGAGCCCATGGATAACCATGGATAGAAAGGGTGCTAACACCTTCCCTTTCTATAATCTACCTCCCGAACCGAGAGCAATCTCTTTAAGGAATTTTTCTGTGCTTTTGTCCTTTCCATTTGGAGAAAATAAAAGACGGTGGCGACTCTTGCTTCCGCGACATTTCGCGAACCAGCGTCAAACAGTCAGTTCCAGATCCACCGATCACAGTAAGTCCACTTCACCGATGACAGATTTCCTCGACCCATCAAAAGCCTTCACAATGATGCCACTCGGGCGCATATGAGTTCCTTGATACTTTAACTTCATGAGGGTACTTCTCGGTATAACATTCAATGCAGATCCTTTATCAATTAACACATTGGATAGCGAGTCATTCTTGCAGTTCATGGATATGTGGAGGGCCATGTTATGATTCCTCCCTTCATCTAGTAACTCATCATCGCAGAAACTCAAGTTGTTACATGACGTAATGTTTCCAATTACGCTTCTGAATTAACCTAACGGCATGTCATTATCTACAAAAGCTTGATCTAGTACTCTCATCAGTGATTCTCTATGAGCGGAGGAATTCATCAATAAAGCTAGGATGGATATCTTTGAAGGAGTCTGCAATAGCTGATCTGCAATTTTGTAGTCGCTCATCTTAATTATCTTCAAGATATCATCCACTTCTTTCTCTAATGTGGCCTCACTAGTCTCTCCTGCAGTCTTCTTAGGCTCATCGTTCTCAGCAATTTTCTTTCCAGCAACAACATCTCTTCGAATAACCGGCGCAAACACACGACCACTACGGGTCACCCTGCTATTATCAACTATATTTCCAACATCTGGCATTGGTTGGATGGGAACTTCCACCCCATCTTCTAAGATTGTAGCATTGTATTTGTAAGGCACAACCTTATCTGATTTATAAGGAACAGGTCCTGGCAGTCTAATTACCAATGGGGTAACAACTAGTTTTCTATGGTACTCCACCTCAAGATGAGCGGGTGCACCAAAACAAGGTACAATGACGTTTACACCTTCCTCAACATAATCAGCCCTCAAAAGGTCACTTTCGGCAAACAAATCTTCGTCTGAAGAGAAACACTCATCCGCGGAGGCATACTCTTCCTCTGACTCTTCTTCCATTAAACAAACTTCAACCATATCAATCTCGTGATAATCATCTCTCTGACCTGTGATCTTGATAGTTCCATTGTCTAACAGCAATTGAACACCCTCTCTCATAATAGAACATCCTCGGGGGTCTCGACAACAAACTATGCAAGACCCATATTGGTGTTCCACCTGTCCAGCAGTACGGCAGAAAGTAGCATGCAACTGTACGAGATCTTCATTCAAATGCTCTACTTCAAAAATTCTAAATTCACCCGGACATCCAGAAAACATATTCACTTCCTCTTCATATTCTACCCTAGGCCTGATTATATGAATTAGACTTTCATCCATCATTTCCTATAAATCAGCCTTTATCTTCTTGCAACCCTGTATGTTTGTACTGCAAATAGCACAACCGACGTGGTCATGCGTATAATAACTGAATTCATAGAGCTCTACATGCATCTTCACCAAATCCCCTCTAACCAGATTAATGTCAAATATTCGGAAGTCACCTAGACAACCGACCACCATATTCACAGCATTCACTCCCCCGTGCTTGGGTAGAGGATTGTCTTTCACATTAGGTCCCATGTCTTTGAAAGATAAAATTCCAAACTTCACCAACCTTTGCACTTCATTCCTTAAAGGATAACAATTTTCAACACTATGCCCTGGTGCTCCCTGATGAAAGGCACACGTCTGGTCAGCTTTGTAATACCAATGCAATGGTGATGGTACAGCTGGAGGTGGTCGTGTCTGGACCAACTTCTTATGAATCAATGCTGGTAGTAGCTCTGCATAACTCATGAGAATAGGGTCATAGTTCTCCCTTCTCCGATTATTCCCTTGGTTCCCCTGCTGGGAGTGTCTTTGATAAGCAACGGTAGTCGAAGCGGCATTCATAACAGGAGTCACTGAAGCAACTTGCTGGTGACACTGATAATTCCTTCTAGGAGCATTCACTTTCCTCTCTTGTATGACAACATTTGTATCCCCCTCTTTCTTCTTTGTAAACCCATAAGCTGGCTTCTTCACACCTCCGAACCCTTCACCCTTTGCCAAACGGCCTTCTCTTACTGCCTCTTCTAGGCGGACACCCATCCCTACCATCTCTGTAAAATCACTTGGGGAACTTGCTACCATTCTTTCGTAGTAGAAAGCGCCTAGCATCTTCAGAAAAATTTTACTCATTTCCTTCTCCTCCATGAGAGGAATCACTTGTGCAGCCACTTCGTGCTATCTCTGCACATACTCTTTGAACGATTCTCTGTCTTTCTGAACCATGGCCCTAAGCTGGTCACGATCGGGCGCCATGTCCATATTGTACTTGTATTGTTTAATGAATGCTTCTCCTAAATCATTAAAAGTATGGATGTTGGCGCTGTCTAAACTCATGTACCATTTCAACGTTGCGCCGGTCAGACTATCCTGGAAAAAGTGAATCAGCAGACGCTGATCATTGGTGTGGATAGACATTCTCCTTACATACATCACCAAGTGAGCACGAGGGCAAGTGTTGCCTTTGTACTTCTCAACCTCCGGGACCTTGAACTTAGCAGGCACTTTGAAATTCGGGACCAAACACAACTCCTTCACATTATGCCCAAATAACTCTTTTCCCCTAAGAGCCTTCATCTCTCTTTGCATTCTATCAAACTGCTCTTGGAAATCATCCATTATGTCATAAAGACCCAAGTCTTCACTCGGCGGAGGGAAAGGACGACATACATCTTCATTAGCAAACGAAACCAAATTCACCGAAGGAGGTGCAACAAGAACAACATGCACCACAGGAGGTGCTGGAGTAACAACATTTGGAACCACTGGAGCATCTTGGGGGTCCAAATTGAAACCTTCAGGTGCAAAATTCTACGGCATTCCCCACGGATAACCCTGAGGCATACGGTTTTGAACAACAGTCGGAGTAGCGGATACGGGAACAGTTGGAACTTCAGCATTTTCCCTTATTGGTTGAGGTTGAACACTCGGTGGCTGATTCTGAGCAACCACCAGAGCTTCCATCAGAGTAGTCAAATTGGCCAAGCCATCCTTCAAAGCAGAAACTTCTTCACGTAGCTCGCGATTCTCCTGTTCTAAATTGTCCATCTTCTTTTTGAAGTTAGCCCGAGTGTTGTAATGATGAGTCAGCTTGCTGAACGAAGCAAAAAGCTGGGTAAGGCACCTGGATATGCATAATAAATGCAAGAAGTATGTGCAATATGATGCATGATATGCAATGCATATGTTTATTTTTACTTTATCATTTAATATTTTAAGGGATTTAACGTTTATAGACATATTGCAAACATCAAAATAATAAAGCATTTGAAATACTGAAAACTTTTATTATAATAACTTCAAAATGGATTACAAGTTTCAATGATCCCAAGTACGAGATGAAAATACAATCTAAAAATCCTGAGAGAAATAAACTGATAGAGATCAATCTGTACGCTGGCGCTTCCCTGTGAGCCTGGCAATCTGAGCCCTCAACCTCTGGTTTTCTTCCACCTGTCTGATGGCAACCTCCTTCCAATCATCTGAAGCAGGAAGTGAGTGATCAACACCTGTTTGAGGCTTAGGAGAAAATAAATCCCACTGCCTCTCCATAGACTCTACTGCTCAACTCTCAAGGATCTCGATCAAATCGTCTTTTTCCTTCAAGTCTGCTCTGTAGGAACTCTCTAAAGTCTGGAACTTGTTCTTCCAAGCATCCTTTTCCTGTTGCATCCTAACCAAAGCGAGTTGCAGTTCTTCTAGATCATTTAATAAGGGAGGAGTGGTCTTCACAAACAGATCAGGCATGGGTGTCTCCCGAGTATACGGCATCTTCAACTGGATGGCTCTCGATCGGACCCACTAAAGATATGGCTCCAAAGAAACAGCACCCCTAGGTCTCAAATCCTTCCTACTCTTCTTATGAATGTGACGCCAGACCTTCACAATCTGCTCCCTAGCTTCCATGTGGTCTTCTCCTTCCTTCAGAAAGAAACTACTCAAATGAGTACTGTTTGGTTTATCCCTCATCAGATAACCAAGCTATCGCCGTGCAAGAACAGGGTTATAGTTAATTCCTCCCTTTGTACCAAGAAGAGGTACATTGGGGAAACTACCACAACTGCCAATAATCTCCACATCCTGATAAGCTTGATGATACCAATAAATATCCGAGTGAGTAAGTGCCATGATCTTAGGAGCCCAACGGGGTTCCTTCTTGACATCCCAAAAAGCATCAGACTGAGGCATATGGGAGATGAACCACCGGTACAACAGAGGCGTGCAACAGATAATCATTCCCCCATGATAAGAATTCTGAAGATGAACAGAGTAATAAGCATCCCCCAACAGTGTAGGAACCGGGTTTCCAACCATGAAAATCCTATGTCGACAAACTTGTCCACATTAGGGAATAAGAATAATCCATAAGCAAGTAAAGAAAAGATGGCCTCGAAAGCAACCGTACTCTTCATCCTGGCAAAGTAACGAGCTTTCTCCAATAAGAACTGAGCTGGTAATTCTCTAATCCCTCCTTTGGTAGTCATATGGGCTTCCACCTCAGACTTCCCCAGATGAATCAAAGCAACAATCTTATGTGGCTTTGGCTCACCCTCCAAACCAGTAAAAGAAACACGATCGGTAACAGGTAAATCCAATAGATAAGAATACTCCTCCAGTGTAGGCATCAACTGATAATCGGAAAAAGTAAAGCAGTGATACACCGGATCATAGAACTGGACCAAAGGAGAGAGAAAAACCTCCTTCATCTTCAACTTTATGAGAGGAATAATGGATCCATACTTCTTCCGAAAGTCTGCAGGACACTCGATCTTTGGAATTAGACTGACCAACTCATCTATCTTGGGATCCTTCAAATTGTATTTCCCGGTCTTTCTTTTTCAAGAATCCATGGTTAACAGTACCTGAGATATTCACAAATAGTCAACCTTTAAATCCCTTGAAATATTATTTTCTCCAAAAGATGCTTATGAGTGCATGGATGCATGATGCAACAATCACACACAAGATCACACATATAGGGTTCATAGGTTCAACGTCACGAGCATGAGGTCGAAGGTACTACCCATAAGGTGTTGGTCTAAAAAGTTACCACCTGCCGAACAAGGTTCTAGAGGTTCCCAGAGTCTACATCCTTCCTTTGGATATTACCAAATTCCCGATTAACTCAGTAATTAGTAATATTCTCAAGAAAGACTCGTCCGAGCGTAGTATCGCGTGACAACTATTTCTGGATTACTCTGTCATAGCTTCCGCACTACACCTAAAAGGCCAAGATAGGTTTGGTTTTCTACGGTCCTCAGTTTCACCAGGCTCCCAGGTCGAAAGCAGTACATCTTCCCGATTACTCGGTAAACGACACTACAACCAAAGGGCCTCCACTGAGTGGGGGATCTCATGCCTCCTTTTTTGGGATTACTCCTCAAATTTAACATGACTATACCGCCCGTCCTATCTTAAAGTTTGCCCAAGTCCGGGTATAGGACTTATGAGTAATCACCAAGCATCCTGAAAACCAGGAAAATCCAAACAAACATATATACAGCATATAACACAAAAAAAAACAATAATAGCACATATACAGATATAAACAAAGATAGGCTTAACCCACTTAGGGATGGACCAGCAAGAGGTCAATCTTTCCCCAGTGAAGTCGCCATTTTTCTGTAGTGGTAGAAATGTTCTAGACTAAACCATTGGATTGACTAGACTTTATATAAATCAAAATAAAAAACGCCACCGTGCTTTATTGTTTCCAAAGGAATGGGAAAAGAGCGAATAACCCAAAAAGGGGGAAAGATTCAAGGTAAGGGGGGTTGGTTATGAAAAGGGAAGGTATTAGCACCCTAAACATCTATGGTACTCCGCAGGAGCCTCTTTGTAAAATCTGTATATTTTGGCTATAAAATGTGTTATATATAAAATGTATAGTGGAGGTGAGAAAAGAAATATATTTTTTTTATGATTTTTGCACCCACCGTGGTTGCGAACCTTTAGTGCTTACGTACCATCTTTCGTGCAATAGGGGATCAGGGTACACGTAGTTCCTCTTTTGAAATTTTGAAACACAAGTGTGTTGGTTAATTTTATGAGATAAGACATCATCGGCATTATCCGTGTGGAAAACATACTTACTACCCACAATCATGAGAAAGGAGAATTTGCATCATCTCAAAGTGGAGGATATGGCTTGGATTTTAAAATCAACAATGCCTCACTCAACACCCAAGTGGAAAATATCTCACTTCACTACATATTGTAGAAGTATGGTTGTTTCCATCACTACAAGGATTGACAAGAGCCTAATATTTTAAGAAAAGTTTAAGGGTAAAAGCCAAAGTGGCAAAATGGTTTGAAATGAGATTGGTTGACTTTTAGTATTCTCACAAAAAATATCAAGGTATTATTAAATTGATTAGAGTTTATTTATGAAAATATTTTGAATATGCATGGACTTAAGTCCAAGTTTATTATGAAAGTGTTTCAAGTTTAGAAACAAGAAGAGTTTAAAAAAAGAGGGAGAATATTTTTGAAATTAAAGAAGATGGGAGGAGTAGAAGAGGCTATCCTAGAGCATAAGGTAAAATCTAAGGATAAGGACCATCTAACCAACAAGAAGCCAAAACTTGACATTATGAGTCAAGATAGAATTCCCATTCTTTGGATTGGAACCAAGTAAGCAAAGATACTAGACCTCTTGAGAGAACCAAACTTCAAGTGTATTAAGTCTTCACAAAAATTGGGCAGAGTAACGGCTGTATACGGGTGAATTCCAGATTACAAACAAAGGATGCAATCACAAAAACCTGCACAAAAAAAAACAAGCAACCCAATGTCTTGAGGTAAACCTCAAGAGCTCCAGACAAAATAACCAGATAAGATCACAAGGTCTCCAAGATAGGCCAAGGTTTCTAATCCCAAGTCCAAGAAATAATCACATGCTCCATAATGCCAAGGATAGTAACCAAATAGTCCAAGTACCATTAAAAGTTTTTTTGGGTTTAAGTTGATTATTAAGTATCTTAGAAAAAGAAAAAGAAAAAGAAAGCTCAAGTGAGCAAAGTAAAAATGACAAGAATATAAATGCTCAAATGAGCAAAGATAAAAGATGGCATGAAATGAAAAATGCTAGAAAAATAAATAGTGCATAAAGCATAAAAGAATAAAAGCATAAAATAAAACAAGTCAATAATTAGTGGTTAGTTGGATGACCATCTTTAAACTTGCATTTGAACTCATTAGAGGATTGGTAGAACCAAATCCTCCACACAACAAGTTGCATTTGCTTTTTGTCAAGTATATCATCCATTTGGAATTCTCACAAGTACCATTTAATGATCAACGATGTTTAAGTGATCCGCATTGACCAAAGGTGTTGTAGATCCATTAGAGGATTGGTAGAACCAAAGCCTCCACACAATGAATCTCAAGGTTATTGGATCAAAGAGATCAAATTAACATACTTGGGCTTGCAATCATAAGTTTGGGCTACGAATGATCATTTATTCGAATCAGGACAAAATTTAGCGCTATGTTAAGCAATCGTAAGTGGACTTATATAAAAGTCGCACCTATTTTGAGGCCGGTCAATAGCAATCTATGCATCATTTGTTTTGAGACATGATATAAAGATCATGCTCCAACAACATTTAGTGCAATAAGAAGGGGATGAGATGAAGAGGAATTATGGTAAAAAGAAAAAAGAAACCACATTTGAATTGAAAATTTAATCAAACTATTATTAAAATCATTCATCCATTTTGGTGGTGTTGAACTCAACACCTAAGATCCAATGATGTTAATAAAGCCATGATAAAAAAATCAACCCAAGACAACCAAGAAATAATCAAAAAATTATATATATTTAATATGTACATTAAAAGGCTTAAAATGTTTTTTTAAAAAAAGGAAAATAATGAGTAAAATATCAATTATATTCAAATTAATCAAGAAATGAAAAATAAGACCATAGAAAAATCGGAAAAGAGGCCAAGTAATTTTACAAAATTTTTGGGAATTTTTAAAAGTCAGAAACTATTTTTAAAAATTAAAATAAATGGGTGAAATAAACAAAAATAGTAAAAAATAGTAAAATCAGAAACAAAAATAAGATAAGGTCACCAATATTTGTCAGAATATCATTGGATCATTCCGTAATTTTTTCAGAATTTAACAATGTGTAAAAGTATTTTTAAACATTTTAAACAAATAAAATAAGTGTAAAATTCATAAAAAATATCAAAACACAAAATTAAATTGTGAAAAAATAAAAATCAGAAAGAGAATAATCACAAATATTTTTCATAATTTTTTCAGATTTTTTGGACTAAAAGTGAGTTTTCTATGATTTTTTGAAATTTAAAACAAATAAAATATAAAAATCAGAAAAAGAAAATAAAAGAAAAAAATGTGGACCATTGGATGAGAGCCAAAATGCGTTAGTAATCAAATCCAAAGGATCTGGCGCACTGTGCATATCATGGTCTTTAATGAATAATGTACATAATCATTAATAAAAATTAGAATTTGAAAATAACAAATGTCACACTTTCATTGGTTAGAAGATGACACGTTGGTCATCTTCAACCTCCAGCCTTCACGAATTTCAGGTCTCTCAAACTATAAAACAGAAGCTCAAACCTATGTCATTCGCTTCGTCTCTTCAAGACGAAGACAACCACACCCTCGCGCCAAATTTATATAAACTGTAACTCAAGCAATTTGGAAAGAAAGTTTTGAAAAGGGATTTGAAAATTCATGGTCAAAACGTGCTTCCAGATAAAAGTAAGTGTTGCGACTAGAACCAGGGCAATGAGAGCAACACAATGATACTAAAGTTTTGGAGAATTGATGAAGGAATCTACCTATTGAAGTTGATTTGCAGAGCTCTGAAACTGGACTTCTATGGAGCAATATAGGGCACGATTCTTGAATGTGATTATATGGTTAGCTTCAGGGAAGATCAAGGAAGGTGAATTGATGAAAAAAATGGATTGAAAAAGGGTTGAGAATAGGATTCGAAGTAGCTGAATTCTGAGTTGTGAAGCAAGTTTGGCAGGGTGATTCTGGCTATCTAAGCTTGGAAAATTGAATGGGGGATGACCTTCTATTTATAGGGAATCAAATGGAATTTTCAAGCGTGTGGAATGATGCAAATTGGAGGGAAATCGTGTGAACCTGATGCACGGGTAAAGTGTGATCTGATTTGCATTAAAACTCATCTAATCCTTGCGTTTCAAGGCTCTAATCCACTTTGGAAAATTGGTTAAACATGTTTAGATCACAAACGCGTGCTAATTTGATGTTTAGAGGCCAAAACATGAATTTCAAATTCTGACTTATGGAGAAACTTCAGTTCCAAGTTACCAAGTTCAATCCAATGGCATTTCCACCTCAGGGGGTCTTAGGGCAAAAATTTTAATGCTGTGGAAAGATGAGGTAACAAGCTTTGCAATGGGAAAAGAATGGAATCAAATGGTTGCTTGAGCTGAAAGTTACATGGAGTCAAAGTTGAATAAAAAGAGTTGACTTTCCATACTTAGAAATATTTCAAATTCTTCTTTAAAAATGACCTATAATCTATTGCATCCAGACACGGCCTTCCACTTAGAATTTTCTTTTGACCAAAAAAGATGGAATGAAGTAGATCTATTGAATGACATTTTTCAATTTGAATCACTCAAAATCTCCAAAAATTGAGCAAGTTATGAATTGTAGAAGTTGGCCAAAAATCATGAAATGACCTATAATATCTTGCATTCTTAAGGAAACTTACATCCATTTTCTTACTTTGAACATAAAAGAAGGCACGAAGTACAAATCCTTAGGATTATCATGAAAAAAGAATGGGCTCAAGGTGATAAAAATTGACTAAGTTATGACCATTTGAAGTCACATATGGAAAATTGGGGATTCATCTGGATGACTTGTAATCTTTCTTCTTCACCAAGTTCCTTCCACATGAAAACTCCTTGTAACTTTTAAATTAATTTATTGGTAACTCTTTGAAGAGAAGAATGTTTTTGGAATCACTCAAAAATACCAAAATATGAGCAAGATATGCCCCTTTGAAGTCCAAAACCCTAGCCTCTAGATCAAGAGAATGCTTGGTGGAGCTTTGCCAAGTTTGAACAAACTTTTTGTGCCAATATTCTTCCTTTGTGAATAGAAATTGTTGAGGATGATGATGAGGACTCATGGCCACCAAAACCCTTTCCATACCAATTCTTCCAAAACAACTTCAATGGTGAGGTTTGAATCTCTCAAGCTTTTGACTAAGGCATGGAAATAAACTCATGAACCCATGAAGCAACTTGCTAAACCTCTTTGCATTTACCTACATTATTAATAAGTAAGACAAACCAATATTTAATTTTGTTAATTAGAGAGAAAGTCAAAGCAAAATATCCATGATCACAAAAGAAAACAAGTTAAGGTGCTTGGTAATTCCTCAAAAGAGCAAGGCTAAAGATAGGGACAAGAACCAAAAGCCCTAATGTGATTTTGTGGTGATTGAAACAATATGGTATGATGAAGGGATCTTAGGGGAAAAAATTGGGGTACAACACACTCACTATTCTAACACATTACAGAGCTTCTGAGTTCTCCTTACATGTCAAATAGACTGAACTTCTGATGTTTCCATCAACTATTTTTAAACACTCAGTTTCTGATTTTCACATGCTGACAATACAGAACTTCTGACTTTTGGTTCACTGGCTGAACACTACCCAGAACCTTTGTGTTTTCCCTCTAACATTTTTTGCAGGACTTCAGCACACACCAATCCAGAACTTCTGATTCCACTGACGTCTGCTGCTGAGTCACAACGCTCTTTGCTTCAGAACTTCTGATCCTAGTTATTCTTCTTGCAGCAGCACGTTGTTTCTATCTTGCATTTATTTTCCTTTTCATCAATTTTAATATTAACATATAAAAACAAAAAAAAATTTCCTTTTAATTTATTTTGATTAAGACAAAATCATTTTCTAAACAAGTCCATTTCTTTCTTATATTGCACATTTCAATATAGTTGTAATAATAATTTAGGAATTTAATTTACTTGCAATCCCCATTCATAAATATGTACCCCCATCCCCTAAATATTGTAATAGCGTAGGACTTTACTTTTCCGCATTTTATCGCTTTCAAATGTAAATGCTAGTAATTAGGGTATGTATGGCAAGATAAAACCAACAAATAGATCACCCTAATCAAAGACTAAAATGCATGCAATCAAACACACTTGCACACGTGCACCCCTAGGGTAATCTCACTTGCTGCCTATCGGAAAATAGTCATGTCCCTCGAACATGGGCGTTTTAGCAAAGACCCTCGATAAAAGATCGTAGTCCCTCGATGACCCTCGATGTTACCTTTGGTAAACGATCTAGTCTCTAAACGACATTGCTAAAATGTCCCATATGTTGCCTTCTATGACTATACAAACGCCCCAACGCCCGTCCCTTCACATCCAACGATGGAGCTTCTTACCAAATCAATGGTAAGAAAACAACATCTAAAGGAGAAGGAAAAGCACACTTAAGACCTTTCGAGTAGGTAGATTCGCTCCTAGTTACTCACTTGCTCACAACAAAAACATTTCATACACCTACACTCTCACTTTGAAACATTTTTTTAAAGACAACACTTTGTACGCGTTCTTATAGAGATGAGAACCATTACAAAGACACCTTTTCAAAATCACTTTCAAAAACACATCTCACAAACACACCTTTGAACTATTTTCAAAACAAATACTTTGTATGCGTTCTTATAGAAACGAGAACCATTACAAAGTTACATTTTAAAAATACATTAAAAACACACACCACAAGCACATTCAAACAAAAGCAAGTGATCTAGCGAATAACTAAGAGCCCATGGAAAACCATGGATGAAAAGGGTGCTAATACCTTCCCTTTTCATAATCTACCCCCCGAACTCAAAAACATCTCTAAAGGTATTTCCTGTGCTTTTTCACCTTTCCTTTTGGATAAAAGAAAAGTTTCTGGCGACTCTTGCTAAACCGCAACATTTGCGAACACAAACGCAAACCTCAAGTCAGTTCTCCCACCGTATCACATAACTGGCGACTCTGCTGGGGACTAATTCTAAAAGTGGGGTTACCTTAGGGTTAGATCACATTTACTTGCTTACATTGTTTGATCTGTATGCTTTACAGTTTGGTTCTTTGTTTGGGTCTGTTTTAAATCCTACACCCGGATTTGGGGACGCCTTTTAGGTATGTAGTAATAAAATGTGAGGGATCTGTGCGGCGTATACCGACATGATTGAAGTAGTAGCTACATTGATGTGGCACTTTGGTTGGTACCGGTAACCCTTGAGTTGAATCAAGGAGAGTACGGGGCCTCCGCGTGGTGTCGTGAAGCATCAACTGACCTTAGAACCTTACTTGACCAACTTGGCCATTAAGACGTAGTGAGATAACCGGTTTCAGTGTAAAGCTGAAAATTGGTTGATACTCGATGCTACACTCATTGAGACATGACTCATGAGTTTTGTTCGGTTGCGAGTCAATTTCTTATTGAACGAAACTTGTGGGAAAGGTCAGTGATATTGAGATCCCTTAGAACCCGGTTACTATTAACTAGGACATGTTGAGCCAATTAAACTTCAAAAGGGTACTTACCTACAAACTCCATGCAAGCCTAAAACTAAGGATTTGTTTGCTTTGTGTGAATATGATCATTTGTATATAAACTTGCTTACCTCGCATATCTGTACATAACATCATACCATATCATTTTCAATAACCATTTCAAGGATCTCGAGGGTCTTTGATACAGGGTCATGTTGAACCAGACGTCTAGCAAGGGGTAAGAGGATTTATTTTCCCCTAACCAAACACCGTCAAAAATCAGGTACAAGAAATCAGAGTCAGGAGCTATGACCCACTTGACATGGTGAGCTTAAATCTCGTAGAGAGACATCCACCGATACGAAGTTCTCCAATCAAAGTTGTTGATCAAAGTTCAACTTCTAACTTTTCTTGTGTTTACCCCGCAAGATCCTTGAAAACATGCATCCACATATCATGCATCATATCATGACAAGTTTCTCCCATACATGTCTCCTTATCTTCCTGATGTTTATTTCAGTAAGATGGATCTGGAACAAACAGCGAAAGATCTCCAAGATCAAAATGCTCAATTCCAACAAATGTTCCCGGCTATGGCTAAAGGGCAAGAGGACCTGAAAACTCTCCTTCTCAAAGACAAGAAGTCCAAGAAGTCAGTAGGTGTCCTAAACATGAGAAGAGGACCTATAGGACCAGTCAAGAGAGCTCTAGATATTTCAACTCCGTCTAACACGGGGGATAGTCTTGAAGAAGACCATAGTCTGGAGATTGGTGAAGCCGAAGCTGACTGCTCTGAGGAACAATATCCTCCCACTGACGACAAGTACAAACAGTTGGAGGATCGCCTCAGTGCTATGGAGATTCAAAAGATACTTGACTTGGATTTAGGAGACATGGGTTTGGTTTCTGGAGTAGTCATCCCGCCAAAGTTCTGTTTATCGTGGTTTTTGGTAAACAACCGCTGATCCTCCAAAAAGGAAAGTTCTTTTTGGTTTACTTACGGGATCAATCAGATTAATCCCAGAACATATGCTAATTTTTATGTAAGACAAATAATCAGGAAGAACGCACGTTCGACCCAGAGAAAAGATATTTGATATTTTGGAAAGGTAGATAGAAATATAGAAATGCAGGTAAAGATGCAAGAAAGATAAATTTGCAAGATAAGATTAAAGAAATGTAAAAGACTTTCATTAATAAAAAGAGGTGTTTCCAACATACATTTCTCAGTTTTATCCTTTCTCACGCAGCGGTTACTTGGAAAATATTTGAGTGACTAGTACAATAGGTTGAACACACTTAGAAACTACACAGGTTTCCTAATTTATACTAAAAGCTAAGTAACCGTCAAGGAAAGACTCTGCGCTAAGATGAAGACAAGTGTCTTCTGCATGTCCCTCGACCTCTAGCCTCCAGCCACGTTGCTTCTAGCGAAACTGTCTTTCCCTCCAATAATTCAAATTCAAATGCACCTCGTATTAGGTGTCAAAGTGAGGGTATTTTCCCTTAGTCGAAGGTCATAAGTCCTCTTCAGTCGAAAGCCCTGAAAGTGAGCCCTGGTCGAAGGCTCAAATATAACTTAGATCTTTTTCCTAAGTTATTTCATACATCAAAACCTTCTTGGCTTGGTTTATTCCAGCTTTTTGGTCTGAAAGACCAAATATAGTAAGTGTCGAATTTGGGAGCCAACAAATTGCCCCCCAAGAATGTCTATTTCGACGCCCAAAGAAATAGCCATTCTTTGATCTTTCCATTCGACACCTGTCTTTCTAGTTGTCCACAAGGTCCTGACGTGCGCTTTTTGTCTTCCAACAACTGCTGCTTTTGGAAAAAAAAACCACCATTACTCTTTCTCCAAGATGTCTTTTCTAACTGCCGTTACCATGCTTGCCATGATGACCATATTCCTAGAACCTAGGCAAGCATGTCAAAATGTTTCCCAACGTCTGCACGGTAACTGCTTCATACTTCGCCACGTGCCCCACTATCTTCACAGTATTAAATGGCATTGACGAGACACATCCCTTTCTGAAGGCTATAAATACTTCTGAGCCTTTTCATTTGGAACTTTCACCACTTCAAACATTTCCAAATCTTCTGCTTTCAAACACCATGCGTTGTTAACTTCGTTTTCTCCAAATCTGCAGCAATGGCTTTCCTTTCCAATGCACCAAACAATCCCCAACCTAAAAATGCTGATGATGTCCAAAACCCACTAGAGATCTTTTCTACTAACCCTTCTCCTTCCTCGATTGATGGGCTTCGGTACGTTGCTGAACCCATGACGAGGGAGTGGCGAGAAGCATATGATTCCCAACTCCTCATTCCCATTAGGTATTCTGAAGACATATATGCTATGTCTGGTCCTTTGTCTTCATGCGTCGAGAATCCCACGAAGAATCGCGCCTTCTTCCCTACTCACCCAAGACTCAGGCCTATGGGCTGCGCGAAGAAGCCTAGGGATGACCCTGAAGACGCTACTCCAACCAATCAGCAACATGCTCAGACTATAGAGGATATTAATCTTCAGTTTATGAACAAAGGGAACAGAATCTTTCGATCATGCCCTAACCTCTCCTCAGAGTATTTAGATTGGTTGAATAAGATGGAGAAGGCGCAAACTTCCGTCTGGAAGGAAATGGGAATTTATGATTTGGTGATGCTGTCGAAGACAGGATTATCCTACTATCCCCTCATGTTGATATCTTTGCTGTATTTCTGGGATAGCGCACATTTTACCTTTCATATTCCCTGTGGGATGATGACCCCCACTCTATTCGACATAGCCGTAATTACCGGTCTTCGACCGAATGGCGATTATTTCGATCCTGAGGATTTGTATGAAGATTTTATTGGGTTTACAGCTACAAAACCCACCTACACCACCTTTATCAACCACTTCCACGATAAAGCCTCCAGTACTGTGTTGGAGGTGGAGCATATATCCTTTTTGGCTATGTGGTTATCTCGCTTCGTTTTTTGCACTAAGTCACTTCAGGTGACTAAGAAAATGCTCACGCTTGCGACGCAACTTCACCACGGATATCCCCTTTGCCTGGCCGAAATAATTTTGGCCAATCTATATGAGTCTATCAGTAATGGTGTGACTCAACTCAAGGTTATAGGGGACAGGGGGAGCCTGCTGCTTTCTGGCCCTTTTTGGCTTCTCCAACTTTGGCTCAATGCCACCTTTGAATCTTTTCTTCCTCAGAAGAATAATATTAATGAAGCGGCCCCAAAAATCTTGAACAGGCGGGTCGAAGGTACCAGGCTTGCACTGCTGACTCCTACTGATGAAGGCCAACAGTTTCAGAAGGCTTTCACAAGCTTCGTGATGATGTTTGCAGAACGCAAACATTTTGTTTCGACCATGGCTCCTTTTTCCAGTCAAAAAGTTGGTCCAGAATGGTTCACCAGACCATTCCCTTCGACTGAGGAGGAGGACTTGAATGATGAATATGTGGGCATGTGGGAATCGTTTCTTCGCCCTAGAATCATGCCATTGAGATTCAAGAGCTCCAAAAATCAATTAAACTTGATCGCTTATCAACCAAACCTTGTCTCTCGACAATTTGGTATTGTTCAGTCACTTCCCTCACCCATTTATCCTCGTGAGAAGCTGCTATTATTTTACAACGCAGACTACTCAGAAGATGCTGCTACCAAGCATATTGGTAGGCACACTGGTCGAACTGTACTAACCATGTTCGACTTTAACCTCAATTTTTTGAGTTCTGGTAACTTTGAGGGGTGGTGGAGACAGTATTATGATGCAGAGTTCTTCGATGAGAAGGACTTCGCCCACCACCTTCGTGAGGCATTTAAGCTGGTTCTCGACAGGATCAAGAAAGGTATTACTTTTTTTCTTTCTCTTTGCTTCAGATTTATTATTCTACGCTCGATTAACTTTAGTTTTCTTGTTTTTTGTGTAGCTGTCAAGAGAACCACTTCGAAGAAGGCTGTTGAGAGCACAAAAGGGGGAGATTCTGCTGTCAATCCCTCTCCCAAGGTATTCACTTTCTTCCATACCCTTATTTTCTATGGTTGTCTGACATGGGTACTGATTCCTTTGGCTTTTCTTTATGGGCATTTAGAAAACTACCCCCAAAAAACGGAAGGTCCGGGAGATCGAAATCTCTAGTGACGAAGAAGAGGAGTCTCCTCCTGTTCCGCTGAAGAGACGAAGGTTAAAGAAACCAGTTCCTGCCGTTGAGTCTTATCCCAAAATTAGAATTATGACTACAGCTGCGAGGCCTCCTCCTGTAGTTATCAAAGAGTCTACTGAATAGGAAGTAGCTGCCAGGCTGAACAACCCTAGCGAGAGTGATAACTCCAGTCCCGGTGCTGAAATCCCAGTCCAGGTATTTTCTTCGACAGACCATCATTTACTCCTCGACTTCCCTTTTTTCTTTATGAGAATTCTGAAAGAAACTAACTTCATTTATTTTCCAGGAAACTGCTGGCACCTCCAACCAAGTCCCTATTCCTGTCGAAGGCTCAGTTACCCTATTGAATAGTGAAGGAGAGCCTACTTATAGGCCTTCTTCAGCGAAATGCTCTTTCATAAGTTCAGCTGATGAAGTGAATCAAACTTCCGAACCTCAGCCTGAAACTATAGAGGAAGTCAATGAAGAAGGCCCTGTAGGAAATCATGAAGAGACCAGGGCTCCGTTGGTCGACGTGCAAGAGACTGAAGAGGAAATGACCCCTAATGCTGAGACTGTGATAGCAAGGGAGAATGAAGGGATCCAAGGAGCTGATGGCGGAGAGGGTTCTGCTGAAGGAAACCAGAATCCTACAGGTACTGAGGCAATTCCAGAGCAGGTGGCCAACGTGGTTGTTGATGCCAACAAAAGTGTCCCTTCGACAGGATCTAGAACTAAGGAGGATTTGGCCTTGTTGAAACAGCAAAATCCTCTAGGCTATCTGGCTGCAATTCTAGAAGGTCGAGAAAGTTCCTCTGATCAAAGTGCCTCAACTGCGTCTGGAAGATCTACTTCGACCTCTCCTCTCGATGAGGCCCTTCAGAAAGTTAAGGCACAAATCTTCAAAAGAGATTTAATGTTGACCTTGGAGGGGGAACCTGCGGCTCCCTCTTTTCTGAAGACTACTCTGAGGGCTGTCGATCTCCTAATTGCTTCTCTGGACGTGGCCAACGTTATCTTAGATTTAATCTCCATTGTTGACCAAGTATCAGCGGATTATAACCGTCAAAGGACTCTCAATCGTGAGATTGAAGAAGCCAATGGTCAAGTGGCTGCTGTCTGGCATGCTGCTACCGAATCAAATTCTAAGGTAAAGGATTTTTCGAAGGCCCAAGAGGCTAGACAAAAAGAGGTCGAAGAGATAGATCGAGACACTGCTCAACTGAAGGTGCAGATTGTAGAGTTGGAAGCTAAAATTGCTGCCAACGATAAAAAGAAGGAGGAACTCCTCGCTGTTAACACTGAATCAGAGAGCCAAGAGGAGCTGGATGAAGGGTTAAGACACGCTGATCGAGCCCAATCTCTTAATGCTAAGCTCGAGACCCTTCATCAATCAAAGGCTTTATGTGATCGATGCCTAGAATTACAAAGAATCAAGTATCTTCAGATTAAGGCTAATCTTCCTTTTTGAATCCTGTTTCTTTCATTTATGTAATCACTTGTTGTAATGATTTCAAAGCCATTTTAGCTATTTTAATGAAAATTTAAGTTTCCATTTTGGCATTCTCTATTCAAAAGTGACTATATATTACTTATTTTTACCTCTTGAAGCATAGGTCTATACGCTTTCAGGTATTTACCATTCACCTTCAAAAGTCTTTGATCTTCGCTTAACTCTTCAATCTCATAGGCTCCACCAGAGAAGGCCTAGATAATCCTGAAAGGTCCTTCCCACTTAGGAGACCATTTTCCCAAATTCCTATCTTTTCGATCCATCGGAAGAATTACTTTCCAAACTAGATCCTCAGGCTGAAATATCTTAGATTTCACTCTGCAATGATAGGATTTCTCAACTCTCTTCTTCTGCAGTCTCAAAATATCCAGAGCTTTCAACCTTTCTTCGTCTAAGTCAACTAGTTCGTCTAACATCATATTCCAATAGACCTCAGAAGGGATATCATGTTGTATCTGAATCCTTGTCGCATGCAGGTGGATTTCCACTGGTAACACTGCATCATGACCATAGGTTAAGCGAAATGGTGTTGTTCCCATGGCTTCTTTCGGACAAGTTCGACATGCCCATAGAACTTGATCTAGCGTCTTGTGCCGGTTTCTGGGTTTCTTTCCCACGTGTTTCTTTATTAAACTAATCACTACTTTATTCGCTGCTTCGACCTGGCCATTAGCTTGCGCATAATAGGGTGTAGATGTTAACATTTTAAACCCCATTTCCGCAACAAAGTCTTGCATCTTTCGACCAGTAAAGACTGACCCTTGGTCTGTAGTTATTGTTTCGGGAATTCCAAATCTATATATGATGTACTTTTGAATGAATTCAATGACATTATCTTGGTCTACATTGACTAAAGGGATTGCTTCAATCCACTTAGTAAAATAGTCAATGCCCACCAATATATACTTCTGGCTTTTAGAAGATGCTGGTCGAATTTCTCCAATAAGATCTAAAGCCCATCCTCTAAAAGGCCAAGGCTTCACAATCGAGTGAAGTTCGCTTGCCGGCACATGCTGAATACCTGTATGTATTTGACATTCTTGGCATCCTTTTGCAAACTCAACATAATCTTTTAACATAGTGGGCCAATATAATCCTTGTCGAAACAATAACCATTTCATCTTTTGGCCTACTTGGTGTGCTCCACATGCCCCGGCGTGTGTGGAGGAAAAAGCTATGTATGCTTCTATTTCACTTAGGCATTTCAGGAGCACACCTTCAAGAGTTTTCTTGAATAATTCATTTCCCATCAACACATAACTCAGTGCTCTATATTTTATTTTCCGTTCTGTCGAAGCCGTTGGATTTTGTAAATAATCGACTACAGGCTTTCTCCAATCTTGTTCTGTTAGATTGTCTATGAACGAAATTTCAAAATTTTCGTGATCAGTGTATCCCAATGTTGTGGTCCTTAAATCCAATGGAGATAACTTAGTGGAATTTACTCTCCCTCTAACTTCGATTGCTTGTTGTAGCCTGTCTTTCGAAACTTTATACTCGGAAGCAATCTGCGCCAAGTCGTTAACTACTTGATTTTCCAATCTGGGTATATGTCGAATGTTAACTACTTCGAAGTTCTTCAACAACCTTTTGGCTATTACGAAATACATGATAAGATTTTCTTTTATGCATTTGTATTCTTTCGTAATTTGTTTGAGGATTAACTCTGAGTCTCCCATTATTTCGACCTGAGTTGCCCCCAATTCCAACAGGATTTCAAGGCCTACGATTAATGCTTCATATTCAGCCTCATTATTAGAGCAATCCCCATTTATCTTGTACTTAAATGTTGTTGGAATTTTGTTTGGAGAAATAATAAGGACTCCGACTCCAGTTCCATCTTTATAACTAGAAACATCAAAGTACAGTTTCCAAGGTTCGATCTCCAAATAGTTTAGTGATCTCTCTTGTATAGAATGGTCGACTATAAAGTCTGCTACCACCTAAACTTTCGTAGCCTTGAGAGGCATGCAGGTTAATGAGTACTCAGTTAATGCGAGTGCCCATTAGCCAATTCTACTGTGCAAAATGGGTTTCGATAACATATATTTGAAAACATCAAAATGAGACGAAACATAAACATTAACTGGCTTTATATATTGCTTAAGTTTTGTACATGAAAAATAAAGACATAAACATAGTTTTTCAACCTCGGTATATATCTGGTTTCTGCATCGTTTAAAACTCTACTGAGGTAGTATATGGGCCTTTCGACACCATTCTCATCTTCTTGAGCCAGCATGCTTCCTAAAGTTTTATCAGACGCAACTATGTACAGTCTCATACTTCTACTTCGACAAGGAGGTACCAAAATAGGTGGTTCATTGAGGTACTTTTTGATTTTGTCGAAAGCTTCTTGATGTTCTTGCCTCCACTCAAATCCTCCTTTGTTGAGTCGAAGTAGTGGCGAAAAGGATTGCGTTTTCCCACTGAGGTTGGATATAAATCTCCTCAGGAAATTTATCTTCCCAAGTAAGGATTGCAATTCCTTTTTGTTAGTTGGCGCTTTGGCTTGCAAGATAGCTTTGGTCTTGTTTTGGTTTATCTCAATGCCTTTTTTATGGACCACAAAACCTAAGAAATCTCCCGCTTTGACACCAAAAGCACATTTTAGAGGATTCATCTTCAGGCCGTAGCGTCTCATCCTCTCGAAGGATTGTCGAAGATGATCCATGTGAGTCTTCCCTGAAACAGATTTGACAACAATATCATCAATGTAAATCTGCATGAAAGTGTCAATAAAATCATGGAAGATCGAATTCATGGCTCTCTGGCACGTTTCCCCTGCATTCTTTAGGCCAAAGGGCATGACTACCCATTCATAAGTTCCTAATGCCCCAGGGCAACAGAATGCCGTTTTCGACACATCTTCTTCAGCAATAAAGATTTGATTATATCCAGAGTAGCCATCAAGCATACTCATGCACTCGAAACCAGCGTCAGAATCCACAAGCATTTCCGCCACCGGCATTGGATATTCATCTTTGGGTGTTGCAGCGTTCAGATCTCTAAAGTCGATGCACACCCTTAAAGTACCATTTTTCTTTATAACAAGCACAATATTTGTAATCCATTCGACGTACCTGGTCGTTCGGATGAACTTGCATCTCAGCAGCCTTTCGACTTCCGTTTTGATTTTTGATAAAATCTCTGGTGCAAACCGTCTTGGAGTCTGCTTAACGGGCTTCTTTCCAGGCTTTATTGGCAACTGCAGTTCTACCAAACTTCTGTCGAGACCAGGAATCTCGTCAAAATCCCACGAAAAGCAATCCTTGAACTCTTTTAGTAATTGGCTTATGTATGTTGGCTTTTTTACAAGACCTTCGCCTAGATTTACCTCTTCTAGAGGATCTTGCGCTAACATTTTAACATTGTTCGCCAACGGGTCCTTTTCGAAACCTAGAGGTTCATCGTCATAGATTGCATCTAACCTCTGATCCCAAACGTCTTTCGTTCCTAAGTCGGGAGGCTCTGGGTCAAAATCTTTCCCAGGGCCTATCTTAGAAAGGACTTGTTCATTGGCTTCGAAGGACATATATTTAACTCCAGCCTCTAAGGCCGCTATCATTCTACTTTCAGCCACATACGCCGAAATATTTTGCATAGTTTGTGACTCAGTCATCATCACCAAACTCACTTCCCCAGCCTGTTGGCCGTATATCATCAACTCCTCTAAAGTCGATGTTGGATAAGTCTTCTCTATCCCACTGAAAGTCGTAGTCGGAGTGTAGGTATAGGGAGCAGAAGGCGTTATGTGTTGGGGTTAAATCAAACTCAGGTGGATTACATGGCCCTATATGAGCCAAATTTCCGTCGAAACTATTTTTTCCGACACTGTTGATTTCACCTAAGTAATAACTCTGATCTGCCTCAATGTTTTCCACGATACCATCGGGGCTCCATATTGTGACCCTTTGGTGCATCGAAGATGGCACAACACCGATGCCATGTATCCACTCTCGACCCAAGAGCAGATTGTAGTTTGGTTTCACTGAGATCACCATGAACATGGTGGGTCGAAGGATTGATCCCAATTTAAGGTCTAGTTGTATGACACCCATTATGGTGCCAATGCCCCCTTCATAATTGGACAAGACCATGTTATAGGGCTTGATGTCAGCATCTCCCTTTCCTAGCTTTTCCAGCATGAATTGTGGGATGATATTGATGGTCTCCCCACAATCAACCAGAATTTTATTTATAGTTATTTCCCCTATCTTTGCTCTAATGAACAGGAGTTTCAGATGATTCTTCATTGCCTCTGTTGGTGGCTCGAAAAATGCATTATGTTCTTCTATGCAGCCATTGTTCATTACATAGTAACATATTGGCC
Source organism: Vicia faba (assembly GCA_948472305.1). Classification (NCBI taxonomy): domain Eukaryota; kingdom Viridiplantae; phylum Streptophyta; class Magnoliopsida; order Fabales; family Fabaceae; genus Vicia; species Vicia faba. The sequence goes on along the minus strand of OX451737.1, from coordinate 325,483,143 downwards.
TATGTCTAGTGTTGTACCCCAAAATTTGCCCTCCCATATTCTTTAAAGATTTGCAAAGAGCATGCTCCAAAATCTCCCAAGGGTTGCACAGTTCAAGGGCCTCCTAACAGTCAAAAACTAGGGTTTTGATTCTGGCAAAGAAGTTGAAGTTTTCAAGGGTCCAAACAAGTCCCACATGCCTACAAACATTGTCAAGCATCCTTATGTCAAGTTTCAAGACTCACAGCATAAAATTGCACAGTCCAAAACCCTAATTGCTCAACAGTCAACTGTAGGGGCAAAATGGTCATTTGACAGTCAAAAGTCCAAATTTTTGGTCAACATCTTATTTTGAAGCCACAAACATCATTTTATCAATTCTTGATCATGATTCTCAAAGCATGGCTCAAAAAGTCTCAAGATGCAAACGTTTCCATATTTGGACAGTTGAAAAAGTCAACTGTAACTTGACCAAGGCATAACTTCCACATGGATTATCAGAAAAATTCCATCCAAAGCTCATTTTGAAGAGAATGACATTTCCTATAACTCCTCTTCACACTTCAAGTCCAAGAAATTCTCTCACAAAAAGTTATCCATTTCAACATTATAGGTCATTTTCAAAAGTCAACAAAAAGGCACTTTAAGTCAAAGACCATAACTTGAGATTGGTAAATCAAAATGACATGGGACCAAAGGCATTGGTTAGAGGACTTCAAGACCTTTCCAAAATGTCCAAGAACATGATCAAAGCTTAAAAATTGAGCAAGATATGCCTTGTGGAGGTTGGGAAATATTTGGGAATTTTGAAAAGTCAACTTTGCTTCAAATGCCTCAAAATTGCTAATGGGCCACATTTTCTTCCAAGAATCATCATCCAAAAGCTATGCACGACCATTTGACCCAAAGGGGATTTATTTCATCATTTTTTATTATTTATTTGAATTTTTATCACCATTAATTCATTTAATTAAATAAAATATGACAAAAATACTCAAGCATGCATTTTAAATCTTCTTATGCAGCTAATAGGTCTATCATAACTCCAAGATTTCGTGCATCACTAATATGGAAAGATTTGGCCATGATTGGTATCAGAAGTGCATGAAAGAGATTGAAAAAGATTCATTGAAAATCAAATATTGGATTCATGAATGCAAAGGCTTTTGACTTGGATTTTTGCCCTAAAACATTCCCATACATAAACAGAATGCAACCCTAATGCTCAAGGACCTGGAAGCTGCGCCTCAAATCAAATACACACTTTGCATTTTTTGTCAAAATCTTCAAAACTGAAAACACAGTTCCAGCGCAATTCAAAGCAAGATAATCATTCCAATAGCTTGCCAAGGCATCAAGGAAACTTTCTGAATCAAAACCATAGTCTCTAACCTCAAGAATCGGTAGAATGAGGCCGCCCTGTCCTTGACATTTTTCATATTCGTGTTTTAATTTATACGCATCATCCTTGCATTTTTCTTGTTGATTTATACTAATATGGTTGTTCTAAATCTATTGGTATCATTTAATTGAGTTTTTGTGCCCTGTACGAGAATCTGCCATGGAAATTTTCTAGGTTTTCAAAGCTCCTAAATTGGGGACTTTTGCATATGGAAAAATTAGACAGCAAGACTAGTACCATCAAAACCAGGGCATCTGGACGAAACGATTGATCCTATTGCGCCTAATTTATATTACGTGATACTCTATTCGCTATTTTTTGTAGGTACCACTTAGTGGGGGTTTAAAACCCCCGCTATCTGTTCTATATTTTCAGTCAAAACAAAGGCGTGATGGAGAAGACGCTGAGGTGTTGGATATGGGTTGGCCAGTTTGAATAGCTGGCGCGCTTTTTTGCTTGGTTAATACTATAAGCGCTTGTTTCATTTATATTATTGATATTCCATTGACTAACAAACACGCGCATACAACTCAGATGGTGGAACGTGCGTTTGGTAAACGTTGGGACCTGGGTTCGATCCCCAGGTCCCCCATATGTCCTTCTATTTTTTCTCATAATGTGATCAGGTACCTAACATGTCCAGAAGTCCACCAAACATCCAGCGCTGGAGCTTGCCACGCGTCTCAGGAGATGGATCTGAAGATCAGGATCTGGAGTCCACCATGGACATCAGTCAAACGCCCCTCACACAATCCCAGAAAAGTCAAAAAGGCCTCCTCCTGATGGGCCAAAATTCCTCAATTTACCTCAAAAATTGGGGTCAACACCCCCCATTGGTTTGCATTTTATTTTCTTTCTCTTCATTTTTTCTATTTTATTTGTTTTATTTATTTTAGCTAATTCATCAAAATTAATTTTCATAAAATATAAAAAAATCAGAAAAAGTCAAAATAAAAATATGTTTTAATATTTAATTCATAAATAGTTTTTTTTTGTAAATAAATTTTGTTAACTAATTTAGTGTTAATTCTAGGTTTAATTCAATATTTTCTTAAATAAATAAAAAAAAACATAAGAATTAGGGTTTCTAGCTTTTTGTTCTTTTTTTTCAATAATTAAAATTTCTTCTTATTATTATCAATAATTAATTGTTTTTGTAAATAAATTTGTAATTAAATAATTAGGTTAAAACTAGGTCAAACTTAAACATTTTTTTAATAAATTAAAAATAGTTTAGAATTAGGGTTTTAATTAACTTTTAAATTCTATTTAATTTTCTCATTAAAATTCCATAAATACAAAAATTCCAAAAAATAAGTTCTTTCTTTTATTTAATTTAATTAATTTACGATTGCGATTTAATTTCTTTAAAAGGGTCCAACGCCCTCGCATTCTCAATCTTATTTCTTTTTGCATTTACTCTTATTTCTTTTTGTGAATATAATGTATTTATCCCAAAGCCTTGTAATAAATTAATTAGGACATTTATTTTCCGCATTTTATTTTATTCAAATCGGGTCTTGGATTAATTTGGCGATGTAGACCCGCGCCTTTGTAATAGCGTAGGACTTTTACCTTCTCGCATCTTTTAACTGTTAATAACTCACATGAAAGAATGAATGCCAAAATAAAAACAAAGCGTAGATCACCAATGCATGAATAAGACAAATATAACTGAAAATGACACACAAATCACACACCACCCCTAGGGTACGCCTCACCGTTGCCTTACCCTTTGAAAGGTGGTCGTCGAGTAAAGGACGTTTTAGTAAGTCCTTATGTCCATGAACATGGCATAAGGGTAGCTTCTAAGGTGTCCTACTATTGTTCGGTGATCACATTGTTGCCTTGCCCCTCGAAACGTGGTCGTCGAGTATAGGACGTCTTAGTGAGTCCTTATGTTTCATTGATCTAGTCGCCTCGGAATAAGTTGCCTCGGAATGGTTGCCTCGGAATTAAAAGATCAATGGCATAAGGGTAGCTTCTAAGGTGTCTTACTATTGCTCGGTGACCACACCGTCCCTCATCCTCGAATTGACCCGAACACCTCCAATGATGGTGCTACCTACCTCTCAATGGTGGGATGGCACTATCTTAAGGACATTTACACAGACGAATTCCTTAGGGTAGGTAGATGACTCATAGATACTTGCTCTAATTCAAAACAAATCAAAAATCTTTTCACACCGACACTTTTCAAAAAGCTTTCAAAAACAACTTTTCAAACACTCTTGAGGACTGATACAAGAGTCGATCTGAAACTTTCAAAGAAACTTTTTAAACCCACAGTTGAAAAGCAAACAAACCTTTTGAAAACACAATGAGCAAGTATCTAAGAGCCCATGGATAACCATGGATAGAAAGGGTGCTAACACCTTCCCTTTCTATAAATCTACCTCCCGAACCGAGAATTAATCTCAATAAGGAATTTTTCTGTGCTTTTGTCCTTTCCATTTGGAGAAAATAAAAGACGGTGGCGACTCTTGCTTCCGCGACATTTCGTGAACCAGCGTTAAACAGTCAGTTCTAGATCCACCGATCACAGAACTGGCGACTCTGCTGGGGATACTTTTAAAGTGAGGTGTACCTTAGGACTAAGATCACTGTGTTTTCAATTGCTTTGACTTGTTTGCTTTAAATTGTGGGACTGTCTTGGGAGTTCTATAGATCCTAACCCGGATCTGGGGGATACCTTCTTAGAAAGTAGCAACAAGGCTGTGAGGGAACTGTGCGGGGTATACCGACATGGTTGAAGCAGTCTGCTACGTTGATGTGGCACTTTGGTGTGTACCGGTAACCCTTGAGTTCAGTCAAGGAGAGCACGGGGCCTCCATGTGGTGTCATGAAGCATCAACTGACCTTAGGAACCTTAATTGAACCATCTTGGCCTCTTTAGGGTAGTGAGATAACTGACTTTGGTGCAGTCCGAGGTTGGTTGATACTCGATACTACACTCAATTGAGGGTTGCTTTCCTGGAATATTTCGGTCGCCAGTTCAGTGGCTAAATCGAAACGATGAACAATGAAAGCAATCCAGTGATATTGGGATCCTTAGAACCCAGTTACTTCTAATAGGACAGGTTGAACCCACCAGCTTCAAGAGGGTAATACCCAGACCCCATGCTGGCCTAAACTCTAAGGGCTTGTCTGGTGTGACTTGTGTGCCTTAACATGTTTGCCTTTGTAAATATTTGTGGTGTGTTTAATCATAGCATCATGACATCATACAGCATCATATGCATTGACTAACCATTTCAGGGGTTCAAATCTTCATCTTTGTTCTTGTTTTGTAGGACATGGAAACTGTTCGCAGAAAGACAATTCAGATCAGCCTTGTAAGGATCTCTCCTCAGCTTAAGGAGCTTATATCCAGGATTCCCGAGAGCTCTTCATTCAGTGAAAGACATGGAATACTCATCAGCTTGGTCAACACCAACATTGAGGAAGATATGATAAAGGTCCTGTTCCAGTTCTTTGACCCTCTGCATCACTGTTTCACTTTCCTGGATTATCAACTGGTGCCTACATTGGAAGAGTTCTCCCGGCTTCTGAAGATCCCTATCCTTGATCAACTACCCTACAACGGTACGGAAAAGGAATCCAAGCTTGAAGAGATTGCTAAAGCCTTACACCTACAATCATCTGACCTCAAGGGACATTGGGAAGTTAGAAGTGGCATCAAAGGGTTCTTAGCCAGGTTTCTGTTTGAGAAGGCCCAGGAATGTTGGAACTCCCTTGACTTACAAGCTTTTGAAGAAGTTGTGGCCCTCCTTGTCTATGGTTTGGTGTTGTTCCCTAACCCAGATCAGCTTATAGATATCAGTGCTGTCCAGATCTTCATATCCAGGAATCCTATACCTACGTTGCTGGGGGACATCCTTCACTCATGTTACACTCGAACCATGAGAAAGAGAGGTGTTCTTATGTGCTGCACTCCTCTCCTGGGAAGGTGGTTTATTTCGCACCTTCCACAATCAGTTTTGAAGAATGAGCGGGGTTTGAGATGGTCACAACGGTTGATGACTCTTACACATGCAAATATACATTGGTGGCCTCGGTCCAGAGAGGATGTCACTATCATTGATCGTTGCGGGGAGTACCCTAATGTTCCGTTACTTGGAATCAGGGGAGGTATTACTTACAACCCATGCTTGGCTTGGAGACAGTTTGGTTATGCTCGGAGGGATGGCCCTCATGACATGTTAATTCCTGACATAGTTTTTGACTTTGACAACGATGCACAAGGACTTCTCCAGAGATTTATCAGAGCTTGGAGGATGCCCAGTAAGATAGACAGCAAGACACTGGGGCACAGGAACTCCATCCCGTTGGAACCTTATCTCAAGTGGGTACAAGCCCGCTCCCAGAAGTTAGTAATGCCTTATCCCCATGTGCTCCCTGTGACCAAAGAGCCAGTCTTGGAGGGAGAGGTGTCCTACACCATTCAACATCCTGACATGCCCACGTCCTGGGAAGAGATGCAGAAAAGCTGGATCCAGCTTAAGGAAGAACGGAATTCTCTTGAGACCAGTCTACATGCTAGTGAAAAGAAGGTCTTGGAGCTCACCCGCCTATTGCACGAGGAGAGGAATCTCAACACTTACATTGCTCCAAAGAGGATGCGTAGTGTCTTCTGGGATTGATTTGCTTTTGTAATATTTTGCCCATGAGGCTTTGATGTACTGAACAATTATTTCCTTAATGATAATGTGTGTTCCTTTTTTGTCTACAACAAGTTTGAACTTTCGAACCCTTGAATGCATTGCATAAACACATATCATTCATCATGTGCATAGCAGGTTTCCTTCTTTTCAGGTTGCTTACTGTTCTTCGCTGTTTATTTCAGCATCATGAACCCTGACTCATCATCAACCGAGATGTCTATCAAGGCCCTTCAGGCGCAGAATGCGCAATTTCAGGAGCTGATCATGGGTTTGGCTCAAGGCCAAGAAGAGTTGAAGGCTTTACTCCTGAAGAAGGAGAAGAAGAAGAAGAGAACTGTTCTTTTCAACACGGGCCGAAGGTTTGGCAACACTCTGCAGAATGAGGAAGCTGGTTCTTCTGTAGGCAAGGGAAGTCCCCAAGGGGGAAAAGGTCCTAGTCCGGTAGTCTCTGACGATGAGACTGACTTCAATGAGGAACAGTATCCTCCTGCTGAAGACAGATACAAGCAGTTGGAGGACAGACTAAATGCAATGGAGATCCAACAAGTGCCTGGGCTGGATTTCGGAGACTTGGGTTTATCTACTGGTGTGATTATTCCTCACAAGTTTAAGGTACCATCTTTCACCAAGTACGACGGGGCGTCTTGTCCCAAGCTACACCTCAGATCTTATGTGCGGAAGATTCAACCGTACACAGTGGACAAGAACTTGTGGATCCACTTCTTCCAGGAGAGTCTTTCAGGGACTCATCTCGAATGGTTCTATCAGCTGGATGGGACCAAAGTTCGTAACTAGGAGGAGTTGGCTACTGCTTTTTACAAGCAGTATCAATATAATGCCGACCTTGCTCATACACGTACCCAACTCCAGGGTATGTCGCTAGGATCAAGCGAAGGTTTTAAAGAGTATGCACAGAAGTGGAGGGATCTGGCTGGCAGGGTGCAGCCTCCGTTGACTGACCGTGAGTTGGTGGATATGTTCTTGGGGACCCTCTCTGGGCCATTCTTCAATCATCTTATCGGTAACTCGTCTGCAGGGTTCACTGATCTTATTCTGACTGGAGAGAGGATAGAGGCTGGAATGAAGTCCGGTAAGATTCAAAAGGGTACATCTTCAAATTCTAAGAAGAAACCCTTTAAAAAGGAGGCCAGTGCTGTGTATGGGCCTAGAAAGCATGATAAACCTGAGCGCCGCCAATCTGTCAATGCGGTGATGATTGCAAAGCCTGCTGCCGCTCCTCGGCAAACTAATCCACAAAGGGCTGAAAGACCCAGAAGAGAGTTTACCCGGCTGAGTATGACCTTGTCGCAAATCTTGCCGCAGTTGCTATCCACCAATTTGGTGACTGTTAGAGAAGCCCTGAAGGTTGTAAACACTGCCTCTCCCAAGTACAATCCAAATGCCCGCTGTGCTTATCACTCCGATAGCCCGGGGCATTCTACTGATGACTGCTGGGCCTTGAGGAATAAGGTGCAAGACCTTATTGATGCGAAGGAGATACAATTTGAAGCGCCTGAGAGGCCAAATGTGGTGACTGCTCCTATGCCCCAGCATGGAGTGAATGCCGTTGATGAAGATGTATATGCCGTCTCTGTGAATGATGTAGCTACTCCCCTGATGACTGTTAAGAGGAACCTACTGCTGGCCGGTTTATTTCCGGGTTGTAGCGAAGGTTGCCTTTTTTGTGCTGTTTCCCTTTCTGGTTGTCCTTTGCTGAAGTTAGGCATCCAAAGCCTGATGGACAGCAAAGAGATTCTGTTCAAGAAGACCGCTATTCCGTTTGTTCCTGTGGAAGAAGTATCTGTTGTTACAATCTTCAATAATACAATCAAGGCTCCCCCGAGGAAGCCAGTTAAAATCATGACTGTCGCACCCATTGTGATTACTGTTCCGGGGCCTCTCCCCTATGAATCTAATAAGGCTGTCCCATGGCACTATGGGGCAGATGTATATGTACATGGTATAAAGCAATAATTCAACACTGGCACCAACATCAGCAATATCACTGGTCCATCCAAGGTTACCCGCAGTGGCAGGCTCTTCTCGCCTGACATTGCACCACCAGCTATTCGAAGACCTCTCGTTATAACACCTGCAAGTGCACCTGTTCCCATTTCTGATCAAGTTGTTTCCCCTGCCGCCGAGTCATCTAACGCTCGGGGCAAAGGGATTGAAGATGAGCCTGCCCGGATGGAGGCACCAAAATCTGTGAATACTGAAGCCTCCCAACAAGATATGGAGGAAATTCTGAAGATAATCAAGAAGAGCGACTTTAATGTTGTTGAACAACTAGGGCATACCCCCTCCAAGATCTCAATGCTCTCCTTGCTGCTATGCTCAGAGGCCCATGCTAAGGCCTTGATCTCATTTCTAAAGACAGCCCATGTGCCACAGGAGACATCTGCAGTCCAGTTTACTGATTGCGTAGCCAATTTGATAGCCGACAATGGTTTGGGTTTCTCGGATGCTGACCTTACTGCTAAGGGAAAGGACCACAATGACGCCCTGCATGTCTCTATTGAATGCAGGGGCACTACTCTTGCGCACGTGTTGGTGGACACTGGTTCTTCCCTGAATGTGCTACCCAAAAAGGCCTTAGACCGGTTGGATTGTGAGGGCCTGGAGCTGAAACCTAGCAACATCATTGTCAGAGCCTTTGACGGTTCCAAGAGGATGGTTCATGGAGAGGTGGACATTCCTATTCGTGTGGGTTCTCAAGTATTCGACTCTACTTTCTATGTAATGGATATCCGTCCATCTTATTCCTGTTTACTGGGTCGACCTTAGATTCACAAAGCTGGGGCAGTGACTTCTACCCTACACCAGAAGCTCAAATACCCCGTCAGAGGGAAGATTGTCACTGTGCAGGGAGAGGAGGAGTATATGGTTAGTCACTTGAATTCCTTCCGATATATTGAGATGGACGGGGAGTTTATTGAAACCCCCTTTCAGCATTTTGAAGAGGTACCTCCAACTTTGTCAGCAGCAGAAACAGTGGTCGAAGAGGACTTTCCTTTGAAGATGGCTTCCCTGAAGGATGCCCGGGCTGTAATCAAGAAAGGTGAATGTGCTAACTGGGGAAGGCTCCCTGATTTTACACCTAAAATTGACAAGTTTGGACTGGGTTTTACTGCAGAGGCTCAGAGGGCTGTGCGCAAGGCAAGGACCAGAAGACCTCCTGTGCTCATTACCAACCCAGGAGTGAATGCTATTGGGGATGAAGATGAAGTGGAAGAGTCAGAGTTTGATAGCTGGATTTACCCAACGAATGACGGTGGATTGACCAATTGGACTGCTAAAGATCATACTCCTGTTACTTTTGTTACGCAGTAATAAACTCCTTTGTTTTGTTATTTGTAATAAACAATGAATTAAAACTCTATGGCCCGGTGTCTTACCCGGGGCACCGTGGCTTCATTTGTGAGGGCATATTAATTGTCATTTCATATATCATGAATAAAGACCTTGGACGTTTTCTCGCATTTCAAATCTTATGCTCCTTTTCTTTCTTTCTTTTCTTTATATATTGCAAAACAGCTGTATTTACACACACTCACTCATACAGGTTTCAATCCACTCTGGATCTCACTGGTAACGACTCTGCTACTGCCAGTTATGACTTCGAAAATCCGATCAACTTAGCCGAAGACGAAGGTGAAGATGATTGCGAAGTGCCTGGCGAGCTTGTAAGACTGTTACTCCAGGAAGAGAGGGCAATTCAACCACATGAAGAGCCAATGGAAACAATAAATCTGGGTACTGAGGCAGATAGAAAAGAGGTTAAGATTGGTGCCAACCTAGAGCTCAGCGTGAAGCAACGGTTGACTCAGATGTTACATGATTATGTGGAGATCTTTGCTTGGTCCTACGAAGACATGCCCGGGTTGGATACCGACGTTGTGGTCCATCACTTGCCTACCAAGGAAGACTGCCCTCCGGTTAAGCAAAAGGTCCGCCGTATGCGTCCAGAGATGTCTGAGAAGATCAAAGCTGAGGTTATAAAGAAATTCGATGCCGGGTTTCTTGCAATGACTTCTTACCCTCAGTGGGTTGCTAATGTGGTGCCGGTACCAAAGAAAGATGGTAAGGTCAGAATGTGTGTCGATTACAGGGATCTGAACAGGGCCAGCCCCAAAGATGACTTCCCTCTACCTCACATTGATGTCCTTGTTGACAATACTGCTCAGCATAAGGTGTTTTCTTTCATGGATGGTTTTTCAGGTTATAATCAAATCAAGATGGCTCCTGAAGACATGGAGAAGACTACCTTTGTCACTCAGTGGGGCACCTTCTGCTACAAGGTCATGCCTTTTGGACTGAAAAATGCTGGGGCAACCTACCAGCGTGCCATGGTTGCTTTATTTCATGACATGATCCATCATGAGATAGAAGTGTATGTTGACAATATGATTGCAAGGTCCCAAACTGAGGAAGAACACCTTGATCATCTGCAGAAATTGTTTGACCGTCTGAAGTTGTACAAGCTGAGGTTGAACCCGAACAAGTGCACCTTCAGGGTTAGATCTGGAAAGTTGCTAGGCTTCGTTGTAAGTGACAAGGGTATTCAAGTGGACCCTGCCAAGGTTAAAGCCATTCAAGAGATGCCAGTTCCTAAGACAGAGAAAGAAGTCAGAGGCTTTTTAGGACGCCTGAATTACATTGCTCGATTCATCTCGCACCTAACTGATACTTGTGAATCAATCTTCAAGCTGCTGAAGAAAGATCAGGTAGTACGTTGGAATGATGAATGTCAGGCCGCTTTTGACAGAATCAAAGAGTATCTCCAAGAACCACCCATCCTTATGCCACCGGTTGAAGGGAGACCTCTGATACTATACCTGACAGTACTCGACAACTCGATGGGGTGTGTGCTGGGGCAGCATGACGAGTCTGGCCGAAAAGAGCATGCCATTTATTACCTTAGCAAAAAGTTTACCGACTGTGAGACCCGATACTCACTGCTTGAGAAAACTTGCTGCGCTTTGGTATGGGCTGTTCGCCGGCTGAGACAGTATATGTTGACTCACACTACCTTGTTGATTTCAAAGATGGATCCTATAAAGTACATATTTGAAAAGCCTGCTCTATCTGGGAGAATAGCAAGATGGCAAATGATCTTGACAGAATACGACATCCAGTACACAACCCAGAAAGCCATCAAAGGAAGTGTATTGGCAGACCACTTGGCACATCAGGCTGTAGACGACTATCAGTCAATGAACTTTGAGTTTCCAGACGAGAGCATCATGATAGTGACTGATTGTGAAGTACCCGGACCGGATGAAGGACCTGAGGAAGGATCCCGATGGTCTATGCACTTTGACGGAGCCTCCAATGCTCTGGGTAACGGTATCGGTGCTGTGATAATATCCCCCCAAGGCACTCATACTCCACTCACGGCCCGACTATGTTTCAATTGCACCAATAACATGGCAGAATATGAGGCATGCATCATGGGTCTCCAAGCTGCGATCGACTTAAGGATCAAGTTTCTGAGTGTTTTCGGAGATTCCGCTCTCGTGATCAATCAGATCAAAGGCGAGTGGGATACGAAACATCCGAACCTTATTCCTTACAGAGAATGTGTGTTGACATTGATCCCACACTTCACAGAGATAACCTTTGAACACTTTCCAAGAGAGGAGAATCAGCTGGCGGACGCGTTAGCTACAATGTCTTCTATGTTCAAGGTCAAATGGGACAATGAGGCTCCCCAGGTCATTATCTGGAAACTGGATGAACCGGCATACTGTTGTGATCTCGAGACTGAATTGGTGACTGAGAAGCCTTGGTACCATGAGGTGAAGAGATATTTGGAAGCTCAGGAATACCCTGAAGGTGCATCTGTCAATGATAAGAAGTTTCTAAGAAGGTTCGCAGCGAAGTTCTTTCTTAGCAACGACATCCTGTACAAGCGAAACCATGATTCAACCTTACTGCATTGTGTGGATAAGACTGAAGCAGAAAGGATCATGGCATAGCTGCATGAGGGTACCTTCGGAACACATTCCAGTGGACATACTATGGCAAAGAAAATCCTTCGGGCAGGGTATTTCTGGTCCACAATGGAAGCCGACTGTTACCAACATTCTCGGACATGTCATAAATGCCAGATTTATGCAGACAAGGTGCATGTTCCTCCAGTTCCTCTGAATGTCTTGACAGCACCTTGGCCGTTCGCAATGTGGGGCATAGATATGATCGGTGAGATTAAACCTACGGCATCCAACGGGCATCGCTTCATTCTGGTGGCGATTGATTACTTCACAAAGTGGGTTGAAGCGGCTTCCTACGCCACTGTAACCAAGAACATTGTGGCACAGTTCATTCGGCATAACTTGATCTGTCGATACGGCGTCCCTGAGAGGATCATTACAGATAACGGTACCAATCTTAATAACAAGATAATCACTGAGCTCTGCGAGCAGTTTAAGATACAGCACCACAACTCTTCTCCTTACAGACCGAAGATGAATGGGGCTGTAGAAGCAGCGAATAAGAATATCAAGAAAATCGTGCAAAATATGACAGTGACCTATAAAGATTGGCACGAGATGTTACTGTTTGCTCTACATGGGTACCGTACCTCAGCAAGGACGTCAACCGGGGCAACTCCTTTCTCCTTGGTCTACGGCATGGAGGCAGTCTTATCGATCGAAGTGCAGATACCCTCTCTCCGGATAATGAAGGATGCGGATCTGAGCGAAGATGATTGGATCCAGACACGACTTGATCAATTAAACCTAATTGACGAAAAGAGACTTGCCGCTATTTGTCATGGTCAAACGTACCAAAAACGGATGATCAGGGCATTTAACAAAAAGGTCAGACCACAAGAGTATCAAGTTGGGGATCTGGTAATCAAGCGTATCATCCTTCCTCAGAGTGATCCAAGGGGAAAATTGACCCCTACGTATGAAGGGCCATTTGTGGTTAAACATGTGTTCTCAGGAGGAGCCATGATTCTAACCAACATGGATGGTGACGACCTTCCTCACCCCGCCAATGCAGACATAGTTAAAAGATACTACGCATGAAAAAGACCCGCTAGGTTGACATACCTAGGCAAAAATTAAGGCTTCCCGGCGAACCAAAAGGGTTAGGGAAAAATGAAGGGATGAAATGAAAAAAATCTGTACACCCGGCAAGTCGAAAACCTGAAAAGGCGGCTTGGGCAAAAATGGGTATCCCGGTGGACTGAAAACCCGAAAGGGCGGTCCAGGCAAAAGTTAGGGATAAAAGCGTAACACTATGTCTCATTGGATCACATCGTATCCAGAATCCAGTATCTACATCAAGTTCAGACGACATCGATCAATCAGCTTCATCGTCAACTAGGTCATCAAGTGATGAGACGCTCGAAGATATAAGGGCAATAGCAGAGTTGGAACCCATTGGGATTATTCTATTCACACAGCTATTTTATATTCCTTTGTACAAATTCGTATTAAACTCTTTTGTTCGGCGACGTTCTCCTACTAGGACGTCAGCCTCTTGTACATAAACGCCTATTTACAGGCAAATTCAAAAATCAATAAATACATTTTTAGACAAATTGCCTTTTGTTGTTTTCCTTTTCTGTTTTGTTTTGCGAAGAACGTCCAAGGTTCAATTTGTGATATATGCATTTGACACTAATTGCTAACTCATGAATATTTGCATACGAAACAAAGGATTAATTACAGGTAACATTAGAAACAGGGGCAATAATGAGTGGTTTAAGCGATCTAATTGCTCTGTCCACCAAGGTACCAAAGTAAGTTCAGCTGAAGAACATAACCAGACACCTTAATTCCCCAGAGAGTGAGCCAACAAGTCCATGCACTCTCCCCAAGCAAAGCTATTACCAGCCTTAAGGAAATTGGGTATCCTCCAGCAGATCTCAACATTCCCCAGCAATATGCAGATATTCTTAAACAAGCATCCCCGGCAGTCTTGACCTAAAGATTGTTCCCCGGCGGTATATCAAACATTCAATGGAGTCACTTCCCCAATATAGTTCAAAATTTCCCCAGGAGAGTCCAATCCAGTTTCCCCAGGAAAGTTTGAATCCATCTCCCCAAGCAGTAAGCTTATCCCCAGTAGATTCTGGAAGCTTATCCCCTACAGAGCACGAATGCGTCTCCCAGCTTTATTCAAAGGTTATTCCCCTATCAGGATATAACTGGTTTATCCTCAGCCAAAAGCCACAGAAAGATCGTCCTCGGCGAAGTCTTCTTATCCCCAGCGAAGTCTATTAGCACTTCCAACGTAACAACGGTATCCCCAGCGAAGTTACCATCAACACTCCAGCGAAGTACCTCTCTCCCCACAGAGTATTGCTCCCCATCAATGTCGCTAGAGTAATCTTTCTCCCCGCAGAGTAATCTCTTCATCAAGTTTATTCCCCAACGGAGTTATCTTCTCCTACCGGTATTCTTACAACCATCACTCCCCAGTGGAAACAGAAGCTCTACATCAGCCCAGGATTTAACTTCCCGGCACCCGTCAAGGATTTATCTTCCTAGACAAAACATACATTCATAATCATCGCATTTTCATACATTATAGCATGCATATACGCATCATATCTTACAAATCTCATTTATGATGAGAACATCATTGCTTGATCCATATCATGCATAGGCATATGACTGACCTTTACCTTTCAGGAAAGATCCAGTTAAGTTCTCAGCTATGTTCAAGACCTTGTCCGGTTCAGTTAAATCGACCCTAAGATTTTCCTGATTCTTATCCGTTCAAAAGGCCTTCTCTGGTTCAGTCAGATCGACCCTAAGATCTTCCTGATTCTTATCCAGTTGAAGATATTTCAAGACCTAGCCTGGTTCAGTTAAATCGACCCTAAGATTTTCCTGATCCTTATCCAGTCCAAAGGCCTTCTCTGGTTCAGTCAGATCGACCCTAAGATCTCCCTGATTCTTATCCAGTTGAAGATATTCCAAGACCTTGTCTAGTTCAGTTAAATCGACCCTAAGATTTTCCTGATTCTTATCCAGTCAAAGGCCTTCTCTGGTTCAGTCAGATCGACCCTAAGATCTCCCTGATTCTTATCCAATTGAAGATATTTCAAGACCTAGCCTGGTTCAGTTAAATCGACCCTAAGATTTTCCTGATCCTTATCCAGTCCAAAGGCCTTCTCTGGTTCAGTCAGATCGACCCTAAGATCTCCCTGATTCTTATCCAGCTGAAGATATTCCAAGACCTTGTCCGGTTCAGTTAAATCGACCCTAAGATTTTCCTGATTCTTATCCGTTCAAAAGGCCTTCTCTGGTTCAGTCAGATCGACCCTAAGATCTCCCTGATTCTTATCCAGTTGAAGATATTCCAAGACCTTGTCCAGTTCAGTTAAATCGACCCTAAGATTTTCCTGATTCTTATCCAGTCAAAGGCCTTCTCTGGTTCAGTCAGATCGACCCTAAGATCTCCCTGATTCTTATCCAGTTGAAGATATTCCAAGACCTTGTCCGGTTCAGTTAAATCGACCCCAAGATTTTCCTAATTCTTATCCAGTCAAAGGCCTTCTCTGGTTCAGTCAGATCGACCCTAAGATCTCCCTGATTCTTATCCAGTTGAAGATATTCCAAGACCTTGTCCGGTTCAGTTAAATCGACCCTAATATTTTCCCGATTCTTATCCAGTCAAAGGCCTTCTCTGGTTCAGTCAGATCGACCCTAAGATCTCCCTGATTCTTATCCAGTTGAAGATATTCCAAGACCTTTCCCGGTTCAGTTAAATCGACCCTAAGATTTTCCTGATTCTTATCCAGTCAAAGGCCTTCTCCGGTTCAGTCAGATCGACCCTAAGATCTCCCTGATTCTTATCCCAGTAGAAGACATCCAAGATTCTCTCAGCGTTACTGTCGAGGTAGTAATCGCCCAAGGTTCTCTCAGCGTTCCCGTTGAGGTAGTAATCGCCCCATGATTCTCTCAGCGTTCCTGTTGAGGCAGTAATCGTCCAAGGTTCTCTCACCGTCCCGTTGAGGTAGTAACCATCCCGGATTCATTCATCACCGTTTGAAGCTCCAGACCCAACTCCTGTAACCAACCAGGGTGCATCTATACAAAGAGTTTGAAGACCAGTTCCTGTAACAGGCCAGGTAATCATTTTCTTTTTCAGGTACGCAAGTTCTCGCTAAGGAATCTCTTATGCGATCAACACCCAGATGGCATCTATAAGCCCATCCACCTATCCATCATCTCTCAACATGGCATCTGTAAGCACATCTTCCTATCCATCAATCCCCAAATGGCATCTGTAAGCCCATTCCCATCATCACACTACTATGTGAGCGCAAATTTCTGGGCACTCTAGTGTTCAATCATCTTCCACCTTCGGATTACGAAAGGCACGTCAGCCAATCTACATCCTCAGATCTAAGAAGATTGAACAGGGGCAACTGTTGTACCCCAAAATTTTCCCTCCCATATTCTTTAAAGATTTGCAAAGAGCATGCTCCAAAATCTCCCAAGGGTTGCACAGTTCAAGGGCCTCCTAAAAGTCAAAAACTAGGGTTTTGATTCTGGAAAAGAAGTTGAAGTTTTCAAGGGTCCAAACAAGTCCCACATGCCTACAAACATTGTCAAGCATCCTTATGTCAAGTTTCAAGACTCACAGCACAAAATTGCACAATCAAAAACCCTAATTGCTCAACAGTCAACTGTAGGGGCAAAATGGTCATTTGACAGTCAAAAGTCCAAATTTTTGGTCAACATCTTATTTTGAAGCCACAAACATCATTTGATCAATTCTTGATCATGATTCTCAAAGCATGGCTCAAAAAGTCTCAAGATGCAAAAGTTTCCATATTTGGACAGTTGAAAAAGTCAACTGTAACTTGACCAAGGCATAACTTCCACATGGATTATCAGAAAAATTCCATCCAAAGCTCATTTTTAAGAGAATGACATTTCCTATAACTCCTCTTCACACTTAAAGTCCAAGAAATTCTCTCACAAAAAGTTATCCATTTCAACATTATAGGTCATTTTCAAAAGTCAACAAAAAGGCACTTTAAGTCAAAGACCATAACTTGAGATTGGTAAATCAAAATGACATGGGACAAAAGGCATTGGTTAGAGGACTTCAAGACCTTTCCAAAATGTCCAAGAACATGATCAAAGCTTAAAAATTGAGCAAGATATGCCTTGTGGAAGTTGGGAAATTTTTGGGAATTTTGAAAAGTCAACTTTGCTTCAAATGCCTCAAAATTGCTAATGGGCCACATTTTCTTCCAAGAATCATCATACAAAAGCTATGCACGACCATTTGACCCAAAGGGGATTTATTTCATCATTTTTTATTAATTATTTGAATTTTTATCACCATTAATTCATTTAATTAAATAAAATATGACAAAAATACTCAAGCATGCATTTTAAATCTTCTTATGCAGCTAATAGGTCTATCATAACTCCAAGATTTCGTGCATCACTAATATGGAAAGATTTGGCCATGATTGGTATCAAAAGGGCATGAAAGAGATTGAAAAAGATTCATTGAAAATCAAATATTGGATTCATGAATGCAAAGGCTTTTGACTTGGATTTTTTCCCTAAAACATTCCCATACATAAACAGAATGCAACCCTAATGCTCAAGGACCTGGAAGCTGCGCCTCAGATCAAATACAGACTTTGCATTTTTTGTCAAAAACTTCAAAACTGAAAACACAGTTCCAGTGCAATTCAAAGCAAGATAATCATTCCAATAGCTTGCCAAGGCATCAAGGAAACTTTCTGAATCAAAACCATAGTCTCTAACCTCAAGAATCGGTAGAATGAGGCCGCCCTGTCCTTGACATTTTTCATATTCGTGTTTTAATTTATACGCATCATCCTTGCATTTTTCTTGTTGATTTATACTAATATGGTTGTTCTAAATCTATTGGTATCATTTAATTGAGTTTTTGTGCCCTGTACGAGAATCTGCCATGGAAATTTTCTAGGTTTTCAAAGCTCCTAAATTGGGGACTTTTACATATGGAAAAATTAGACAGCAAGACTAGTACCATCAAAACCAGGGCATCTGGACGAAACGATTGATCCTATCGCGCCTAATTTATATTACGTGATACTCTATTCGCTATTTTTTGTAGGTACCACTTAGTGGGGGTTTAAAACCCCCGCTATATGTTCTATATTTTCAGTCAAAACAAAGGCGTGATGGAGAAGACGCTGAGGTGTTGGATATGGGTTGGCCAGTTTGAATAGCTGGCGCGCTTTTTTGCTTGGTTAATACTATAAGCGCTTGTTTCATTTATATTATTGATATTCCATTGACTAACAAACACGCGCATACAACTCAGATGGTGGAACGTGCGTTTGGTAAATGTTGGGACCTGGGTTCGATCCCCAGGTCCCCCATATGTCCTTCTATTTTTTCTCATAACGTGATCAGGTACCTAACATGTCCAGAAGTCCACCAAACATCCAGTGCTGGAGCTTGCCACGCGTCTCAGGAGATGGATCTGAAGATCAGGATCTGGAGTCCACCATGGACATCAGTCAAACGCCCCTCACACAATCCCAGAAAAGTCAAAAAGGCCTCCTCCTGATGGGCCAAAATTCCTCAATTTACCTCAAAAATTGGGGTCAACACCCCCCATTGGTTTGCATTTTATTTTCTTTCTCTTCATTTTTTCTATTTTATTTGTTTTATTTATTTTAGCTAATTCATCAAAATTAATTTTCATAAAATATAAAAAAATCAGAAAAAGTCAAAATAAAAATATGTTTTAATATTTAATTCATAAATAGTTTTTTTTTTGTAAATAAATTTTGTTAACTAATTTAGTGTTAATTCTAGGTTTAATTCAATATTTTCTTAAATAAATAAAAAAAAAACATAAGAATTAGGGTTTCTAGCTTTTTGTTCTTTTTTTTCAATAATTAAAATTTCTTCTTATTATTATCAATAATTAATTGTTTTTGTAAATAAATTTGTAATTAAATAATTAGGTTAAAACTAGGTCAAACTTAAACATTTTTTTAATAAATTAAAAATAGTTTAGAATTAGGGTTTTAATTAACTTTTAAATTCTATTTAATTTTCTCATTAAAATTCCATAAATACAAAAATTCCAAAAAATAAGTTCTTTCTTTTATTTAATTTAATTAATTTACGATTGCGATTTAATTTCTTTAAAAGGGTCCAACGCCCTCGCATTCTCAATCTTATTTCTTTTTGCATTTACTCTTATTTCTTTTTGTGAATATAATGTATTTATCCCAAAGCCTTGTAATAAATTAATTAGGACATTTATTTTCCGCATTTTATTTTATTCAAATCGGGTCTTGGATTAATTTGGCGATGTAGACCCGCGCCTTTGTAATAGCGTATGACTTTTACCTTCTCGCATCTTTTAACTGTTAATAACTCACATGAAAGAATGAATGCCAAAATAAAAACAAAGCGTAGATCACCAATGCATGAATAAGACAAATATAACTGAAAATGACACACAAATCACACACCACCCCTAGGGTACGCCTCACCGTTGCCTTACCCTTCGAAAGGTGGTCGTCGAGTAAAGGACGTTTTAGTAAGTCCTTATGTCCATGAACATGGCATAAGGGTAGCTTCTAAGGTGTCCTACTATTGCTCGGTGATCACATTGTTGCCTTGCCCCTCGAAACGTGGTCGTCGAGTATAGAACGTCTTAGTGAGTCCTTATGTTTCATTGATCTAGTCGCCTCGGAATAAGTTGCCTCGGAATGGTTGCCTCAGAATTAAAAGATCAATGGCATAAGGGTAGCTTCTAAGGTGTCTTACTATTTCTCGGTGACCACACCGTCCCTCATCCTCGAATTGACCCGAACACCTCCAATGATGGTGCTACCTACCTCTCAATGGTGGGATGGCACTATCTTAAGGACATTTACACAGACGAATTCCTTAGGGTAGGTAGATGACTCATAGATACTTGCTCTAATTCAAAACAAATCAAAAATCTTTTCACACCGACACTTTTCAAAAAGCTTTCAAAAACAACTTTTCAAACACTCTTGAGGACTGATACAAGAGTCGATCTGAAACTTTCAAAGAAACTTTTTAAACCCACAGTTGAAAAGCAAACAAACCTTTTGAAAACACAATGAGCAAGTATCTAAGAGCCCATGGATAACCATGGATAGAAAGGGTGCTAACACCTTCCCTTTCTATAAATCTACCTCCCGAACCGAGAATTAATCTCAATAAGGAATTTTTCTGTGCTTTTGTCCTTTCCATTTGGAGAAAATAAAAGACGGTGGCGACTCTTGCTTCCGCGACATTTCGCGAACCAGCGTTAAACAGTCAGTTCCAGATCCACCGATCACATCTAGCCATTTCTTGTTCAACCATTAAGTCAGTTTCCTCAACTTCGACCTGACGGTTGTATTATTTAGGTAACACTGATATGACATTCACCATGATGTCTAAACTGTCACTGGAATCAGAGTTGTCTTCATCATTCGACCCACATTCCTCCGTCCATGGAATAGGATTCCTCTCTAGAGGCTTCCTTTGTTTCCTTTGCACATTAGTGCTAACCTCTGGATGAGGTCCAACTGCCTCTTTTTCGGCCTTTCGCCGTATTTGGAATCTTCTCCATTGTGAACGGGACATGGGATTTTTTCCTTTGTAATTGCTCGATATATGGGCTATCTTATTTGACATAGAAGCATGATACTTATTTATGTAATCTAAAGAGGAACCTCTTGGCACATCGAACGCCTTCCATCTCTCTTCATGTGGCCTCTTTCTTCCCATGGTGTTAAGCCAAGTATCTGTAGGTACATTAGTTAGAGGCCTAAAAGTTGGTGGCCTCCTCACCTGACTCATGGGTCCTTATTGATGCCCCCTTCTGGGGTCGAATCTGACTTTTGAACCCATTTTTTGTTGGGCATTGGTGCCCTGTTTCGCTTTCAGAATTCTCATACCTTGTATGTGTTCTGCAGTTTTCTTGTCAAAAATGGAGCTGCATCTAGGGCACAACATTACTTCTGATTTCTTCTTCTGGCACCTATGCAAAAAATCTGCCAGATCTTCATTTTCCTTTGGAAATGCCGTCTTATTTACTTCTTCTTGACGGATGGCTTTCTCTGAGGCCTTGATGCTAGAGACTTCAACCATATTGACCTGCATATTGGTTTTGGCAACAAGATTCATTTTCTGCATTTTGGCCTCTAGATTCTCTGTCGAACCTTTTACAGCGGCCAAGTAAGAACCTGTGGTGGTTCTTTTGTTGGATCTCTCAGTAACTCCTTTGCTTTGGTGTGGGTCTTAAGTAACCCGTTTATTCAGTTTCAGGCTTTTAATAGCCTTCTTGTTCGACCCTTGGGTAACTTCCTTTTTCAAATCTAGGCCCTCAGTGGCCTTTCTCACCCCTTCAATAGTTTTTCTGGAGATGTTTCCAGTAAAACTTCCAAAGATGGGTTTGGTAATTAAATCTTCAGAAACTTCTACCATGTGAATGCCAACTGGTTCAACATAACGTGCCTCCATCTACAGTGGGTTTGCGTCGATTTTCATTGCTGGCTTATCAGCAAATTTCAGCCTTTCTTCCTTTAGCGCTTGTTGAACAAGATCCTTGAAAAGGAAACATTGTGAGGTTTTATGTCCCAAAAAATTATGGTATTTACAAAAACCTCTTTTCTTTCTCTATTCTAAAGGAGGCAATTTTTCCCCTGGGGGCACTATCATTTGGCCATCTTTAACTAATAGATCAAATATTTCGTCACATTTGGATATATCGAAACTATAAGTTCTCTTAGGAAATTTGTCGCTGTTTTTCTCAGGCTCTACAGGATTTTTTCCATTTGATGGCACTAACAATTTACAAGAGTATGGTGGTCCTTGTTTTAATTCTGCTAAATCTATTTCTCCTTCTTCGACATCTATAGGGTCACTAGATATCTCTGGATCGTTATCATCCATTTCTACATAGGCTACCCTTTCTCGTCAATGAGTTTTGGCAGCTTTAGCTTTCTCAACTTTAAGGAGTTCGACTTGTCGAACTCTATCGGCCAGTTGGGCCATATCTCTTAGGTATTGTGTATCTAACTTTTTCCTAATCGAATAATCCAGGCCCCCTGCTGCTATTTCAACTAATTCATGCTCAAGCACTTGGGTAAAGCATCTAGCTTTGAGTAATCGAAACTGATTTAAATATTCATCGATTGGCTCTGTAAACCTTCTCTTCACACTAGCTAATTCTTATAGATTTATTTTGGTCTGGCCCATGTAGAATTGTTCATGGAACAATCTTTCCAATTGGTTCTAATTGTGGATCGAATTGGCTGGGAGGGTGGTGAACCAAGTGAAAGATTTCTTTGTTAGGGAACTTGGGAAATATTTGATTCTAAGGTTTTTGTTGTTTGCTATTTCCCCGACCTCTATCAAATATCTAGCAACATGTTCGACAGTGGACTCTGTCGTATCCCCTGAAAATTTAGTAAACTTTGGAACCTTTCCCCTAGGTGGTAAGTCTGTTTGCAGAATATATTCTGACAATGGGGATGTAAAGTTTGGTCTGTGAAAACCAACATTCATCCCGTTTTGAATCATAATCCTTTTGATCATGGTAGTTAGATTATTGTCCATCCCATAGTTTTGGTGTCGAACTTGCTGTATCAATTCATCAGCGTTTTGGTTTCTATTACCCATAATAACTCCTTGATCGATTTCTTTAGGGTTTCGTGGTATTTCAACCCTTGGTTGTTCTATTTCTGCTCTAGGAATCTGGGGGTTTGGATTGACGGTCAAATCCTCTTCCATGATTACTCCCTGATTTTCTCTTATTGGTATCCTCTGGGGTTGTCGAACAGTTTGGGGTACCCCAAAGAATTCAGCCATGCGCGTCATTTGCGCTATCATTTGCTGATTCGACTGCGTAGCAGTTTGAATGAGGGGGTTTAGCATTGTACTTAGAGTTGGTGCTAACATTTGTACCATATCATGATTACTTTCGTCCATCTGTTGCCTCAAAATTGCTGTCGAAACATTTGTGAGGCTTGGTATTATATGAGATGGCCCCCCCAATAATTGGTTTCTACTGGCTCCAGACCCCTGTAATGGTGATGATGGATTCACCAAATGTTCTGAAAAAGTGGAAGCAGCGTTCATAAGTCTAGCCATTTCAGTAGTTGGCATGCCATATGGCTGCTCTCGACCCATCCAGGTTGTCGAAAATCCTGGGGGAACAAATGGTCGAGATCCTAGATTTTCCCTTGGTGGAGGCGTTCCTAATGGACCTCTTGGACCTACATACGAAAGTAAGGGTCCAGTTTGATTTGTGGTTAGCGTCGATATTGATCCAACGAAAGTTGGGATATTTCCTTCGACGGCGGTAGTAACCACTGTTCTAGTAATTGGTGGAGGTATTTCTCCATGGTTTGGCTCGTTAGCCATACTACTCTCGCTATTTTTCTTCCTAACAGTATACTCATTGGTTACTCTACCACTTCTTAATAACATGCAACGTTATAACTATACAGAAGAAACGCAATAACATAAACAATAAAAATTAGCAAGGTCCCACCAGGTGTGCCAATTTGTTTACCGTGGTTTTTGGTAAACAACCGCTGATCCTCCAAAAAGGAAAGTTCTTTTTGGTTTACTTACGGGATCGATCAGATTAATCCCAGAACATATGCTAATTTTTATGTAAGACAGATAATCAGGAAGAACGCACGTTCAACCCAGAGAAAAGATATTTGAGATTTTGGAAAGGTAGACAGAAATGTAGAAATGCAGGTAAAGATGCAAGAAAGATAACTTTGCAAGATAAGATTAAAGCAATGTAAAAGACTTTCATTAATAAAAAGAGGTGTTTCCAACGTACATTTCTCAGTGTTATCCTTTCTCACGCAGCGGTTACTTGGACAATATTTGAGTGACTAGTACAATAGGTTAAACACACTTAGAAACTACACAGGTTTCCAAATTTATACTAAAAGCTAAGTAACCGTCGAGGAACGAATCTGCGCTAAGATGAAGACAAGTGTCTTCTGCATGTCCCTCGACCTCTAGCCTCCAGCCACGTTTCTTCTAGCGAAACTGTCTTTCCCTCCAATAATTCAAATTCAAATGCACCTCGTATTAGGTGTCAAAGTGAGGGTATTTTCCCTTAGTCGAAGGTCATAAGTCCTCTTCAGTCGAAAGCCCTGAAAGTAAGCCCTGGTCGATGGCTCAAATATAACTTAGATCTTTTTCCTAAGTTATTTCATACGTCGAAACCTTCTTGGCTTGGTTTATTCCAGCTTTTTAGTCTGAAAGACCAAATATAGTAAGTGTCGAATTTGGGAGCCAACAAGTTCAAAATCCTTACCTTTGCCCTGTACGATGGAGTCTCTTGCCCTAAGATGCACTTAAAGTCTTATGTCCGCAAGATTCAACCATACACAACTGATCCGAAGCTTTGGATCCATTTCTTCCAAGAGAGCCTGGTAGGGACTCAACTTGAATAGTTCTATCAATTGGAGAGTTCTCGCATCCATACCTGGGAGGATTTAGCTGCTTCTTTTTACAAACAGTATCAGTATAATGTTGATCTTGCGCCAACTCGTGTGCAATTGCAGAACATGACCATGGGTTCCAACGAGAGCTTCAAAGGGTATGCCCAAAAGTGAAGAGACCCGGCTGGTAGGGTGCAACCCCCTTTAACTAACAGGGAGCTGATTGACACCTTCATGGGAACTTTGACAGGGCCTTTCTTCAAACACTTGATCGGAAGCTCCTCGGCAGGGTTCACCGAGCTAATACTGACCGACAAAAGAGTTGAAGCTGGCATCAAAAGCGGAAAGATTCAAGAAGCTACAACTTCTGATGCTCAGAAAAAACCATACAGTGGGAAGAAAGAGTCCAATGCTGTGTACAGTCAAAAGGGTTGTCATGACCAACACACAGGGGCAATCCTGATCTCTGGTTTTGCGTCACACCAACAACAACAAAGGAGAAATCAACGAAGGCCAGACGAGCCCAAAAGATAGTTCACCAACATCAACATGCCGTTGTCTCAAGCACTACAACACTTGTTGAGGATGAATCTGATTGCATTGATAGGACCTCATCCAAACACTAAAACTTCTTCTCCTGACTACAACCCAGGTGCAAGGTGTGCTTATCATTCTGACAGTCCTGGGCATGACACTAATGATTGTTGGGCATTGAAGTACAAGATTCAAAATTTGATTGACGCCAAGAAGATCGAGTTTGACCCTCCGGAGACTCCAAACATGATCACTACTCCTTTGCCAAATCATTGAGAGCGTCTTTTTCGTTTTGAATTTTCAATTGTAATTTCTGTTGTTATTCAAACAATTATCTATTAATGTCAAATGTTGGTTCATTAATTCATTGTATATGTTTGTCTTGAATTCATCCATTCGTTTTCACTATACTTAAACTATGCTTTCTACTTTCTTTATGACATTTAACTCTTGCTAAAAGTTACAAGCCTTTATAGGGAGGATGACGAAAACAATGCCATAATCTCATACAGTATGCTTTTGAACAGACCTTGCTGACGATGTACAGGCGTTTCCTCAAATCCTAAACACTGGAGTTATAAGGAAGATAATCCCTAGTTAACCCGTTCGAGCCAAATAAGTGGAAGTTTCCTTTTTACACAAATTGAAGCCTTTAATCAAAACCTGGGGCAGAGTAGTCTCTCAGTTAATTCAAATGCGCTTTCAAATGGAAAACTCTCATCTCGTAATACAACGAATGACATCAAAACATTCCTTTGGAATCAAAAGACAGTGATGGTTCCCTATCACATAGGCAGTCATTATCTCTCAAAAAGAAAAGCCCACTAAGTCAAAACCTACAAAGGAGACTTAAGAAAACTGGGGCATCCCGCTGACTGTAATCTCAAAACAAGAATAGTCAGGCAAAAATTAGGGATAACAAATCAAAAAAAGAGGTCACTATAAATCCTCAACAACATGAAAAATGTTTCAAGAAATGATTGCTTTCTGATAAACTCAACTTGTCAGAACCATCACCAAAACGTCATTCCAGACTCAATTGGAGTTTCAAACGCACAATTAGCTGAGCTTAGGACTGAAGAACATCACGAAGAACGGGTGGGTAAAAATAAACTTTGAGCCTTTATCCTTTGTTTCTTAAACCGTGAACCAAGCCACGTTACAACCCTTCAAAAGTCCTAATTGAAGCATGGGTTAGTTCGAAAGAATACTATTACAAAAGGTATCCTGACTCCTGTAAGGCTTTACTCAAAATCCAGAGTTGAATTACAAACTTCTTTACTTGTTAAAAACACATTTTTCAAAACTTCAAGACAGGCATAAACTTTGCATTACTTGAATATCACTGTTTGCATATGGCTATTTGTTTGACAGCCGAGAAATTAACAACGAATGTCCGGTGAATGAAAGCTCTCTCAGTGAACAAAATTAATTCAAGTGGGATGACACTTCCATTGACAAATCTCCTATCAACAGGGGAACATGACATCTCACTACCCAACCCACCTAGGGCACTCCAGTCAAGATTCTCGGAAATATCTCAAAGAAGTGTATAGTAACTAGGGGAAGGCCTCCATCCCCGTCACCTGGGGCATTGAACGTCAATCTCAGCAAAGGGTTACGTACAATCAAACATTTTTGGCAATGCACAAACATTTGCTGCTAGGGGCGATGACAAATCTCCCCAAAGTCCTTCTCATAGGATGATTCCCCAGCCAGAGTTTAATCTCTGAAAACCCTTCGCCAGTTGAGATAACCTCAAGAATCCTCGAGGACTTCCCCCAACGAAGTCATCACCTCTCTAGCAGACCGACAACAAGGTTTATTTCCCCAATAAACGGTAGGATTCCCCAATTTGAGTTTGCCTCTCCGACTACTACAAATAAAAGGACCACAACTCCTCTTCCCCAGTAGACTACTCTATAATCCCCAACAAGTTACTGTGAAACCTGGAACAGACCAAATACCAGTTCAACTTCGACCCCAGTAGAGAAACAGACAACCGAGACTCATGAACTCTTTTCCAAAGCAGGAATAAACATTCTCGCCACAGAGTTTTCAATATTCCCCAGCGGAGTTCTCCTCAAACAACAAAACAGGAATCCCCAGTGGAAACATTCTAAGCAAAGTTTGAAGACACACCAACTCTTCAACAACAGTCTAGGGTTTAATGACTCCCCAGCATTTGTCGAGGATTTATTTTCCCAGACAAAGATACACTTCAATAAACATTTCACATTTCATACATCCTATTTGCATACATGACAAGTGCACACAACACAATCTCATTTATTTTGAGAACATCATTACGCAATGCATACATCATGACATTGCATACAACTAACTCTTTACCTTTTCTGGAAAGATCAATCAATAGATGGCTACCAGAAACCTTTTCAAGTTCCAGATTAATACCTGTAACAAGCTATGAAAACTATCTGTGGACAATTGATTGTAGATTAATACCTGAAACCAGACAGGACAGCTATCTACTTGACCATCATGAAGCAACCCTACACAGGTTCCTTCTCAGGAAATTTCAGATGCAGTTTTACACAGACTCATCATCAGGAAACCCTACATAGGTTCCTCCTCTTTCCAAGATGAAGTTTTACACGAACTCATCATGAAGCAACCCTACACAGGTTCCTTCTCAGGAAATTTCAGATGCATTTTTACACAGACTCATCATGAAGCAACCCTACACCGGTTCCTCCTTTCCGATGCAGTTTTACATGAACTCATCATGAAGCAACCCTACACCGGTTCCTTCTTTCAAAGATGAAGTTTTGCACAACTCATCACCAGGCAACCCTACACCAGTTCCTTCTTTCAAAGATGAAGTTTTACACGAATTCATCATCAGGCAACCCTACACCGGTTCCTTCTTTCAAAGATGAAGTTTTACACAGACTCATCATCAGGAAACCTTGCATCAGTTTCTTCTCACCTCTAGATGCAGTTTTACACAGACTCATCATCAAAGACAACTTTTGATACAGTACATATACGCTCCAGAAACGGATGCCATTCTGATACTCATTCAGATTCAACTTTTGATATAGTTCAGATACGCACCAGACACGGATGCCATTCTGATACTCATTCAGATTCAACCTTTTGATACAGTTCAGATATGCTCCAGACACGAATGCCATTCTGATACTCATTCAGACTCCACTTTTGATACAATTCAGATATGCTCCAGACACGGATGCCATTCTGATACTCATTCAGACTCCACTTTTGATACAGTTCAGATACGCTCCAGATACGGACGCCATTCTAATACTCATTCAGACTCTACTTTTGATACAATACAGATACGCTCCAGACACGAATGCCATTCTGATGTTTAACTTACGAATTACATTTCAACAAACATTCTTCGATGGCATCTACAAGGCCATCTCCAACAAAATTCTATCACCTCTCCAAATGACATCTTTAAGCCCATTCCTCCTATCATCGTATCGTCGAGTTCAAATTTCTTGGCACTCTAGTGTCCAATCATCTTCCATCTTCAAGTCACGAATGGCAAAACTCGCCAATCTAACTCTTCAGGTTTAAGAAGATTGAACAGGGGCAACTGTTGTACCCTAAAATTTTCCCTCTCATTCCTCAAGGAATCACCCCGGATCCTCAAGTTTGCTTCCATCCAATTCCAAGCCTTGAGCATCAACTTTTCAAGAAAATCACTCATAAGGGCAAAATGGTCATTTGCATACTGAGAAGTCAAACTTTGACTTTTGGATCAAAATAAAATCTCAGAAAATCATATTTCATTAAGACGTGTTAAAATATGAAGTTTGTTTCATCAAGAAATTCAAAAGTCAAATTTACTTTGGAAAAGTCAAAATTATAAATACTTAGAACTTTTCTAAGTTTGATACTTCAGAACTTCTGAGCCAGCCTCCATGCAAGTGCAGTCAGAGGTTGCAAACCTGGTTCAGAACATAGCCTTTAGTCAGAACATGGCTCTTCAGCCCCTACGCAAGCTCAGTCAGAGTTTCCCAGGGTAATTCAAAGAAGGTTAAGAAGCATGCTGCAAGCTTTCTAGAAAGTCTGAAAGCTCCTTCAGAACATGCTGGAGCCAGAAGATAAGAGGATCAGAAGATTGGATGTTACGCAAGCTCAGAACTTCTGATCCAAAACTAAGCCTTGGTGAAGAGTTTCACGCTGCAGGATTTCTAGTTGTGATAAGTCTCATCATCATTTAATGCTCATTTAATGCTCACAACCACCTTCTGAGTCTTTATCCAAAGGATTTTCACCATGTGTACCTCTATTGTCTTGGGATAGCAGCTTTGATACTAAGCCCATGCTTTGCTTTTTGCTTTTCCTTAATTCCTGCTGACAACCACCATGCTTGCTTCAAAAAATAAGGTAGCGCTTCAGCACATGAAGGCTATATTCAATGCTTTGGTTAGAACTTGACCAAATCCCAAAACCTTGTTTATACAGCCTGCTGCAGACCTATGACCCACAGCTAGTTCAGCCTACGCCTGCATCCCATAATTACACCAAACTAGCATACGAAAACGGTGATGAAAAAGCAAAGGAACATGATTACAAAATAGGTTCAAATCCCATTTGTTCCCCCCCCCCCCAAGATCACAACAAATTCATCTATAAATACTTGGCTCCATTACACGTTCAAGGGGGCTGGAGGCTGGCTTTTGAAGAGAGAGAGAGAGAGATTGGCCAAAAAAGAGAAAAGGGAAGTGTTGTACCCCAAAATTTTCCCTCCCATATTCTTCAAGGTTTGTCAAGAATCATCTTCAAATGGTTCAAAATTGCTCAGGGATTGCACAGTCCAAGTACCTCCTAAGCCAGCTGAAATTAGGGTTTTGGTTCTCTCAAGGAATTTGGGGTTTTCAATGGTTCAATCAAGTCTCATATGCCTATAAACATTCTCAAGAACCTACATGTCAAGTTTCAAGACTCACAATGCCAATTTGCACAGTCAAAAGCTCCATTTGATTCACAGTCAACTACAAAGGCAAAATGGTCATTTTACAGTCAAAAGTCAGAATTTTTGGTCAACATCTTATTTTGAGTTCACAATCATCATTTGATCAAGTATTGATCATGATTCCACAAGGGTAGCTCAAAAATCATCAAAGATGCAAAAGTTACTATTTTTGGATAGTAGAAAAGTCAACTGTATCTTGACCAGGGCATAACTTTTTCATGGTTCATCAAAAAAATCCCATCCAATGCTCATTTTTAAGGGGATGACATTTTCTACAATCCATCTTCACACTCCAAGTCCAAGAAATGCTCTCATAAAAAGTTATCAATTTCTACATTATAGGTCAAATTCAAAAGTCAACAAAAGTGCACTTTAAGTCAAAGGCCATAACTTGAGATTGGTAAATCCAAATGACATGGGACCAATGGCATTGGTTAGAGGACTTCAAGACCTTTCCAAAATGTCCAAGAACATGGTCATATGATCAAAATTGAGCAAGATATGCATTGGAGAAGTTGGGAAATTTTCATGAATTTGCAAAAGTCAACTTTGCTCAAAACACCTTATTTTTGCTAATGGGCCTCAAATCTCTTCTTGAAACTTCATCCATGACCTATGCACGACCCATCAAGCCTAATTGATTTATTTTCTTATTTTTATTAATTAATTGGATTTTTAATCAATATTAATTCATTTAATTAATTTAAATTGTAGGAAAATACAAAGATTTGATTTTTCAATCTTTTTGTGAAGCAAGTATGACCTAAAAAGGCTGGCAATTTCGTGCACCAAGTCAAAGATGCAATATCTCCTAAATTGGCAACTTTCTTCAATCATGAAAATGCAAAAAGATTTGATTTTCAATCAAATATTCAATCATCAATTCAAAGGATTTTGGCTCAAGATTGTGACCTAATTCCATCCCTCTATATATGTACAAGCTAACCCTAATGCACACACGTGAGAAAGCTGCAGACAAAGCCATAGCCATATTGAAAAATTCCAAGAAAATTGCAAAACTGATTTCTATATTCCAGGGCGATTCAAAGCTTTTTATTGATTCTAAAACATTGCAGGAGGTCCCAGGGATAATTTGCAATTGAATTCACACGCTAAAGCTCAAAGAATTATCCATTACAGAACCACGGTTTGAAGCTTTTTTGCAAAATCGTATTGTCCAATTCATGAGCATTTAACATGATTTTTTGATTGTTTTGCATTGCTAGTAATCATATGAAGCTAATGGCATAAGTTAATTGAATTATAATGCATAGAATCACAAATTGCCATGGACGATTTCTAGGGTTCTTGAACTCTGGAATTGGGGTTTTCTAAACCCAGAAAAATCAGGACTTGTAAGGCACATGACTGAATTCGTGAGAACCAGACGAATGTAACTGGACCCTCGCGAAACATTTATATAAACCAGGGCTCTAGTCGCTATTTTTCCTCGTATCATATTGTGGGGGTTAAAAACCCCCGCTATCTAATCTTGTTTTTGTAGGTATCAGCGAAGAAGATGATGAGGTGGTGGTATACCATTGGATAGTTTAAAAAAGGCGCGCGTGATTTGGTTGTTTTACACCATAATAATTGCTTTTATATATAATACTCATTATCCATTATTATAACAAATGCGCGTTCTAGTTCAATTGGCAAAGGCGTGGGAGCATTAACCATTGGGACCTGGGTTCGAATCCCAGGTCCCCCAAAACACTTGTTTCTATTTTTCTTCATATAATTACATGCAGGTTTCATGATGTTGTCCACCATATGCCTCAATCATCCATGCGCCAAGTGGCTGGCAAAGCAAATCTGAAGGCCAGGATGGAGTGATCACCATACTCCTAGTCAACCATGCGCATGGAGGATCTCAAAAGTCAAACAGGCTTTGAGTTAATGGGCCTGAGAAATTCCAGAACATACCTCCTAATGGGCCAACACCCCCCCTGGTTTATTCTTCTTATTTTTTTTTTCTTTTAACTATTTTACTAATTATTATTATTATTATTATTATTATTATTATTATTATTATTATTATTATTATTATTATTTAATTAACCAAATTAACTTTTTTTTTTATAATAAAATTCAGAAAACATAAAATATTATTATTATTATTATTATTTATTAATTTCACCCTTTATTATTTTTGTAAATAAATACTAATATAATTAACTAACTTAGTTTTAATTAGGTTAATTTCAATATTTTTTGCAATAAATAAAATAAATTAGAATTAGGGTTTTTACTTACTTTGGACTATTTTTTTATTTATTTCCTTGAAACATAAAAAACCAAAAATATTAATTAATTAATTAGGTTTAATTTAATTTAATTCATAAATAATCAAACTTCTTTCTTTCTCAAAAAAGGGTCAAAACCCTAAGGACTTCTCCGATTCAATTTTTATTCGCGCATATTAATTTTTGATCATTATTTATGTAATTGCTCCGAGGATGTAATAGCTTTAATTAGGACTTTTTATCGCTTTCCTTTAATTTTCCGCAATTTACTTTTCAAGGGTTTGTTTTTGGCGATGTAAATACCCGACGCCTTGTAATAGCGTAGTTTACGTTCCCGCAAACTATTAAACTCCTAGATGTATGTTAATTAGGCTATGCATGACAAGACTTATCTGAAAATTAAAATCAACCCGTAGCTCACAATAACATGTGCAAAGATAATCTAAACTGAAACCTGACACACTCGCACATGCCACTCCTAGGGTACGCCTCACTTGGTTGCCTCGACGTGGTCATTGAGTATAGGGTGTTTTAGAGGTCGCCCTCTTGTCTAAAGATCCAAGTTGCCTCGGATGAAAAGGATCTAGGACATTAGGGTTACCGCTAAGGCGTCCTACTATTGCTTTGGTGACCGCATGTCCCTATAATCGAATTGACCCAAATAACTCCAACGACGGTGCTACCTACTTCTCAATAGTGGGATAGTACTGTCTAAAGGACATTTACACAGCTTAATTTCTTTTGAGTAGGTAGAGGTTCTCAGGTACCTGCTCTTTCAAAACGAAACAACTTTTCACACTTACACTTTTCTGACAAAAGTTTTCAAACAACACTTCATACACTCTTGAGGACAAATACAAGAGTTAAAACGAAGTTTTCAAACAAACTTTTTAAAAACCCACAAACACAAGAAAAGCAAAACATTTTTGAAAACATGGTGAGCAAGTACCTAAGAGCCCGTGGATAACCACGGATAGAAAGGGTGCTAACACCTCCCCTTTCTATAATCTACCTCTCGAACCCGAGAAACATCTTGAAAAGGAATTTTGCTGTGCTTTTGTCCTTTCCTTGTTGGAGAAAATAAAAGACGGTGACGACTCTTGCTTACCGCGACATTTCACGAACCAGCATTCAAAACAGTCAGTTCTATTTCCACCGATCATAGAACTGGCGACTCTGTTGGGGACTCTTATTATAAGTGAGGTGTATCTTAGGATTAGATCACTCTTGTTTTCAATTGTATGCTTTGTGTGCTTTAACTTTGCGGGCATTGTATCGGAGTTTTATAGATCCTAACCCGGATCTGGGGCACCCTTGTTTAGGTAAGTAGCAATAAGCTGTGAGGGACCTGTCCGGCGTAGACCGACACGGGTGAAGCAGTAGCTACGTTGGTGTGACACCTTGGTCTGTACCGATATCCCTTGTGTTGGAACGAGGAGAATATGGGTCTTCTGAGGAGTCATTAAGCACCAGCTGAACTTAGAACCTTAAATTGACCAACTTGGCCATAGAACAGTAGCAGTATGCTACACTCATTGAGGCTAAACTCTCGCGATGGTTCCGGCCGCAAGAAAAGGTTGCTAAGCTGGAGTTATGACCGATTGAGGGTAGTCAGTGATATTGAGATCCTCTAGAACCCGGTTACTATTTGTAGGACAGGTCTTAACCCACTGAAACTGAAAGAGGGTAGTACCTAAACTTCATGCTGGCCTGAAATCTAAGGGCTCTTTTGTGTGACTTGTGTGTCTTCAAACTTGAACTACTTGCACATTCTTGTTATCTGACAGCATGAGTTCCTTGCAGGTTTTGTTTATAGTCCTTATCCAACAATTTGGATTTATAGCAGGGCTTGCTTACATCACCTCACACGCATAGCATACACATCATAACATCATACCATAGCATTTTCCTCAACCATTTCAAGGATCTCAAGGGTTTGTGATGCAGGTCATGATGAACCCAAATGTCTAGAAAGGGGCAAAGGGGATTTATTTTCCTCTAGCCAAGGTTGTTTGGAGATCAAAGCACGATAACTGGAGTCAGGGGCTATGACCCACTCGATATGGTGAGCCTTGACTCTTGAAGAAGGACTCTCAGCAACAGGAAGTTCCTTCAATCAAGCTACAAAATTCAAAATTCTAACAAGTTTCTTTGTTTACCCCACGAGATCCTTGAAAACATTGCATGCATATATCATACATATCATTGCATAACAGGTCACCCTTTACAGGTCTCTCATATTCTCGCTGTTTATTTCAGCAATGGCTCTCCAACAAGACAACCGAGATCTTCATACTCAAGAGACTCAATTCAGGGAAATCTTCCTAAGCCTATCCAAGGGACAGGAAGAGTTGAGAACACTCCTCATGAGGAATTTGGTCAAGAAGAGTCTTGAAGACAGCAAGGACGAACGGCTGAAACATCTGCAAGCTGAGGTAGATGCAATGAGAACCCAGATGCTGGGGCAGATGGCTCTTATCCAAGGCTTAGCTCGGGAACAAGAAGAGTTGCGAGCCATGATCAACCAACTTCATCAAGATAGATACAATAGTATGAAGCAAACAGTCAAGGCTGGGGATCAAACCAGTAATCAGCCTCCAAGAAGACAAGAGTTTGGTATGGTGAATAATGGACCTCTCCAAGTTGCTACTACATCAAGGGTCCAACAACAACCTCACCAAAAACAACCGGTTGATCATAGTAAGCCAAACACGCCCAGGAGGCAATTTACCAAGATCAACATGTCACTGACTCAAGCGCTACAACACATGTTGAACACAAGGCTGATTACATTAAAGGCTCCTACCCGGAACCCAAATACTTCCGCTCCTACCTATCATCCCAATGAAAGGTGTGCATACCACTCAGACAGTCCGGGACACGACACAAACAACTGTTGGAGTTTGAAGAACAAGATCCAAGACATGATTGATGCCAAGGAGATCAAGTTTGACCCTTCGGAGACTCCAAACATAACCACTGCTCATATGATAAATCATTGAAAGCTTTTGTTCATTAGAATTTTCAATTT
Source organism: Vicia faba (assembly GCA_948472305.1). NCBI lineage: Eukaryota > Viridiplantae > Streptophyta > Magnoliopsida > Fabales > Fabaceae > Vicia > Vicia faba. Next base: position 325,447,879 of record OX451737.1, on the reverse strand, counting down.
GTAATTTTCTTTTGATTGTTCAAACATTTATTCATGTCAAACTTTATCACTTTATCAATGCATCGCATATGTCTGTTTTGAATCAATCCATTCGCGTTCACTATATTCAAATTGCTTTCATTTTTTGTGATGTTCAACTCTCGATTAAAAATTCTAAGCCTTTTAAGGGAGGATGACGAAAACGATACCACGATCTTTACAGTATGCTTTTGAACAGACCCCGCTGACGATGTACAAGCATTGTTTCAAATCCTAAACAATGGAGTTATAAGGAAGATAATCCCTAGTCAACCCATTTGAGCCAAAGAAGGGACTTAGACCTTGCAACGACATCTGGTGAGAAAGACAATCAATATGGGAAAGGAAAAGAAACAGTTGCCCAGTCAGAGTCAGAAGAGGAAGAGGAAGAAGAAGACTATTTTGAAGAACAACACCCTCTAGCCGACGACAAGTATAAGCATCTAGAAGAGCGGTTGAGTGCAATGGAAATCCAAAAAGTGCCTAGATTGGACTTTGAGGAGTTGGAGTTAGTATCGGGAATTGTCATTCCTCCAAAATTTAAAGCACCTATGTTCGCCAAATATGACGGAGTTTCATGCCCTAAAATTCATCTCCGGTCCTATGTGAGGAAAATCCAGTCCCATACCGCTGACAAAGACTTATGGGTACACTTCTTCCAAGACAGTCTATCTCGAACTCAACTTGATTGGTTTTATCAGTTAGAAAGAGACAATGTTCATAACTGGGAAGATCTTGCTGCAGCCTTTTACAAACAATACCAATACAACGCTGATCTTGCACCCACCCGTACTCAACTCCATAGTATGGCCATGGTTTTAAGTGAAGGTTTCAAGGACTATGTGCAAAAATGGAGGGACTTGGCCGGAAGAGTTCAACCTCCCCTATCTGAAAGAGAGTTGGTAGACATGTTTTTGGGCACCTTGTCTAGTCCCTTCTTTAATTACTTAATTGGGAGTTCATCGACACGTTTTACCGAACTGATATTGACTGGAGAAAGAGTAGAGGCCGGGATAAAAAGTGGAAAGATTCAAAAAGATGCATCCTCTATTGCTGTAAGGAAATCATTCATCGGAAAGAAAGAAGTGGTTGATGTATATCCTCAGATAAATCAAGATAGGGCCGAATACCGTCCAATGGTGGGGGTTGTTATGATTCCTAAACCTGCGTCTGATCAACAAAGAAACAACCAACCAAGAATGAAAAGACCAGTCATACAATTCATCAGAATTAACATGACTGTTGTACCCCAAAATTTTCCCTCCCTTTTCATCAACATTTTCTCACCACAAGACTCTTGGAACTCAAGATCAAGTTAGGGTTTGCTCTGCTCAAGGCCCCTCCTTGCACTGTTGACCCAAATTAGGGTTTGAGTTTGCACAAGGATGTTTTGACCTAAGATGCCCAAAGTGACTTTAATGCTTCATGTTGGACTTACAAGTTTATCCATACCAAGTTTCAAGCCTTGATTCAAATCTTTGCCCAGTCAATTGGACAGTTGACCTAGAAATCAACTGTATTGGGGAAAAAGTCAACTGTGGTCAATTGACAGTCAAACCTTAGGATTTTTGACCCACATCAACATAATGAACTCATATGAACTATTTGGTCAAGTTTGGATCACAATTCCACAAGAAATTTGATCAGATCACCAAAAGGGCAAAATGGTCATTTTTAGGGTTTTGACTGCACAAAGGCAATTTTTGACTGTTTGACCTAACCAATTGCAAACCAAGCTCATACATGGACTCAAGGACTCAATGGCATTGTCTTGACCCATTCAACAAGTTCAAAAGATCTCAAATGCATAGGATTGACAGATGAATTTTTCAGTCAACTGATCAAAATTTGACTGTATACTGAAAAGTCAAACTTTGACTTTTTGGTCAAAATCAAGTGCCAAGATTCATTTTTCATCAAGACATGTCAAATTATGAAACTTGTTCATCAAGAAACCCAAAATTGCAAATTAGGGTTAAAAATGAAAATAAATTCATAACTTAGAATTTTTCTAAGTTATGAAATTTCCTTATTTTTCCTAACTTTGTCCCATTTTTTCACCAATATGAAAATGGATTCAAACAAAACTTGAAACATGAAAGTTGTAGTCCATTGAAAAATCTACAACTTTGATTCACAAAGTTTTCTCAAAGGAAGCTTGTAGCTCAAGTTATGATTTTTGGAACAAGGGTACAAAACATTTTTAACTTAGAGAAAGTTTGCCCTATTCTAGGCAGGATTTTTGTCCAACTTCTTGGCCATTTTTCACATGGTTCCACTTGGAATTTCAATTTGAATTGCAAATATGGATTGTAGTACACATTCCAAGCTTTCCAAATTGTCCAAGAACTTCTCAAACACCCTTGTGGTTAGAGAGAATCGAATTTGCAAAGTTGGCCAAAACTCACTTTTGTTCATAACCAAATACATGTTCATACAAGTTTCATTTTCAAACCAGCATGCTTGGTACTTGCTTGCAGGCCTCTAAACCAAGTTTGCACTCCTTAATTTAATGCCTAACCATTGTGTTAAGACATTATTTCATTCATTTGGGCAATACATGCTAAATTAATCCTTAATTAGAAAAAGCAAACTTGCCATTTTCGAAAAGTGATGCTTTATGTCAAGTTCATGATCTTTGAAGTACAAGCCAGATCTTTGAGGCAAAGTTGGGTAGACAAATCCCACTGATCAAGAGAAAATTCTGCAGCATGCTTGAGAGGCTTGGACAGGTCTATAACACTTACACACTTTCCTTGCTTCACATAGAAGAAACTTTGCAAAACATAGACAACTCTCACTTCCTGCAAACTAGAGCTTAAGCAAACTTTGTTCTCATATTCCATAGATCAAAACTGACCTAAGGCACGACCCTTCCATCCCTCATACCTTCCCATTCACCAAATCACAGTTTTGCTGCAAAACAGGGTACCTGCTGCAGATTGAGGTCCACAACTCAATCCACTCGTGCACTTTGGCTAAAAACCTTTCAAACACCTTCCATATGATCCACTGAGACTATCCCAAACCTTGAACTCAACCTGTAACACCCCTAACCATGTTTGCCATTTTTACTTTCAAGCTGTGCAGGTTGACTTCCATAGCACGATACAGGCAGTTTCAAAGCAAGCCAAGCATAGGAGAAGCATCCTTGGACTTCAGGCAAGCTCAACCAAAGCTCAAACTCCATTGAAGATACCTACATTTCTATGTTCGAATCAAGCTGAGACAGGTAAACCATGGACTTCTATCTCTCAATCTAGGAAGAGTTATGCTTAGGTTTGTGAATGAAACATGCTCTACTCATAGCCCTGAAACCATACGTATGATTACTTTTCATTTATGTTAAGCATGCTGTGAGAATTTTGGCCATGAACATTGAAGAAAAACTAGGTCAGAAATTGGGGGTGAAGAAATTCTCCCTGGTTTCTTAGAGTTAGGTTAAGTTTTTTACATATTTGGAATCGTGACTTGATGCTCTACATTATTTGTGTTATGAGTTTTTGCTAAAAATCAAAGAATCAGGAGTTTGCATTTTGAACAAGGAAGCGCGCGTTTGACAGAAGCTGGAGGAAGAAGATGATGGTTTGGGATGGGCCTGAGCCATCCTTGCTGTTCACACCCCTTTTTTCCATTTGCACCCCCTGGCCCATTGTGTGAAATATTTATCATTTTTGACTTTTTATTTTTTATTCTGACTTGATATTTTTTGTTCAAACATAAAAAATCCTAAAAATATTTTTCCACATTATTTTACATTTATTTGGCATTTATTTGTTTTATTAAGTATGTATATATAAATAAATAGATTTCCTTTTCATTTTAAAACCCTAAAAATAATACAAAAAATATTTATTTTTAGTTATTATTTTTTTATTTACATTTTGAAAACATTTTCTAAAATATACATTTTTTTTTGTAAATAATTAGTATTTTATTTTTGTATATATTTAGTATATTTAATATATAATATATAAATACTTGTATATTTTACTAGATAATTAGGGAGAAAAAAATACAAAAATAATACTTTTATTTTTTATTTAATATTTGACACCAAAAATACTTTTTTACAATATACCTTTTATTTTTTGTATATAATTAACAAATATTGTACATAATTAATAAATATTACTATTTACTTGAAAATTAGGGTTTTATCCTAAAACCACAAAAATAATCAAAAATGACTTTTTTTTTATTTTGTTTATACTTCAAACATGAAAACCCTTTTTTTTACATACATGAAAAATCCTTTTTTGCATAATACATTTCATTTTGATATTTATTTGATTATATTTACTTAGTTGTTAAGTATTAATTTGTATATTCGATATGGTTGTAATAACTTAGCTTTTATTTCCTTGTCAAATATCCCTCAAATTCAAACTTGTACCCTCATCCCCATAATCATTGTTGTAATAGCTTAGCATTTAAGTTTCCGCATTTAAAAGCTTTCAATTATGCCATGATTAGAGAACTAGGGTTTGTATGTAAAATCAAATTGACAAGTAGTTTGACCTAAATCCAAGATAAACATGCATGAAAAAAAACACAATGCACACTTGCACCCTTAGGGTTACTCCAGTTGTTGCCTTCAAAAATGGGCCATGTTTACATGTCAAGTACTTTGGCAAAACAAAACAAAACAAAAACAACAAAATGATCATAGTCCCTCGATGACGCTATCTTGTTGCCTAAGCAAAATGATCATAGTCCCTCAAGAAAAATGCCAAAGATACTTGACACTATTGCATTCATGGTCTAAACGATGACCCGCGCCCGTCCCGTTAACATCCTAACACAAGGTTGTTCACCAAATACAATGGTGAAACAACACTGTTAAAAGGGTTAAAACATGAGAAAGATCTTTGAGAAATTTAGGGTAGATAGCTCTTGGTTACTTGACCAAACTTGCAAAACAATCCTTGCCATTTTTTCAAAACACACATCACAACACAACTTCAAAAACAAAATTTCAAAAACATTGAAACATCTTTTCAAAAAGACAAACACCCTTGTAAAACATTCAAACTAGAATTGTTACAATGGTTGCCTAGACAAGGCATCTTTTTCAAAACATTTTCAAAACCACACACACAAAGCACCATTTCAAACAATTGAAAAGCAAAGGCAAGTGATCTAAGCAAGTAACTAAGAGCCCATGGATAACCATGGATAGAAAGGGTGCTAATACCTTCCCTTTCTATAATCTACTCCCCGAACCCAAGAAAACATATCAAAGGTTTTTCCTGTGCTTTTTAACCTTTCCTTAGGATAAAATAAAAAGTCGGTGGCGACTCTTGCTAAACCGAAACATTTGCGAAAACAAACGCAAAACCTCAAGTCAGTTCTCCCACCGTATCACAGAACTGGCGACTCTGCTGGGGATTCCTTAAAAGTGGAGTAACCTTAAGGCCTAGATCACCCTCTTGCATGACTAATTGTTTGCTTTGATTGCTTTACATTTTGGTTCTCTTGTTTGGGCTTGAAATCCTACACCCGGATTTGGGGAAACATTCATAGATAGAAATACGTTGTGGAAACTGTGCGGGGTATACCGACACGGTTGAAGCAATAACTATATTAGTGCGACATATTTGTGAGTACCGGTAACCCTTGAGTTCAATCAAGGAGAGTACGGGGCCAGTGAGTGATGTCACTAAGAACTAATGACCTAGAACCTTACTTGACCATCTTGGCCTTTTATTAGGGGTAGTGAGATGACCGGCTTTGGTGCAGTCCGAAGTTGGTAGATACTCGATACTACACTCATTGAGGGTTGTTTTCTTGGAATATTTTGGTCGCTAGTTAAGTGGCTAAACCAAAACAATGAACATGGAAAACAATCCAATGATATTGAGCTTCTTAGAACCCGGTTACTATTTATAGGACAGGTTTTTAAGCCAACTACACTCAAGAGGGTACTTACCTATGAAACCTCATGCAAGCCTGAAACTAGGGTTTTGTGTGAATTGCTTGTACATGTGTTTGTGCATACATCATGAACATCATAAAGCATCATATGCATCCACTAACCATTTCAAGGGTTTGGACCTTCATTTTTGTTCTTGTTTTGTAGGTCATGGAAATTCTTCGCAGGAAAACTATCCAAGTCAACCTTGTGAGAATCCCTCCTCAACTCAAGGAGCTTACATCCAGAATTCCAGAAAGCTCTCCCTTCAGTGAAAGACATGGTAGACTGCTCAGCCTAGTCAACATCAGCATTGAAGAAGACATGGTGAAAGTGTTGTTCCAATTCTTTGACCCCCTTCACCACTGTTTCACATTCCCCGACTACCAATCGGTGCCTACTTTGGAGGAATTTTCTCAGCTCCTGAGAATTCCTATTCTTAATCAACTACCTTTCAACGGTACGGAAAAAGAACCAAAACCTGAAGATGTTGCTCAAGCACTACACTTGCAACCATCTGACATCAAGGGGCATTGGGAAACTAGAAGTGGCGTCAAAGGCTTCTTGGAAAAATTCTTGTTTGAGAAGGCACAAGAGTGTTGGAATTCCCTGGATCTGCAAGCCTTTGAAGAAATTGTGGCACTCCTTATTTATGGGTTGGTCTTGTTCCCAAATCCTGACCAACTTATAGATGTGAATGCTGTCAAGATCTTCATGTCCAGGAATCCCATACCTACGTTGCTTGGGGACATCCTCCACTCATTTTACACACGAACAATGAGGAAGAGAGGTGTTCTCATGTGTTGTACTCCTCTCCTTGCAAGGTGGTTTATTTCTCACCTTCCACAATCTGTTTTGAAGAATGAGCAAGGTTCAAGGTGGTCACAACGATTGATGACCCTCACGCATTCTGATGTACATTGGTGTTCTCGGTCCAGAGAAAATGTCATCATCATCGATCGCTGTGGTGAGTTCCCTAATGTTCCATTACTTGGCATTAGGGGAGGCATTACCTACAACCCTTGTCTAGCTTTGAGACAATTTGGATATGCACGGAGGGATGGCCCTCATGACATGCTGATTCCTGACCTAGTTTTTGTCTTCGACAACGATGCGCAAGGACTTCGCCAAAGATTCATCAGAGCTTGGAGGATGCCTAACAAGGTAGATAGCAAGACACTGGGGCACAAGAACTCCATCCCTCTTGAGCCTTATCTCAAGTGGGTACGAACCCGCACCCAGAGTCTTATGATGCCTTACCCTCATATTCTCCCTTTGATCAAAGAGCCTGTTAAGGAAGGAGAGGTTCCATACACCGTCCTACATCCTGACATGCCAACATCATGGGAGGAAATGCAGAAGAGTTGGATCCAACTCAAGGAAGAAAGGGATACTTTTGAAGCCAGCTTCTACGCCAGTGAGAAGAAGGTTTTGGAACTTAGCCTCCGAATTCACGAGGAGGAGACCCTCAACACTTACATCGCACCAAAGAGGACGCGCAACGTATTTTTACCTTAAGAAGTTTTTTGGCCCATGGGGCATTTATGTACTGACAAAATTTCTTCTTATTAATATGACGTGTGTTCTTTTTGTTTGAAACAATTTTGAATTTCTAAATCCTTGAATGCATTACATAAATAAACATATCATTCATCATATGCATAAACAGGTCTTCACACCAGGTTTCCTTATCTTTCTGCTGTTTATTTCAGTAAGATGGATATTGAGCAGACGGTCAGAGATTTGCAGTCACAAAACTCGCAGTTTCAACAGCTTCTCATGACCTTAGCAAAGGGTCAGGAGGATCTTAAAGTACTGTTAGAGAATAAAGAGCAAGAAAAAGGAAAAAAGAAGAAGAAAAGAGTTGGGGTAGCTACACTGGGAAGAAGATTTGAGAATGAAGCTAGGAGAGTTCTTGAATTCCCCTCCACATCTGATGAGGGGACCGGTAAAGGAAAAGGGGCTGCATTACCTTCTGAGTTCGAGGCTGAAGAGGAAGAGGTTGAGGAAGATGAAGATTATTCAGAGCAGCAATACCCGCCAACGGACGACAAATACAAAAACCTGGAGGATAGACTGGCAACCATGGAGCTGCAAAGGGTTCCCGGGCTAGATTTTGAAGAATTGGGATTGATTGATGGGATTGTGATCCCTCCAAAGTTTAAGGTGCCATTTTTTGCAAAATATGATGGGCTGTCTTGTCCGAAGATGCACCTGAGGTCATATGTCAGAAGAATTCAACCTCATACATCCGATAGAAATCTCTGGGTACATTTTTTCTAGGACAACTTGTCCGGTACTCAGCTAGATTGGTTTTACCAGCTTGAGAGGTCAGAAGTGAATAACTGGGAAGACTTGGCAGCTGCCTTCTATCGCCAGTATCAATACAATGCCGACTTGGCTCCAACCCGTACTCAGCTACAGAGTATGGGGATGGCCTCAAATGAGGGATTCAAAGAATACGCCCAGAAATGGCGCGATTTGGCCGGAAGGGTACAACCACCACTTTCAGATAGGGAACTAGTTGATATGTTCTTGGGGACCCTATCTGGCCCTTTCTTCAACCATTTGATCGGGAGCTCTTCTGCAGGGTTTACCGAACTGATTCTGACTGGCGAGCTGGTGGAAGCTGGTATTAAGAGTGGGAAGATTCAAAGGGATGCCTCTGCCTCCACAACTGTTAAAAAGCCATTCCCGGCAAAGAAGGAAACAACTGTTATATACTCTCAGAAAAGATTGGGAAGAACTGAGCGCCGACCGACTGTAGGGGCCGTGATGATTCAAAATTCGTCAAATGATCAGCCTCATAACAATCAGTCCAGACCTAATCAGCAACGGGTAGAACGGCCACAACGGCAGTTCACCCGCATCAACATGACGCCTGCACAAGTTCTTCCCCATTTGTTGAAGCTAAATCTCACCACTATTAGAGAGGCGCCAAAGATTGTGAATACCGCTTCCCCACACTATCATCCCAATGCTAAATGTGCCTATCATTCTGACAGTGTCGGGCATGACACCAATGATTGTTGGGCGCTTAAGAATAAAATTCAGGATCTGATAGACGCAAAGGAGGTTGAGTTCGACACCCCCGAGAAGCCGAACGTAATATCCACTCCAATGCCGAAGCATGGGCGCAATGTCCATGTGTTGAAGAAGATCTGTTTGTTTCTACTGTTGATGATCTGGTAACTCCATTACTGACAATCAAGTTGAATCTGTTGAAGGCTGGGATTTTCCCAGGTTGTAAAGAAGACTGCTACCTTTGTTCCTCCCTACCAATCGACTGTCCATTGCTGAAGATAGGCATCCAACGCCTAATGGACAACCAACAAATTATTTTCGAAAAGATTCCTGTTACTCCAACTCCTATCAATGAAGTTTCAATAATCACCATTTCCACCAATCTTTCCAAGGTCCCCAAAAGGCCTGTTAAGATTACATCAGCTCCGAAGATTGCACCTCTGAAAATAACCATGCCTGGGCCCGTCCCCTACAAATCTGACAAATCGATACCGTGGAATTATGGTGGAGAAATCTACTACCACGGTGTTAAACAAATTGAGATAACTGAAGAGAGCTCTGACGAAGAAAATGCCGACATTGGAAACATTGCCGGTACGAGCAAGATTACCCGAAGTGGGATAATTTTCTCTCCAGAGATTTCCCCTCCAAAGGCAATCTTTGGACCCTTAGCTGTTCCCAAGGTTATCCCTGCACCGATAAAACTATCTGCAAGAACGCTAATGATCGAAGAAGCTGTTACTCTTGTGGTTGTCCCTCCTACTTCTGCTGATAAGGGGAAAGGGATCCAAGAAGAGCTCGTCAGGACGAGGGCTCAACCATTGGTCATCCCCGAAACCTCTAAGAAAGAAATGGAGGAGATTCTGAAAATAATTAAGAAGAGTGATTATGACGTTGTAGAACAACTGGGGAAAACCCCCTCGAAGATCTCCATGTTACCTTTGCTTCTTTTTTCGGAGGCTCATGCCAAAGCCTTGATAAGGTTTTTGAAGACAGCCCATGTGCCCCAAGAAACCTCAGCCGATCAATTCTAGGATTGTGTAGCCAGCCTTACCGCCGATAATGGCCTGGGTTTCTCTGATGCTGACCTGACTCCGAAAGGAAGAAAGCACAATGACGCACTGCATGTATCAGTTGAATGCCGAGGAACCACTCTCGCCCATGTCTTGGTCGATACTGGTTCTTCTCTAAACGTGCTGCCTAAGAAAGCTCTGGACCGGTTGGATTGTGAAGGCTTGGAGCTGAAACCAAGTAATATCATTGTCAGGGCCTTTGACGGGTCTAAAAGAATGGTGCATGGGGAGGTCGACATTCCCATCAAGGTAGGCACTGAAGTGTTCCACTCAACATTCTATGTGATGGACATCCGCCCATCATACTCTTGCTTGCTAGGAAGGCCATGGATTCATAATGCGGGGGCAGTCACTTCCTCTCTACATCAGATGCTGAAATACCCTGTTAAGGGTAAAATCATAATTGTACACGGTGAGGAGGAGTATATGATCAGTCATCTGAATTCCTTTCGGTATGTGGAAGTGGACGGCGAATTCATTGAAACACCCTTTCAACACTTCGAGGAAGTTTCTCCCGAGGTTGCGGTAGCAAGGGCAGTAGCTGAGGTACCCAGGCAGGTGGCCAAGATGGCATCTCTGAAGGACGCAAAGGCTGCAATGAAGGAGCGGAAGAGCTCAACATGGGGTCAGTTGCCCGACTTTCCCCACAAGACAGACAAGTTTGGGTTGGGATTTACCGCTGCGGGGAAAAAGGCTATGCGTCACTCAAAAATTGAAAAGTCACCCATCAAGATTTCTCCTCATGGAATCAATGCTTTAAAAGACGAAGACAAAGGGGGTAACGTTGAAGATTGGATCTTCCCAACCATTGAAGGGGGACTGCACAACTGGGAGGCGAAAGACTTCGTCCCCATTACTTTCATTAATCAGTAATTTATCTTTCGAACATTTCCTGTTGGTCTGTAATAATTACTAAAACAATCTGCACACTACTTTTTCACCTCATGCCTTGCCCGGGGCATGTAGGTCCATTTGTAAGGGCTTGGTTATAATGTGTGTGGACTACTGGGATTTGAACAGGGCCAGCCCTAAAGATGATTTCCCGCTACCCCATATCGTCATTTTTGTTTGTTTAAAGATGGCTATCCCTTACACACACCACACTCACAAATGCAGGTACCCATCCACTCCGGATTCCATGGGTGACTATTCTGTTGTATGCTTCAATAACTCTGAAGATTTGGTCAATCAGGCTGAGTACGAAGATGACGAAGATTGTGAAGTACCGGGAGAGTTAGCCAGACTTCTACAACAAGAAGAGAGGGCCATCTTACCTCATGAAGAGTTGTTGGAAACTGTCAACTTAGGAACAGAGGAAGACAGGAAAGAAGTACAAGTGGGTGCCAATCTGGAACCTAGTGTCAAGGAGCGCTTAATACAGCTGTTGAATGAATACGTTGAAATCTTTGCCTGGTCTTATGAGGACATGCCAAGGTTAGACACAGATATCGTGGTTCACCGTCTCCCCACAAGAGAAGACTATCCACCGATCAAGCAAAAAGTCCGCCGAATGAGGCCCGGCATGTCTGAGAAGATTAAAGCTGAAGTAATGAAGCAATTCAACGCTGGCTTTCTGGCTGTTACATCCTATCCACAATGGGTTGCTAACATTGTGCCCGTTCCCAAAAAAGACGGCAAGGTCATAATGTGTGTGGACTACCGGGATTTGAACAGGGCCAGCCCTAAAGATGATTTCCCGCTACCCCATATTGATATTTCGATTGACAACACAACTCATCACAAAGTATTTTCCTTCATGGACGGATTCTCGGGCTACAACCAGATTAAAATGGCCCCCGAGGACATGGGGAAAACAACCTTTGTTACACAATGGGGTACCTTTTGTTACAAGGTGATGCCGTTCGGACTAAAGAATGCAGGGGCAACTTATCAACGCGCCATGGTAGCTTTGTTTCATGATATGATACATCATGAGATTGAGGTTTACATAGACGACATGATAGCTCGATCACAAACAGAGAAGGAACACCTTGAACATTTGCAAAAGCTGTTTGCCAGGTTGAAGGAATACAAACTCAGACTGAATCCAAGTAAGTGCACTTTTGGAGTTAGGTCTGGTAAACTTCTGGGATTTATTGTCAGCAACAAAGGCATTCAGGTCGATCCAGCAAAAGTAAAAGCTATACAAGAAATGCCTGACCCCCGTACTGAAAAGGAGGTTAGAGGATTCTTAGGACGCTTGAACTATATCGCCAGGTTCATCTCTCATTTGACGTCTACCTGTGAGCCAATTTTCAAGTTATTAAAGAAAGATCAGGTAGTCGAATGGAACGATGATCGTCAAACTGCTTTTGATAAGATCAAGGAGTATTTGCTAGAACCTCCTATTCTGATGCCACCCGTCGAAGGAAGGCCATTAATCATGTATCTGACTGTTTTGGACACCTCAATGGGGTGTGTACTGGGCCAACATGACGAGTCTGGTCGAAAAGAGCATGCCATTTATTACCTTAGCAAAAAGTTTACCGACTGTGTGACTCGCTACTCACTACTCGAGAAAACTTGCTGCACTTTGGTATGGGCTGCTCGCCGACTAAGGCAGTATATGTTGACTCATACCACTTTGCTGATTTCCAAAATGGACCCGATCAAATATATCTTCGAGAAGCCTGCTTTATCTGGAAGAATCACTAGATGGAAAATGATCCTGACTGAGTATGACATCCAGTATACTACCCAAAAAGCTATAAAAGGGAGTGTACTAGCTGACCATCTAGCTCATCAAGCTATCAAAGATTATCAATCCATGAGATTCGACTTCCCGGACGAGGACATCATGACTTTGGACAACATTGAAGGTAACGGACCGTATGACGGACCTGAAAATGGATCCCGATGGACCCTGTACTTTGATGGTGCTTCAAATGCACTTGGAAACGGTATCGGTGCGGTACTCATTTCCCCAGAAGGTTGCCATACACCTTTCACGGCCCGACTTTGTTTCAGCTGTACCAACAACATGGCCGAATATGAAGCTTGCATCTTTGGTCTCAAGGCTGCTATAGACTTGGGGATCAAATCTTTGATCGTATTTGGGGACTCGGCTTTGGTTATCAGTCAAATCAAAGGAGAATGGGACACCAAACATCCTAATCTTATCCCATACAAAGAACATGTCCTAACATTGCTGCCTCTTTTCGAGCAGATTACTTTCGAGCATTTCCCGCGAGAAGGAAATCAGCTAGCAGATGCTCTGGATACAATGTCTTCCATGTTTAAACTCAACTGGGATAATGAGGCTCCCCAAATCACCATCGAGCAAATGGACGAACCTGCGCATTGTCATGAGGTTAATACCGAAGAAGTAGTGGAACAACCCTGGTTCCATGAAATCAAAAGGTATCTCTAGACTAGAGAATACCCCGAAGGAGCTTCCGTCAATGACAAGAAGTTCTTAAGGAGGTTTGCTGCCAAGTTCTTCCTAAGCAACGACATCCTTTATAAACAACTTCTCCTCACTATCATCCTAATGCCCGCTGTGCGTATCATTCTGAGAGTCCCGGCCATGACACTAATAACTGTTGGGCTCTAAAGAACAAAGTACAAGACTTCATTGAAGCCAAAGAGATTGAATTCGATGCGCCCGAAAAGCCAAATGTCATTTCTTCCCCTATGCCCAAACACGGCCATAATGTCGACGCCATTGAGGAAGATATGTTTGTTACTTCAGTTGATGAACTTATGACCCCACTCCTAACTATCAAAAAGAATTTATTGAATGCTGGTGTGTTCCCAGGCTGTGATGAAAGCTGTTATTCCTATTTGTCCTCACCAACCAATTGTCCTTTGTTGAAAGCAGGTTTTCAGTGCCTAATAGATAACAAGGAAATTCTGTTCGAAAAGACATCTGTTCCAACTGTTTCTTATAATGATGTTTCCATTGTGACCATTTCTGATAATTCTTCCAGGGTCTCCACCAAAAGACCCGTTAGATTTACATCAGTTTCGAAAGTATCTCCTTTGATAATTACAATGCTTGGACCAGTCCCGTATTCGTCAGACAAAACCATACCATGGAATTATGGAGGGGATGTCTACTACCACGGTATCAAGCAAGATTAGTCAGCTGCTGAAGATTCAAGTTCTGAAGGGACTAGCAAGATTACCCGAAGCGGAAGGATTTTCTTTCCAGAAATTGCTCCCCCAAAAGCAGTTTCTAGACCCGTAATCATTTTTGTTGTTGTTGCTCCCCCAAAGGCTGTTCCCAGTCCTACAATCATCTCTGCTAACACTCCTACCGACATTTCTACTGCCGAGTCAACCGAGACTCGAGGTAAAGGTATTATGATTGAGCCTGTCTGGACGAAGGCACAATCATTGGCTATTCCGGAAACTTCCCGTAAAGAGATGGAGGAAATTCTAAAGATCATAAAAAGAAGCGACTACAATATAGTTGAGCAACTGGGGAAAACTCCATCTAAAATTTCCATGCTGGCTTTACTACTATGTTCCGAGGCGCATGCAAAGGCCTTGGTAAAATTCCTGAAAACTGCCCATGTACCCCAAGAAACATCTGTCGATCAGTTCCAAGACTGCGTAGCCAGCTTGACTGCAGATAATGGTCTAGGTTTTTCGGATGCTGATTTAACCCCAAGAGGGAGGAAGCATAATGAGGCATTACATGTCTCAGTAGAATGCATGGGCACAACTCTAGCTCATGTCTTGGTGGACACTGGCTCGTCTCTGAATGTATTGCCTAAAAAAGCTCTTGATAGGCTTGACTGTGAGGGATTGACATTGAAACCAAGCAATATAGTAGTGAGGGTCTTTGACGGCTCAAAAATGATGGTACACGGGGAAATGGATATCCCCATAAAGGATGGAACCCAAACATTTGATTCAACTTTTTATGTAATGGATATCACAATGATGGCACTGTTACTTCTACGTTGCACCAAATGCTGAAATATCCAATTCAAGGTAAAATCATCACCGTTCATGGAGAAGAGGAGTATATGATCAGCCATCTCAATTCCTTCAGATATGTGGAATTATATGGTGAATTTATTGAAACTCCATTCCAAAATTTAGAAGAAGTCCCGCAAGATGTGGCAGTGACCAAGGTTGTGTCTCAAGTTCCCAAGATCACAAGGCCTCCACTCAAGATGTCATCTTTGAAGGATGCCGAGGCAGTGATAGAAGAAGGTGGGTGCACTATCTGGGGACAACTCCCAAATATCCCATACAAATCTAACAAGTTTGGCCTGGGTTTCACTTCAGGTGCCCAGAAGGCTGTACGCCGCGCTTGTGCCGGAGGACCACCCTTGAAGATCAGCAACCGCGAAGTTAATACAGTGGAAGATGATGAAGACAGCCACAACCTGGAGGATTGGATTTTTCCAACTGTCAGTGGAGGGCTCAGCAACTGGGAGGCTAGAGATTTCGTCCCAATCACTTTTATCCCACAGTAATTTGTCTTTACATTTTTTTGGATCTGTAATATTAAAACAATTCAGACTCTTAAAACCTTGTGTATTACCCGAGGCACAATGGTCCATTTGTAAGGGTTATTATCTCATTTCCATATGACATAAATGAATCATGGACGTTTTTGCATATAAACTTTGTGCTCATTGTTTTTCTTTTTTACATTTTCATTTATTTCAAAGATAGCTATACTCTTACACACACTCACACTCACAATGCAGGGCTACATCCATTCGGAATCCCATGGGTAACGGTTCTGCTATGGCCTTCTGTGACTCTGAAAATCTAATCTACCAAGCCGAAGACGAAGGAGAAGAAGATTGTGAAGTACCAGGAGAACTTGGCAGATTACTACAACAAGAAGAGAGGACCATTCAGCCCCACGAGGAACCAGTGGATACAATCAACCTATGTACCTAAGAAGACAAAAGAGAAGTCAAAATGGGTGCCAATCTGGAACCCAGTGTCCAGGAGCGTCTGATTCAGTTACTACACAAATATGTTGAGGTCTTTGCCTGGTCGTATGAAGACATGCCAGGACTTGATGCAGATATTGTGGTACATCGTCTACCTACAAGAGAAGACTGCCCACTAGTAAAGAAAAAGGTTCGTTGTATGCGACCCGACATGTCATAGAAGATTAAAGCTGAAGTCATGAAACAATTCAACGTTGGATTCTTGGCTGTCACCTCTTATCCGCAATGGGTCGCCAATGTTGTTCCCGTGCCCAAAAAGGACAGAAAAGTGCGAATGTGCGTGGACTACAGAGATTTGAATAGGGCAAGCCCTAAGGATGATTTCCCACTCCCCCACATTGATATTCTAGTTGACAATACGGCACAACACAAAGTGTTTTCCTTCATGGAAGGTTTCTCAGATTACAACCAAATCAAAATGGCGCCTGAGGACATGGAGAAAACAACATTTGTCACACAGTGGGGCACATTCTGCTACAAGGTTATGCCATTCAGACTGAAAAATGCTGGGGCAACCTATCAGCGTGCCATGGTAGCCCTATTTCACGACATGATACATCACGAAATAGAGGTCTATATGGACGACAAGATAGCTAGGTCTCAAACAGAAGAAGAGCATCTTGATCATTTACAAAAACTGTTTGAGAGACTAAAGAAGTACAAGCTGAGGTTGAACCCAAATAAATGCACATTTGGAGTAAGGTCTAGTAAGCTCCTAGGCTTTGTCGTCAGCAATAAGGGTATTGAAGTAGATATTTCCAAGGTGAAAGTGATACAAGAGATGCCTGCTCCTCGTACTGAGAAGGAAGTCATAGGATTCTTGGGACGTTTGAACTACATTTCCAGATTCATTTCTCACTTGACAGCTACTTGTGAACCAATCTTCAAACTACTGAAGAAAGATCAAGTAGTCAAATGGAATGATGAGTGCCAAACTGCTTTTGTCAAGATCAAATAATACCTACAAGATCCTCATGTGTTGATGCCACCAGTCGAGGGAAGGCCTTTAATCATGTATCTGACTATTTTAGAAAATTCAATTGGGTGTGTGCTGGGGCAGCATGACGAGTCTGGCCGAAAAGAGCATGTTATTTATTACCTAAGAAAAAAGTTTACCGACTGTGAAACAAGATATTGACTGCTCGAGAAAACTTGCTACGCTTTGGCTTGGGCTGCTCACCGGCTAAGATAGTATATGCTGACCCATACTACCTTGTTGATATCTAAAATGGATCCAATAAAATACATTTTTGAGAAACCTGCTCTCTCTGGGAGAATAGCGAGATGGAAGATGATCCTGATAGAATATGACATACAATATACTACCCAGAAAGCAATAAAGGGAAGTGTACTAGATGATCACCTTACTCACCAAGCTGTAGAAGACTACCAGTCCATGAAGTTCGAATTCTCAGATGAAGACATCATGATGGTAAACAACTATGAAGAATTCAGACCACATGACGGACCTAAACAAGGATCCCGATGGACCCTGGTTTTTGATGTGGGCATCTAATGCACTCTGTTTTATCCAAAAAATTTCCCTCCCATATTTCTCAATACATTTCAAGTGAGATCCTCAAATTGCTCAAAGAAGTCCAAGGGTTGACTAGACAAACTCTCTTCTATGGCAGTCTATCTCAAATTAGGGTTTCAGGTTGCATCAAGATGTTTGAGTCCAAAGGGTCTCAAATGCTCACCATTGTCCTAATAGGTTCTCAAGATCATCCATGTCAAATTTCAAGCCTTGCAGAGAAAGCTTGCTCAGTCAATTGCTCAAAAGCCTAAAAATCGACTGTGCTAGGGCTAAAGTCAGCTGTGGTTCACATACAGTCAAACTTCAAAATATCGAAATATCGAAAAAAGGAATTTTTCTGTGCTTTTTTCCTTTCCAGTTGGATAAAATGAAAGTCGGTGGCGACTCTTGCTTACCGTGACATTTTGTGAACAAAAAACACAATGCAAACCAGCATTTTCCAAAACAGTCGGTTCTGCCACCGCACCACAGAACTGGCGACTCTGCTGGGGACAATCTATAAGTGGGGTATACCTTAGGATTTTGTTCATCATAAATTGCTTCTCTTGTTTGTTTTGGTTGCTTTACTTTTGAGGGTTTTGTTTGGGAGTTACTATAGATCCTAACCCGGATCTGGGGACACCTTGTAGGTAAGTAGCAATAGACTATGAGGGAATTATACGGCGTAGACCGATACGGTTGAAGTAGTAGCTACGTTGATGTGGCACATTGGTTGGTATCGGTATTCCTTGTGGAGAAACAAGGAGAATACGGGTCCGCTGCGTGGTGTCATTAAGCATCAACTAACCTTAGAACCTATAATTGACCAACTTGGCCATTAGAAAGTAGTGAGATAGCCGGCCTCGGTATAGAGCTGAGAACTGGTTGATACTCGATGCTACACTCATTGAGACCATACTCTCGAGATAGTTCTGGCCGCAAGAAAAGATTGCGTGAGCTGAAACCATGACCGATGGAGGATGGTCAGTGATATTGAGAACCTCTAGAACCCGGCTACTATTATTATGACAGGTTGAACCAACTGAACTTCAAGAGGGTAGTACCTAGGCCCCATGCAAGCTTGAAACTTAAGGGCTTTTGTTTTACTTGTTTGCCTTTACCATGTCTGTTATCTGCATTGTGTGCTTTATCATGACATCATGCATCATAACATAGCATGCGTACTTCATTACACTAACCATTTCAAAGACCGAGGGGATTTATCTTTGTTCTGTTTTGCAGATCATGGCTTCCATGCGTAGAAACACCATTCGAGTTAACTTTGTGCAAATACCTGCTCAACTCAAATATTTAGCCTCGAGAATTTCTGATACTTCTTCATTCATTAGGAGACATGGTCAGATTCTTAGCTTGGTTACCTCAAAGCTTGATAAGCAGATGATGTGTGTGCTTTTCCAGTTCTTCGATCCTGTGCATCATTGCTTTACTTTTCCGGATTATCAGCTTGTTCCTACTTTGGAAGAGTTTTCTCACTTATTGGGCATATCCATCCTTGAGCAGATGCCCTTCACAAGTTTGGAAGAGAATCCTAGGCCAGAGGACATTGCTTCAGCTCTACATCTAAAACGGGCTGATGTGGTATCCAATTGGGAGACACGAAGCGGGGTTGAAGGTTTCTTAACTAAGTTTCTGATAGATCAAGCTCAGCTGTTCTGGGATGGTTTGGATTTTCAGGCTTTCAGAGACATTCTGGCTCTCCTTATCTACAGTTTGGTCCTTTTCCCAAATCCAGATTTCCTCATAGATGTGAATGCGGTTAAGATCTTTCTGTCTCGCAATCCTGTACCTACTCTTCTGGATGATATTTTGCATACCCTCTACACTCGTACTATGCGTAGAAGAGGGACCCTCATGTGTTGCATGCCTTTGCTGGCGAGGTGGTTTATTTCGCACCTTCCCAAGTCCGTGTTGAAGAATGAGGAAGGTTTAGGATGGTCCTACAGAATAATGTCCCTTGCCCATACAGACATTCTTTGGAGTTCTAAGGCTATGGAAAGCATTGCTGTCATTGATCGATGTGGGGGATATCCTAATGTCCCATTGCTTGGAATCAGAGGGGGAATAAACTACAATCCTTGTTTAGCTTTGCGACAATTCGGTCGTGCCCGGAGAGACGGTTCTCATGAGCTACTTCTTACAGATATTATATTTGACTATAAGGGGGACGTTGACGAGCATCGTCGAAGGTTCATACGAGCTTGGGGCATGGTGAACAGGTCTGACCCTCAAGAGCTAGGACCAAAGACTTCTCTCCCTATGCAGCCTCATCTCTAGTGGGTCCGAGCTCGAGCCCAGAAACTTAGAATGCCTTATGAAGCTATGTTGATAGTAATTGTGGAGCCTACCAATGAAGAGGGCGTTCCTTATACAATCCTCTATCCATACATGCCCACTGATCTTGGGGCATTGAAGAGATCCTGGATTCAGCTAAGGGAGGAAAGGAATACCTACCGAGAGAAGTATCATGAGAAAGAAAGGAAGATCTTGAAGCTCACCAGGCAACTTGAGAATGAAAGTACGATCAATGACTACGTCAGCACGAAGGGGAAGCGTCCATGGGAGTTTAGATTTTTGCTTTTTTAGTTTAGATTTGTTTTTCATTTACTTCGTTTTAAACACCTTAAGGGCATTGTTGAACCTTTTTACACGTTTATTCTAATAAAGTTTGTTTAAATTTTTGGTTTGCAAATTTAAATCTCCCAAAGTCTTTGAAATCATTACATGCGCATCCCATTTCCATGCACATCATTACAGGTATCATTACAGGTTTCTCATCTCCTTCGCTGTTTATTTCAGCACAAAATGTCTTCTGAAATGCCTACCGATCAAGCCATCAAAGCTCTTCAGGCACAAAATGCCCAGTTCCAAGAGATGTTCTCGAACTTGGCTAAAGGGAAAGAGAATTTGAAGACTCTCATCCTGAAGGAGAAGAAGAAGAAGAAGAAGAAGAAGAAGAAGAAGGTGGTTATTCTGAATATGGGTAACAAATTTGGGAATAGGTTGCGACAGGAAGCTGATTTGTCTCTTTCATTCAAAGGAGAGGAAGACCAAGAAGAAGAAAAGGGTCCCAGTCCGGTAGTCTCTGATAATGATATAGATTATGATGAGGAACAATATCCCCCTGCTGAGAATAGGTATAAGCAACTTGAAGACCGTCTGTGTGCTATGGAGGTTTAGAAGATCCCTGGTTTGGATTTCAGAGATCTGGGACTGGTATCAGGAGTGGCGATCCCTCACAAGTTCAAAGCTCAAGTTTTTGCCAAGTACGATGGAGTGTCTTGTCCAAAACTCCATCTCTGCTCGTATGTCAGGAAGATCCAACCCCACACTACTGATAGAAATTTGTGGGTGCATTTCTTTCAAGATAGTATGTCAGGGACTCAGCTTGAATAATTTTATCAGTTGGAAGGAGCCAACGTCCGAAACTAGGAAGACCTTGCTGCTGCTTTTTACAGACAGTACCAGTATAATGCCGACCTCGCTCCCACGTGTACTCATCTTCAGAGTATGTCCATGGGTGCAAGTGAAGGTTTTAAGGACTATGCTCAAAAGTGGAGAGATTTGGCTGGCAGGGTTCAACCCCCTTTGTCTGATCGAGAGTTAGTTGACATGTTCTTGGGGACACTATCTGGTCCATTTTTCAATCATCTGATCGGCAGTTCGTCATCTGGGTTTATTGAATTGATTCTGACTGGAGAGAGAGTAGAAGCTGGCATCCGAAGTGGCAAGATATAGAAGGATACTTCATCAAGTGCAGTGAAGAAGGCTTTCACCGGTAAAAAGGAAGCTAGTGCAGTCTACCGCCCGAGGGGCCAAAGCAGACCCGAACACCGTCAAACGGTAAATGCGGTAGTGATATCAAGACCTACAGTTGCTCCACAATGCAACCATCAACCAATGGTGGAAAGACCAAAGAGACAGTACACTCGGCTCAATATGCCTATGTCTCAAATTTTACCACAGTTATTGAAGGCCAACCTGTTAGCTCTGAGGGAGGCCCCGAAGAACTCTGACACCACTTCTCCTCAATATAACCCAAATGCCCGCTGCGCCTATCACTCCGATAGCCCAGGTCATGATACAAACAATTGTTGGGCTTTGGGAAACAAAGTACAAGACTTGATCGAGGCTAAAGAAATTGAGTTTGATGCTCCAGAGAAGCCCAACGTCATAACTGCCCCTATGCCCAAACATGGTCATGGAGTAAATGTTGTGGATGATGATTTATTTGTGACCTCCGTGGAAGAGATTTCCACTCCTTTGATGACAGTTAAGAAGAATATATTGTTGTCCGGTTTATTTCCGGGCTATGGCGAAGGTTGCCACATATGTTCAATTCTGCCTGCTGGTTGCCCCTTGTTGAAATCAGGTGTTCAACGCCTGATGGATGATAGAGAGATCCTATTTGAAAAGACTATGATTCTGTTAGTTCCGATTGAAGATGTTGCCATCATAACCATTTCCGCCAATCCTTCCAAGGCTTCCTCGAGAACGCCTGTTAGGATTACACCCATTCCAAGACTTGCTCCGTTGATCATTACTATCCCTGGTCCTATCCCATACACTTCAGACAAGGTTGTCCATGGCACTATGGTGCTGATGTGTACTATTATGGGATTAAACAAGACTTTAAAGATGAGGAAGCTGATACTAATGTCAGAAATATCGTCAGGGCTAGCAAGGTCACCAGGAGTGGAAGACTCTTCTCTCCCGAGATTTCCCCTCTGACTGTTCAAAAGCCTGTTGTCATTCCATCTGCCAGTACATCAACTACTGTTCCAATTCTTACTCCAGTTATCACTCCTGTCGCCGATCCATCTGAGGCTCGGGGCAAAGAAATCACAGGTGAGCCTTCCCGGACGGAGGCGCCTAGAAAGGTTGTATTGGAAGCCTCTAAACAAGAGATAGAGGAAATTCTGAAGATTATCAAGAAGAGCGACTACAACATAGTCGAGCAGCTGGGGCAGACCCCATCAAAAATATCCATGTTGTCCTTATTGTTGTGTTCTGAAGCCCATGCAAAGGCTCTAATTGCATTCCTCAAGACTGCACATGTGCTGCAGGAAACTTATGCCGATCAATTCAAAGACTACGTAGCTAGTTTGACTGCCGACAATGGGTTGGGTTTTTCAGATGCAGATCTGACTGCTAAAGGAAGGAATCACAATGATGCTATGCACGTCTCGATCGAGTGCAGGGGTACTACTATGGCCCATGTACTGGTGGATACTGGGTCCTCCTTGAATGTTTTGCCAAAGAAAACATTAGACCGTCTGGACTGTGAAAGTCTGATTCTGAAGCCGAGTAATATTGTGGTCAGGGCTTTCGATAGGTCGAAAAGGATGGTACACGGGGAAGTGGACATCCCTGTTAAAGTTGGCTCTCAAACTTTTGGATCCACCTTCTATGTAATGGATATCAGACCATCATATTCTTGCTTGCTGGGTCATCCTTGGATTCATAAGGCTGGTGCAGTGACTTCTACACTCCATCAAAAGCTGAAATATCCGGCAAAAGGGAAGATTGTCACAGTACAAGGTAAGGAGGAGTATATGGTGATTCATCTCAATTCCTTTCGCTATGTGGAGATGGATGGGGAGTTCATCGAAACCCCTTGTTAGAACTTTGAAGAAGTTCCCTAAACTTTGGTGTCAACTGAAGTTACTACCGATAAACCTCCAATGTAGATGGCTTCTCTCAAGGATTCTGGGGCTGTAGTTGAAAAAGGTGGGTGTGCAAATTGGGGTCAGCTCCCTGATTTCACACACAAGACTGACAAGTTTGGTTTTGGCTTTACTATAGAGGCTCAAAGGGTTGTTCGGCACGCACGAATTAGAAGACCTCCTTTGCACATTAGTAATCAGGGAGTGAATGCAATTGAAGATGATGAAGAGGATTCAGGTATCGACAGCTGGATCTACCCTACAATCGATGGTGGATTGAACACTTGGACAGCGAAAGACTTCATACCTGTTTCTTTTATTACACAGTAATTGACTTTTGTTTTGAGAGTTGTAATAGACAGTTTGAAATTTTACGGCCTGGTGCTTTGCCCGAGGCACCTTGGTTTTGTTTGTGAGGGCTTATTATATGTCATTTTCATATATCATCAATAAAGCATTGGACGTTTCTTGCATTATAAATTTTGCGCTCCTTGTTTTTCTTTTCTGTCTCCCACTTTATTAAAACAGCTATGCTCTTACACACTCACGTATCATAATGCAGATCCATATCCACTCTGGATCCCATTGATAACGACTCTGCTACTGCCAGTTATGACTTCAAAAATCCAATCAACCAAGCTGAGGGCGAAGGTGAGGATGATTGTGAGGTTCTGGGAGAACTTGCTAGACTATTACTACAGGAGGAGAGGGCCATACAACCTCATGAAGAGCCAGTTGAATCAGTAAACTTGGGTACATATGAAGACAGGAAAGAGGTTAAGATAGGTGCGAATCTGGAGCCTAGTGTCAAACGGAGGTTAATACAAATGCTACATGACTATGTTGAGATCTTCGCCTGGTCTTATAAAGACATGCCTGGTTTGGACACTGATATCGTAGTACACCGCCTGCCAACCAAAGAGGACTGTCATCCGATAAAGCAGAAGGTTCACCGTATGCGCCCCGAGATGTCTGAGAAAATCAAAGCTGAGGTCATGAAATAGTTTGACGCCAGATTTTTAGCTGTCACTTCTTATCCATAGTGGGTTGCCAACGTGGTTCCGGTACCTAAGAAAGATGGTAAGGTACGGATGTGTGTGGACTATAGAGATCTGAACAGGGCGAGCCCCAAAGATGACTTTCCACTACCTCACATCAATGTTTTGGTTGAAAACACCGCACAACACCAGATCTTCTCCTTCATGGATGGTTTCTCTGGTTACAATCAAATTAAGATGAATCCCAAGGACATGGAGAAGACAACTTTAGTTACGTAGTGGGGCAACTTCTGTTACAAGGTAATGCCTTTCGGGTTGAAGAATGCTGGGGCAACTTATCAACGCGCCATGGTCGCTTTGTTCCACGACATGATTCACCATGAGATTGAGGTTTATGTTGATGATATGATTGTAAGGTCCCAGACTGAGGAAGAACACCTTGACCATATACAGAAGCTATTTGACAGGTTGAAGATGTATAAGCTAAGGTTGAACCCGAACAAGTTCACCTTCGGGGTCAGGTTCAGTAAGCTGCTGGGTTTCGTCGTTAATGATAAAGGTATTCAGGTGGACCCTGCCAAGGTAAAAGCCATACAGGAGATATCGGCTCCTAGCATAGAAAATGAGGTTAGAGGTTTTTTGGGGCGTCTAAATTACATTGCAAGATTCATTTCACATCTGACTGCTACTTGTGAGTCAATCTTCAAGCTGCTGAAGAAAGATCAAGTGGTAAAATGGAATGATAAATGTCAGACCGCTTTCACAAGGATCAAATAATATCTCCAAGAGCCACCAATTCTGATGCCTCCAGTTGAAGTAAGACCTTTGATCTTATACTTGACAGTGCTGGATAATTTAATGGGTGCGTGCTGGGGAAGCATGACGAGTCTGGACGAAAAGAGCATGCTATTTACTACCTTAGCAAAAAGTTTACCGACTGCGAGACACGATACTCGTTGCTCGAGAAAACTTGCTGCGTTTTGGCATGGGCTGCTCGCCGGCTGAGATAGTATATACTGACTCACACTACCCTATTGATATCAAAGATTGATCCGATCAAGTATATCTTCGAAAATCCTGCCTTGTCTGGAAGAATAGCAAGATGGAAGATGATCTTGACTGAGTATGACATCCAATACACAATCCAGAAAGCAATCAAGGGAAGTGTAATGGCGGATCATTTGGCACATCAGGCCGAGAACGAACACCAATCCATGAATTTGAGTTCCCGGATGAGAACATCATGTTGGTGAACAACTGTGAAGAACCTGGACCGAATGAAGGACCTGAGGAAGGATCCCGATGGTCTATGTATTTTGATGGAGCCTCGAACGCATTGGGTAATGGTATTGGCGCTGTGATCATATCTCCTGAGGGATGTCACACTCCATTCACCGCCCAATTATGTTTTAACTGCACCATCAATATGGCGGAATATGAAGCGTGCATCATGGGCCTTCGAGCAGCTATTGACTTGAGGATTAAGTTCTTGAGTGTATTCAGAGATTCTGCTCTAGTGATCAGTTAGATCAAAGGCGAGTTGGATACAAAGCACCCAAATCTTATTCCTTATAAGGAGTATGTACTGACGTTGCTTCCACACTTCGAGGACATAACCTTTGAACATTTCCCCAGAGAGGAGAATCAGTTAGCGGAGGCGCTAGCCACCATGTCTTCTATGTTCAAAGTCAGGTGGGACAATGAAGCTCCCCAGATTACCATCGAGAGGTTGGACGAACCCGCACATTGCTGTGACATCGAGACTGAAGAGGTAGTAGATAAACCCTGGTTTTACGAGGTAAAGAGGTATCTTGAGGCTCAGGAATACCCCGAGGGTGCATTTGTTAATGATAAAAAGTTCTTAAGAAGGTTCGCTGCGAAGTTCTTCACTAGTAATGGTCTCCTTTACAAGCGTAACCATGACTCTACCTTACTGCGATGTGTGGACAAGAACGAGGCAGAAAGGATCATGGAAGAATTACACGAAGGTACCTTTGGAACTCATTCCAGTGGACATACCATGATAAAGAAAATCCTACGGGCAGGATATTATTGGTCCACTATGGAAGCTGATTGTTATCAACACTCTCGGACCTGTCATAAATGTCAAGTCTATGCTGATAAGGTGCGTGTACCTCCAGTTCCCCTGAATGTCTTGACAGCTCCTTGGCCTTTTGTAATGCGGGGCATCGACATGATTGGCGAGATCAGACCTACTGCGTCCAACGGGCATCATTTCATTCTGGTAGCTATTGATTATTTTACGAAGTAGGTTGATGCAGATTATTTTGCTACAATAACTAAGAATGTCGTGGCGCGGTTTATCCAACATAATCTGATCTGTCGATACGGTGTACCAGAGAGGATCATTACGCACAATGGTACAAATCTCAACAATACAATGATCACCGAGCTCTGCAAACAATTCAAGATACAGCATCACAACTCTTCTCCCTACCGGCCGAAGATGAATGGGGCTGTTGAAGTGGCTAATAAGAACATCAAGAAGATTGTGCAGAAGATGACAGTGACGTATAAAGACTGGCATGAGATGTTACCATTCGCTCTTCATGGATACCGTACCTCAGCACGGACGTCAACAGGGGCAACGCCCTACTCTTTGGTATATGGCATGGAGGCAGTCTTACCCATTGAGGTCCAGATACCCTCTCTCCGGATTATGAAGGATGGAGGTTTGAGCGAAGACGACTGGATCCAGACCCGGCTTGATCAGTTGAACCTAATCAACGGAAAGAGAATTACTACTATTTGTCATGGTCAGACGTATCAAAAGCGGATGATCAAGGCTTTTAACAAGAAAGTCAGACGACAAGAATATCAAGTCGGGGATCTAGTGATCAAACGCATCATACTGCCGCAAGGTGATCCCATGGGCAAATGGACCCCCACGTACGAAGGGCCATTTGTGGTTAAGAATATTTTCTCGGGAGAAGCTATGATTCTAACCACCATGGATGGTGACGACCTTCCTCACCCTGTCAATGCAGACATAATGAAAAGATACTACGCGTGATCAAAGACCCGCTAGGTTGACTGGCCTAGGCTAAAATAAGGGCCTTCCGACGAACCAAAAGGGTTCGGGAAAAAGTAAGGGATGAAAATAAAAAAACTGTACACCCGGCAAGTCGAAAACCTGAAAAGGCGGCTTGGGAAAAAAAGGGTATCCCGGTGGACTGAAAACCCGAAAGGGCGGTCCAGGAAAAAATTAGGGATTAAAGCGTAACACTATGTCTCATTGGATCATCTTGCCACCAGAGTTCGGTATCGACTATCAAGCTCGGACGGCGCCAATCAATCTGATCTACCTTCAACCAAGTAGAAAAGTGATGAGATGCTCGAAGATATAAAGGCAATAGTAGAGTTGGAACCTAGTGGGATTGTTCACATAGCTGTTTTTTTTTGTTTTTCACAAATTGTATAAATTTTATTTTTTCGGCGGCGTTCTCTTACTAGGACGTCAACCTCTTGTACAAACGCCTATTATAGGCTAACTTCAAGGATCAATACAATTCATTTTACAAAAAAATTTCAAAAAAAAATCATTTTCCTTTTTCTGTTTTGTTTTGCAAGAACGTCCAATGATTTATTTTAATATATGCATTTGAAAATAATTACTGCTCATAAATATTTACACGCGAAACAAGAGACAATTACTTGTGATTCCAGGAATAGGGGCAAACAAGAAATGTCCAAACCTTACAGTTGCTCTAGTCACCAGGTACAAGGGTAGACCCAACTTGAGAATATGACTAAAGGTACATACACTCCCCGCAGAGTTAAAAGACATCTAAAGACAGTGGTGTTAGCTCTCCCCGGCCGAAGTTCATAATCACGAATGAGTTAGAAAAATTCTCTCCAAGCAGAATTCATCTATCACCAGCACTAGAAGATTATCCCCAGTGGAGTTTATTTCTTCCATAAACAGAAACTCAGTCCCAATAAGGGTTCATTATCACCCGCAATAGTAATTCATCCCCAGCCAAGGTTTTTCTCCAAATTGGCAGATCTTCTAACATAATATCTCTCTCCCACAGAGGCATTTTCTCGCCAGTTTATTCTCCAGCCGAGTTATTCTCCCGCCAATTTATTCTCGAATCATCATCGGTCATCATCCCCAGCAAGCGAAACTCTCTGTACTCTCCAGCGGCAGTCTGGGATTTATTTTCCCCAACTAGAGAATATCACAAGAACATTGCATATCCATACATCATGGCATACGCATATACATCAAACAACACAATCACATTTATTTTGAGAACATCATTACTCGATACATGTCATGCATCATGACATTACATACGACTAACTTTTTACCTTTTAGGCAAAGATACAATCAAATACTCACAAAATTCAAGTTATGAAGCCCGAATTTGACCTGATAGTATCTTGATTTCTCCAAACTCTGTGAAGCATGGACTCGACCAGATAACAGTAAAGCACCATGAAGCCTGGACTCAACCAGATAGTGGTACATCTTACATTCAAGCTATGAAGCCCGGACTCGACCGGATAGTATCTTGATCTTTACAAAGCACCATGAAGCCTGGACTCGACCAGATAGTGGTACACCTTACATTCAAGTTATGAAGCCCGGACTCGACCGGATAGTATCTTGATTTCTCCAAATACCGTGAATCCTGGACTCGACCAGATAATGGTATAGGACGCTGTAAAGCCTAGACTTGACCAGATAACAACAAAGCACCATGAAGCCTGGACTCGACCAGATAGTGGTACATCTTACATTCAAGCTATGAAGCCTAGACTCGACCGGATAGTATCTTGATCTTTACAAAGCACCATGAAGCCTGGACTCGACCAGATAGTGGTATACCTTACATTCAAGTTATGAAGCCCGAACTCGACCGAATAGTATCTTGATTTCTCCAAATACCGTGAAGCCTGGACTCGACCAGATAATGGTATAGGACGCTGTGAAGCCTGGACTCGACCAGATAACAGCAAAGCACCATGAAGCCTGGACTCGACCAGACAGCGGTAAATCTTACATTCAAGCTATGAAGCCCGGACTCGACCAGATAGTATCTTGATCTTTACAAAGCACCATGAAGCCTGGACTCGACCAGATAATGGTACACCTTACATTCAAGTTATGAAGCCCAGACTCGACCCGATAGTATCTTGATTTCTCCAAATACTGTGAAGCCTGGACTCGACTAGATAATGGTATAGGACGCTGTGAAGCCTGGACTCGACCATATAACAACAAACAAAACTGAAACCTGGACCCAACCAGATAACAGTATGAGACATTGTGAAGCCTGGAAGATGACCAGATAGGTAGTTTAATCTCATCCCCCCAGTAAATTACTGTGAAGCCTGGAGCACGACCAAATAGAAGTTCATTTTCAACTCTTCAACCAAGAGATGATTCCCCAGTAGAATAACGAACAACTGAAGTTCCTAAAGCTCTATTTCTCTCAGGACAGAGACCAGCAGTCCCCAGCGTAGTCCTCCTCAACAACAGGTATACGGGCTCTCGCAAAGGAATCTCTTATGCGATCGACACTTCTTCTGATGGCATCTTTAAGCCCATCTTCCGACTTCAACTTCCAATTGGAATCTATAAGCCCATTCCCGACATCACAAGCCGGATATCATTGCATGTGAGTGCAAATTTCTGGGCACTCTAGTGTTCAATCATCTTCCACCTTCGGATCACGAAAGGCAGACAAGCCAATCTACATCCTCAGGTTTAAGAAGATTGAACAGGGGCAGCTGTTGTACCCCCAAAATTTTCCCTCCCATATTTCTCAATACATTTCAAGTGAGATCCTCAAATTGCTCAAAGAAGTCCAAGGGTTGACCAGACAAACTCTCTCCTATGGCAGTCTATCTCAAATTAGGGTGTCAGGTTGCATCAAGATGTTTGAGTCCAAAGGGTCTCAAATGCTCACCATTGTACTAATAGGTTCTCAAGATCATCCATGTCAAGTTTCAAGCCTTGCAGAGAAAGCTTGCCCAGTCAATTGCTCAAAAGCCTGAAAATCGACTATGCTAGGGCTAAAGTCAGCTGTGGTCCACATACAGTCAAACTTCAATATTTTTGGTCAATATTCTCATTTTGGATTATTATTCATCCTTTGATCAAGGGTTGATCATGATTCATCAAGGATTGCCCACAATTCATCAAAACCCAAAAGTTGCTCAATTAGGGTTTTGTAGGAAAAGTCAACTCAACTTTGACCAAGCATAACTTTCTCATATTTTATTGGAAATGACCCATCCAAATCTCATTTTGAAGAGAATGTAATTCCCTACAATTAATATTCAGCTCCAAAATCCAAAATATACACTCACAAGAAGTTATGAATTTGGACATTATAGGTTATTTTGAAAAGTCAACAAAAACACCTTTTATGTCAAAGATTCATACATAAACATGGAAGACTCAATTGATATGAGACCAAAAGGGTTGCTTAGAGGACATCTCAATCTTTCTAAAAAGTCAAAGAACACCTTCCTAGAGTCAAAATTGAAGAAGATATGCATTGGTGAAGTTGACCTTTTTTGCAAAATTGTCAAGAGTCAAAAGTGCCTCAAAATGCAATTTTTGTCAAATGGGCCCAACTTTTTGTGCTTGTCTTGAGTTTGTAACATGGTCCACGACCCATGATCCTTCCCTATTGCCTTTATTTTATTTTTACCATTTATTTTGATTTTTATTTCAATTAAATCAAATAAAATAAAAATAAAATCATGGAAATATCAAAATCATTTAAACCTTGAGATTTTGTGCATATTTCAGGTCTTTTATACAGCTAACAATAAAATCAAATCATGCAAGGCCTATTTGTACACAAAAAGATTGGTTTTTGGCTTATTTTGGAAAGATTTGAAAGAGAATCAAATCTTGATCAATGACCATAATTGAAAAAGATTTAGAGAAAGCTTGTAAACCTAATTCACTCATTGATATATATTGAACAAATTTAGATAAAAAAAAGGTTTTGGAGAGGCGTGAAAGGCTGAAGTAAAACTTGGAAAATTCAAGAAAAGTTGCAATCTATTTTCATACTTCCAGGCCCTTTCGAGCCATTCCAAGAATATCTTTCACTTGTTGGGCATTCAAGGAGTCCATCCCAATCCTCAGCAAGCAGTTTCGTGTACAAAAACTCACTGTAAGCGTCTCACGATACTCTCACTTTCTTGGAATTCAATATCATAATTGTGGCACTTGTAGCATGAATTATTCGTATATTCTTGTCCATTGAAACATTTGCAAGCTGTTGGTAATGATTAATTGCATTTTTGCTAACTATACGAAGATATGCCATTGTTAGGTTTTCTTGGTTCGTTTTAGGGTTTTCTCATGCAGGTGAAATTGGCCTAAATGGAAGAGATCATTGTGTTCAGCGGGCCAAACCCAGCTGATCCATGGTATTGAATTTTATTTATATTGCTAGTATATGATTTCTGAGATGTACAGGGTTACAACTACAGCGCCATGTCCGTAGGTAAAAGTTATGAGTTTTAAACGACAGATCCAGGGAAGAAGACGATAGCGTGTCACCACTCTACTGGCCGATTTAAATTCTGGCGCATTTATTCAGGCTAGAAACTTATAGTTCTGATCTGCTTGTTTGTTTCTGTTGTATTGATAAACTAACACCCAACGCAGTTGGTCAGAAGAAGGAAGTCAGAAGCTCATGGTTCTGGGTTCGATCCCAGGCGTGACCCTCTGGCATTTTTTCCCCTTTGTTTTCACCAGATCCATTGCCTACATCTGTTGGGGCTTACCTTCTGACGTCATCAACCAGGACCGTATCAAGCATCCCATGGGCATTATCCTCTGGATCCATCAGTCCCAGCCAGATCCAGTGCACCTCATCTTCTAATGGTCATAATCTGCTGGATCCACTAGTCAGAAGCAAGTCCAGTACCATCATCCCCTCGACCATCATCCTCTGGATCATCATCCTCTGATCAGAGCCGCTGGCAGTAGGCCCTTGGGTTATTTCTTTTACTTTTATTTTATTTTCTCTTTATTATTCTTTTTTTATATACTAAAATAATTTCTTTTTTTTAACCAATCGAAAACTTATAAAAATCAAGTTTCCACCAAATTAGATTTAGGTTTTATTTTTATCAAAATTAATTTAATTTAATTAGTGTAATTTAATTTTAAGGTAATTTTAATTCTTTTGTAAATAAATTAAAACAAACTAGAAAATTAGGTTTTATTTGATTTAAGTTTTTATTTTATTTTCTCAAAATGATCAAAAACAATCAAAAGGTATTTTTTCTTTCAATTAGGTTTAGACGGGGTCAAAACCCTAATTTTTTCTTGTCCTCAATTCATCGTGCGCGTTTATTTATTTTGCAAATATTATTGTAACTGCTCATGGGATGTAATAGTTTAATTAGGACTTTTTCGTTTATTTATCGTTTTACAGGTTTTTGGCTATGTAATTAAGCCCCCTCCCCGAAGCCTTGTAATAGAGCAACTTTATTTCTCGCATTTTAAATTCTGTAAATATTAACTGTTAGATGTATGATAATATGATTGCATGATAAGAATGTATGTTAATTTTAAAACGGTTAGCAAACCCTAAATATGCAAAGATAATAACTTGAAATTGAATCACTCGAACATGCGCACTCCTAGGGTATACTCTCACTTCGGTTGCCTTCGGTAAACGATCATTAAGTATAGGGTGTTTTAGCGGTCGCCCTCCTGTCTGAATAAAGATCAAAAGTCCCGTTCGGAAATGTTGCCTCGAATATGATCTTAAGATATTAGGGTTATTACTAAGACGTCCTAACATTGCTTTATTGATCGTATGTCCCTTTCGAATTGACCCTTACAATTCCAACAATGGTTCTACCTACTCATTAATAGTAGGATAGCGCTGTCTAAAGGAAACAAGAACAGAAACATTCTTTTTTTCGAGTAGGTAGATGCTAGTAGGTACTTGCTCATAATAAACTTTTCACACCATACACTTTTCAAACAAAGTTTTCAAAAACACTTTGTAACACTCTTAAGGACTGATACAAGGGTTAAAACGAAGTAAAACAAAAACTTTTCAAAACACACAAACACGCAAGCAATTTTAAAATGATGAGCAAGTACCTAAGAGCCCATGGAAAACCATGGATAGAAAGGGTGCTAACACCTTCCCTTTCTATAATCTACCCCCCATACTCAAAATCTCGAAAAAAGGAATTTTTCTGTGCTTTTTTCCTTTCCAGTTGGATAAAATAAAAGTCGGTGGTGACTCTTGCTTACTGCGACATTTTGCAAACAAAAAACGCAAAACACAAACCAACATTTTCCAAAATAGTCGGTTCTGCCACCACACCACACACTCGGCAATGGTATTGGTGCTGTACTCATATCTCCGGAAGGATGTCCCACTCCTTTTACTGCAAGACTCTGATTCAATTGTACAAACAACATGGCAGAATACAAAGTGTGCATCTTTGGTCTCAAAGCTGCCATAGACTTGGGGATCAAATCTTTGAATGTATTCGGAGATTCAACTTTGGTCATCAGCCAAATCAAAGGGGAATGGGACACCAAACACCCTAAACTTATCCCTTACAAAGAACATGTTTTGAGATTGCTCCCACATTTTGAGAAGATTACCTTCGAGCATTTCCCGCGAGAAGAAAATCAGCTAGCGGACGCACTAGCCAAAATGTCATCTATGTTTAAACTTAAATAGGACAACGAGGCTCCCCAGATCATCATTGAACGAAGGGATGAACCAACACACTATCACGAGATTAATACTAAAGAAGTAGTGGACCGGGCTTGGTTTCACGAAGTCAAGAGGTATCTCGAGGCTCAAGAATATCCAGAAGGAGCTTCAGTCAATGATAAGAAGTTCTTAAGGAGATTCTCTGCTAAATTCTTCCTTAGTAATGGCATTCTTTATAAACGCAACCATGACTCTCTATTACTTTGGTGCATAGACAAGGTTGAAGTTGAAAGGATCATGGTTGAATTACATGAAGGCAATTTTGGCACCCATTCCAGTGGGCATACGATGGCGAAGAAAATCCTACGGGCATGC
This sequence comes from Vicia faba, assembly GCA_948472305.1. Taxonomy (NCBI): domain Eukaryota; kingdom Viridiplantae; phylum Streptophyta; class Magnoliopsida; order Fabales; family Fabaceae; genus Vicia; species Vicia faba. The sequence goes on along the minus strand of OX451737.1, from coordinate 325,413,664 downwards.
TATTACTGGTCTACCATGGAAGCAGATTGCTATCAACATTCTCGAACTTACCATAAGTGTCAGATCTATGCTGACAAGGTGCACGTACCTCTGGTTCCTCTGAATATCTTGACGGCTCCTTGGCCCTTTGCTATGTGGGGGATTGATATAATTGGGGAAATAAAGCCAACAGCCTCTAATGGACACCGCTTCACCTTGGTGGCCATTGACTATTTTACAAAGTGGGTGGAGGCAACTTCTTTCTCTTCCGTTACCAAGAATGTTGTCGCCCGGTTCATCAAGCAAAATCTCATTTGCCGATACAGTATCCCAGAGAGGATCATTACAGACAATGGTACGAACCTGAATAATACTATGATCACCGCCCTGTGCAAGCAATTCAAGATCCAACATCACAACTCTTCCCCTTACCGGCCAAAGATGAATGGTGTTGTCGAAGCTGCAAATTAGAACATCAAAAAGATCATACAGAAAATGACAGTCACATACAAATACTGGCATGAGATGCTACCATTCGCTCTCCACGGGTATCGTACCATATCTCACACATCAACTGGGTCAACACCCTATTCTCTGGTATACAGAATGGAGGCTGTCCTTCCTATTGAGGTCCAGATCCCCTCTCTGATAATTATGAAGGATGCATGGCTAAATGAAGAAGATTGGATCCATACTCGACTTGATCAACTAAACTTAATTGATGAGAAAAGGCTTATTGCTGTCTTTCATGATCAAATGTATCAAAAACAGATGATCAAGGCTTTCAACAAAAAGGTCAGACGCCAAGTGTATCAAGTCGGGGATTTGGTGATCAAACGTATCATATTACTGCAAGGTGACCCCAGGGGAAAATGGACTCCTACATGCGAAGGACTGTTTGTAATAAAAAACATATTCTCTGGTGGAGCAATGATCTTGACTACCATGGATGGCGACGACCTTCCACACCCTGCAAATGCATACATAGTCAAAAGATACTATGCATAAGAGACCCGCTAGGTCGACACGCCTAGGCAAAACAAGGGCATCCCAGCGAACCAAAAGGTTTGGGCAAAATAAGGGAGAAAACAAAAAAGTCTGTACACCCGACAAGTTGAAAACCCGAAAGGGCGACTTGGGCAAAAAAGGGTTTCCCGGTGGACCAAAAACCCGAAAGGGCGGTCCAGGAAAAAGTTAGGGAATTAAAGCGTATGACTATGTCCCGTTGGATCACCTTACGGACAACCTTTGGCTTCCACTAACAAACTCAGAGGTTCTGATCAATTCAACCATCTTCGGACGAGGCAACAAATAGACAAGATGCTCAGAGACATGAAGGCTATAGCAGAATGGGAACCCCATGGGATAATTTCACATAGCTATCTTTTCTTTGTATCAAAATTTCCATTTTTTACGATGGCATTCTCTTACTAGAATGTTTGTCTCATTGTACAAAAATACTTACTCAAAGTCAATACAAAGATATCCCTTTGAAAGTGCAAAACTATCCGTTTTTTCTTTACTCTTGTGTTTTGTTTACAAAAACGTCTAATGATTTATTGTTGAACATATGCATTTGAAGATAATTACTGTTTACGAATAAACAAAATAGAAAGACGATCACTAAGGGCTTTAAAGTAGGAAAATATTTCTAAGTTATTTCCATAAAGTCCCCCGCAGTATGCAGTTTAATCCCCAGCAGAACAAAGCTTCCATTTATCAATCCCCAGTAGAAGTTGTTCAATTTCTCCGGATTTTACAAAACAATACACAACATTTCCCTTACAATAGAGTTCATTTCTCTAAACGGAAATTCATCAACACTTCAACTTCACAACGTGAAGACTTACACCCCATATCTTCAGCAGCAGTCAGGGATTTATTTTCCCCAATCCAACAACAATGCAGCAGATTAGCTCACATACGCATACATCGCATCCATATATCATAAACATTGATAACACGAATACATTATACCATGCATTTCATACAACATGAATTTGCGTTTTAGATAAAATTTTACCCTTTTTAGGATAAGATTAACAACTACCATTAACAATGTTCAAAGTTTGCAGATATAGTACAAATACGCTCTAGACACGGACGCCATTCTGACACTCAGTCAACTTTCAGATACAATTCAGATACGCTCCAGACACGGATGCCATTCTGATATTCATTCAAATCCTTTTTCAGATACAGTTCAGATATGCTCCAGACACGGATGCCATTCTAATACTCATTCAGATTCAACTTTCAGATACAGTCTGGATACGCTCCAAACTCAGACACCATTCTGATACTCATTCAGATTTAACTTTTAGATACGGTTCAGATTTGCTCCAGACACGTACGCCATTCTGATACTCATTTAGATTCAACTTTCAGATACAGTTTGGATACGCTCCAGACACAGACACCATTCTGATACTCATTCAGATTCAGCTCTCAGATACAGTTCAGATACGCTCCAGACACAGACGCTATTTTGATACACACTTAGTTTCAACTTACTAATACAATTCAACGATCATTTCTAGATGGCATCTACAAGCCCATCTCCAACAACTTTCTATCATCTCTCCAAATGACATCTTTAAGCCCATTCCCTCTACCATCACATCACCGAGTGCAAATTTCTAGGCACTCTAGTGTCCAATCATCTTCCACCTCCGAGTCACGAATGGCAAAACTCGCCAGTCTAACTCTTTGGGTTTAAGAAGATTGAACAGAGGCAGCTATTATACCCAAAATTTTTACCTCTTACCTATCAATAATTTGCTCATAAGATCTCCTTAACTTAAGATTGCATTAGGGTTTGATCAGCTCAAGACACCTCCTTAAGCACTAATGACCAAAATTAGGGTTTGATACTGCACAAGGATTTTTGAACTTCCAATGCCCCATATGACTTTCATAGATCATTATGGACCCTCAGTATCACTCATGTCAAGTTTCAAGCCTTGGATCACATTTTTTGCTTAGTCAATTGAGCAGTTGACCTAAAAATCAACTATATTGGGGAAAAAGTCAACCATGGCCAATTTACAGTCAAACTTCATAATTTTTTATCCACGTCAACATTTTAAACTCATATGTATCATTTGATCAAGTTTGGACCACAATTCCTCAAGAAATTTGATCAAATCTCCAAAAGGGCAAAATGGTCAAAATTAGGGTTTTGATTGGGAAAGGGCAATTTCTGATTTTTGGCCTAACAAATGATCAATTGGTTTAAGGCATGATCTCAAGAGTCCAATTGAATCATTTTGACCTAATGACATGGTTCAAAACATTGCCAGTCCATTGGATTGACAGATGAATTTTACAGTCAACTGATCAAAAGTCAACTATATACTGAAAAGTCAAACTTTGACTTTTTGGTCAAATTCAAGTGCCAAAGATCATAATTCATCAAAACATGTCAAAATATGAAAATTATTCATCAAGAAATCAAAAAGTCAAGATTTCATTTTGAAAAGTCAAAATTTCTAAACTTAGAAATTTTTCTAAGTGTTGGAAATTTCATATTTTTCCACAACTTTGAACAAAGTTTTCACCATGATTCAAGATGATTCAAGAGAAACTTCCAACATGAAAGTTGTAGATCTCCATGAAATCTACAACTTTGCTTTACACAACTCTTTCCAAAAATTCTTGGATCTCAAGTTATAATTTTAAGAACATAGGGCCATGAAACAAAACACTTAGTGAAATTTTGCCCTAATTTGGTCAGGACTTGACCCAACTTCATGGCACTTTTTCATATAGTTCCAAGGGGATTCTTTAAAAGCAATTCAAATATGGGTTGTAGAGCACATTGCAAGCTTTCCAAAATTTCCAAGAACTCCTTGAGATCATTCTTGAGTAGGGAGAATCGAAGAGATGAAGTTAGGGTTTTATCACTTTTATTACAAGTCATTTTAGTGATGAACAAAATTCAAATTCAAACCATGTTGTATAAAAACTACTTTGAAGGCCTCAAAATTGTTAGGCACTCCATAATTAATGGTTTACACAGTTGTTAGAGGCCTCAATTCAAACATTCAATGCATGGACATGCTTTTTATCCATTTTTGGAAGAAAGGTTACATTGCCATTTTGATAAAGTGACTTTTTGTACAAAACTTGTTCTTGAGCCTTGAACTTGTTCTCTTCTGATCAAACAGGTCCTATAACTCATGAGAAATGTTTCAAACACTTACAATCAGCCATCCCATGCTTGTACCTCTTCTTCAAACTTGTTTCCCTCTTTTCTTCAAAAATCAAGCAACCTAGCCAAAAGCTAGGAACTGGTACTTCTGGCTTGCCAATGCACTCAAACACTTTTGTTTATACATACACAAACCATTTGACACAAACAAACAAATGCTCAAGCCTTGAAAAAACCTAGAACTCAGAATCACACTTCACACATCCATTTTTACACAAATTGACCAAAAACTTGAAACTCATAATCTACTCGTGCGTTTCTTGGCCTTTTGGTTTCTAAAGTTTCTAAACATCAGACATAGTTGATCCCACACCCTGTTTTAGAACTGTAACACCATTAACACCATCCTCTATTTCCAAAAATAGAGCATTGCACATTGACTTCTCCAGACCATTTCATCCATCCATTGTTCAAGCTACTCATTGCATCAGCTTCCTAGGACCTCAAGGAAGCTAACCTGATCATCACCATCACTTGAAACAAGCTCAAACTCAAAACACGATTTCCAGTTTTGAGGTAAGTTTTCTCAACTTGGAACTCTTCATACAGGCATCATCAATGATTTATTTGTGAACAAAACATGTAGATATCATTGCCCTAAAGCTAACCATGTCCATAGTTTCCATTAATTTTGCTTGAGCTTAGGGAATTTTGAAACTGAAATTTCTGATATTTTTAGGGTTCAAATTAGGGCCATTAAAATCCATGCTTATCTTTGATCTATAGTTTTAATGCTTTACATTTTTGAAACCGTGAGAAAATTTGCTACAAGTTTCATGTTTACAGTTTTTTTTTTGATGGCAAATGAGCATGTTATAGTTGGTCTTGCTGGAGGTTGAAGATGAAGTCATCAGGGCGCGTCTTGCCTTGTATATTATTGTTTTGCTTATGTTAACGGATGTATAGCCACCCCAATGGTAGAAGCGCGCGCCTGTAACCTTTGGGACCTGGGTTTGAGCCCCAGGGGTACCCTTTTCATTTTTTTTCTTCACATTTTTACTTTCTAATTTTTGTGTTTTTGGCAGGCGCTAGGCCTCTTTGGGCCCAACTTGTTCTTATTTTTGCTTACTAAACCCCCTGCAGGCTATTGGCACCCCTGGCCCAAGTTTTTTTATTTTCTTTTTTATTTTATTTTTATTTTCTTAAACATATTTTCTAAATACTGAAAAATCATTAAAAAAATACAAAAAATAATAGATTTATATTTTGACTTAGTTTATTTTATTTTTCTCACAAAAAATATGTTTATTAACTATACTTTATTTATTTTTTTACTTATTATCTTGTAAATATAATTAAAACTAGGTTATTAGTTATTTTCTTTCATACTAATTAAAAAAATATTTTTTTTGATATAAAAATAAAATACTAAAGATATTTCATGATGTCATAAATATTTTCAAGACAAAAATACCAAAAATACTTTTTTCTAAACTTATTTTCTTTTAATTAACTAAATAGAATTAGGGTTCTATTCAAAATTTTCTTTAATAATTTTAAGTTTAATTAATTATTTTCTTTAATTAATTAGGTTAAAACAAAATCCATTTTCTCTAAAAAATCCAAACAAAATATTCATTTTTCTTCACCTTCACATTATTGCATATTTATTCTTTTTGCACATTGTATTTATTTAATTCCTTGTACATTGATACCCATTCAATATGGTTGTAATAGACTAATTAGGTTTACATTCTTGCAATCCCCATTCAATTTGTACACCCCTTCCCCATAAATGTTGTAATAATATAGTAACTTTAAAGTTCCGCAATTTATCGCTTTTATATACAAATGCTAGTCATTAGGGTTTGTATGGAAAGACTAAAACCAATACTTAGAAAACCCTAATTCAAGACAAAAACAAGCATGAAAACAATACACATGCACACAAGCACCCCTAGGGTTATTCCACTTGGTTGCCTTATACAAAATGGCCATATTACGCATGTAAGGTATCTTAGCAAAAACAAAGCAAAATACAAGATCATAGTCTCTCGATGACGCTATCTAAGTTGCCTTTCAAATGATCTTAGCCCCTAAAAAGAATGCTAATATACCTTGCAATATTGCTAATCATGGTTATACGATGACCAACGCCCGTCCCGTTTACATCCAAAGATAGGGTTGCTTACCAAATCAATGGTAAGACAACAATGTCAAGGGAAAAGAAAATGAACAAGAAAGACTTTTTAGTAGGTAGAATGCTCCTAATTATTTTCTCCATTTCAAAACAAACATCCTTTCTATTTTCAAAACAAACATCCTTGCTATTTTCAAAACAATCACCTACACTTTCAAACATCTTACAAAATTGAAAACATTTTCAAAAGATCAAACATCTTTGTATAAATTCTTACAAACATGAATCATTACAAAGATTGCCTAAACAATGACCTCTTTACAAAATACTTTCAAATACCACACAAAGCACAATTTCAAACAAAATCAAGTGATCCAGCAAGTAACTAAGAGCCCATGGAAAACCATGGATGAAAATGATTGTAATACCTTCCCTTTTCATAATCTACCCCCCCGAACTCAAGAAACAATCTCAAAGGTCTTTCCTGTGCTTTTTCACCTTTCCTTTTGGATAAAAGAAAAGTCGGTGGCGACTCTTGCTAACCGCAACATTTGTGATCAAACGCAAAACCCTCAAGTCAGTTCTCCCACCGTATCACAGTATACAATTCAAAATGTTTCTTTTTTAGTGTTGATTCTGTATTTAGTTCTTTGATTTTGTTTGCTGGTTTAGTGTGATTCGTTCTGCATTCCGTTTGAGTTTTAATACATTTCCAGTTTTGGTTGATTCCTAAAAGTGATTTGAATAGTGGTTGTTATTGGGGTTTTAGGCCAAGAAATTTCTTGATTTGGGCCGCACGTTTTTTTTGCCACTGGGCTTGCATGTTAACGTTAGACAAACACCAACATTTTTAATCAGTAAAATAAAAAAACATTTATTAACTTTTAAAATGTAATGTTTTAAAAAATTAGTATAATTATTAATAATAGTAAAAATAAAAAATGATGTTGATTTTAATAATAATGTTTATAATTTAAAAATGAAGACAAACATTTTTTTAAAAAGAAAAACTGAATGGGCCGTAACACTTTTCTTTTAAGACATAAATCAATTTTAGTAATGCCATAATTAAAAACAAACATTAGTATAATAATTATTAATTATTATAAGGAAATAATAATAATAGTAATAATAATAATGTTATAACAAAAATATTTTTTTTCAAACAAACTCAAAAAACTAAAATAGGCCACTATTTCTAAATATTGGGCCTGATAATTTTTGGCCTCTTAGTCAAACGTTTTTTCCTCAAATTAATAATATAAATAAAAATAATAATAATGTTAATATTAATGAAATAATACTAATAATTAATAAAGTTGAATAATAATAAAAAGTCAGATATTGACTTTCAATTATTCTGATTAAAAAGTTGGGCCATTAAGAGAAACTTTGGTGGGCCTATCTAATAAAAAACACACCACCCCCCATAACTTAAAATGGACTCCTGAGTTATTAGGACTTTGGAGTAATTTGATATGGGCCACTGTTTCTAAATATTGGGCTTAATGACAAAAACTCTTTCAACTCTTTTTTCAGAAAGCTAATTGGGCTTTTATTAGAGCTTAATGGGCCATCAGATATTGATGGGCCATTTTGGATTGTTACACCCCTCTCTAATTTTAAATACCCCTATAAAAGTGAAAACTAAGTAATACAATTTATTTAAAAAAAACTTAAATATAATTAAGGGTAGGCAAAATTTGGGGTATGACAGCAGGCAGGTGATTTCCTGGGATTTGTAGTCCACAAGAAAGGGATAGAGATAAACCAGAGTAAAACGAATGAAATTATGGAAGCGAAAGCGCCATCATAAAAAAAGTAGTTGCAATCACTTATAGGAAAAATAAACTTCTTAAGAAGGTTTATTTCTAATCTGAAATGGTCGAACTCAAGCCTTCTCCCCTCTCTTACGACTCAAACAAGGAAACTTCGAATGGAAAGAAGAACATCAATGGGCGTTTGATAATATCAAGCAATATTTGATGCATCCTCTTATCCTTACACCTCCTTGTGGAAAGAAGCCCATGGGTCTATATATATATATCAACCTCAGAACTAACTATAGGAAGCATGTTAGCCCAAGAAGATGATAATGGTGTCGAAAGATCCATTTATTACTTAAGTAGGGTGCTAAATGATGTTGAGACTAGATACAATGCAATAGAGAAATTATGCATTTGTTTATATTTCTCTTGTACAAAATTATGATATTATATAAAACCAGTTGATGTTTATATTTCATCATATTTTGATGTTATTAAACACATGCTATCAAAGTCAATCCTGCATAGTCGAATTGGCAAATGGGCTTTAGCCCTTACTGAGTATTCCTTGGCTTTCTTGCCTTTAAAAGCAATGAAGGGTCAAGTGGTCTCAAATTTTATTGTGGACCATGCAGTGGTCGAAAACCCTCAACAATGTGTTGAGTTGAAACCTTGGAAACTATTTTTCGATGGTTCTACCCATAAAGAAGGTAGTGGAATTGGAATCTTGATCATTTCTCCTGAAGGAATTCCAACAAGACTCAAGTATAAGATCGAAAGCCCTCTTTGTTCAAACAATGAAGCAGAATATGAAGCATTAATTGCTGGACTCGAAGCCTTGTTGGAATTGGGGGCAACAAGAGTTGAAATCAAAGGAGAATCTAAATTAATGATCAACCAAATAACAAAGAAATACAAATGTATAAAATAAAATTTGATCATATACTTTGTTATTGCCAATAGATTTCTCAAAAGATTCGAGTACGTGGGTATTAAACACATACCCAGGATTAAAAATAAGGAAGCAAATGACTTGGCACAGATAGATTCAGGATATAAAGTATCAATAGAAAGTTTAGAAGATCTTATGGAAGTAAGAGGAAAAGCAATGGTTTCCAGGCTATCCCCATATGATTTGGAGAGTTCAAAATTAGGATACGCTAACGAAGAATAATTCGAAGTATTAGCTATTAATGCTCTAACAGATATAGATTGGCAAGGCCCAACCATAAATTATCTTAAAGATCCTTCGATAGATGCAGAAAGGAAGATCAAGTATATAACGTTATCCTATATCCTGATGGGAAACAAATTATTCAAGAAAACCCCAGAAGGAGTCTTGCTTAAATGTTTAGGAGAAAGTGAAGCATACTTAGCTTTGTCTGGTGTGCACAGTGGGGCATGTGGAGCGCATCAAGCAGGCCATAAAATGAAATGGTTGTTATTTCGATACGGAATGTATTGTCCCATAATGCTCAAAGATTGCATAGAGTTTGCCAAGGGATTCCAATAATGTCAAATACATGCAGGTATTCAACATTCCCCTGCAAGCGAACTTCACTCAATTGTCAAGCCATGGCCTTTTAGGGGTTGGGCATTAGACCTAATTGGGGAAATTCATCCTGCTCCATCCAAAGGCCAAAGATGAATTTTGGTAGGAATAGACTATTTTACAAAATGGGTCGAAGCAATACCTTTGGTGAATGTAGATTAAGAGGTTATTATCGAAATCATTCAAAGACATATAATTTATAGGTTTGGAATCCCAGAAAGTATTACAACAGACCAAGGATCAGTTTTCACTGGTCGAAAAATGCAAGAGTTTGCTAAGGAAATGGGTTTCAAATTGTTGACCTCAACACCATACTATGCTAAAGCAAATGGTCAAGTAGAAACAACCAACAAGGTGATAATTGGTGTAATAAAGAAACATGTGGGGAGAAAACCAAAGAATTGGCATAAAACTTTAGACTAAGCTCTATGGGCTTGTCGAATGTCTCCTAAGTAAGCAACTAATACTACACCATATCAACTCACGTTTGGACATGATGCACTTTTTCCAGTAGAAATCCACTTACAGTCAGTAAGAATTCAGAGGAAAGGAGAAATTCCTTCTGAGCATTATTAGGAAATGATGATGAATGAATTAGTGGATCTGGATGAAGAAAGGGTGCATGCGTTAGAAACATTGAGAAGACAAAAAGAAAGAATAACCAGAGCATATAACAAAAGAGTTAAATGTAAAATGTTCGTAACCAATGATTTAGTATGGAAACTAATTTTGCCTATGGATCGAAAGAATAAGTCATTAGGTAAATGGTCTCCACATTGGGAAGGACCTTTTTGAATCTTACAAGCATTTTCAAACAACGCTTTTAAAATACTTAAAGAAGTATAGACCATGTCTTCAAGAAGTTAGAATTTTAACAGAATAATGTGAAGTGCTTTAGCTTAAGCCAAATGGTACCGATAAAAGTAAAGTTGCCAAAATGGCTTTTGTTCCAAGGAGTTACAAACTTTAAATGAAGCACAACAGAAAACAAGTTCAATATTACATGACAAATCAAAATGGTAGTTTGTTATTTAACCTATCATATTTGATCTTGGCCAAATTTAGCTTATAATCAACAACAAATTTGATACTTTCAAGAGCGAAAATTTCATTAGTCATAGAAGTGGCTTTCTCAACATGATCCACACTCTTTACCGCCAACTCTTCGATTCTAGCTCTGTCTAGCTTTTTGATAGAAGCTTGCATGGTTTTGGCTTCAACAATTTTTTCCTTTAATTCCTTAATTTGAGCCTCCCAAAGAGAAATTGATTTAGTATATGAATCATACTCTATTTTCACTGCGTGATACAAAGCCTCCAATTGCTCAGCTTCCTGCGAAGTTTTGAGAGCATCATCAAATTCATTTGCTTGAGTTTGTTGCTTCGTTTGGATCTTGTTTCCTCTTGCTAGCTCTTTGAGATTCCTTCAAAACATTGTCATCAAGAGAAGAAATCTCTTGTTCGCCTTGAACACCGCCAGTCTCGAGTTGAGGAGCAACAATAGAAGAACCTTTGTTGAGGGATGCACCACTAGGATTGAGTTGAGGCGAAGCATTACCAATTTGAGGTGGAAATCTCAAAATTTGCAAAAGATTTGGATCAATTGTTTGCTTATTCTGTAAATAAATATAGTTAGTTCGAATAGTAAAGCATTCCAAGGAAAAGCTTCTGAATTTCAATCATACCTTTGGATCATCATCATTTGAAGCATTGCTTCCAATATGTTCTAGAGCAACTTGAATAATAGGTTGAGGTTGAATTTCTTTTTGGATTAGGGGAAGGGTTGTTGTTTCAGGATCTTGTTGAATTGATTGTTTGGGACTGTCAATAGATTTCTTGGTATTCTTCTTTTTCTTCTTGGTTTTGAAAGGAGTGGGAGGAGCATATTCATTATTTTCTTCTTCATCTTTGACAGTCACTAGATCTTCGTCATCAACTTTCCTTTTTCCTGGAGATTTTGGTGGAAGACCACTAGCCTGAAAAACGTCATAGTTAGGCATTGTGTGAGGGATTTCAAGGAAGTTTTATTTCTGAAAATCATACCTTAACTTTCTTCGATTTCGGTTTGTCTGGAGATTTTTCCTGTGCCGAAGAAGGCTCTTTGGTGGTTGTAGTAGTAGTTTGATTAGAAGTCGAACTTGCCTTCGATCCAGGTTTTTCTTTCTTGGCTATTTTTCTCTCGACAGCTAACAATAGACATACATTTGAAGTTGGTTAAATGAACAACATTGAGTGAATTTGAAAGGATAACCGAAAGGATCAAGGAGTCCTTTGGTTCCACACCTTCATATGTATCAGATACAATAGAGACTCCTGATAAGTCATAGTGAAGTTAACCATTGAAAATGTCCAGAGTATGCTTAGTTGAAACCACTCTCTTAGAAGGTTTTTGAGCATCATTTTTTAGGATGTTAAAAATATTTCCACAAGTAAACCAATTCGGATAAGGCAGAAAAAACGCTAAACCAAAGTCAGCATTTGGTAGTTTTGGAAATTTTGGTGGTTGTAATCGAAAAGCTAGTTCATATCTATGTTCAAGCTTTATAGAAGATGGAATTTTTAGGCTTGGAATTTTTTTAGTAAATTTCTCTTTCAAAGTTTTTGCTGCGTCAAAAACAGTTCGACTAATATTAGTTGGATCATAGACAGTTTCAAAGTATCTCTAGAACGCATGGATTTCTTTGATGTGTGTGAACTTACCTTTTTGAATATTTTCCTGCACGAACGAAAAAGCTTTCATTAAATGTTTGTTATCTGAGTAGTGCTGAACATGTTCTTGGTATAAAATTCAGTCCACCAAGAGTAAAAACTTTTAGTTCTGTAGAAAGCTGGTTGAAACAAAGTAAGTTTAAATTCAACAAAATTGGCATGATAGTTCTAATACTTTGCAATGTCCTGAAAGACATAATCCACTCCCGCTACACAAATCTCTTTCTTTCGATTAAAGATAGGTTCAGGAACAAGTTGACATAACCCAAACTGGTGGGATACAAAATTGGGTTGGTAGGCCAATAAACAAACATGGCTCTTCACTGGCATGATCCTAGAGATTAGAAGCCTTGGTAAAAGGAATGCATGCCATATGTCTTCGATTTCTGAATTAGCATTCTTCAAAGCATCTTCGATGGATGAGGTAAACCATGCAGGACCATGGGTTCGATAAGCAAAAGGAGCCATAGTTGGGATAAAATCATGGCAATTCGAAAACATCATCCTATAATTGTTGAAACTTTTTTGGATATTTTTTGCCTCTTCGTTTGGGGTTAATTCTAGAAGTCTGATTCCTTCAATGGTCCGATTGGAAATATCAAGATCTTCTTCATCTATGGTCTTAAAGGTGATAAGTGATGGCTCGAAAGGGGCATTTAGCCACAGCTGAAGAAGCCAATATGGGCCAGCAAGGAGCGGGTTGGTACCAATTTCATAGCTTTTTAAATTAGAAGTAGCATACCCTAAGTTCTCATAAAGACCATCTAAGAGCAATTCCCTCAAACATATCTTTAGACCAGAATGCAATTGGTTGGCTATGGTTAAAAATATCCTAGCAACTTGTAGTGATTTGCAGCAAAAAAAGTACTTTGACAACCATAAGGAAAGGAAGGCTATGTATTTAATATTTGTGACTTCATCCCCCTCAGTATGATACAGATTCATATAAGCGGTGAAACTAGCATTTTTAACTTGGAAGTTAATGGTGTTGTCTGATTACAAGTAAGGGTCAAAGGTTTCTCATGCTGGAGGAAGTCCAATTATTGCAGCTATGTCAAAAAGAGTGGGAGTCATCATCCCACAAGGAAGATGAAAAGTATTATAGGTATTATCCCAAAAATATAAAGACGCTAATAGCAAAGTTTGACAATAACTGAATCCCAATTTTGACATTTGAATTAAGTCAAAGATACCCAGATCTTTCCAGTCTTGAGATTTTTTCTTTTCGATTTTGGAAAGCCAAGACAAATAAAGCTTGTCTATCAGCGAGCCATGGTAGCTTTGTTTCATGACATGATACATCATGAGATTGAAGTCTACGTAGACGACATGATAGCCTGTTCACAAACAGACTAAGAACACCTCGACCATCTGCATAAAATGTTTGTCAGATTGAAGGAGTATAAGCTCAGTCTGAACCCTAGCAAGTACACTTTCGAAGTCAGGTCTGGTAAACTTGTGGGATTCATCGTCACTAACAAAGGCATCGAGGTTGATCCTACTAAAGTCAAAGCTATACAAGAAATGCCTGCCCCTCGCACTGAGAAGGAGGTCATAGGTTTCTTGGGACGCCTAAACTACATCGCAAGGTTCATCTCTCACCTAACATCTACCTGTGAACCAATCTTCAAGCTGTTGAAGAAAGATCAAGTGGTTGAATGGAACGATGACTGTCAAGTTGCTTTTGATAAGATCAAGGAGTATTTGCTGGAACCTCCTATCTTGATGCCACCCGTCGAAGGAAGGCCGCTAATCATGTATCTGACTGTTTTGGATAACTCAATGGGGTGCGTACTGGGCCAACATGACGAGTCTGGTCGAAAAGAGAATTCCATTTATTACCTTAGCAAAAAGTTTACTGACTGTGAGACTCGTTATTCACTGCTCGAGAAAACTTATGCGCTTTGGTATGGGCTGCTCACCGGCTAAGGCAGTATATGTTGACACATACCACTCTGTTGATTTCTAAGATGGATCCGATCAAGTACATCTTCGAGAAGCCTGCTTTATCCGGAAGAATCGCTATATGGCAGATGATCCTCACCGAATATGATACATAGTACACAACCCAAAAATCTATAAAGGGGAGTGTGCTAGCCGATCATTTGGATCATCAAGCTGTCGAAGATTACCAATCCATGAGGTTAGACTTTCCCGACGAGGATATCATGACTTTGAGCAACATTAAGGAAAACAGACCGTATGACGGACCTGAACAAGGATCCCGATGGACTCTGTACTTTGATGGTGCCTCAAACGCACTTAGAAACGGTATTGGTGTGGTACTTATCTCTCCAGAAGGTTGCCACACACCTTTCACCACTAGACTCTGCTTCAGCTGCACCAATAACATGGCCGAATATGAAGCTTGTATCTTTGGTCTCAAGGCTGCTATTGACTTGGGAATCAAATCTTTGATTGTATTTGGGGACTCCGCTTAAGTTATCAGTCAAATCAAAGGAGAGTGGGATACTAAACACCCTAACCTCATCCCTTACAAAGAACGTGTCTTGACATTGTTACCACATTTCGAGCAAATTACCTTCGAGCACTTCCCGTGAGAAGAGAATCAGCTAGCAGATGTGCTAGCTACAATGTCATCCATGTTTAAACTTAACTGGGATAATGAGGCACCCCAAATCACCATTCAACGAATGGACGAACCTGCACATTGTCACGAGATTAATACCGAATAAGTGGTGGACCGACCTTGGTTTCATGACGTAAAAAGGTATCTCGAAGCACAAGAATACCCTGAAGGAGCTTCAGTCAACGATAAAAAGTTCTTAAGGAGGTTTGCTGCCAAGTTCTTTCTAAGAAATGGTATCCTATACAAGTGCAATCTTGATTGTGTCCTACTGCGTTGTGTGGACAAAGTTGAAGCTGAGCAGATTATGGCTGAACTACATAATGGCACCTTTGGCACCCACTCAAGCGGTCATACGACGGCTAAAAAGATTCTACGGGCAGGCTACTATTAGTCTACCATGGAAGCTGATTATCATCAACATTCCCGTACTTGTCACAAATGCCAAATCTATGCTAACAAGGTACATATACCTCCAGTTCCTCTCAATGTCTTAACAGCTCCTTGGCCATTCGCAATGTTGGGAATCAATATGATTGGAGAGATCAAGCCTACATCATCCAATGGTCACCGTTTCATCCTGGTGGCCATTGATTACTTTACCAAGTGGGTCGAAGCACCTTCCTTCGCCTCTGTTACAAAGAATGTGGTTGCCCGTTTCATCAAGCAGAACCTCATATGCCGGTATGGTATCCCCGACAGGATCATCACTGACAACGGTACGAATTTGAACAATACTATGATCACCGCTCTGTGTGAGCAGTTCAAGATTCAACATCACAATTCATCTCCCTATCGGCCTAAGATGAACGGTGTTGTCGAAGCTGCGAACAAAAATATCAAGAAGATCATTCAAAAGATGACAGTCACCTACAAGGATTGGCATGGGATGTTACTGTTTGCTCTGCACGGGTACCGTACCACGATACGCACTTCAACTGGGGCAACCCCCTTTTCTTTGGTATATGGCATGGAAGCTGTTTTATCTATGGAAGTTCAGATCCCTTCCTTGAGGATCATGAAGGATGCTGGTTTGAGTGAAGACAATTGGATTTAGACCCCGCTTGATCAACTTAACTTGATTGACGAGAAGCGACTTACTGCTGTTTGCCATGGTCAGGCGTATTAAAAACGTATGATCAAGGCCTTCAACAAGAAAGTCAAGAGACAAGTATATCAAGTCGGGGACCTTGTAATCAAGCGAATCATCTTGCCGCAAAGTGATCCCAGGGGCAAATGGACCCCTACTTACGAAGGACCATTTGTGATCAAAAACATCTTTTCTGGTGGGGCAATGATTCTGACCACCATGGACGGTGATGACCTGTCGCACCCTGCGAACGTAGACATAGTCAAAAGATACTACGCATAAATGACCCGACAAGTTGAAAACCTGAAAGGGCAACTTGGGCAAAAATGGGCATCCCGGTGAATCGAAAACCCGAAAGGGCAGTTCAGGCAAAAATTAGGGATAAATAAAAAAATCTGTACACCCGGCAAGTTGAAAACCCGAAAGGGCGACTTGGGCAAAAAAGGATTTCCCGGTGGATCAAAAACCCGAAAGGGCAGTCCAAGAAAAAGTTAGGGAATTAAAGTGTATGCCTATGTCTCGTCGGATCACTTTAAGGACAATCTCTTCACAGACAAGCTTCGGGCTTCTGATCAACCTAATCATCGTCGAACAAGGCAACGAATGGACAAGATACTCAGAGTTACGAAGGCTATAGCAGAATGGGAACCCCATGGAATTGTTACACATAGCCATCTTTCATTGTATAAATTTTTCTCATTTTTTACGACAACATTCTCTTACTAGGATGTCTGTCTCCGTTGAACAAAATACTTACACAAAGTTAATATAAAGATACTTCAAAGTGCAGAAATTTGTTTGCCTTTTCCTTCTTTTTACACTTGTGTTTTATTTTGAAAACGTCCAATGATTTATTAAATAAGCATATGCATTCGAATATAATCATTGCTTACAAATAAAACGAAATGAGAAAGAATAATTACTGATAGGTTGAAAGTATAGGAGAATGTCTTTAGGCTATTCCATAGGAAATCCCCTGCAGTACATCAACCAGATCTTCAACAAAGTTGAAGCTTTGAAGTACATATCCCCAACGGACTTAAGTTTCAAAATTCCCATCAGAACTTAGTTTCCAAAACTCCCAATCCCCAGCGGAGCCAGCAAACTTTGAACTGCAAACCTTCGGAGAAGATAAAACTTTCTTCCCCAACGGAGTCCAAAACTTCAACCTTTAAACCCTGGTGGAGTACTATCCAACTTCTTCCAAATTTCCTAGTAGATTGGAATACAACCCAAGCCCTTGAGAACTCTTCAGCAGAATAAGCATTCTCCCCACAAAGTTATTTCCCAATAGATCGAAGATTCTCGATCTCATTCCTCCAATTGAAGTCTCCTAGGTTTTGATTCCCCAGTAGAGATCGTCAGAGTTTTCCTTGTTCCCCAGAAAAATCATGATGGATTTTCTATCCCCAGCAGTGGTCAAGGATTTATCTTCCCTTGCAGCAGTCAAAGATTTCATTATCTCCAACTATCAAGGATTTATTTTCCTCAACAATCAGATACAGACTAGATACGCTCCAAACATGGAAGCCATTATATTCCTCATTCAGATTCAAATATCAACTTCAGGTTCAGATACACTCCAGACGCGGAAGTCATTCTATCACTTGTCTAGATCCCAGTTACAGTACAGATACACTCCAGACACGGAAGTCATTCTGCTACTCATACAGATCTCAACTTCAGATACAGTCCAAATACGCTCCAGGCACGGTAGCCATTCTGTCAATCATTCAAACCTATTCCCCAGCCCAGAGATACTCCAAACACGGATGTCTTTCTGTCGCCTACTCAGATTTCAGATTTCGGATATAATACAGATACACTCCAGACACGGAAGTCATTCTGATATTCATTCAAGAATCAAATACAGTTACAACTCGGATACGCTCCAGACACGGACGCCATTCCTTTGCTCATACGAATCCAATCTCCGGATACAACTCAGATACGTTCCAGATATGGATACCATTCTGATAATCATTCTCCTGATTTTCAACAAACAAGTCTTGGATGGCATATTTAAGCCCATCTCCAACAAGATTCTACCATCTCCAAATGGCATCTTTAAGCCCATTCCCTCAGTTACATTTTGATGAGTGCAAATTTACGGGCACTCTAGTCTCCAATCATCTTTTACCTTCGAGTCACGAAAGGCAAACTCGCCAATCTGACTCTTCAGGTTCAAGAATATTAAACAGGGGCAGCTGTTGTACCCCAAAATTTTCCCTCATTTTATCAATATTTCCCCTCACAAGAATCCTTGAACTCCAAACAGGATTAGGGTTTTGCTCTGCTTAAGATATCTCCTTGCACTGATGACCTAAATTAGGGTTTGAGTTTGCACAAGGATTTTTGGACTTCCAATAATCAAAGTGACTTTCATACTTCATATTTGATCTACAAGATTTTCCATACCAAGTTTCAAGCCTTGGATCAAATTTTTGCCCAGTCAATTGGACAGTTGACCTAAAAATCAACTGTATTAGGGAAAAAGTCAACTGTGGCCAATTTACAGTCAAACCTCATAATTTTTTATCCACATCAAGATTATAGACTCATATGAACCATTTGATCAAGTTTGGACCACAACTCCTCAAGAAATTTGATCAGATCATCAAAAGGGCAAAATGGTCATTTTTAGGGTTTTGACTGCACAAGGGCAATTTCTGATTTTTCACCTAGACAATGGCAAATTGGGTTCAAGAATGGATTCAAGGACTCAATGGAATCATCTTGACCTATTCTCAAGATTCAAAAGATCTCAATTGCATTGGATTGACAGATGAATTTTTCAGTCAACTGATCAAAATTTGACTGTACACTGAAAACTCAAACTTTGACTTTTTTGGTCAAAATCAAGTGCCAAGGGTCATTTTTCATCAAGATGTGTCAAAACATTAAACTTGTTCATCAAGAAACCCAATTTTGCAAATTAGGGTTTAAGATTGAAAAATTTCATAACTTAGAATTTTTCTAAGTTATGAAATTTTCTTAATTTTTCCCAACTTTGCCCAAGATTTTCATCATGATGAAATTGGATTCAAACAAAACTTCCAACATGAAAGTTGTATTCCTCCACAAATTATACAACTTTTATTCACAAAGTTTTCCCAAAAGAAGCTTGGATTTCAAGTTATGATTTTTGGAACAAGGGTCCATGAAACTTTTAACTTAGTGAAATTTTGCCCTAGTTTAGGCAGGATTTTGACCCATCTTCATGACCATTTTTCACATAGTTCCTGTTGGAATCTCAAGTTGCATTTCAAAGATGGATTATAGAGAATGTTGCAAGCCTTACAAAATGTCTAAGAACTCTCCAAACTCATTTGTGGTTAGGGAGAATCGAAGGCTTGAAGTTGGCAAAAACTCACTTTTTATCCATGGCATGTTCATAGTGATACAAGTTGCAAACTCTAATCAGCTTTCTTTGTACTTGATTACAGGTATCAAAACCATTCCACACTCAATAATTAAATGCAAATCCATTGGTCTAAGGCTTTGTTTTGGTCATTAGAGGATTGCACACAAGATTAATCCTTAAATAGAAAAAGCAACATTACCATTTTTGCTTGAATCTTGCTTTATGTCAAAACTGCATCCTTGAGCATTGAGCCATATTTTGTGCAGCAAATAAAATCCACAAACTTGAGGGGCCAAGAGCATGAGGTGCAGGCTGATAGATAGCCTCTACAGGCTTGTATTGCATCATGTTTTGCTTTTGGTTTCATATACAAGAAACATGTCAAAATTCACACAACTTACACATCTGAGAAAACCAACCTTTGCAAGCACTTGAGAAAAATTTCTCAAATCCCCTTGAGTCAGAAACACGAGCCTTTGAGTCCTCAAACCTCCCATAGCACAAAATCATCTTCATTTGGAAAAACAGGGCATTCCCTGCAGTTTGATTTCCATAGCACAAATCCCTCGTGCGTTTTGCCTCAAACTGGTTCAAACACATTCCACATAACCCATCCAAGCTATCCCAACCCTTAAACACTGACTGTAACTCCATTTACAAGGTTTTCCATTTTTGATTTCAGCTTGTGCAGGTTGAGTTCTACAGGCTTGTTCAAACACATTCAAGGCAAGCTACACATTGAGGAAGGTCAGGGGAAGTTCAAGCAAGCTCCCAAACATCTCAGGCCTCACTGAAAAGCTCCACATTGCCATACACGAAGTCAACTGAAACAGGTTTTTGTCAACTTCCTATCTCTCTATTTAGGAATAGTTAGGCTTAGGTTTGTGAATAAAAAATGTAGTATTCATAGCCATGAAGTTGTACATATGCTCAGTTTTCATTTTAGTTAAGCATGCTAAGAGAATTTGATCCATGAACTTCCTGAGAAAATTAGGTTAGGATTTAGGGCCAGAGAAATTCTCTCCGGTCTTTGAGAGTTAGGACAAGTTTCTTATATGGTTGAATTCGTCTTGAAAAATGCTACAACTTTGATGTTATGTGTTTTTGCATTAGAGCACGTATGCAGGATCTGAAGATTTGTACAGGGGCGCATGTTTTGTTTGAGACAAAGGTTGAAGATGAAGTCTGTTGGGCTGGGCTTGGTCCTGGCTCACTATTGACACCCCCTTTTACTGAATACACCCCCCTGGCCTAATTTCTTTACACTTTTATATTTTGTATTTATTTTCATTTTCTGATTTTTATTTTATATTTTCTAAACATAAAAAATATCAAAAAATATTTTTATAAATTTTCACATTTATTTTGTATTTTATTTTTATTTTTTCTAACATAAAAATAATTTAATTAGTATATACTTTTATTTATTTAAAACTTGAAAATAATATATAATAACATTATACCTTTATTTTTATTCTTTATTTTATTTACACTAAAAAAATATTGTTCTAAATATATTTTTGTCTTGTATATATTTTATTTTATTTTTATTGTACATAACTAATATAATTAATATATATATACACAAACTTTTATTTAATAAATACTTGAGAATAAAAACATAAAAATATTATACTTTTAATTTTATTGTTATTTATACTTAAATAATATTTTTTCTAAATATATTTTATTTTTTGTATATACATTATTTTATTTTATTGTATATAAATAGTATATTTAATATATTTACATTCTTAAAAGAAAATTAGGGTTTTACCCTTAATAAAAAAAATAATCTTTTTTTATTTATTTCTTTCTATTTGCATTAAATATTTTTTACATACATAAAAAATAAACATAAACATTTTTGCTTATTCATAATATTTTGTATATTTATTTAATTTCTTTATTTAAATATTATTCATTTATTATTTATGCCATTGATTCAATTTGGATGTAATAGTAAAATTAGGGTTTTAATTTCTTGTCAAATATTCCCCATTCAAAAATTGTATCCCCTTCCCATATCAAATGTTGTAATAGTGTAGACTTATTTTACGCATTTACGCTTTCAATTATGCCATGATTAGAGATTAGGGTTTGTATGCCAACAATCCAAAAATCAAACAAAATAGCTTGACTAATACAAATACAAATGAATGAAAATGATAACATAATGCACACTTGCACCCCTACGGTTACATCCACTTGTTGCCTTAAAAATGGGCCATGTTATGCATGTTGAGTATTTTGGCAAAACAAAAACAAAACAAAATATCATAGTCCCTCGACGATGCTATCTTGGTTTCCTACACAAAATGATCTAGTCCCTTGGAAAATTTGCTAAAAATACTTAACACAATTGCTATCATGGTCTATACGATGACCCGCGCCTGTCCCGTTTAACATCCTAATACAAGGTTGTTTACCAAATGCAATGGTAAAACAACACTGTCAAAAGGGTTAAGAAACATATAGAAAAGATCTTTGAGTAAAATAGGGTAGATAACTCTTAGTTACTTGATCAAAACTTGCAAAACATCCTTGCTATTTTCAAACACACCTCACAACACAATTTCAAAACATTTCCCAAATCAAACTTTCAAAACATTGAAACACCTTTGTATACATTTAAACAAGAATCATTACAAAGGTTGCCACAACGATGGCCTCTTTTCAAAACATTCTTCAAAACCACACACAAAGCACCATTTCAAATAATTGAAAAGCAAAAGCAAGTGATCTAAACAAGTAACTAAGAGCCCATAGATAACCATGGATGAAAAGGGTGCTAGCACCTTCCCTTTTCATAATCTACCCCCCGAACCCAAGAAAACATCTCAAAGGTCTTTCCTGTGCTTTTTGACCTTTCCTTTGGATAAAATAAAAAGTCGGTGGCGACTCTTGCTAAACCGAAACATTTACGAACACAAAACGCAAAACCTCAAGTCAGTTCTCCCACCGTATCACAGAACTGGCGACTCTGCTGGGGAATTCCTCTAAAAGTGGAGTAACCTTAGGGTTTAGATCACCTTTACATGCTTACTTTGTTTGCTTTATTTGTTTTACAATTGGTTCTATTGTTTGGGCTTGAAATCCTCTACCCGGATTTGGGAAACATTCATAGGTAAATAGCAATACGTTGTGGAAACTGTGCGGGGTATACCGACATGGTTGAAGCAATAGCTATATTAGTGCAACATATTTGTGGGTATCGGTAGCCTTTGAGTCAATCAAAGAGAATACGGGGCCGCTGAGTGATGTCATGAAGCACTAATGAACTCTTAGAACCTTTACTTGACCATCTTGGCCTTTTTAGGGATAGTGAGATGACCGGATTTGGTGCAGTTCGAAGTTGGTAGATACTCGATACTACACTCATTGAGGGTTGTTTTCTTGGAATATTTCGGTCTCCAGTTAAGTGGCTAAACTGAAACAATGAACATAGAAAATAATCCAGTGATATTGAGCTCCTTAGAACCCGGTTACTATTTAAAGGACAGGTTGAGCCAACTAACTTCAAGAGGGTACTTACCTATGAAACCCCATGCAAGCCTGAAACTAGGATCTTGTGTGATTTACGTGTACATATACTTGTGCATACATCATGAACATCATGAAGCATCATATGAATCCATTAACCATTTCAAGGGTTTGGATCTTCATCTTTGTTCTTGTTTTGTAGGTTATGGAATCACTCCGCAAAAAAACAATTCAGGTCAAACTTGTGAGAATCCCTCCTCAACTCAAGGAGCTTGCTTCCAAGATTTCAGAGAATTCTCTCTTCAGTGAAAGACATGGTAGACTTCTCAACTTGGTCAACTCCAACATTGAAGAAGACATGGTGAAAGTCCTCTTCTAGTTCTTTGACCCCCTACACCATTGCTTTACATTTCATGATTACCAACTAGTACCTACTTTGGAGGAATTTTCTCAACTCCTGAGGATTCCTATTCTCCATCAACTACCCTACAACGGTACGGAAAGAGAACCAAAGCCTGAAGATGTTGCTCAAGCCTTACACTTGCAACCGTCTGATATCAAAGGTCATTGGGAAACCAAAAGTGGTGTCAAGGGTTTCTTGGCAAAGTTTCTGTTTGAGAGAGCACAAGACTGCTGGAATTCTCTAGATCTGCAAGCTTTTGAAGAGATTGTAGCACTCCTCATCTATGGGTTGGTCTTGTTCCCAAACCCTGATTAGCTTATAGATATGAATGATGTCAAGATTTTCATATCTCAGAATCATGTGCCTACATTGCTTGGGGACATCTTACACTCATTTCACACACGAACAATGAGGAAAAGAGGTGTTCTCATGTGTTGTACTCCTCTTCTAGCAAGGTGGTTTATTTCTTACCTTCCCCAGTCAGTCTTGAAGAATGAACAAGGCTTGAGGTAGTCGCAACGATTGATGACTCTTACACATTCTGATGTTCATTGGTGTTCTCGGTCCAGAGAAAATGTCATCATCATTGATCGTTGTGGGGAATTCCCTAATGTCCCACTACTTGGCATTAGGGGAGGCATCACCTACAACCCCTGTTTAGCTCTGAGACAATTTGGGTACGCCCGAAGGGATGGCCCTCATGACATGCTGATTCCAGACTTGGTTTTTGACTTTGACAATGACGCTCAAGGACTTCGACAAAGGTTTATCCGAGCTTGGAGGATGCCCAACAAAGTGGACAATAAGACACTGGGACACAAGAATTCCACCCCCCTTGAGCCTTACCTCAATTGGGTACGAACCCGCGCCCAGAGTCTTATGATGCCTTATCCCCACATTCTGCCTATGATCAAAGATCCTGTTATGGAAGGAGAGGTTCCATACACCCTCCTATATCCTGACATGCCAACATCATTGGAAGATTTGCAAAAGAGTTGGATACAACTCAAGGAAGAACAAAACACTTTTGAAGCCAGCTTCTATGACAGCGAGAAGAAGGTTTTGGAACTTACTCGTCGACTCCATGAAGAGCAGAATCTCAACACTTACATCGAACCAAAGAGGATGCGCAACTTCTTTTTACATTAAGAACTTTGTAATATTTTGCCCATGGGGCATTTATGTACTAACAAATTTCTTCTTATTAATATGACGTGTGTTCTTTTTGTTTGCAACAACTTTGAATTTTTGAATCCTTGAATGCATTACATGAATACACATCATTCATCATATGCATAAACAGGTCTTCACACCAGGTTTCCTTATCTTTCTGCTGTTTATTTCAGCAAGATGGATATAGAGAAGACGGTCAAAGATCTGCAAGCACAGAATTCGCACTTCCAACAACTCCTCATGACCTTGGCAAAGGGTTAAGAGGACCTTAAAACACTGTTAGAGAAAAAGAAGGAAAAGGAAAAGAAGAAAAAGAAAAGAGAGGGAGTAGCTACTTTGGGGAGAAGGTTTGAGAACCAGGCTAGAAGGGTCCTAGATTTCCCCTTGACGTCTGACGAAGGGGTTGGTAAAGGTAAGGGAGTTGCAATTCCCTCAAAGTCTGAAGCTAAAGAAGAAGAAGAAGAGGAGGAGGAAGATTACTCTGAGAAGTAGTATCCTCCTGCAGACGATAAGTATAAAAATCTAGAAGACCGGCTGGCAGCCATGGAGGTACAAAGAGTACTTGGGCTGGATTTCGAAGAACTAGGGTTGGGGTCTGGGATCATCATTACCCCCAAGTTCAAAGTGCCTACATTTGCTAAATACGATGATTTGTCCTGTTCGAAGATGCATCTGCGGTCCTACGTCAGAAAGATCCAACCTCACTCTTCTAATAAGGATCTGTGGGTCCACTTTTTTCAAGATAGTTTGTCGGGTACGCAATTGGACTGGTTCTATCAACTTGAGAGATCTGATGTACATAACTGGGAGGATTTAGCTGCTGCTTTCTACCGACAATACCAATATAACGCAGATTTAGCGCCTACTCGTACTCAACTACAGAGTATGAGTATGGTCTCTAATGAAGGCTTTAAGGAGTATGCCCAAAAGTGGCGGGATTTGGCGGGAAGGGTGCATCCACCATTGTCGGATAGAGAACTGGTTGATATGTTTTTGGGGACCCTGTCAGGTCCATTCTTCAATCACTTGATTGGGAGCTCAAATGCAGGATTCACCGAATTAATTCTGACATGTGAAAGGGTCAAAGCTGGCATTAAGAGCCGTAAAATTCAGAAGGATGCATCTGCTTCGACTGCTGTCAAGAAGACCTTCCCAGCCAAGAAAGAAGCTTCTGCTGTTTACACCCAGAAAAATCAAGGCAGAATGGAGCGCCGACCAGCGGTGGGGGCTGTGATGATCCAGAACTCTTCATCCGATCAACCTCGAAGCAGTCAATCTAGAGCTAACCAAAATAGGGTGGAAAGGCCACAATAGCAATTCACTCGGATCAATATGACACCGACTCAGGTCCTCCCTCATCTGTTAAAGTTAAACCTTACCAACTTGAAAGAAGCGTCGAAAAACCCAAATACCTCTTCTCCCTATTATCATTCAAATGCAAAATGCGCATATCATTCGGACAGTGTGGGGCACGACACCAACAACTGTTGGGCCCTTAAAAACAAGATCCAAGATTTAATAGATGCCAAGGAGGTGGAGTTTGATGCCCCCGAAAAACCTAATGTGATATCCGCTCCTATGCCAAAACATGGTCATAATGTCCATTCTATTGTAGAAGATCTTCATGTTACTGTTGTTGATGACTTAATGACTCTGTTGCCAATGATCAAGATGAATCTGTTGAAAGCTGGGATTTTCCCGGGCTGTGAAAAAGATTTTTACCTTTGTTCGACCTTGCAATCCTACTGTCCTCTATTGAAGTCAGGCATCCAACGCCTGATGGATACTCAAGAAATCCTCTTCAAGAAAACTCATGTTACTCCTGTTACTCCTATTACTCCAATCAATGATGTTGCTATAATCACCATTTTCGAAAATCTTTCCAAGACCTGCAAAAGGCCTGTTAAGATTACACCTGATCCAAAGTTTGTACCACTGAAGATTACCATGTCGGGGCCTATCCCATATAAGTCCAACAAGACGATACCTTGGAATTATGGAGGAGAGATCTTCTACCACGGTGTTAAGCAGATTGAATCAGTCGAAGAGAATTCCGATGAAGAAACTCCTGATGTAGGAAATATTGCAGGGACAAGTAAGATAACTCGTAGCGGAAGAATCTTATCTCCGGAGATTGCTCCTCCAAGGGAAATCTTCGGACCCTCAAGTGCTCATGTACCTGTCAAGATATCTGTGCGAAGTCCAGTCATTGAAGAAATTGTTACTCCCGAAGCTATACCCTCTGCTATTACTGCTGATAAAGGTAAGGGGATCCAAGAAGCACCCGTCAGGACGAGGGCCCAAACTTTGGTTATCCCCGAGACCACCCAAAAGGAAATGGAGGAGATTTTAAAGATAATTAAGAAGAGCGACTATGATGTCGTAGAGCAGCTGAGGCAAACCCCTTCAAAAATCTCTATGCTAGCTCTGTTGCTCTACTCCGAGGCTCATGCCAAAGCCTTGATCAAATTCTTGAAGACGACGCACGTGCCTCAAGAAACTTCTGCAGATCAGTTTCAAGAGTGTGTATCCAGCCTTACAGCCGACAATGGTCTTGGCTTCTCTGACGTTGATCTAACATCTAAGGGAAGAAAGCATAATGATGCGCTGCATGTTTCAGTAGAGTGCAGAGGGACCACACTTGCTCACGTTCTGGTTGATACCGGTTCATCTTTAAATGTCCTACCAAAGAAAGCATTGGACATGCTAGACTGTGAAGGATTGATCTTAAAGCCCAGTAATATCATTGTTAGAGCCTTCGACGGTTCTAAGCGGATGGTTCACGAAGAAGTGGACATCCCGATTAAGGTGGGTACGGAAATTTTCAATTCTACATTTTATGTGATGGACATCCATCCTTCATATTCATGTCTATTAGGAAGGCCATGGATCCACAACGCTGGGGCAGTCACTTCTTCTCTACACCAGATGCTCAAATACCCAGTCTAGGGAAAGATCATAACAGTTCATGGTGAGGAGGAGTATATGATAAGCCACCTTAACTCTTTCCGCTACGTGGAGTTAGATGGTGAATTCATAGAAACACCTTTTCAACACTTTGAAGAGGTTTCTCCTGAGGTTGCGGTAGCCAAGACAATGACTGATGTGCCCATCATTACCAAACCCGTGTCCCGGATGTCATCCCTTAAAGATGCAGAGGCTGTAGTCAAGGAAGGAGGAAGCACAATATGGGATCAACAGCCAGATTTTCCTTACAAGATAGATAAGTTCGGTTTGGGTTTCACTGCTGCTAGTCAGAAAGCTGTGCGTCGCTCCCGTGCTGGAGGACCGCCACTGAAAATAACTCATCATGGAGTTCATGCTTTAGAAGATGATAAAGAAGGAAGCAATTTTGAACACTGGATCTTTCCAACTATTGAAGGGGGACTGAACAACTGGGAGGCGAAAGACTTTGTTCCCATTACTTTCATCAATCACTAATTTATCTTTTGAAAATTTCCTGTTAGGTCTATAATAATTATTAAACAATCCGTACACTCTTTTCGCCTTATGCCTTACCCGAGGCATATAGGTCCATTTGTAAGGGTTTTGATTCTTCATTTTCATATGCCATTTTTAATGAATCATGAATGTTTTCATATATAAATTTTTGTGTTCACTTTCTTTATTTTTACATTTTATTTTGTTTAAAGGTGGCTATCCCTTACACACACCCACACTCACAAAATGCAGGTACCCATCCACTCCGGATTCCATGGGTAACAATTCTGCTATGGCCTTCAGTGACTCTGAAGATCTGGTCAATCATGCCGAGTACGAAGGTGATGAAGACTGTGAAGTGCCTGGAGAGTTGGCTAGACTTTTGCAACAAGAAGAAAGGGCTATTATGCCCCATGAAGAGTTGTTAGAGACTATCAATTTGGGTACTGCCAAAGACAGAAAAGAGGTTAAAGTGGGTGCCAACCTGGAGCCAAGTGTCAAAGAGCGCTTAGTTCAGCTGTTGAATGAGTATGTTGAGATCTTCGCCTGGTCCTATGAAGACATGTCGGGATTGAATACATATATTGTGGTTCACCGTCTCCCTACAAGAGAAGACTGTCCACCAATCAAACAGAAAGTCTGCCGAATGAGGCCCGACATGTCCGAAAAGATCAAAGCTGAAGTGATGAAGCAGTTCAATGTTGGCTTTATGGCTGTTACTTCCTACCCACAATGGGTTGCTAACATTGTACCCGTGCCTAAGAAGGAAGGCAAAGTCAGAATGTGTGTGGATTACAGAGACTTAAATAGGGCTAGCCCTAAAGATGATTTTCCACTATCACACATTGACATCTTGGTTGACAACATAGCTCAACACAAGGTATTTTCTTTCATGGATGGATTTTCAGGGTACAACTAGATCAAAATGGCCCCCGAAGACATGGAAAAAACTTCTTTTGTTACGCAGTGGGGTACCTTCTGCTATAAAGTGATTCCATTCGGACTGAAGAATGCCGGGGAAACCTATCAGCGAGCCATGGTAGCTTTGTTTCATGACATGATACATCATGAGATTGAAGTCTACGTAGACGACATGATAGCCCGTTCACAAACAGAAGAAGAACACCTCGACCATCTGCAGAAGCTGTTTGTCAGATTGAAGGAGTATAAGCTCAGACTGAACCCTAGCAAGTGCACTTTCGGAGACAGGTCCGGTAAACTTTTGGGATTCATCGTCAGTAACAAAGGCATTAAGGTTGATCCTGCTAAAGTCAAAGCTATACAATAAATGCCTGCCCCTCGCACTGAGAAGGAGGTCAGAGGTTTCTTGGGACGCCTAAACTACATCGCAAGGTTCATCTCTCACCTAACATCTACCTGGAAACCAATCTTCAAGCTGTTGAAGAAAGATCAAGTGGTTGAATGGAACGATGACTGTCAAGTTTCTTTCGATAAGATCAAGGAGTATTTACTGGAACCTCCTATCTTGATGCCACCCATCGAAGGAAGGCCGCTAATAATGTATCTGACTGTTTTAGATAACTCAATGGGGTGCGTACTGGGCCAACATGACGAGTCTGGTCGAAAAGAGCATGCCATTTATTACCTTAGCAAAAAGTTTACCGACTATGAGACACGCTATTTATTGCTCGAGAAAACTTGCTGCGCTTTGGTATGGAATGCTCGCCGGCTAAGGCAGTATATGTTGACACATACCACTCTGTTGATTTCAAAGATGGATCCGATCAAGTACATCTTCGAGAAGCCTGCTTTATCCAGAAGAATCGCTAGATGGTAGATGATCCTCACCGAATATGATATACAGTACACAACCCAAAAAGCTATAAAGGGGAGTGTGCTAGCCATTCATTTGGCTCATCAAGCTGTCGAAGATTACCAATCCATGAGGTTCGACTTTCCCGACGAGGATATCATGACTTTGAGCAACATTAAGGAAAATAGACCGTATGACGGACCTGAACAAGGATCCCGATGGACTCTGTACTTTGATGGTGCCTCCAACGCACTTGGAAACGGTATTAGCACGGTACTTATCTCTCCAGAAGGTTGCCACACACCTTTCACCGCTAGACTCTGCTTCAGCTGCACCAATAACATGGCCGAGTATGAAGCTTGTATCTTTGGTCTCAAGGTTGCTATTGACTTAGGAATCAAATCTTTGATTGTATTGGGGACTCCGCTTTGGTTATCAGTCAAATCAAAGGAGAGTGGGATACTAAACACCCTAACCTCATCCCTTACAAAGAACATGTCTTGACATTGTTACCACATTTCGAGCAGACCTTCGAGCACTTCCCGCGAGAAGAGAATCAGCTAGCAGATGTGCTAGCTACAATGTCATCCATGTTTAAACTTAAATGGGATAATGAAGCACCTCAAACCACCATTGAACGAATGGACGAACCTGCACATTTTCACGAGGTTAATACCGAAGAAGTGGTGGACCGACCTTGGTTTTATGACGTCAAAAGGTATCTCGAAGCACAAGAATACCCTGAAGGAGCTTCAGTCAACGACAAAAAGTTCCTAAGGAGGTTCGCTGCTAAGTTCTTTCTGAGCAATGGTATCCTATACAAGCGCAATCTTGATTGTGTCCTACTCCGTTGTATGGACAAAGTTGAAGCTGAGCAGATTATGGTTGAACTACATAATGACACCTTTGGCACCCACTCAAGCGGTCATACGATGGCTAAGAAGATTCTACGGGCAGGCTACTATTGGTCTACCATGGAAGCTGATTGTCATCAACATTCCCGTACTTGTCACAAATGCCAAATCTATGTTGACAAGATACATATACCTCCAGTTCCTCTGAATGTCTTAACAGCTCCTTGGCCATTCGCAATGTGGGGAATCGACATGATTGGAGAGATCAAGCCTACAACATCCAATGGTCACCGTTTCATCCTGGTGGCCATTGATTACTTTACCAAGTGGGTCGAAGAACGGTGTTGTCGAAGATTACTTTACCAAGTGGGCCTATGATCACCGCTCTGTGTGAGCAGTTCAAGATTCAACATCACAATTCATCTCCCTATCGGCCTAAGATGAACGGTGTTGTCGAAGCTGCGAACAAAAATACCAAGAAGATCATTCAAAAGATGACAGTCACCTACAAGGACTGGCATGAGATGTTACCGTTTGCTCTGCACGGGTACCGTACCACGGCACGCACTTCAACTGGGGCAACCCCTTTTTCTTTGGTATATGGCATGTGTTGTACCCCAAAATTTGCCCTCCCATAATCTTCAAAGTTTTGCCAAACATCCTCTTCAAATGCTTCAAGGTCTACTCAAGGGCCACACAGTCAACCACTCTCCTAAGGCCAGTCAAATTAGGGTTTTGGTTCTGATCAAGAAAATGGAATTTCCAAGGGCCCAATCAAGTCTCACATGCCTACAAATATGGTCAAACATCCTCATACAAAGTTTCAAGACTTTCAGCACAAAATTGCACAGTCAAAAACCCTAATTGCACTACAGTCAACTGTAGGGGCAAAATGGTCATTTGACAGTCAAAAGTTCAAATTTTTGGTCAACATCTTATTTTGAAGCCACAAACATCATTTGATCAATGCTTGATCATGATTCTCAAAAGTTTGACTCAAAAAGTCTCAAGATGCAAAAGTTTCTATTTTTGGACAGTTGAAAAAGTCAACTGTAAATTGACCAGGGCATAACTTTCACATGGATTATCATAAAAATCCCATCCAATGCTCATCTTGAAGGGGGAGACATTTCCTACAACTCATCTTCATACTTCAAGTCCAAGAAATGCTCTCACAAAAAGTTATCAATTTCAACATTATAGGTCATTTTCAAAAGTCAACAAAAAGGGACTTTAAGTCAAAGACCATAACTTGAGATTGGTAAATCAAAATGACATGAGACCAAAGAAATTGTTTAGAGGACTTCAAGACCTTTCTAAAATGTCCAAGAACATGATCAAAGCTTAAAAATTGAGCAACATATGCATTGGAGAAGTTGGGAAATTTTTGTGGAATGGCCAAAATCATTTATCCTTGAAATTTCATTTTTGACAAAAGGGGCCCACTTTTTCCACTTGAATCAACTTGGCCATGCTTCCCACGTGTCCCATCTTTTATTTCAAATTTTTTAATTAATTTTTTCATTTTTTATTGATTTTATTAGGTTTAATTAATTTTAAATCTTTTAAAATCAAAGGAAAATCAAAAAAGCCTAATTAAAGAAGATATTTGACTTTGATGGATCTTGAATCACCTTTAAGCATATGCCAAATTCGTGCATGGGGCCAAAGAGAGCAAGAATTCAAAAATGATTCAAAAAAGGAAGTTTGGTTATGGAGGTTTATGGAGGATCTTGAAATTGAATGTTTTGCATTATGAGGACTTAATTCCTCTTCATACACATTGCCTAATGTATATACAAGTGATACAAGACAAAATAGAGACCTAAGCTGCGCATAAACACAAAAAGCAAACTCACATTTTTGGCCACATTTTTTAAAACTGAAAACAAGGTTAGAGGTTGATTCAAGGCAAAAGAATTGTTCAAACACCTTCCTCAAGGATCACAGAACGTGTTCCAATCATTCCCTAAGCCCCATACTCAAGAAAACGCGAAATCACCGTTGAAGTTGGTAAGGAAAATTTCAGAATCGTTTTCCATCATTCATGCATTTTTAACATGTTTTATTGTTGTTTTTGTGTTTAGAATGATGTTTGCAAACTAACTGCATAATTTGATTGGAGTTTCATGCCAAAACGAAGAATCCACCATGGTCGTATCTTAGGGTTTGCAGAATTGTGAATTGGGGGTTTTCGTTTAAGGAAAAATTGGAGCTTGAAACCTAGGCCATTCAACTCAGTGAGCTTGGACGAAAAGAATGAGACTATCGCGCCTAATTTATGAGGCTCCAATGGCTATTCACTATTTTCTCTAATGATGCCTTTTAGAACGGTGTAAAAACCGTTGCCCATGTTTTTATATTTTCAGGAAAACAAAACAATGAGGAAGATGACGCGGTGGCATAAGCTGAATGGCTGGTTCAAAATCTCGCGCGAAAAAGGAGGCGTTGGTGTTTGTTTGTTTTATTATATTTATTGACTATATTATTTACAGATAAACAAAATAGCTCCACTGGCAAGCGCGTTGATTGGTAAACCATAGGACCTGGGTTCGAGCCCCAGGTCCCCACCCCCTTTCATATTTTTCTTCAATTAATGGTTCTATGCAGATTATGTCCTGAAGACGCACCATACGCTCCTCCATCAAGCCGTCCATGCGTTCAATAACATCAATCCAAGGGCGCAGATTTGAGGAACACGGTGCATTCTAGTCAACGCGTATGCATGCTGGCATGAAAGTCAAATAGGCCAAGGTCTTGATGGGCCTAAAATGCTAAACCTCACCCTCCAAATTAGGGGGCAGACCCCCCTTAGGTTTTGCAAATTTCTTTACATTCTTTTTTTTTATCATTTTTTTACATTCTTTTAATTATTGCTTTTTTTTATAATTAATTTAACATTTTCATAATATAATATAAAAACACAAAAAAATCAGAAAAGATAAAAATAATAAATATTTTATTTTAGTACTAATTTTGTAAATAAATCCCATAATAAATTTAGTTTTAATTTTAGGTTGTTAATTTAATTCTTTTTCTCAATAACCAAAAATAATAAAAATAGACCTTTAAGCACTTTTTACCCTTTTTTTTAATTAATTAAATGTTTTTTTTATTATAAGTATCATTAACCATTAATTTTGTAAATAAATTTTATAATTAATTTAGTTTTAATTCTAGGTTTTAACTTTAATGCATTTTCTTTAATAAATTAAAAAAACAATTAGAATTAGAATTATTTGACTTTTAATTAATTTAATTTTCTTTAATGTCATAAATACAAAAAACATAAAAAATAAGTTCTTTCTTTTTATTTAACTTAATTATTTTAATAATTTTATTTTAATTCCTTCAAAGGGTTCAACGCCCTCGCATTCGATTACATTTTTGTTTCGCGCGTTTTATTTATTTCTTTTTGTGAATATCATGTACTTGCTCCAAAGCCCTGTAATAGTTAATTAGACATTTATTTTCTGCACTTTATTTTAAATCGGGTCTGGATTAATTTGGCGTTGTAGACCCGCGCCCTTGTAATAGCGTAGGACCTTTTATCTTTTCCGCACTTTAAATTCCCTCACCTTTAACTGTTAAACAATAACATGAAAGAATGAATGCCCAGAAATAAAATCAAAGCGTAGATCACCAATACAAGACAAGATAAAAATATCTGAAAATGACACACAATTCACACACCACTTCTAGGGTACGCCTCACTGTTGCCTTGCCCCTTGAAACGTGGTCGTCGAGTACAGGACGTCTTAGTAAGTCCTTATGTCCATGAACATGGCATAAGGGTAGCTTCTAAGGTGTCCTACTGTTGCTCTGGTGATCACACTGTTGCCTTGCCCCCCCGAAACGTGGTCGTCGAGTATATGACGTCTTAGTGAGTCCTTATGTTCCATTGATCTAGTTTCCTCGAGACGGTTGCCTCGGAACAAGTTGCCTCAGAACAAGTTGCCTCGGAATAGTTGCCTCGAAACGGTTGCCTCGGAATAAAAAGATCAATGGCATAAGGGTAGCTTCTAAGGTATCTTATTATTGCTCGGTGACCACACTGTCCCTAACCCTCGAATTGACCCGAACACCTCCAACGGTGGTGCTACCTACCTCTCAATGGTGGGATGGCACTACTTTAAAGGACATTTACATAGACGAATTCCTTAGGGTAGGTAGGTTCTTCTAGATACTTGCTCTAAATCCAAAACAAATTCAAAAATACTTTTCACACCAACACTTTTCAAAAAGTTTTCAAACAAAACACTTCATACACTCTTGAGGACTGATACAAGAGTTACTTAGAAGTTTTCCAAATGAACTTTTTTCAAAACCCACACACAGTCGAAAAGCAAACAAACCATTTTTGAAAACACAGTGAGAAAGTATCTAAGAGCCCATGGATAACCATGGATAGAAAGGGTGCTAACACCTTCCCTTTCTATAACCTACCTCCCGAACCGAGAACTAATCTCAATAAGAAATTTTTCTGTGCTTTTGTCCTTTCCATGTTGGAGAAAATAAAAGACGGTGGCGACTCTTGCTTACCGCGACATTTCGCGAAACCAGCTAAAAAACAGTCAGTTCCAGATCCACCGATCACAGAACTGGCGACTCTGCTGGGGACTATTTTTAAAGTGAGGTGTACCTTAGGGTAGTTCATAACTGTGTTTTCAATTGTATTGACTTGTCTGCTTTAAATTTGTGGGTTGCATGGGAGTTACATAGATCCTAACCCGGATCTGGGGATACCTTCTTAGAAAGTAGCAACAAGTCTGTGAGGGAACTGTGCGGGGTATACCGACATGGTTGAAGCAGTCTGCTACGTTGATGTGGCACTTTGGTGTGTACCGGTAACCCTTGAGTCAATCAAGGAGAGTACGGGGCCTCCGCGTGGCGTCGTGAAGCATCAACAGACCTTAGGAACCTTAATTGAACCATCTTGGCCTCTTTAGGGTAGTGAGATGACTACTTTGGTGTACTCCGAAGTCGGTTGATACTCGATACTACACTCAGTTGAGGGTTGTTTTCTTGGGATATTTTGATCGCCAGTCAGTGGCTAAATCGAAACGATGAACAATGAAAGCAATCCAATGATATTGAGATCCTTAGAACCCGGTTACTTTGATAGGACAGGTTTGAGCCCACCAACTTCAAGAGGGTAATACCCAGACCCCATGCTGGCCTAAACTCTAAGGGCTTGTCTTGTGTGACTTGTGTGCCTTACATGTTTGCCTTTGTAAATATTTGTGGTGTGTTTAATCATAACATCATAACATCATACAGCATCATATGCATCCACTAACCATTTCAGGGGTAGAATCTTCATCTTTGTTCTTGTTTTGTAGGACATGGAAACTATCCGCAGAAAGACAATTCAGATCAACCTTATAAGGGTCCCTCCTCAGCTCAAGAAGCTTACATCTAGGATTCCCGAGAACTCGTCATTCAGTGAAAGGCATGGTAGACTCATCAGCCTGGTCAATACCAATATTGAGGAAGAGATGGTAAAGGTCCTTTTCCAATTCTTTGACCCTCTGCATCACTGTTTTACTTTCCCGGATTATCAGCTGGTGCCTACTTTAGAAGAGTTTTCCCAGCTTCTGAAGATTCCCATTCTCAATCAACTACCCTACAACGGTACGGAAAGGGAACCAAAACTTGAAGAAGTAGCTAAAGCATTATGCCTACAACCATCTGACATCAGGGGGCATTGGGAAGCCAGAAATGGTATCAAAGGATTCTTGGCAAAGTTTCTGTTTGAGAAGGCCCAAGAGTGTTGGAATTCCCTTGACCTACAAGCCTTTGAAGAAGTTGTAGCCCTCCTTGTCTATGGGTTGGTGTTGTTCCCTAAACCAGATCAGCTTATAGATATCAGTGCTGTCAAGGTCTTCATGTCCAGGAATCCTATACCTACGTTGCTGGGGGACATCCTTCACTCATGTTACACTCGAACCATGAGAAAAAGGGGTGTTCTTATGTGCTGCACTCCCCTCCTGGGAAGGTGGTTTATTTCGCACCTTCCACAATCAGTTTTGAAGAACGAGCGAGGTTTGAGGTGGTCACAACGGTTGATGACTCTTACACATGCAGATATACATTGGTGTTCTCGGTCCAGAGAGGATGTCACTATCATTGATCGTTGTGGGCAGTACCCTAATGTTCCTTTACTTGGAATCAGAGGAGGTATTACTTACAACCCGTGCCTGGCTTGGAGACAGTTTGGTTATGCTCGGAAGGATGGCCCTCATGAGATGTTAATTCCTGACATAATTTTTGACTTCGACAATGATGCGCAAGGACTTCGCCAGAAATTTATTAGAGCTTGGAGGATGCCCAGCAAAATAGACAGCAAGACCCTGGGGAACAGGAACTCCATCCCATTGGAGCCTTATCTCAAATGGGTACGAGCCCGCTCCCAGAAGCTGGTGATGCCATATCCTCATGTTCTCCCCGTGATCAAAGAGCCAGACTTGGAAGGAGAGGTGTCCTACACCATTCAACATCCTGACATGCCCACGTCCTGGGAAGAGATGCAGAAGAGTTGGATCCAGCTTAAGGAAGAACGGAATTCTCTGGAGACTAGTCTACATGCCAGTGAGAAGAAGGTCCTGGAGCTCACCCGCCTACTGCACGAGGAAAGGAATCTCAATACCTATATTGCTCCGAAGAGGATGCGTAGTGTCTTTTGGGACTGATCTGCTTTGTAATGTTTGCCCATGAGGCTTGAATGTACTGAACAATTATTTCCTTAATGATAACGTGTGTTCCTTTTTGTCTGCAACAAATTTGAATTTTCGAACCCTTGAATGCATTGCATAAACACATATCATTCATCATGTGCATCACATGTACTCTTCTTTTCAGGTTGCTTACTGTTCTTCGCTGTTTATTTCAGCATCATGAACCCTGAATCATCTACCGAGACATCTATCAAGGCCCTTCAGGCGCAGAACGCCCAATTTTAGGAGCTGATCATGGGTTTGGCTCAAGGTAAAAAAGAGCTGAAGGCTATGCTTCTGAAGAAGAATAAGAAGAAGAAGAAGAGGACTGTGCTATTTAACACTGGGCGCAGACTCGGGAACACCTTGCAAAATGAGGCTGAGAGGACTACTCCATCTGTGGGGGAAGGTAGTCACCAAGAAAGGGAGGTCCCTAGTCCTGTGGTCTCTGATACTGAAACAGACTTCAACGACGAGCAGTACCCTCCTGCTGAAGACCGGTACAAGCAACTGGAGGACATATTAAATGCTATGGAAATTCAGCGTGTGCCTGGACTGGATTTCGGAGACTTGGGGTTATCTACTGGGGTGGTGATTCCACACAAGTTCAAGGCACCTGCCTTTGTGAAGTATGACGGGGCTTCCTGTCCCAAGATGCACCTCCGTTCTTATGTAAGGAAGATCCAGCCTTACACAGCAGACAGGAACTTATGGATCCACTTCTTCCAGGAGAGTCTTTCAGGGACTCACCTCGAATGGTTCTATCAGTTGGATGGAACCAACATTCGTAACTGGGAGGATCTGGCCACTGCTTTTTACAAGCAGTATCAATATAATTCTGACCTCGCTCCTACGCGTACCCAACTCCAGGGTATGTCGCTAGGGTCGGGTGAAGGTTTTAAGGAGTACGCACAGAAATGGAGAGATCTGGTTGGCAGGGTGCAGCCACCATTGACGGACCGGGAGCTGGTGGATATGTTTTTGGGGACCCTATCTGGTCCATTTTTCAATCATCTCATTGGTAATTCCTCTGCTGGGTTTACTGATCTGATCCTGACTGGTGAAAGGATCGAGGCCGGTATAAAATCGGGGAAGATACAGAAGGTTGCCTCCTCCAATGCTGAAAAGAAACCCTTCAAAAAGGAGGCTAGTGCTGTATATAGCTCCCGGAGACCAGAGAGATCTGAGCGCCGCCAATCTGTCAGTGCGGTAATGATTGCCAAGCCTGCTGCCGCTCCTCGGCCGACCAATCCTCAAAGGGCTGAAAGACCCCGGAGAGAGTTTACCCGTTTGAGCATGACCTTATCGCAGATCCTGCCACAGTTGCTATCCACCAATTTAGTGACTATCAGAGAGGCTCCGAAGGGTGTGAATACTACATCCCCCAGGTTCAACCCCAACGCCCGTTGCGCTTATCACTCTGATAGCCCGGGGCATAATACAGATGACTGTTGGGCCCTAAAGAATAAGGTTCAGGACCTTATTGATGCAAAGGAGATACAGTTTGAGGCGCCCGAGAGGCCAAACGTGGTAACCGCTCCCATGCCCCAGCATGGAGTGAATGTTGTTGAGGAGGATTTGTATGTAGCTTCGGTGGATGATGTTGCTACTCCGCTGCTGACGGTCAAGAGGAACCTGTTGCTAGCCGGTTTATTTCCGGGATGTAGCAAAGGTTGCCCTCTATGTGTTGCTTCCCCTACTGGTTGTTCTTTGCTGAAGTCAGGCGTCCAAAACCTGATGGATAGTAAAGAGATTTTGTTCAGAAAGACTGCTGTTCCTACTGCTCCTGTTGAAGAAGTCTCAATTATTACCATCTTCAACAACCCTTCCAAGGCTCCCTCAAGGAAGCCTGTCCAAATTTTGCCTGTCCACAAGACTGTTCCCATCACCATTACTGTTCCAGGACCCATCCCCTACAAATCTGACAAGGCTGTCCCATGGCACTATGGGGCAGATGTTTATGTTCGGGGTGTGAAACAAGAGTTCGACACTGATACTGGTGTCACCAACATCACCGGGCCCACTAAGGTCACTCGTAGTGGAAGACTATTCTCACCAGACATTGCTCCTCTGGTAATTCAGAGACCTGTGATCATCACACCTGCCAGTGTGTCTGTCTCTTCCCCTGACCAAGTCTCCACCCCTGCTGCTGAGTCATCTGATGCTCGGGGCAAGGGGGTTGCTGCTGATATGCCTTCCCGGACGGAGGCACCAAAAACCATTGTTGAGGCTTCCAGGCAGGAGATGGAAGAAATCCTCAAGATCATAAAGAAAAGTGATTTCAACGTTGTCGAACAGCTGGGGCACACCCCCTCTAAAATCTCCATGCTATCACTGCTACTGTGTTCAGAGGCCCATGCCAAGGCCCTGATTGCTTTCTTAAAGACGGCCCACGTACCCCAAGAAACGTCTGCTGATCAGTTCACCGACTGTGTGGCCAACCTAACCGCTGATAATGGCCTGGGTTTCTCTGATGCCGATCTGACAGCCAAAGGGAAGAACCATAATGATGCCCTGCATGTCTCCATTGAATGCAGGGGCACTACTCTTGCTCATGTGCTGGTTGACACTGGTTCTTCATTAAACGTGCTGCCCAAGAAGGCTCTGGATAGGCTGGACTGTGAGGGTCTAGAGCTCAAACCAAGTAACATTGTTGTCCGGGCCTTTGACGGGTCCAAAAGAATGGTACATGGTGAGGTGGACATCCCAATCAGGGTTGGGTCACAGGTCTTCGATTCAAAATTCTATGTAATGGACATCCGTCCATCCTATTCTTGTTTGCTGGGTCGCCCGTGGATCCACAAGGCTGGAGATGTGACCTCCACGTTGCATCAGAAGCTCAAGTACCCGGTCAGGGGGAAGATTGTAACAGTGCAAGGGGAAGAAGAATACATGGTCAGCCACCTCAACTCCTTCAGGTACGTAGAAATGGATGGGGAGTTCATCGAGACCCCCTTCCAACATTTTGAGGAGGTACCACAAACATTGGCAGCAGCAGAAGCAGTGGTCGAAGAGGTTTCTCCTTTGAAGATGGCCTCCTTAAAGGACGCCCAGGCTGTGATTGAAAGAGGTGAATGTGCAAACTGGGGCAAGCTCCCTGATTTTACTCCCAAGACTAACAAGTTTGGGCTGGGTTTCACTACGGAGGCTCAGAAGGCTATGCGCAAGGCGAGAATTGGAAGACCTCTTGTGCTCATCACCCACTCAGGAGTAAATGCTATTGGAGAGGAAGACGAAGTGGAAGAGTCAGAGTTCGATAGATGGATCTACCCGACGACTGAGGGTGGATTGACCAATTGGACTGCTAAAGACTTTACACCCATAACTTTTGTTCCCCAGTAATGAACTTCTTTGTTTTGGATTTGTAATAAACAATAATTTGAAACTGTATGGCCCGGTGTCTTACCCGGGGCACCGTGGTCTTATTTATGAGGGCTTTTGTTTGTCACTGTCATATATCATAAATAAAAGCATTGGACGTTTTTCACATTTCAAAATCTTGCGCTCTTTTTCTTTCCTTTCTATATTACAAAACAGCTGTATTTACACACACTCACTCATACAGGTTTCAATCCACTCTGGATCTCACTAGTAACGACTCTGCTACTGCTAGTTATGACTTCGAAAATCCGATCAACTTAGCCGAAGACGAAGGTGAAGATGATTGCGAAGTGCCTGGCGAACTTGCAAGACTGTTACAACAAGAAGAGAGGGAAATTCAACCACATGAAGATCCAGTGGAGACAATAAATCTGGGTACTGAGACCGACCGTAAGGAAGTCAAGATTGGCGCCAACCTAGAGCTCAGCGTGAAGCAACGATTGACCCAGATGTTACAGGATTATGTGGAGATCTTTGCCTGGTCCTACGAAGACATGCCCCGGTTGGATAACGACATTGTAGTCCATCACTTGCCTACTAAGGAAGACTGTCCTCCAGTTAAGCAAAAGGTCCACCGTATGCGTCCAGAGATGTCTGAGAAGATCAAAGCCGAGGTTATGAAACAGTTTGATGTTGGGTTCCTTGCAGTGACTTCTTACCCTCAGTGGGTTGCTAATGTGGTGCCGGTACCAAAGAAAGACGGTAAGGTCAGAATGTGTGTCGACTACAGGGACCTGAACAGGGCCAGCCCCAAAGACGACTTCCCTCTACCTCACATTGATGTCCTTGTTGATAACACAGCTCAGCACAAGGTATTCTCTTTCATGGATGGCTTTTCAGGTTACAATCAGATCAAGATGGCACCTGAAGACATGGAAAAGACTACATTTGTTACTCAGTGGGGCACCTTTTGCTACAAGGTCATGCCTTTTGGACTAAAGAACGCCGGGGCAACCTACCAACGTGCCATGGTTGCTTTATTTCATGATATGATCCATCATGAGATAGAAGTGTATGTTGACGACATGATCGCAAGGTCCCAGACTGAGGAAGAACACCTTGATCATCTGCAGAAACTGTTTGACCGTCTGAAATTGTACAAGCTGAGGTTAAACCCGAACAAGTGCACCTTCGGGGTAAGATCTGGGAAGTTGCTAGGCTTCGTTGTAAGTGATAAGGGTATTCAAGTGGACCCTGCCAAGGTTAAAGCTATTCAAGAGATGCCAGTTCCTAGGACAGAGAAGGAGGTCAGAGGCTTTTTAGGACGCCTGAATTACATTGCTCGCTTCATCTCACATTTGACTGCTACCTGTGAGCCAATCTTCAAGCTGCTGAAGAAAGATCAGGTAGTATGTTGGAATGATGAATGTCAGGCTGCTATTGACAGAATCAAAGAGTATCTCCAAGAACCATCCATCCTTATGCCACCGGTTGAAGGGAGACCTCTGATACTTTACCTGACAGTACTTGATAACTCAATGGGGTGTGTGCTGGGGCAGCATGACGAGTCTAGCCGAAAAGAGCATGCCATTTATTACCTTAGCAAAAAGTTTACCGACTATGAGACCCGATACTCACTGCTTGAGAAAACTTGCTGCGCTTTGGTATGGGCTGCTCGCCGGCTGAGACAGTATATGCTGACTCACACTACCTTGTTGATCTCAAAGATGGATCCTATAAAGTACATATTCGAAAAGCCTGCTCTGTCTGGGAGAATTGCAAGATGGCAAATGATCTTGACGGAATACGACATTCAGTACACAACCCAGAAAGCCATCAAGGGAAGTGTGTTGGCAGACCACTTGGCACATCAGGCCGTAGATGACTATCAATCAATGAACTTCGAGTTTCCAGATGAAAGCATCATGATAGTAACTGATTGTGAAGTACCTAGACCGGATGAAGGACCTGAGGAAGGATCCCGATGGTCTATGCACTTTGACGGAGCCTCCAATGCTTTGGGTAATGGTATCGGCGATGTGATCATATCCCCTCAAGGCACTCATACTCCACTCACTGCCCGACTATGTTTCAACTGCACCAACAACATGGCGGAGTATGAGGCGTGCATCATGGGACTCAAAGCTGCAATTGACTTAAGGATCAAGTTTCTGAGTGTCTTCGGAGATTCCTCTCTCGTGATCAACCAGATCAAAGGCGAGTGGGATACGAAACATCCGAATCTTATTCCTTACAAAGAATGTGTGTTGACAATGATCCCCCACTTCACAGAGATAACCTTTGAACATTTCCCGAGAGAGGAGAATCAGTTAGCGGACGCGTTAGCTACGATGTCTTCTATGTTCAAAGTCAAGTGGGACAATGAGGCTCCCCGGGTCATCATCTGGAAACTGGACGAACCGGCATACTGTTGTGATCTTGAGACTGAATTAGTGACTGAGAAGCATTGGTACTATGAAGAGATATTTGGAAGCTCAGGAATACCCTGAAGGTGCATCTGTCAATGATAAGAAGTTCCTGAGGAGGTTCGCGGCAAAGTTCTTCCT
The DNA here is from genome assembly GCA_948472305.1 of Vicia faba. Taxonomy (NCBI): domain Eukaryota; kingdom Viridiplantae; phylum Streptophyta; class Magnoliopsida; order Fabales; family Fabaceae; genus Vicia; species Vicia faba. The sequence goes on along the minus strand of OX451737.1, from coordinate 325,370,593 downwards.
TAGCAACGGCATCTTGTACAAACGAAACCATGATTCGACCTTGCTGCGTTGTGTAGATAAGACTGAAGCAGAAAGGATTATGGCGGAGCTACATGAAGGGATCTTTGGTACACATTCCAGTGGACATACTATGGCTAAGAAGATCCTCCGGGCAGGGTATTACTGGTCCACAATGGAAGCCGACTGCTACCAACATTCCAGGACATGCCACAAGTGCCAGATTTATGCAGACAAGGTGCATGTTCCTCCAGTCCCTTTGAATGTTCTGACTGCGCCTTGGCCGTTTGCAATGTGGGGCATAGACATGATCGGCGAGATTAAACCTACGGCATCTAATGGGCATCGCTTCATCTTGGTAGCGATTGATTACTTTACGAAGTGGGTTGAAGCAGCTTCCTACGCTACGGTAACCAAGACTGTTGTGGCACGGTTCATTCGGCATAACCTGATCTGTCGATACGGCGTCCCAGAAAGAATTATTACAGACAACGGTACCAATCTCAATAATAAGATGATCGCTGAGCTCTGCGAGCAGTTCAAAATACAGCACCACAATTCTTCTCCTTACAGACCGAAGATGAATGGGGTTGTAGAAGCAGCAAATAAGAACATTAAGAAAATCGTGCAGAAGATGACAGTGACTTATAATGATTGGCACGAGATGTTACCGTTTGCTCTACATGGGTACCGTACCTCAACTAGGACGTCAACCGGGGCAACTCCTTTCTCTTTGGTTTACGGCATGGAGGCAGTCTTACCGATCGAAGTGCAGATACCCTCTCTCCGGATAATGAAGGATGCAGATCTGAGTGAGGATGATTGGATCCAGACACGACTTGATCAGCTCAACCTTATTGATGAAAAGAGACTTGCTGCTATCTGTCATGGTCAAACGTATCAGAAACGGATGATCAGGGCATTTAACAAAAAGGTCAGACCACAGGAATATCAAGTTGGGGATCTGGTGATCAAACGAATCATCCTTCCTCAGAATGACCCAAGGGGCAAATGGACTCCTACATACGAAGGGCCATTTGTGGTTAAACATGTGTTCTCAGGAGGAGCCATGATTCTGACCAACATGGATGGTGACGACCTTCCTCACCCCGCCAATGCAGACATAGTAAAAAGATACTACGCATGAAAAAAGACCCGCTAGGCTGACATGCCCAGGCAAAAATTAGGGCTTCCCGGCGAACCAAAAGGGTTCGGGCAAAATGAAGGGATGAAATAAAAAAATCTGTACACCCGGCAAGTCGAAAACCTGAAAAGGCGGCTTGGGAAAAAATGGGTATCCCGGTGGACTGAAAACCCGAAAGGGCGGTCCAGGCAAAAATTAGGGATAAAGCGTAATACTATGTCTCATTGATCACTTTGCAACCAGAATCCGGTATCTACACCAAGTTCAGACGGCATCGATCAGTCAGCTTCATTCTTCGTTTAGGTCATCAAGTGATGAGACGCTCGGAGTTATAAAGGCGATAGCAGAATTGAAACCCAGTGGGATCATTCATTTCACACAGCTGTTTTATTTTCTTTTGTACAAAACTTGTATAAACTCTTTTGTTCGGCGGCGTTCTCTTACTAGGACGTCAGCCTCTTGTACACAAAACGCCTATTTTTCAGGCCATTCAAAAATCAATACAAATATACTTTTCAGTTAAAAGTGCCAATTGTTTTTCTGTTTTGCTTTGCGAAGAACGTCCAAGGTTCAAATTGTGATATATGCATTGACAATAATTTGCTAACTCATGAATATTTGCATACGAAACAAAGGATTAATTACAGGTAACATTAGAAACAGGGGCAATAAAGAGTTGTCTGAGCAGTCTAATTGTTCTGTCCTCCAAGGTACCGAGGTAGGTTCAGATAAGAAACATGACCAGTACATCTTAATTCCCCAGAGAGTGAGCCAGCAAGTCAGTGCACTCTTCTCCAAGCAAAGTTATTAAACTTAAGGAAGTTGGGTATCCTCCGGCAGATCTCAACATTCCCCAGCAGTACATGCATTCTTAACAAGCATCCCCGGCAGTCTTGGTCTAAAGATTGTTCCCCGGAGGTATATCAAACATTCAGTGGTGTCACTTCTCCCGATACATCTCAAAACTTCCCCAGGAGAGTCCAATCCAGTTCCCCAGGAAAGTTGGAATCCATCCCCCCAGCAGTAAGCTTATCCCCAGTAAATTCTGGAAGCTTATCCTCGCAGAGCACGAACGCGTCGTTCGACTTTATTCAAAGAGTTATTTCCTTAACAGGATATAACTTGGTTATCCTCAGCCAAAAACCACGGAAAGAGCGTCCTCGGCGGAGTCTTCTTATCCCCAGCGAAGTCTAATAACGCTTCCAATACAACAAAGGTATCCTCAGCAAGTTATTATCAACGACTCAGCAAAGTATCTCTCTCCCCACAGAGTATTGCTTCCCAGCAAGATCGTTAGAGTAATTTTCTCCCCGCAGAGTAATCCATTCGCCAAGTCTATTCCCCAACGGAGTTACTTTCTCCTACCGGTATTCTTGCAACTATCACCCCCAGCAGAGGAAAAAAATCTATTCTTCAACATCAGCCCAGGAGTGACTTCCCGGCACCCGTCAAGGATTTACTTTCCTAGACGAAAAATGCATTCATAAACATAGCACTTCCATACATCATTACAGCATGCATAGACGCATCATATCCTACAAATCTCATTTATGTTGAGAGCATCATTGCTTGATCCATATCATGCTTTGCATATGACTGACCTTTACCTTTCAGGGAAGATTCAGCTAAATTCTCAATCACATTTCAAGACCTAGACCGGTTCAGTTAATCGACTCCAAAGATTTCTTATCCAGTCCAAGGCCTTCTCTAGTCCAGCTAAATCGATCCCAAACAGTTTTTTCTGATGAAGACTCAGTAGAAGTTATCCAAGGTTTTCTCAATGATTGCTATTGAGACTGTAATTGCCTATGGTTCTCTCCCCATTGATGCGGAGACGATAATTCCATTCCAGGTTTTTCTCAATGTTTGCTTTTGAGATTATAATTTCCTATGGTTCTCTCCCCATTTCTGCGGAGACGATAATTCCATTCCAGGTTTTTCTCAATGTTTGCTTTTGAGATTATAATTTCCTATGGTTCTCTCCCCTATCCTGCGGAGACGATAATTCCATTCCAGGTTTTTCTCAATGTTTGCTTTTGAGATTATAATTTCCTATGGTTCTCTCCCCGATCCTGCGGAGATGATAATTCCATTCCAGGTTTTCTCAATGATTGCTATTGAGACTGTAATTGCCTATGGTTCTCTCCCCGATCCTGCGGAGATGATAATTCCATTCCAGGTTTTCTCAATGATTGCTATTGAGATTATAATTGCCTATGGTTCTCTCCCCGATCCTGCGGAGACGATAATTCCATTCCAGGTTCTCTCAACGATTCCTGTTGAGGTAGTAACCATCCCTGGTTCATTCACCACCACTTGAAGATCCAGACTCAGCTCCTGTAACCAGTCAGGACACATCTATACCAAGCATCTGAAGACCAGCTCCTGTAACATGTCAGGTAATCGTTTTTTTTGCAGGTACGCAAGTTCTCGCTAAAGAATCTCTTACGCGATCGACACCCAGATGGCATCTATAAGCCCATCATCATATCCATCAATCTCTAAATGGCATCTATAAGCCCATTCCACCATCACACTGCTACTATGTGAGCGCAAATTTCTGGGCACTCTAGTGTTCAATCATCTTCCACCTTCGGATTACGAAAGGCACGTCAGCCAATCTGCATCCTCCGGTCTAAGAAGATTGAACAGGGGCAACTGTTGTACCCCAAAATTTTCCCTCCCATAATCTTCAAAGTTTTGCCAAACATCCTCTTCAAATGCTTCAAGGTCTACTCAAGGGCCACACAGTCAACCACTCTCCTAAGGCCAGTCAAATTAGGGTTTTGGTTCTGATCAAGAAAATGGAATTTACAAGGGCCCAATCAAGTCTCACATACCTACAAATATGGTCAAACATCCTCATACAAAGTTTCAAGACTTTCAGCACAAAATTGCACAGTCAAAAACCCTAATTGCACTACAGTCAACTGTAGGGGCAAAATGGTCATTTGACAGTCAAAAGTTCAAATTTTTGGTCAACATCTTATTTTGAAGCCACAAACATCATTTGATCAATGCTTGATCATGATTCTCAAAAGTTTGACTCAAAAAGTCTCAAGATGCAAAAGTTTCTATTTTTGGACAGTTGAAAAAGTCAACTGTAAATTGACCAGGGCATAACTTTCACATGGATTATCAGAAAAATCCCATCCAATGCTCATCTTGAAGGGGGAGACATTTCCTACAACTCATATTCATACTTCAAGTCCAAGAAATTCTCTCACAAAAAGTTATCAATTTCAACATTATAGGTCATTTTCAAAAGTCAACAAAAAGGGACTTTAAGTCAAAGACCATAACTTGAGATTGGTAAATCAAAATGACATGATACCAAAGACATTGTTTAGAGGACTTCAAGACCTTTCTAAAATGTCAGAGAACATGATCAAAGCTTAAAAATTGAGCAAGATATGCATTGGAGAAGTTGGGAAATTTTTGTGGAATGGCCAAAATCATTTATCCTTGAAATTTCATTTTTGACAAAAGGGGCCCACTTTTTCCACTTGAATCAACTTGGCCATGCTTCCCACGTGTCCCATCTTTTATTTCAAATTTTTTAATTAATTTTTTCATTTTTTATTGATTTTATTAGGTTTAATTAATTTTAAATCTTTTAAAATCAAAGGAAAATCAAAAAAGCCTAATTAAAGAAGATATTTGACTTTGATGGATCTTGAATCACCTTTAAGCATATGCCAAATTCGTGCATGGGGCCAAAGAGAGCAAGAATTCAAAAATGATTCAAAAAAGGAAGTTTGGTTATGGAGGTTTATGGAGGATCTTGAAATTGAATGTTTTGCATTATGAGGACTTAATTCCTCTTCATACACATTGCCTAATGTATATACAAGTGATACAAGACAAAATAGAGACCTAAGCTGCGCATAAACACAAAAAGCAAACTCACATTTTTGGCCATATTTTTGAAAACTGAAAACAAGGTTAGAGGTTGATTCAAGGCAAAAGAATTGTTCAAACACCTTCCTCAAGGATCACAGAACGTGTTCCAATCATTCCCTAAGCCCCATACTCAAGAAAACGCGAAATCACCATTGAAGTTGGTAAGGAAAATTTCAGAATCGTTTTCCATCATTCATGCATTGTTAACATGTTTTATTGTTGTTTTTGTGTTTAGAATGATGTTTGCAAACTAACTGCATAATTTGATTGGAGTTTCATGCCAAAACGAAGAATCCACCATGGTCGTATCTTAGGGTTTGCAGAATTGTGAATTGGGGGTTTTCGTTTAAGGAAAAATTGGAGCTTGAAACCTAGGCCATTCAACTCAGTGAGCTTGGACGAAAAGAATGAGACTATCGCGCCTAATTTATGAGGCTCCAATGGCTATTCGCTATTTTCTCTAATGATGCCTTTTAGAACGGTGTAAAAACCGTTGCCCATGTTTTTATATTTTCAGGAAAACAAAACAATGAGGAAGATGACGCGGTGGCATAAGCTGAATGGCTGGTTCAAAATCTCGCGCGAAAAAGGAGGCGTTGGTGTTTGTTTGTTTTATTATATTTATTGACTATATTATTTACAGATAAACAAAATAGCTCCACTAGCAAGCGCGTTGATTGGTAAACCATAGGACCTGGGTTCGAGCCCCAGGTCCCCACCCCCTTTCATATTTTTCTTCAATTAATGGTTCTATGCAGATTATGTCCTGAAGACGCACCATACGCTCCTCCATCAAGCCGTCCATGCGTTCAATAGCATCAATCCAAGGGCGCAGATTTGAGGAACACGGTGCATTCTAGTCAACGCGTATGCATGCTGGCATGAAAGTCAAATAGGCCAAGGTCTTGATGGGCCTAAAATGCTAAACCTCACCCTCCAAATTAGGGGGCAGACCCCCCTTAGATTTTGCAAATTTCTTTACATTCTTTTTTTTAATCATTTTTTTACATTCTTTTAATTATTGCTTTTTTTTAATTAATTTAACATTTTCATAATATAATATAAAAACACAAAAAAATCAGAAAAGATAAAAATAATAAATATTTTATTTTAGTACTAATTTTGTAAATAAATCCCATAATAAATTTAGTTTTAATTTTAGGTTGTTAATTTAATTCTTTTTCTCAATAACCAAAAATAATAAAAATAGACCTTTAAGCACTTTTTACCCTTTTTTTTAATTAATTAAATGTTTTTTTTATTATAAGTATCATTAACCATTAATTTTGTAAATAAATTTTATAATTAATTTAGTTTTAATTCTAGGTTTTAACTTTAATGCATTTTCTTTAATAAATTAAAAAACAATTAGAATTAGAATTATTTGACTTTTAATTAATTTAATTTTCTTTAATGTCATAAATACAAAAAACATAAAAAATAAGTTCTTTCTTTTTATTTAACTTAATTATTTTAATAATTTTATTTTAATTCCTTCAAAGGGTTCAACGCCCTCGCATTCGATTACATTTTTGTTTCGCGCGTTTTATTTATTTCTTTTTGTGAATATCATGTACTTGCTCCAAAGCCCTGTAATAGTTAATTAGACATTTATTTTCTGCACTTTATTTTAAATCGGGTCTGGATTAATTTGGCGTTGTAGACCCGCGCCCTTGTAATAGCGTAGGACCTTTTATCTTTTCCGCACTTTAAATTCCCGCACCTTTAACTGTTAAACAATAACATGAAAGAATGAATGCCCAAAAATAAAATCAAAGCGTAGATCACCAATACAAGACAAGATAAAAATATCTGAAAATGACACACAATTCACACACCACTTCTAGGGTACGCCTCACTGTTGCCTTGCCCCTTGAAACGTGGTCGTCGAGTACAGGACGTCTTAGTAAGTCCTTATGTCCATGAACATGGCATAAGGGTAGCTTCTAAGGTGTCCTACTGTTGCTCTGGTGATCACACTGTTGCCTTGCCCCCCCGAAACGTGGTCGTCGAGTATATGACGTCTTAGTGAGTCCTTATGTTCCATTGATCTAGTTGCCTCGAGACGGTTGCCTCGGAACAAGTTGCCTCGGAACAAGTTGCCTCGGAATAGTTGCCTCGAAACGGTTGCCTCGGAATAAAAAGATCAATGGCATAAGGGTAGCTTCTAAGGTATCTTATTATTGCTCGGTGACCACACTGTCCCTAACCCTCGAATTGACTCGAACACCTCCAACGATGGTGCTACCTACCTCTCAATGGTGGGATGACACTACTTTAAAGGACATTTACACAGACGAATTCCTTAGGGTAGGTAGGTTCTTCTAGATACTTGCTCTAAATCCAAAACAAATTCAAAAATACTTTTCACACCAACACTTTTCAAAAAGTTTTCAAACAAAACACTTCATACACTCTTGAGGACTGATACAAGAGTTACTTAGAAGTTTTCCAAATGAACTTTTTTCAAAACCCACACACAGTCGAAAAGCAAACAAACCATTTTTGAAAACACAGTGAGCAAGTATCTAAGAGCCCATGGATAACCATGGATAGAAAGGGTGCTAACACCTTCCCTTTCTATAACCTACCTCCCCAACCGAGAACTAATCTCAATAAGGAATTTTTCTGTGCTTTTGTCCTTTCCATGTTGGAGAAAATAAAAGACGGTGGCGACTCTTGCTTACCGCGACATTTCGCGAAACCAGCTAAAAAACAATCAGTTCCAGATCCACCGATCACAGCATGGAAGTTGTTTTACCTATGGAAGTTCATATCCCTTCCTCGAGGATCATGAAGGATGCTGGTTTGAGTGAAGACGATTGGATTCAGACCCGACTTGATCAACTTAACTTGATTTAAGAGAAGAGACTTACTGCTGTTTGCCATGGTCAGGCGTATCAAAAACGTATGATCAAGGCCTTCAACAAGAAAGTCAAGAGACAAGTATATCAAGTCGGGGACCTTGTAATCAAGCGAATCATCTTGCCGCAAAGTGATCCCAGGGGCAAATGGACCCCTACTTACGAAGGACCATTTGTGATCAAAAACATCTTTTCTGGTGGGGCAATGATTCTGAACACCATGGACGGCGATGACCTGCCGCACCCTGCGAATGCAGACATAGTCAAAAGATACTATGCATAAACGACCCGACAAGTTGAAAACCCGAAAGGGTGACTTGGGCAAAAATGGGCATCCCGGTGAATCGAAAACCCTAAATGGCGGTTCAGGCAAAAATTAGGGATAAATAAAAAAATTTGTACACCCGGCAAGTTGAAAACCCGAAAGGGCGACTTGGGCAAAAAGGGGTTTCCTGGTGGATCGAAAACCCGAAAGGGCGGTCCAGGCAAAATTTAGGGAATTAAAGCGTATGACTATGTATCGTCGGATCACTTTAAGGACAATCTCTTCACAGACAAGCTCCGGGATTCTGACCAACCTAATCATCGTCGAACAAGGCAACAAATGGACAAGATACTCAGAGTTACGAAGGCTATAGCAGAATGGGAACCCCATGGAATTGTTACACATAGCCATCTTTCTTTGTATAAATTTTTCTCAATTTTTACGACAACATTCTCTTACTAGGATGTCTGTCTCCGTTGAACAAAATACTTACACAAAGTTAATATAAAGATACTTCAAAGTGAAGAAATTTGTTTGCCTTTTCCTTCTTTTTACACTTGTGTTTTATTTTGAAAACGTCCAATGATTTATTAAATAAGCATATGCATTTGAATATAATCACTGCTTACAAATAAAATGAAATGAGAAAGAATAATTACTGATAGGTTGAAAGTATAGGAGAATGTCTTTAGGCTATTCCATAAGAAATCCCTTGCAGTACATCATCCAGATCCTCAACAGAGTTGAAGCTTTGAAGTACATATCCCCAGCGGAGTTAAGTTTCAAAATTCACATCAGAACTAAGTTTCCAAAACTCCCAATCCCCAGCGGAGCCAGAAAACTTTGAACTGCAAACCTTCGGCGAAGATAAAACTTTCTTCCCCAACGGAGTCCAAAACTTCAACCTTTAAACCCCGGTGGAGTACTATCCAACTTCTTCCAAATTCCCCAGTAGATTGGCATACAACCCAAGCCCTTGAGAACTCTTCAGCAGAATAAGCATTCTCCCCAGAGTTATTTCCCAGCAGATCAAAGATTCTCGATCTCATTCCTCCAGTTGAAGTCTCCCAGGTTTTGATTCCCCAGTAGAGATCGTCAGAGTTTTCCTTGTTCCCCAGAAAAATCGTGAAGGATTTTCTATCCCCAGCAGTGGTCAAGGATTTATCTTCCCCTGCAGCAGTCAAAGATTTCATTATCTCCAACTATCAAGGATTTATTTTCCTCAGCAAGATAGCTCATCGGCTTACATGCGCATCCATTACATCCATATATCATAAACCTTAATGGAACACATTTTATTGCATCATACATGTCATGCAACAGAACTTTGTGTTTTAGCTAACATTTTACCCTTTTCAGGATAAGATTAAAAGCTACCTCTAACAAAAATTCAAAGATCTCTAATACAGTACGGATACACCCCAAACACGGCGGTCATTCTACTACTTATTCAGATCTCTTATTCAGATACAGTATGGATACACCCCAGACACGGCGGTTATTATACTACTCATTCAGACTTCATCAATCAGATACAGACTAGATACGCTCCAAACACGGAAGCCATTACATTCCTCATTCAGATTCAACTATCAACTTCAGGTTCAGATACACTTCAGACACAAAAGTCATTCTGTCACTTGTCTAGATCCCAGTTACAGTACGAATACACTCCAGACACGGAAGTCATTCTGCTAGTCATACAGATCTCAACTTCAGATACAATCCAGATACGCTCTAGGCACGGTAGCCATTCTGTCACTCATTCAAACCTATTCCCCATCCCAGAGATACTCCAAACACGAATGTCTTTCTGTTGCCTACTCAGATTTCAGATTTCGGATATAATACAGATACACTCCAGACACGGTAGTCATTCTGATATTCATTCAAGAATCAAATACAGTTACAACTCGGATACGCTCCAGACACGGACACCATTCCTTTGCTCATACGAATCCAATCTCCGGACACAACTCAGATATGTTCTAGATACGGATACCATTCTGATAATCATTCTCCTGATTTTCAATAAACAAGTTTGGATGGCATCTTTAAGCCCATCTCCAGCAAGATTCTACCATATTCAAATGGCATCTTTAAACCCATTCCCTCAGTTACATTTTGACGAGTGCAAATTTACGGGCACTCTAGTGTCCAATCATCTTTTACCTTCGAGTCACGAAAGGCAAACTCGCCAATCTGACTCTTCAGGTTCAAGAAGATTGAACAGGGGCAGCTGTTGTACCCCAAAATTTTACCTCTCATTTTATCAAGATTTCCCCTCACAAGACTCCTTGAACTCCAGACAGGATTAGGGTTTTGCTCTGCTCAAGACATCTCCTTGCACTGATGACCTAAATTAGGGTTTGAGTTTGAACAAGGATTTTTGGACTTCCAATGATCAAAGTGACTTTCATACTTCATATTGGATCTACAAGATTGTCCATACCAAGTTTCAAGCCTTAGATCAAATTTTTTCCCAGTCAATTGGACAGTTGACCTAAAAATCAACTGTATTGGGGAAACAGTCAATTGTGGCCAATTTACAGTCAAACCTCATAATTTTTGATCCACATCAACATTATATACTCATATGAACCATTTGATCAAGTTTGGACCACAACTCCTCAAGAAATTTGATCAGATCATCAAAAGAGCAAAATGGTCATTTGTAGGGTTTTGACTACACAAGGGCAATTTCTGATTTTTGACCTAGCCAATCGCAAATTGGGTTCAAGAATGGATTCAAGGACTCAATGGCATCATCTTGACCTATTCTCAAGGTTCAAAAGATCTCAATTGCATTGGATTGACAGATGAATTTTTCAATCAACTGATTAAAATTTGACTGTACACTGAAAAGTCAAACTTTGACTTTTTTGGTCAAAATCAAGTGCCAAGGGTCATTTTTCATCAAGATGTGTAAAAAAATGAAACTTGTTCATCAAGAAACCCAATTTTGCAAATTAGGGTTTAAGATTGAAAAATTTCATAACTTAGAATTTTTCTAAGTTATGAAATTTTCTTAATTTTTCCCAACTTTGCCCAACATTTTCATCATGATGCAATTGGATTCAAACAAAACTTACAACATGAAAGTTGTATTCCTCCACAAATTATACAACTTTTATTCACAAAGTTTTCCCAAAAGAAGCTTGGATTTCAAGTTATGATTTTTGGAACAAGGGTCCATGAAACTTTTAACTTAGTGAAATTTTGCCCTAGTTTAGGCAGGATTTTGACCCATCTTCATGACCATTTTTCACATAGTTCCTGTTGGAATCTCAAGTTGCATTTCAAAGATGGATTGTAGAGAATGTTGCAAGCCTTACAAAATGTCTAAGAACTCTCCAAACTCATTTGTGGTTAGGGAGAATCGAAGGCTTGAAGTTGGCAAAAACTCACTTTTTATCCATGGCATGTTCATAGTGATACAAGTTGCAAACTCTAATCAGCTTTCTTTGTACTTGATTACAGGTATCAAAACCATTCCACACTCAATAATTAAATGCAAATCCATTGGTCTAAGGCTTTGTTTTGGTCATTAGAGGCACACAAGATTAATCCTTAAATAGAAAAAGCAACATTACCATTTTTGCTTAAATCTTGCTTTATGTCAAAACTGCATCCTTGAGCATTGAGCCATATCTTGTGCAGCAAATAAAATCCACAAACTTGAGGGGCCAAGAGCATGAGGTGCAGGCTGATAGATAGCCTATACAGGCTTGTATTGCATCATGTTTTGCTTTTGGCTTCATATACAAGAAACATGTCAAAATTCACACAACTTACACATCTGAGAAAACCAACCTTTGCAAGCACTTGAGAAAAATTTCTCACATCCCCTTGAGCCAGAAACACGAGTCTTTGAGTCCTCAAACCTCCCATAGCACAAAATCATCTTCATTTGGCAAAACAGGTCATTCCCTGCAGTTTGATTTCCATAGCACAAATCCCTCGTGTGTTTTGCCTCAAACTGGTTCAAACACATTCTACATAACCCATCCAAGCTATCCCAACCCTTAAACACTGATTGTAACTCCATTTACAAGGTTTTCCATTTTTTATTTCAACTTGTGCAGGTTGAGTTCTACAGGTTTGTTAAAGCACATTCAAGGTAAGCTAGGCATTGGGGAAGGTCAGGGGAAGTTCAAGCAAGCTCCCAAACATCTCAGGCCTCACTGAAAAGCTCCACATTGCCATACATGAAGTCAACTGAAACAGGTTTTTGTCAACTTCCTATCTCTCTATTTAGGAATAGTTAGGCTTAGGTTTGTGAATAAAAAATGTAGTATTCATAGCCATGAAGCTGTACATATGCTCAGTTTTCATTTTAGTTAAGCATGCTAAGAGAATTTGCTCCATGAACTTCCTGAAAAAATTAGGTTAGGATTTAGGGCCAGAGAAATTCTCTCTGGTCTTTGAGAGTTAGGACAAGCTTCTTATATGGTTGAATTCGTCTTGAAAAATGCTACAACTTTGATGTTATGTGTTTTTGCATTAGAGCACGTATGCAGGATCTAGAGATTTGTACAGGGCGCGTGTTTTGTTTGAGACAAAGGTTGAAGATGAAGTATGTTGGGATGGGCTTGGTCCTGGCTCACTATTGACACCCCCTTTTACTGAATACACCCTCGTGGCCCAATTTCTTTACACTTTTATATTTTGTATTTATTTTCATTTTCTGATTTTTATTTTATATTTTCTAAACATAAAAAATATCAAAAAATATTTTTATAAATTTTCACATTTATTTTGTATTTTATTTTTATTTTTTCTAACATAAAAATAATTTAATTAGTATATACTTTTATTTATTGAAAACTTGAAAATAATATATAATAACATTATACCTTTATTTTTATTCTTTATTTTATTTACACTCAAAAAATATTGTTCTAAATATATTGTTGTCTTGTATATATTTTATTTTATTTTTATTGTACATAACTAATATAATTAATATATATACACATACTTTTATTTAATAAATTCTTGAGAATAAAAACATAAAAATATTATACTTTTATTTTTATTGTTATTTATACTTAAATAATATTTTTTTAAAATATATTTTATTTTTTGTATATACATTATTTTATTTTATTGTATATAAATAGTATATTTAATATATTTACATTCTTAAAAGAAAATTAGGGTTTTACCCTTAATAAAAAAATAATCTTTTTTTATTTATTTCTTTCTATTTGCATTAAATATTTTTTACATACATAAAAAATAAACATAAACATTTTTGCATATTCATAATATTTTGTATATTTATTTATTTTGTTTATTTAAATATTATTCATTTATTATTTATGCCATTGATTCAATTTGGATGTAATAGTAAAATTAGGGTTTTAATTTCTTGTTAAATATTCCCCATTAAAAAATTGTATCCCCCTTCCCATATCAAATGTTGTAATAATGTAGACTTATTTTACGCATTTACGCTTTCAATTATGCCATGATTAGAGATTAGGGTTTGTATGCCAACAATCCAAAAATCAAACAAATAAGCTTGACTAATACAAAGACAAATGCATGAAAATGATAACATAATGCACACTTGCACCCCTAGGGTTACATCCACTTGTTGCCTTAAAAATGGGCCATGTTATACATGTTGAGTATTTTGGCAAAATAAAAACAAAACAAAATATCATAGTCCCTCGATGACGCTATCTTGGTTGCCTACATAAAATGATCTAGTCCCTTGGAAAATTTGCTAAAAATACTTAACACAATTGTTATCATGGTCTATACGATGACCCGCGCCTGTCCCGTTTAACATCCTAATACAAGGTTGTTTACCAAATGCAATGGTAAAACAACACTGTCAAAAGGGTTAAAAAACATATAGAAAATATCTTTGAGTAAAATAGGGTAGATAACTCTTAGTTACTTGATCAAAACTTGCAAAACATCCTTGTTATTTTCAAACACACCTCACAACACAATTTCAAAACATTTCCCAAATCAAACTTTCAAAACATTGAAACACCTTTGTATACATTCAAACAAGAATCATTACAAAGGTTGCCACAACGATGGCCTCTTTTTAAAACATTCTTCAAAACCACACACAAAGCACCATTTCAAACAATTGAAAAGCAAAAGAAAGTGATCTAAACAAGTAACTAAGAGCCCATGGATAACCATGGATGAAAAGGGTGCTAGCACCTTCCCTTTTCATAATCTACCCCCCGAATCCAAGAAAACATCTCAAAGGTCTTTCCTGTGCTTTTTGACCTTTCCTTTGGATAAAATAAAAAGTCGGTGGCAACTCTTGTTAAACCGAAACATTTGCGAACACAAAACGCAAAACCTCAAGTTAGTTCTCCCACCGTATCACAGTCTCTTCAGAAGTTTTTTCTTTGGAAGTTTTTGTGGGTTTCTTAGCAGAATCGTCATCATTTTTCTTAGGAGGCTTGGCTCCATTAGCTATTTATTTAGTCTCATGGTAAACGGGAAAAAACTTTACAAATTTTTCCAGATTTTCAGCAGAGATCAGAGGTCCCATAAAGCATAGGTCTTTATCAGCGAGAGAGAAAGGAATGAGTACCTGGGAAGCATAAATAGCTTTTTGTTCTGGAGTAAATTTGGGAGTAGAGACAAATTCTTGATTTTCAGTGGTCATAAGTTCACTAACAACCCCAGATTGAAGAGCAAAGTTCTTTGAAGTTACTGTTCCTTTGGTGTTCTTGGATGATTGTTGTTTCTTGGATGACAACATTGTTGAGGTAAGTGTTGGATTGAAATTTGAAAAATGGGTTTTGTTTTTGATTTTTTTGGAAGATTGAAAGTTATAGAAACATAAGTGTGAAGATGAAGATGAGGTGTTTATAAAAGACTTATAGTGGTTGAGAAGTTTACACTATAACAAGTTAGTGGGACACATGTGCTTCTGTTATAAGAAGAGGAAGATGTTAAGTTATTTTCTCTTGGGAACTGTTTTCATAAGTGGTAATGATGAACTGCTATGTGCACGTCTGGATAGACGTTTGGAAAAAGGTGATTACTTTTTATGACGTCACAACAATAAAAGGTTATCATGAGTATATGGTTTATCGAAATTCAAGATTATTATTCAAAAATGACTATTTCTCTACATAACGAAATACACATTTTTGAGGGGCAATTTGTTGGCTTGGAATTTCGATTACAGTGGTTATTTGAACGCATTAATATTGTTTTTGGTGTTTGGGATTCGTTTGGATTAAATTGAGTAAAAGCCCAAGCGTTTGAAATGGTTCGATGGATAGACAAAACGAATATAATAAATATTCGTTAAGTATATTTTGAAATCGAAAGTTTTTATATATATACGTCAAAAACTTGGCGCCAATAGAAGAGAGGAATTTGAATTTGAAATCGAATGTTTGAGTCATAGAAGATGCGTGGAAGTCTGATGGGTTCGAAGGACATGCAATCTTCGAATGTGGCAATCTATTATAGAAAGATCGTTATGGTCAAATTAGTATAAATAGGGAAAAGAGTTGCAGAAAATGTACGTATAGACACTATTATTGTCCTTTTCGAATCATTTTACTTTATCCATATCAAGTCTTTTATCATTTCTAGTATTTCCTTTACTTTTTCGTCAAAACTTTTACTTTTTCAAGTCATTTACATTTATTCTACATTTCCTTTACGTTTCTTTATGTTTCCAGTCGAAACCTTTGCATTACTCATTCGGAACCCTTTTATTCGAACTTACTTTAAATTATAATTCTAATCTTTATATTATTATCAACAAAATAATGTTAAACATGAATCCCATTACAAGTTTAATCTTAGAAACTTAGACACATATCCTAGGATCAATCTAGTCGATCTTGCAAGTTACCAAAGTATTTAGTTTGGAGGACTAGCGGTTGTTTACCAAATTCATGCGTAAACAGCTACACAAGAACCTAATCGGACGTTATCAAACCTCGTCTAGATGGCACCCCAACAAAGAATCGTTACAATGGTTTGTTGGTGTGTATGTGCAGGTTAAAAGTTAAAGATGACGAGAAAATATAGGATATTTTAGGGTATCATCAAGTTGGAATGATGCATGAATGACATATTTATAGTTTTGGAAGTTTAGGGAAAAAAGACTTTTTTGAAATAAAATGTTAGAACAGGATTTGGTTTTGCAATATTATCTGAGTTTTGATGATAACAAATGAGTATGTTTGTATGAACAATTTTGATACTCTAATGTTTGTTATTTTTGAGTATTTAACAAACAGGTTCTGCTTATGATGGATGGCATGGCCAAGACATTAAAAGATAACTAGTTCCGCTTCTGCGCTACACAAGTTCTGATGAACAATAGTAAGAAAATCTAGAAGCTTCTGAATTGTAGCCTCTGATGTTTGTCTAAAGAAACAAGTCAGAAGATCTGAAGACATAAGTTCTACTTAAGTCCAGATGCTGAAGACTGATGCTTCTAAAGACAATGCGTTCTAAAGACCAAGTGTTGAATATTCTGAAGACGCGGTTCTGAAGACTTTGAAGACTTGAAGTTATAAAGACCCATGGTTCTAAGAAAAGGGATATAAATACCAAGTGTTGAAGACTCTGAAGAGAGAAGTTCAGAAGACTCTAAAGACTTGAAGTTCTAAAGACCCAAGGTTCTAGAAAAGGTTCTCACGACCAACTACTGAAGACTCTGAAGACGCTGAAGACTTGAAGTTCTGATGACCTTGTGTTATGTTATCGCTTCTAAACTCATGCTCATAGAAGCCTCTGAAGTGCAGAAGGAAAGAAGATAACGTTAATGTGGTACAAATAGTACATGGTATAATCAACATTTCATTCCACTACCATGAATGGACAAACGCGTCACACGATCTTGTACCCCACGTGATTTCTCAAGCCACCAATGTTTCTAGAATTCCCAAGAGTACCCCTAAATGAATATATTATTTTATTTGCTATATAAAGGCTTGAAGACTAAGATAGAAAGTTGTGAACTCACACCAATTAAGGAAGCTAATTCACTAAATATTTACGCAAAGCGCTGTTCATAGCTTTCATATTTTTAGTCTATTGTTCTTAAAATAGTTTACATATTCATCTTGTGTAGAAGAAATTTTCTTGGAAACAAAACTTGTATCAAACAATTATTTGATTTTCCTTAAGGGACCGGTTAGGTCTGTATCCTTAAGAAGTCTAGGACTAGTGTGTCTTAGAGATTTGATTTCCTTAAGGGACCAGTTAGGTCTTTATCCTTAAGAAGTCTAGGACTTGTGTGTCTTAGAGGTTATTGTTAGTCACTTGCGGGTAGCTTGTGCATTATAATAATCGGTTGGATTATTGGATTAAGTCCTCGTTTGAGAGAGGCAAAATCACCTTGGCGGGTGGACTATACTAGCTTGATAGTTTTCAAGTGAACTAGTATAAACATACCTTATTCTTACTTCCCGTTCTTAATTATTGTTATTATCAAGATTGGAGAAAAAGTATTTTAATTAAAGGGGAATATTTTTAAAAGAAAAGTTTTGATTTAAAACCCAATTCAAACCCCTTTTCTTATGTTTTTCACACCTTCAATTGGCATCAGAGCTCCGATTCTGAGGAGATAAAAAGTTTTCATTTTTATTAACACTTAAAAATGTTCAGTACTGATCCAATGTGTTTGAAAAACCAATGGCTACACCTACTTCCACTGTTGATAATAGGAATAATGATAGATACCACTATAGTTCAAAACCTCCTATGTTTGATGGGGGAGAAATTTGACTATTGGAAGGATATAATTGAAAGTTACTTTCTGGCATATGACTTAGATCTATGGGATTTGGTAGTATATGGCTACACTCCCCCAGTAGATGATAAATGTCAAAAGATTGCAAGAAGTGCAATGACAAAAGCACAAAAGAAAATTTACAAGAATCATTACAAAGCAAGAACTATTATGCTTAGTGCTATTTCATACAATGAATATGAGAAGATCACTGATAGAGAGACTGCAAAGTCTATCTTTGATTCTCTTCAGATGATGCATGAAGGAAATGCACAAGTAAAGGAAACAAAGGCTCTGGCCTTAATTCAAAAATACGAAGCTTTCAAGATGGAATACGAAGAATCTGTGGAAATGATGTTTTCAAGATTTCAGACTCTTGCGGCAGAAATTAAGGTTCTGAATAAAGGTTACTCTACAGTAGATCATGTTAAGAAGATTATCAGAAGTCTACCTAAAAAATGGAGACCCATGGTAACTACTTTGAAACTTTCAAAGGATCTGAACAACACCTCTCTTGAGGAGCTGATTAGCTCTTTAAGAAGTCATGAAATAGAGTTTGATCAAGATGAACCTTAGAAGAGGGTAAAATTAGTTGCTCTAAATTCTACGTCTAGAAAGACCAAGGCTTATCAAGATAAGGAAGAATCAGAAGAATCTGAAAAAGATTCAGATGATGAAAAACTTTCATTGATATCCAAAAGAATCAGTCAAATTTGGAAGCACAGACAAAGAAAATTCAGAAGTCAACGAAGGACTTATAGAAGTGATGAATCTACATCTGGTCAGAAGAGGTCGTCTGGAAAAGAGGTTACTTGTTATGAGTGCAACGAGCCTGGACATTACAAAAATGATTTCCCAAAGCTCAAGAAAGACAAGAAGCCTAAGAAGGCTTACAAAGCTAAGAATAGTCTCGTGGTAACAAGAGATGATTCAGAATCAGAAGATGAAGATTCTGATGAAGAGCATACAAACATGGCACTCATGGCCAGAACCAGCACAGATGAAGAAACATCAGAAGATAAACTGACACTAGATGATGAGTCAGACTCCAAAGATGAAGCTGAGGTAATTGCTTCTCTTTCTCGTTTTCAACTTGAATCTTGCTTTTTTGAAATGATGAGAAAGTATCAAACTCTTTTAAGTAAATACAAAACTCTAAAAAAGAAGTTTGTAGTTACTTTTGAAAACTCTACTAATGTTGAGCAAAAAGTTTCTAATTTAAATGAACAATTATTTGTTTTAGAAAAATCAAATCTAGCTCTCAAAAGTAAAGTTTCTAGGTTGGAAGAAGAGATAATCTCTACCATATATATTACTGATGAAGTAATCAGATATGATAGAGCTTTTCAACATTTCCTTTCTAAAAGCATAGATAAAAGCAAAATGGTTTCAATGATCTATGGTGTTAGCATATATGGAAGTAGAGGCTTGGGATATTCAGGACCATCAAAGAAAATTGATGAGACTCTGAATGTCAAACCAAAACCTCTTTCTGAACATTTCGTGCTTGCTAGCACAAATTTGAAATTTCCAGAACAAGAAGGTTCTGATACTACGGTAGCACAAACACAGACACAAAAGGAAACTTCTAAACAAAGTATCATGCACAAATTTCACATGATTATCCTGTTGTACAAAAGTCCAAAGGTGTCAGAACCTCTCGAACTTCTAACAAGAAAGGACCCATAAAATGGGTACCTAAGGATCAAATAATCAATGTTGTAGATGTCCTTAATGGTGCCACTAAAACACCAATCATGGTACCTGGACAATGGATGCTTGCGACACATGACGGGCAAAAGGCATATGTTCCAAGATTTGGAACTTAAGTCTAGAGGCGTTGTCGACTTCGGAGGAAACTAGAAGGGAAATATCACCGGCTCTAGAACTATTGGTAATGGTAAATTTCCTTCTATTAACAATTTTCTTTTAGTCGAGGGTCTGATGCATAACCTATTGTCAATCAGTTAACTAAGTGACAATGGTTATTGCGTGACTTTTAATCAAACGTCCTGTAAATCTGTTAGTAGGAAGGATGGCTCGGTTCTGTTCAATGGAAAGAGGAAGAATAATATTTACAAAATAAGATTATCAGATTTGAAAAATCAAAATGTAAAATGTCTTATGATTGTTCAAGAAGAGCAATGGGTCTTTCACATACGTCTCAGTCATATTATCCTGAGAAAAATTTCTCCACTAAATAAACTTGGATTAGTCAGAGGCTTGCCCAATCTGAAGTATACTTCAGATGCTCTTTGTGAAGCTTGTAAGAAAGTAAAAATTTCAAAAACCTGTTTTAAAGCTAAAACGACTGTTTCTACTTCTAGGCCATTAGAACTTATTTACATGGACTTATTTGGACCAGTGAAAACTGCTTCTGTCAATGTTAAGAAATATGGACTTGTTATCATTGATGATTATAGCAGATGGACATGGGTAAAATTCTTGAAACACAAGGATAAGTCATACTCTAAATTTTCTTCTTTCTATTCCCAAGTGCAAAATAAAAAAGATTGCAAAATAGTCAGAGTTAGAAGCGATCATGGTGGAGAATTTGAAAGCAAAGATTTTGAAAAACTTTTTGATTCAAATGGAATAGTTCATGATTTCTCATACTCGATAATTCCATAATAAAATGGGGTTGTAGAAAGGAAAAATTGAACACTACAGGAAATGGCTCGCACCATGATCCAAGAAACTAAGATGGCTACGCACTTTTGGGCAGAAGCAATGAATACAACATGTTATATTCAAAATAGAATCTCCATAAGACCTATTTTGAGTAAGACTCCTTATGAATTGTGGAAGAATAGAAAGCAAAACATTTCTTATTTCCATCCATTTAGATGTATATGTTATATGTTGAACACTAAAGAGAATTTGGGTAAGTTTGATTCCAAAGCGCAGAAGTGTCAGTTGTTAGGATACTCTGAACGCTCTAAAGGCTTCAGAGTCTATAACACAGAATCATGAATCATGAAAGAATCAATCCATTTCAGATTCGATGACAAGCTTGACTATGAAAAGTCAAAGCTATTTGAAAAGCTTGTAGGTGTAACTATAACATTCGCTGAGCCAAAAGAAAAGATTTAAAAAGACAAAGAATCAGAAGATCCTTCTTCTGATGTTTTTAATAGTCCTTCTAATCAACCTCAACCAAGGAAGAATAGAATCACATCCTCCCATCATAAAGATCTCATTCTTTGAAGTAAAGATGCTCCAGTCAGAACAAGATCAGCTCTCAAACCTTCTGATGAAGTGCTTATGGGTTTAGTTTCTTTAATAGAACCTACATCTATTGAGGAAGCCCTTCTAGATAAATATTGGATTATGTCTATGGAAGAAGAACTCAACCAATTCTCAAAGAATGATGTTTGGGATCTCGTTCAGAAACCCGAAGGTTTCCATGTCATCCGAACCAGATGGGTGTTCAGAAACAAACTCAATGAGAAAGGTGAAGTTGTTAGAAACAAAGCACGACTGATTGCACAAGGTTATAGTCAACAAGAAGAGATAGAATATACAGAAACCTTTGCACCAATCACGAGGTTAGAAGCTATTCATTTGTTAGTTTCTTTCTTTGTAAATCATAATATCATCCTTTATCAGATGGATGTTAAGAGTGCGTTTGTGAATGATTACATTTCAAAAGAAGTGTTCGTCAAAAAACCTCTTCGCTTTGAAAACTCTGAGAAATCAGATTTTATTTTTTAACTAAAGAAATATCTTTATGGTCTGAAACAAGCTCCCAGAGCTTGGTATGACATATTGAGTAATTTTCTTTTGGAAAATAAGTTTACCAGAGGAAAGGTTGACACTACACTCTTTTGCAAAACCTTCAAAAATGATATTTTGATTATTCAAATTTACGTTGATGATATCATTTTTGGTTCTTCTAATCCATCCCCCTGGGAGGAATTCTCTAAGTTAATGCATGCTGAGTTTGAAATGAGCATGATGGGAGAACTGAAGTTCTTTATGGGAATCTAGATTAATTAAAAACCAGAGGCTACTTACATTCATCAAAGTAAGTACACCAAAGAACTTCTGAAGTAATTCAACATGACAAACTGCATTGTAGCAAAAACTCTGATGCATACAACATGCATTCTGGAAAAAGAAGAGATAAGTGGAAAGGTATGTCAGAAGTTGTATCGTGGTATGATAGGCTATCTTCTGTATGTGACTGCATCTAGACCTGATATTCTATTCAATGTTCATCTTTGTGCTAGATTCCAATTTGATCCTAGGGAATCTCATTTAACTAATGTTAAGAGAGTTCTAAGGTATCTGAAAGGAACCACTAACCTTGGCTTGAGGTATGAGAAAACATCATATTACACTCTTTCTGGTTTCTGTGATGCAGACTACACTGGAGATAGACTAGGGAGGAAGAGTACTTCTGGAAATTGCCAGTTTCTAGGCAAGAATATGATCTCATGGTCAAGCAAGAGGAAATTAACAATCGCTCTCTCAACTGCAGAGGCAGAGTATATCTCAACATCAATATGTAGCACTCAGATGCTCTGGATGAATAATTAGTTGGAAGATTATCAGATTTATGAGAGTAACATTCCTATCTTCTGTGACAATACTGCTACTATTTGCTTGAGTAAGAATCCTATCTTACGCTCTAGGACTAAACACATAGAAATAAAACATCTTTTTATTAGAGACTATGTTCAGAATGGGATCCTATCTTTAAAGTTCATAGATACAGACCATCAGTGGGATGATATTTTTACAAAACCCTTAGCTGAAGATAGATTTTTATTTATTCTAAAGAATAAAAAAATGGATCTCTGTCCAGAGTAAGATCTCATTAGAATAAAACTGGTTTTAGTCTTAGTTTGAAGTGATAAGACTCTGACTCAATCAAAGGCCTTTTAATTTCTTTTACCCCAGTCATCAGAAGATGTTTCGGTCAAAAATGTCTCTGATCAGTTGGAAACCTTCTTGGTTTTCCCAGATGCTGAGAATATCAAACACATCACCTAAATAGACTTAGTGTCCATCACACTCTACCTAGGCAATGCACGAGCAAATATTTTTCTTGGAATTGATTAATCATGATTACATTTATTAACTACTCCTCTCTTTTGTGTCTTGAGAACAATTGTTTTGTGTCGTATTCCTATGTTTTGTCTAATATGTTTGCTAAGATCTTCCCTTTCGGGCTCTAATTAAGTGTTTTCGTGTTCTTTTATCTTAAAATTTGATCTACTTCTCTTTTCATTCCCTACTTTTAGCAGTCTGTAACGTCATTTGATTCTCTCTCTCGGAATTAATTCCTTTGAGTGATTTAATCGTCTCATTTCTTGAAAGACTTGACTCACTATTTATATCTCCTCTCATCTATAGTCTTTCATCAAGTAACATCTTCAACTGTTTCTTCTCTGTAAGTACGAAGTGCGCCTAAGAGGGGGGGGGGGGGGGTGTGAATTAGGTACTTTAAAAATTCAGGTTTTTAGTGATGATGGTTCTTATTTTTATGGTTATAACTGAGTTTAGGAAAGCTTAAAAATGCAGAGAAATAAAGAGACACGGGCGATCTTGTTAGAACAAAGTTTGAATCTACTACCCTATATTTAAGTTTTGATGATAACAAAGTGAAAAGATATAGTATTTATAAGTTTCATGTATGAACTATCTGCTACCTAAAATTATTATGTTCTGACTTGCAGATACTCTGATTGATATAAGCAAGATCACATCTATTCAGCATCAGAACTTGATTTCAGACACCAGCATCAGAAGTTGCTACATCAGAACGTCAGAATCAGATGATCAACTCGTACATGCTGAAGCCTGATGAACAGAACTCCGCTCAACACTCTGATACAAGAAACACAACAGTTCATCAGCAGCGAAGCAGAGTCAGAATGAGCCAAGCCAGAACTTGCATTAAGTAAGCAACGGTACTGTGCATTGAAAGCAAATTAATTCCAACGGCCTCATTCCAGACAAGATCTGCTTGATATGGAAAGTTTGTTAATAGCATTGATTCAAGAATATTGCATTCAACGTTCAACATCTCAGTGCTATATAAACGAGACCTTGAAGATCAAATTGGCTAATGCTCTCCAAATCTCTACACGCACAAAAGCTAAACCATAATCTTCGTTCTCTCAAGTTTTGCTAAACCACACACTCTGATATTCCATTACTGTTTAGCAATCCAGTTTCTAAGCTTCAATTTGTGTATACATCACAGTTGTGATACAGTTTTGTAGAAAACATCCACACACTTAGTTTTATCTCTTTGTAAGAAAGTGTTACCTTGACAAACCGGGTTGTGGTTTGGATCAAGAAGGCTTTAGCAGTTGTTAAAGCAGTCTGTAATATTCAGTTGAATATAGTGGATTAAGACCTCGTTGGAGAGAGGCGAAATCACCTTGACGGGTGGACTGGAGTAGTTTGAGATCAAACGAACCAGGATAAAAATATCGTGTTCATTGCTTTAGATTTCAGTTTTACGATTCAACCCCCCCTTCTTGTGTTTTTCACCACTTCAATTGGCATCAGAGCTCTTGGTTCTGAGCTAAAACACTTAACCGTGTCAGTACAAGATCCAGCGTCAGAAAAACACTATGGCAGGAAACTATTCTCACACCAGCAATGACAACAATGAGGACAGAGACAGATTCAGCGGCAAACCTCCAGTCTTTGATGGAGAAAACTTTGACTACTGGAAAGACAGAATTGAAAGCTTCTTTCTGGCACATGATGCTGATCTGTGGGATATGGTGACAGATGGATACACGCATCCTGTGAATGCAAGCGGTCAGAAGATTGATAGAAAAACAATGTCTGATCAACAGAAGCGTGACTTCAAGAATCACCACAAGGCCAGAACCATCCTCCTCAGCGCCATCTCCTATACTGAGTATGAAAAGATCTCCAACAGAGACACAACAAAGAATATTTTTGACTCACTCAGAATGACGCATGAGGGCAACGTTCAGGTCAAAGAAACAAAAGCTTTGGCGCTCATTCAGAAGTATGAGGCGTTCAAAATGGAAGAATCTGAATCCATTGAAACTATGTTCTCTAGATTCCAAATTCTGGTAGCTGGTCTCAAAGTTCTGGACAAAGGATACTCTACTGCTGACCATGTCAAGAAAATCGTCAGAAGGTTACCCAAGCAGTGGAGGCCTATGGTTACTGCTCTGAAGCTAGCTAAAGATCTCAACAAAATCACTCTAGAGGAACTTATCAGCTCCCTCAGAAGTCATGAGATAGAGCTAGAAGCTGATGAGCCTCAGAAGCAAGGTATGCCTTTAGCATTAAAATCTAACAGAAAATTTGAGTCTAAAGTTTTGCAGGCAGTTGAAGAAACATCTGATGGATCCTCATCAGAAGAAGACGAACTTTCCCTTCTCTCCAGAAGAGTAAATCAACTGTGGAAGCAAAGACAAAGGAAGTTCAGGAATCCCAGAAGATCTGATCAGAACGAGTCTTCTTCCAGATACAGAAGGACAGATTCTTCCTCTGGATACAGAAGATCTGAAGGCTCCTCCAGTAGCAAAAAGCCAAACACCAAAGACATCATCTGCTATGAGTGCAACGAGCAAGGACACTATAAGAGTGACTGCCCAAAGCTTCAGAGGGAAAAGCCCAAAAAGAAGTTTGGAAGAGAGAAGAAGAAAAGTCTCATGGCTACATGGGATGACTCTGACTCGTCTGAAGCTGACTCAGAATCAGATGATGAAAGGGCAAACATAGCTCTCATGGCTAACATTTCAGAAGATAGTGAAGCTTCTGAATCAGACTCAGAATCAGACACTGAAGAGGTATTTCCTAACTTTGCTGTTAACTTTACAAAGGCTGAACTTGCTGAAAGCCTTAATGAGATTCTGGAACGATATCAGCAAATTAGAGCTAAATTCAGAGACCTGAAAAGGAATCTTGAATCTGACTCTAATAAGACTGAGAGTCTCAAATTGGAAAATTCTGAGTTGAGAAATAAGATTTCAAAATTAGAAAACACTTTACAAAACTCTCAGAAGGAACCAATTTTTGAAACTCCCAGCAACGCTGATGAGATCATCAAGGAGTATGATCACAGTTTCCAGAAGTTCCTAGCTAAAAGCATAGATAGAAGCAAAATGGCTTCAATGATCTATGGAGTTAGCAGAAACGGAAGGAAAGGAGTAGGATACCAAGGTAAGGTTCCTACACCAAAGAATGTCATGGACTTAACCATTAAACACACTCCTCTGAATTCACATTTTGTGTATGGTCACACACATGATATCAAATATACTAGCAGTAAGCACTCTGTGAAACCAAAATTCAACCAGAGTTTTGGTAAAACTAACAAATCAGGACCCAAGAAAATCTGGGTACCTAAGGATAAAATAATACATGTTGCAGATATCTTTAGCAGCAAGTCAGAAACACCAGTCATGGTACCTGGACTCTGGCTGCTCACGACACATGACGGGAAGAAGGCATATGTTCCAAAGCCTAGAACTTAAGCCTGGAGGCCACGTTGGCTTTGGAGGCAATCAGAGGGGAAAGATAATTGGCTCTGGAACTGTAGGTAATGGAAATCTTCCCTCTATTAATAATGTTCTGCTAGTAGATGGATTGATGCATAATCTGTTATCCATAAGTCAATTAAGTGATAACGGTTATGATATAATCTTTAATCAAAAATCATGTAAAGTTGTTAGTCAGAAAGATGGGACTATCCTGTTTAATGGTAAGAGGAAAAACAACATTTACAAAATCAAACTTTCTGAACTAAAGAGTCAGAATGTAAAATGCCTTCTGTCTGTTAACAACGAGCAGTGGATCTGGCACAGAAGATTGGGGCATGTTAGTATGAGAAGAATATCTCAGATTAACAAACTCAATCTGGTCAGAGGACTTCCTAATTTGAAGTTCAATTCAGATGCTCTGTGTGAAGCATGTCAGAAAGGCAAATTTGCAAAACCTTCTTTTAAATCCAAAAATGTTGTTTCTACCTCTAAGCCATTAGAACTTCTGCACATTGACTTATTTGGACCAGTTAAAACTGCTTCAGTCAGTGGTAAGAAGTATGGGTTAGTAATCGTAGATGACTATAGCAGATGGACATGGGTAAAGTTCTTAAGACACAAGGACGAGTCACACTCTGTGTTTGTTACCTTTTGTAACCAAGTTAGAATGAAAAGGATCTTAGAATCGTTAAAGTCAGAAGTGATCATGGTGGAGAATTTGAAAATAAAGATTTTGAGTCATTTTTTAATGACAGAGGCATTCTGCATGATTTCTCTTGTCCTAGAACTCCCCAACAAAATGGAGTTGTAGAACGAAAGAACAGAACATTGCAAGAAATGGCCAGAACCATGATCAATGAGACAAACGTCGCTAAGATCTTCTGGGCAGAGGCAATAAACACAGCGTGCTACATTCAGAATAGAATCTCAATAAGACCTATTCTGGAAAAGACTCCATATGAATTGTGGAAGAACAGAAAGCCCAACATTTCATATTTTCATCCATTTGGATGTACTTGCTTTATATTAAATACAAAGAATTATTTGAACAAGTTTGACTCTAAAGCACAGAAGTGTATTATGTTAGGATACTCTGAACGCTCAAGAGGGTACAGAGTATACAATACAGAAACACAGATTGTGGAAGAATCAATCAGTGTTCGTTTTGATGACAAGCTTGACTCTGAAAAGTCAAAGCAGAATGAAGTTTTTGCAGGTATAGAAATTGAATTTGCAGGTTCTGAAGACAAGTCATCAGAAGCTCTCAACACAGACATTCCTTCAACCTCTGAAAGGAGCACTGCTAGCAATCCTACAACAGCTGCTGATCAACCTCAGAAGAGATTACTCAGAAGCAGTTTGGATCACCCAGAAGAGACTATCCTAGGAAGAAAGGAAGATCCAATCAGAACAAGAGCAAGTTTCAGAAACTCTGAAGAAACTCTTATGGGACTTGTGTCTCTGATTGAACCTTCTTCTATTGATGAAGCACTTCTGGATAATGACTGGATTCTGGCAATGCAAGAAGAGCTGAATCAATTCACCAGAAACGACGTATGGGATCTTGTTCCCAGACCAAAAGGATTCAACATCATTGGAACAAGATGGGTGTTCAGAAACAAGCTTAATGAACAAGGTGAAGTCATCAGAAACAAGGCACGACTGGTTTCACAAGGTTATAGTCAGCAAGAGGGGATAGACTATACAGAAACCTTTGCCCCAGTCGCCAGGTTAGAATCTATCAGACTTTTAATTTCATTTGCTATTAATAGAGGCATCACTCTGTATCAGATGGATGTCAAAAGTGCATTCTTAAATGGTTATATAGAAGAAGAAGTTTATGTACACCAACCCCCTGGTTTTGAAAATACAAAACATCCAGAACATGTTTTCAAACTAAAGAAGTCACTGTATGGTCTGAAACAAGCTCCCAGAGCTTGGTATGAAAGGCTAAGTAACTTTCTGTTGGAAAATGAATTCACCAGAGGGAAAGTGGACACTACTCTATTCTGTAAATCAGTTAAGAGTGACATCTTAGTATGTCAAATTTATGTTGATGATATTATTTTTGGTTCTACTAATCCTTCTCTTGGAAGAAAATTTGCTAAGTGTATGCAGGCAGAATTTGAGATGAGCCTCATGGGAGAACTGAAATTCTTTCTAGGAATTCAGATCAATCAAACTCCAGAGGGAACTTACATTCATCAGAGCAAATACATCAGAGATCTTCTGAAGAAATTTGACCTCTCAGAATGTAAGCCATCAAAGATTCCAATGCATCCCACGTGCATTCTGGAAAGAGAAGAGGTAAGCAAAAATGTAGAACATAAAATCTACAGAGGTATGATTGGTTCTCTCCTTTATCTGACTGCTTCAAGACCTGACATATTATTCAGCGTTTGTATTTGTGCTAGATTCCAATCAGATCCTAGAGAATCTCACTTAACAGCTGTTAAGCGAATTTTCAAGTATCTGAAAGGTACTACTAATCTGGGCTTGTTTTATAGAAAATCTAGTGATTACAGCTTAGTAGGCTACTGTGATGCTGATTTTGCTGGAGACAGAGTGGAACGTAAAAGCACTTCTGGAAGCTGCCAGTTTCTGGGAGAAAATCTGATCTCTTGGTCCAGCAAAAGGCAATCAACAATTGCGCTATCTACAGCAGAAGCTGAGTACATAGCAGCAGCAGGATGCAGCACACAAATGCTCTGGATGAAAAGCCAGCTTGAAGACTTCCAGATCTTTGAGAGTAACATTCCTATACTCTGTGATAATACTTCTGCTATTTGCTTAAGTAAGAATCCCATTTTACATTCTAGAGCTAAGCATATAGAAATAAAACATCACTTCATTAGGGACTATATTCAGAAAGGTATTTTGAACTTAAAATTTATAGATACAGACCATCAATGGGCTGATATCTTTACTAAACCCCTTTCAGAAGATAGGTTTAATTTCATTCTGAAACATCTCAGCATGAAAGTATGTCCAGAGTGAAAATGTTTTAATTCCATATATTTACCTTCAGAATGTAATTATTTTACTGTGAACTTCTGATCAATCTCCTTTCAGAAAGATAGAACATGCAGATTGTATCAGATGCAAGTCTAAAGATCTGAGAGTCTAAGCTCAAAGACAGACGTGCTGATCACTACATCAAACAAGTGTCATCCAATCATCAGCGTATCTCTGAAGCAGAACGCGTGCACGCTTCTGAGAAGGCAAAGCGCTGATTGGGTGCATTGAGACACATGTCTGGTATCCGTTGTTAAGTATCTTTCTCAAATCCCCCAAAATCAGCAAGCATTTAATGTAAAGTAATCATGCTTTTAAATGGCAATCATGATTTTTCTCTCTCTTAAAAAACGTTTATCTTTTCAAAATAGTTTTGAAAACTCTATTTAAGCACATTAATCTCTCATTCTCATCTTTTACGCTTTCTCACTAATACTCAAGAATTTTCTGCATTTTTCTGTGTTCATCTCTTGCAACCTATTTTCCTCAGTTTATCCTCAAAACCCTTTTTAGTGTGAACATGGAAACCTCCAGCAGCGTTTCTGCAGGTACTTAGAAGAAAGCATCATCTGAGCAATATCAAGTACCATTCAGAACTCTCCTCACTCCGGTGAAGAATCTTGAAGTGCTTTCTGAATTAATCATTGATTTTGAAAGCTTGAAGGAGAACGGTTTTGACCTAACTGAAGAAGTTAGGGCACAGAAGTGGGAAAGGTATTTCGATAGGATGGTTGGACCAACATTCCCAATGCTGGTCAAGGAATTCTGGATTCACGCCAAGGCTTCAACGCATCTAGTCACCTCCTTTGTTATGGGGAAGAAGATTGTGATCACTGAGGATCACATTGCAAGGCTAATCGGTTACAGTGGTGGTGGCGTCCGTTGTGTGGACATGGCTGAAAGATGTGCTGATACAGGTGTGGCTGTGGTAGCTGACAGGATTTTCACCCATGGGGTGCCCAACAGCAAGATTAAAGATCTGAAGGATCATTTCAGAGTTTGGGCTAAGATAATTCTGGGGTGCTTCAACCACAGGAAACCAACCAGTTCACCTGATTACATAAATGTGGATCAGCAGTTTCTGATTTACTTTATTGATCAGAAGGTAAAAGTCAATCTGGCTCATTTTCTGTTCAACCACCTCAGAACAAGTGTGAAGGAAACCAGGGAAGGAGAAAGAACCAAGAGGGATTGGATACCCTTTGGAAGGTTGATATCAGATATTCTGACAGAGAATAAGCTGATAGAGTATCTGATAGAAGCTCAAGAGCTAAGCACCCTTGAACCAACAGTTGGGAAACCTCTGAATGCAAAGAACTTGAAGAAGATGAAGCTGATAGAGAATATTCAGAAGGAACCCAGAGCTACTCCCATTGCTGATATCTCCAGCAGAAGAGTGCCTCTGAGTGACTTTCCCTTATTCTCTGAGATAGACTCCAAACCAGAGGTAATTCTCAGATATCTGGAAGCATGCAAAGTTGATGGTACAGATCCCAAACTGAATATCAGAGATCTGCATCAACCTCAACCAGAAGTGACTCTGAAGAAGACTAAGAAGAGAAAGGCACCATCAGAAGGATCATCCCAGCAGACACCCAAGAAAAGAGGTATTTTATCTGCTGCTTCTGTTTTAAATTTATCTACCATTCCAGCATCTATTCCTCCTCAAACCTCTCATAGAATATCAATCCCCATCCCAACCATAGATGAAACTGTACAAGAAGAAGACCCTTCTGAGGCATTACAACTCAGAAGACCCAGAACCAAACATCCCAAACCAACAATCTCAACAACAACAGCAATTGACAAAGTGTTGTCTGATATTGATCAACACACCTCTGATCACTCCTCCATCAATCCAAGCTCTGAACCACAAATTGTCCCTCCTCCACAACCAGAACAACAGCAATCTGAAGAACCAGAACAACAACCTCTCTCATCCATTCCTGAAGAACCCCTTATCCCTGAACAACCAGAAATTCCCTCTCCTCAACCAGAAATTCATCCACCATCACCTCAACCTGAACTCCATCACTCTGAAACTCACACACCTCCACCTTCTAAACCTCATTCACCTCAACCTTCACCTCTGGCAATTCAGCTGCCATGTGGAACAACTGTCACAATGGCCCAGTTGCCATCCTCACCAGAATCAACACCACCAAATACTCCCAAAACACCACCCAGTCCAATCGTAATCTCTGACTCTGATACTCCTTCTCCAAAACAAACAGCTGCTCAGAAAACCACCGAAAGCCCCAGCAGGACTTTCATAGACTTAACCAGTCTTGACCGTCTTGCTGATTTGAAACACAAAATTGCCATCCCAAAACCAAAACAACCAGATGTTGGCTCTGGTATTATAAATTTTGAAACAGGTATGCAGCAATGGATTGCTTCTTTGAAGCAAGTGTGTCCTGGAATGATTGACCCAGCTGCTTCTGATCAGCTCTGGTCATAATTCAGACTTTGGGTACGTGCTGAAGCCCTCAAGTTGCAGGATATCAACTATGAGCAGGCACAACAGAATTTCAGCATGCTTCTGAATGAAGTTGGAAGTCAGCTTCTGAAATAAGACGTGCTCCCTCTGGACAGTGAACCTTGGTCTGAGAAACAGCAAGCTGCAAAGGTGCAATCAGAAGACGACAAGACCATTCAAGCTGAAGAAAGTCAAGCAGAGGATGTTGCTGAAAGTTCTCAGAAGCCTCCTGCTTCTGATGCATCTCAAGCTGCCTTGGATAGGCAGACTCTAGAAGAACTAAAGCTGAACGACATTCGTCTGCAGAAGAAGATGGATGAAAATGACCAAAAGATGAAAGAAAGGATGGATGCGCAGGATAGCAAAATTGACACTGTTGTCAGCATGGTGCATAAGCAAAATGAGACTACTGATCAGATCAAAGCCATGCTGGAGAACCTGTTCACACGCTTGCCTCCTCAACCTTAGTTCTTTTTCTTCACATCATTTTCATGTTTTCCTTGATTTTCTGATGCACTGTTTGAATATGTTTTGTAATATTTTCTTGTTTTGTCTCTGAACTATCTCAATATGATTAGTTTTTCTGATCTTAATTGTTTTAGCACATCACTTACACTTTTTGATTGCTGACAAAAAGGGGGAGAACAAGAATGATATTTTAATCAATAACGGCTAACTAGACAGAAATTCTCAAACATTCTAACTCTATTACTTGAAATGTTTTTTTCTGTTTTGCTTAAAGTCTACAGGCACAAGGAAGCTCCTGGACACTCTGAAGACTAGAAGCTAGAAGCTCTGATCACTATGAAGTTCTGATCCGCTCTAATATTCTGATCCAAAGCAAAGCTCTGACAAGAAAAGCTCTGAAGCTCTGCTCTGACATAAAGCTTCTGATAAGGCAAAAAGATCTGATCCTGAAGAACACGTTTAATCAAAGGGAAGTAATAAACTCAGGGGGAGTATCTCTCCTTTTGCTTCTTATTCTGATACATATTCCAGATACCTTTTCACGTTATTTTCATTTAAAATATCTAGTTTTTGTCATCATCAAAAAGGGGGAGATTGTTAGAACAAAGTTTGAATCTACTACCCTATATTTAAGTTTTGATGATAACAAAGTGAAAAGATATAGTATTTATAAGTTTCATGTATGAACTATCTGCTACCTAAAATTATTATGTTCTGACTTGCAGATACTCTGATTGATATAAGCAAGATCACATCTATTCAGCATCAGAACTTGATTTCAGACACCAGCATCAGAAGTTGCTACATCAGAACATCAGAATCAGATGATCAACTCGTACATGCCGAAGCCTGATGAACAGAACTCCGCTCAACACTCTGATACAAGAAACACAACAGTTCATCAGCAGCGAAGCAGAGTCAGAATGAGCCAAGCCAGAACTTGCATTAAGTAAGCAACGGTACTGTGCATTGAAAGCAAATTAATTCCAACGGCCTCATTCCAGACAAGATCTGCTTGATATGGAAAGTTTGTTAATAGCATTGATTCAAGAATATTGCATTCAACGTTCAACATCTCAGTGCTATATAAACGAGACCTTGAAGATCAAATTGGCTAATGCTCTCCAAATCTCTACACGCACAAAAGCTAAACCATAATCTTCGTTCTCTCAAGTTTTGCTAAACCACACACTCTGATATTCCATTACTGTTTAGCAATCCAGTTTCTAAGCTTCAATTTGTGTATACATCACAGTTGTGATACAGTTTTGTAGAAAACATCCACACACTTAGTTTTATCTCTTTATAAGAAAGTGTTACCTTGACAAACCGGGTTGTGGTTTGGATCAAGAAGGCTTTAGCAGTTGTTAAAGCAGTCTGTAATATTCAGTTGAATATAGTGGATTAAGACCTCGTTGGAGAGAGGCGAAATCACCTTGACGGGTGGACTGGAGTAGTTTGAGATCAAATGAACCAGGATAAAAATATCGTGTTCATTGCTTTAGATTTCAGTTTTACAATTCAACCCCCCCTTCTTGTGTTTTTCACCACTTCAGATCTATCCTGGTTCCCCTCACAATCTGAGAGTACTCCAGTCCCCTTTCAACATAAAAGAGATTTCCTTATTGTGGCAAACTTAAACAAGACTACAAATAAACCAAGAACAATCATCTTGGACCAAGAACAATCCTCTTGGATTTTCACTAAGTTAACTATGAGAATAATCCTCTCAATGTAACTACACTTGTATTCAACAACTTGGAAAGACAAGATTTCAACAAAAACACTTAAAATTAATTCCAACAATTCTGGAAAATAAGTAAGTAAATATCAATTTGTGAGTTTGAGTGAGTAGAGTAATATTGATCACTTAGAGTAATTTAACAATGTATAATCTTCTTCTTTCAATAATAATATTGTACAAAGACTCAAGATATATTTGCTCAAAGTTTTATATTTGTTAATGTATGAAAATGTGCAGAAAACTTATGCATGAAAATGAAGAATGCTTGAGTTTGCATTTTGAAATTACAGAAAATATTTATGGAAGAAGGTGTTAGATATGGATTTTAAATTGAATATTTATATGTTCATAACACCCTTTTGAAACATCATGAAGATCTGAAAATGTATCATGAACAAATGCCAAGTTTGAGTGAAAAGATGTAATGAAAAGGCATGATGAAAAGGAATGAACAAAGCTGCTATTTTTCAAATTCGTGCAGTATGCAATCGATTTCACCCTTGGTGTAAATCAATTGCACAAGGTTTTAACAGCTATTTTTTCAAAATCTTTAAGAGTGCAATCGATTGCATTATCAATGAAATCGATTGCATGCAAAGTTAGTAGAAAAAAGTAAGTAAGTGCAATCGATTGCACTTGCAATGTAAATCGATTGCACTGAGAAACAGTAGCAAATGTTTGGAAATTTTAAGTATGCAATCGATTGCATAGGCAATGTAAATCGATTGCACATAGATACTGAAGCAAAAGATCTGAAATTTTGAAGTGTGCAATCGATTGCACTAAGATGTAAATCGATTGCATGCAAGAGAAAAATGAATTTTTATCTTTGAAAAGCTTGAGTAATGATTCTTAAACATTTATTTTTCATTTTTGAGCATCTATATCTTAAGATCAAAGTAGATAATATTATTATACCTTTAAAGTTGTTGAGAGCTTTGAATTAAGATATTATCCTTAGATGCTTTGAGCTTGATCATAAATCTTTGCCTTCTTTGTTAGCCATGGTTTGTCTTCATCAAAACAAAAGCTTATATGTGAAGCTTGATTTTACATTCTCCCCCTTTTTGATGATGACAAACAATCTTGCTTTATGCGATGTACTTTCCGGAAGAGCTTCTCCCCTAAGATGCAAAACTCCCCCTATGTAGGAGAGGGTTAGAATCCTTTGCAATTCTTCATCTTGATTGGAGAATACCTTGAAAGTTAAGACACAGGAAATACAAGCATAAAGTACCATACATCTTTCTCCCCCTTTGACATTATCAAAAAGAAGGGAAAGATGCCTAAAGCAAATAATAATAGAGCAATATATTGAGAAAATTATAGAATAAAAACAGTAACACACATTGTTTAAGAGTTGTACAGAAATTTGAACAAACACAACATTAAAATAGCAAGACAATAACATAACAGAAAAAAGCAGTCAGCCATAACATTAAGGGTGATGCATGTCTGGATGGTTGTAAGACCATGAGCCTTGATTCCAGAATTGTTGTTGAAGTGGAGGTTCTGTATAATGTGGAGGAGGTGCAGCTGGATTATTTGGGTCGTATGGTGGGATATGAAGGTGAGAATAAAGGTACAAGAATTGTTGGTTCACATTCGAGCGAAAATCATTAATCTGGGTTGTAGTGGAATCAATGATTGCACTCTATTGATTGTTGATATTGGTGTTCATAGAAGCAAACTGTTGAGACATGTAGTCCATGAGCTCTTGATTGCTTGAACCAGAGGGAGCAGTAGGAGGAGGAGGCATAGCTTCACCACCTTCGACTTCTTGGTCATTTTCTTCATTGCCAACAACATCTTCACCTATGTAGGTGATGGTCTTTGTCTCCGGATTAAAATGTACGCCCATTCTGGAGTCAACATTCTTAATTGAAATTTTGTTTAGATTAGGATCCATATTCACCTTTTCAAAACCACGAAAATCCACACCAAATTCATCCATATTCAAAGTGACAAAATAAGCATATGGAAGGAATTTAGACTTTTTATCCACTCTTAACATATGCACCATGATCATCCTTGCCCAGTTTACATTTACTCCTTTCTTCCTTGCATAAATAAGCTGCATCTCGAAGTCGGTAACCGTGCAATGGTGTCCAGCTCTTGGAAACAAGATATAGACCAGAAAATAATGATATAAGCGATCGTCTATATGGAGGTTACCTGCACTCCAGGAGTCTCTGGATGGAATTACTCCACCAAGGCCACGAATCCGTTTGGCGCGAAATTAAGCTTCACTTAACCGCCCAATGCTGTAATAGAACCCCTTTTTCTGGTAGCCATCCCATATCTCATTTTCAGAATCATATAGGGAGCTTCCAGTGAAAGGAATATGCAATATCTCACCAACAACCTGAAGAGTTAGAGAGATACGAGTGCACAACACATATGTGACTATTTTTTCTGTGGGGTGTTAGATTACTGAAAAACATTCTTACCAAATCCAAGTAGTATGGACCGAACGAAGAAATCAAGGGTTCCAGACCATAAGCAGCTAGATCGTTCTGAAAGGAAAAACATTCTTGAGGAAAGGAGGAGAGTATACCATACTTGGGGTTGGATACAATTTTCCTTTGAAAGTCTTTGATAAATCTGGCTTCTTGCTCTTCGGTGAGAGTTTAAAGCAGTGGATTGGATGTTGAATCAACCTTCTTTTTCCCTTTATCTGAAACTGAAGCCTTTCTCTTTGTTCTTGAAGCCATGGATATGGAGTTTTAGGGTTTTGGGGTTTTAGGTTTTATGAGAGAGAAAGGTTTTGTGAGCTGAGATTTGGAAGTGATTTGGGTAGGTAGGGAATGAGTTATTAGAATTGAAGTGTATTTGGCTAGGGAATATGAGAGAGAAATTCTGACCAACATTATTTTTGTCATAAAAGCTAATTTCAGTACGTGCAATCGATTGACATACCACGTGCAATCGATTTGCACACAAACAGAATAAAAAATAACCAAAAACGCAGAGTGTAATCGATTGCATTGAAGGTGCAATCGATTTGCACATGAAACAGAATGGACAAAATTGAAAAAACTCAATGTGCAACCGATTGACACTCTTTGTGCAATCGATTTGCATCAATAAAAATAGTCCAAAACCAAAATTTTCTTAAAAATTTAAGTATCACATAGCATAGATTCATATATAGCATGTATAAAACATATATAAAAAGTTATATCA
Source organism: Vicia faba (assembly GCA_948472305.1). NCBI lineage: Eukaryota > Viridiplantae > Streptophyta > Magnoliopsida > Fabales > Fabaceae > Vicia > Vicia faba. The sequence continues at coordinate 325,333,297 of OX451737.1, read as the reverse complement.
AGGGTAGAATGCACCTTATAAGTCGCGTTCGTCAAGTATGTCGAGCTCTCGACGAATTTCGTAGAAAGGTTCTTTTGCCAAGGGTTTGGTGAAGATATCAACAAGTTGATTATGAGTATCTACAAAGGTTACCTCGACATCTCCTTGAAGAACATGATCACGGAAAAAATGATGTTGAATGTCTATATGTTTAGTTCTTGAATGCATGACGAGATTCTTTGTAATGTTAATTGCACTGGTGTTGTCGCATCTTAGAGGAATGCACCCTAGATCGAGTCCGTAGTCACGAAGTTGTTGTTTTAGCCACAAAATTTGAGTGCAACTACTACCCGCTGCAATATATTCAGCTTCGGCCGTGCTTAGAGCAACACATGCTTGTTTCTTACAGGCCTATGATACTAATGCATTACCAAGAATGTGACATGTACCACTTGTGCTCTTTCTATCTGTTTTACATCCTGCATAATCCGCGTCAGAATTACCAATTAAGTTGCAGACACTACCTTTAGGATACCATAATCCGACATTTGTTGTTCCTTTGAGATACTTCATGATGCTCTTTACCTCCGTGAGATGAGATTCCTTTGGGTTAGCTTGAAAGCGGGCACAAAGACAAACACTAAACATTATGCCAGGACGGCTTGCCGTCAAATACAATAAGGAGCCAATCATACCTCGATATTTAGTGATGTCGATGGAAACACCTGATTCATCTTGATCAACATAAGAACCAAAACCCATTGGTGTAGACATTTCCTTACAGTTATCCATGTCAAACCTTTTCAAGAGTTCCTTGCAATATTTGGATTGGTTGATGAAGATGCCATCTTTTAGTTGTTTGATTTGAAGTATAAGAAAATAGTTCATTTTACCCATCATGGACATTTCAAATTCTCCTTGCATCATTGATGAGAATTCTTCACACATTTCTTGATTTGAAGAACCGAAGATGATGTCATCAATATAGACTTGTGCTAGCAAGGTGTCGTCTTTGATTTTCTTGATAAATAGAGTCTTGTCAACTTTTCCTTTTTCGAAATCTTTTTCGAAATCTTTTTCGCATAAGAAGTTTCTCAAATGATCATACCATGCCCTTGGTGCTTGTTTCAGTCCATAGAGAGTTTTTCTCAATTTAAATACATGAGATGGATTCTTGAAATCTTCGAACCCCGGGGGTTGCTTAACGTATACTTCTTCAGTGATATATTCATTCAAGAATGCTCTTTTAACATCCATTTGGAAAAGATGAAAATTTAATGAACAAGCATAGGCAAGTAAGATACGAATAGCTTCTAACCTTGTAACTGGAGCGAAATTTTCTTCAAAGTCTATTCCTTCTTCTTGATTATAGCCTTGTGCTACCAATCTTGCTTTGTTGTGAACAATTATTCCATTCTCGTCAAGTTTGTTTTTGAACACCCATCTTGTTCCAATAATGTGTTTGTTGCTTGGCCTAGGGACGAGTTCCCAAACTTGATTCCTTTTTAATTGATTCAATTCTTCGTGCATAGCTATGATCCATTGGTCATCGCCTAAAGCTTCATCAACTTTGGAAGGTTCAATTTGAGAGACAAACGCCATGTTTATGCAAGCATCCTTGAGATTTAATCTTGTAGACACGCCTTAACTTATATCACCAATCACTTTATCAATAGGATGATCTCTATGAGTTCTCAATTCTTTTGGTAGATCATTGAGATTCGATTCATGTTGCAGTGATTCTTCGAGTTGAATGGGTTGATCCTTGGAAGAATTTTCTTGAGGACCTTCTAAAATTTCATCATCATTATCACAAACAATATTATCCTCCTTGGAGGGTTTAGTTTCATCAAAAGAAACATGCATATATTCTTCAATAGTCAAAGTTCTTTTGTTGTATATTCTATATGCTTTACTAGAGAGTGAGTAACCAAGAAATATACCTTCATCGGATTTCTCATCAAACTTACCCAAATTATCTTTGTCATTGTTTAGGACAAAGCATTTGCACCCGAAGATATGAAAGAAAGCAATGTTTGGTTTTCTCCCTTTGAAGAGTTCATATGGAGTTTTCTTTAAGATTGGTCTAATGTTAACTCTATTGCTAACAAAACATGCCGTGCTCACCCCATCCGCCCAAAAGTATTTTGGAAGATTTGAGTCGCTAAGCATTATTCTAGCAAGTTCCACAAGAGACCTATTCTTTCTTTCAACCACTCCATTTTGTTGTGGAGTCCTAGGTGCCGAGAAGTTGTGAGATATTCCATGTTCTCCACAGAATTCTTCAAATAGAGCATTTTGGAATTCTCCGCCATGGTCACTCCTTATTGAGGCAATTGTTAGAGACTTCTCATTCTGAATTTGTTTAGCATACTTCTTGAACGCCTTGAATGCATCACTTTTCTGCACTAAAAAGAATGTCCAAGTATATCTAGAGAAATCGTCAACAATAACCAAAGCATATACATTACCTCCGAAACTCCTTGTTCTCGATGGACCAAATAGATCCATATGTAACAATTGTAGTGGCCTTGTAGTGGACACCACATTATTATATTTGAAAGTTGATCTAATTTGTTTCTCCTTTTGACAAGCATCGCATAGTCTATCTTTGACGAAATTTCTTTGAGGCAATACAATGACAAGATCACGCTTGATTAATTTATTTAAGTGTTCCATATGAATATGAGCAATTCTTTTGTGCCAAAGCCATGAATCATCGTTGTTCGCCATGAGACATTTAACCTTCAAAGATGGATCATCAAGGGAAATCATGAATATATTGTTGATTCTTTTACCTTTAAGTATAACCTCATGAGTGACTTCGTCTTCTATCAAACATTCATCCTTGGTGAACTTGATTTTGAAGCCTTTGTCACAAAGTTGGCTAATACTTAGAAGATTGTGCTTTAGTCCTTCAACATAAAGAACATCTTCAATGGATGTGAAAGGTGGAGCACCAACTTTACCATTGCCTAGGATTCTTCCCTTATTATTGTCTCCATAAGTGACAAAACCCATGGACTTTAGCGCTAGATGTGAAAATTGGTTTATGTCTCCTGTCATATGCTTTGAACAACCACTATCAAGATACCAAAGATTTCATGTGGTCTTCAAGCATACCTGCAAAACAAATTAGGTTTTGTTAGGTACCCAAGTTGTTTTGGGTCCTTCATAATTAGTGCCTTTCTTTACCCATACATAATGTCCACTTGCCACACTGATTTTTCTAACATAGCAAGCATTAGGTGTATGGCCTTTAATTCCACAATAAAAACAAGTAGGTTCAAAGTTACTTCTATATCTAGAAGGATAAGATTTATTCTTAGAAAATGTTTTCTTTTTAGGATAGTGACGAACTATTTTAGGTTTGTTCACTTTCTCTTTGGATGATTGATCACTAGCCTTAACAAATATAGTTTTGTTAGAACTTGGTTTTGAAAACTTTGAATATCCAAGTCCACTTTTATCATTAGAGTATCTTTGTTGGCTAAGAACACCTTCCAATCCAATTTGGCCTTTTTCATATCTTTCAATGACTCTTTTTAATTGGACAATTTGGAAAGAAAGTGAATCACAATTTTTGCATACAAAATTCTGTTTTTGTTCATCACTTGATTTTTGTTTTTCTTCTTTGAAATCTTTTTCCATTGAAACATATTTTTCTTCTAAGGATGAAATTTGTTTCTTTTGTGATGAAATGGTTTTATACAGAATTTTGTATTCATTTAATAGTTCATCTATAACACCTTGTGCATCACTATCAAAAAGAGAAAATTCATTACTAACCTTATTGTCTTCATCATCGGAATGGTGTGAGGTCATCAATGATAGATTTTCACTTTCATTACTATCGGAATTGGATGATGAACTTATTTCATTGTCCTCCCATGCGACATAAGCCTTTTTGTTCTTGAATCCCTTGTTGCTTTTGAAGCCACCTTTCTTGGAGAGTTTTGGACAATCTGGCTTGATATGACCTTGCTTACCACATTCATAACATGTGATTTCTTGTGTTGATGTGGAGCCTTCCTTTTTTTGAAATTGTTTCTTTCCTTTTGAATGAGAAAAAGGTTTGTCATTTCTACCGAAGAACTTACCAAGCCTTTTAACAAGAAGCATGAAGTTTTCATCTTCTTCCAGATTGTTTTCCTTTTCAACTTCCTTGGAGTCTATCTTCAAAGCAATATTCTTGGATTTCTTCTCTTGATTTTCATGCTTTTCAAGTCTTCCGAGTTCCGTTTCGTATTCTTGAAGTTTTCTAAATAATGTCATGGATGTCATGTTGGAGAGACTTTTCTTTTCTGAAATTGTCGTTACCTTGGTTGCCATTCCCTAGTTAAGGACCTAAGTACTTTTAGATTTAATTCATCATTCGTCAAAGTTTTACCAAGAGCACTTAGATGATTTGTCAAGTGCACAAATCTCTTTTGTAAGTCAAGAATGGTTTCTCCGGGCTGCATTCGAAATAATTCGTATTCTTGACTTAGGGTATTTAGTCTTGATCTTTTTACTTCAACCGTTCCTTCATGAGTTTGTACCAAGGTATCCCATATTTCCTTCGCTGTTTTGCATGCCGAGACACGGAAGAATTCGTCCATGCTAAGTGCACCTTGAAGAAGGTTTATTGCCTTTTTGTCATAGAGAACTTTCTTCATATCATCATCGTCCCATGCAGTTTTAGGCTTTGATGAGCCAACACCATTGATTACTGTTATAGGGATAAATGGACCATTTTCGACGGCATCCCATATTTCTTCTCCTTGTGCTTCTAGATGTGCATTCATGCGTATTTTCCAGAAGTAAAAATATTCACCACAAAATAGAGGAGGTTTGTTGTTACTACCACCATCTCTGAAAACGGGATTATGATTTGCGGAAGCCATTTTGGATCTTTTAGGAGCAGGTTACCTATAACCTGCTCTGATACCAATTGTAAGTATGAAGTGCGCCTAAGAGGGGGGGGGTGAATTAGGTACTTTAAAAATTCTGGTTTTTAGTGATGATGGTTCTTATTTTTCTGGTTATAAGTGAGTTTAGGAAAGCTTAAAAATGCAGAAAAATAAAGAGACACGGGCGATATATCCTGGTTCCCCTCACAGTCCGAGAGTACTCCAGTCCCTTTTCAACATGAAAGAGATTTCCTTATTGTGGAAAACTTAAACAAGACTACCAAACAAACCAAGAACAACCCTCTTGGACCAAGAACAATCCTCTTGGATTTTCACTAAGTTACCTATGAGAACAATCCTCTCAATGTAACTACACTTGTATCCAACAACTTGGAAAGACAAGATTTCAACAAAAACACTTAAACTTAATTCCAACAATCCTGGATAATAAGTAAGTAAATATTAATTTGTGAGTTTGAGTGAGTAGAGTATCATTGATCACTTAGAGTGATTTAACAATGTATAATTTTCTTCTTTCAATAATAATATTGTACAAAGACTCAAGATATATTTGCTCAAAGTTTTCTATTTGTTAATGTATGAAAATGTGAAGAAAACTTATGCATGAAAATGAAGAATGCTTGAGTTTGTATTTTGAAATTTCAGAAAATATTTATGGAAGAAGGTGTTAGATCTGGATTTGAAATTGAATATTTATATGTTCATAACACCCTTTTGAAACATCATGAAGATCTGAAAATGTATCATGAACAAATGCCAAGTTTGAGTGAAAATATGTAATGAAAAAGCATGATGAAAAGGCATGAACAAAGCTGTTATTTTTCAAATTCGTGCAGTATGCAATCGATTGCACCCTTGGTGTAAATCGATTGCACAAGGTTTTAACAGCTATTTTTTCAAAATCTTTAAGAGTGCAATCGATTGCATTATCAATGAAATCAATTGCATGTAAAGTCAGTAGCAAAAAGTAAGTAAGTGTAATCGATTGCACTTGCAATGTAAATCGATTGCAATGAGAAACAGTAGCAAACGTTTGGAAAATTTAAGTATGCAATTGATTGCATAGGCAATGTAAATCGATTGCACATAGAAATAGAAGCAAAAGATCTGAAATTTTGAAGTGTGCAATCGATTGCACTAAGATGTAATTTGATTGCATGTAAGAGAAAAATGAATTTTTATCTTTGAAAAGCTTGAGTAATGATTCTTAAACATTTCTTTTTCATTTTTGAGCATCTATATCTTAAGATCAAAGTAGATAATATTATTATACCTTTAAAGTTGTTGAGAGCTTTGAATGAAGATATTATCCTTATATGCTTTGAGCTTGATCATAAATATTTGCCTTCTTTGTTAGCCATGGTTTGTCTTCATCAAAACAAAAGCTTATATGTGAAGATTGATTTTACATTCTCTTCAAGCTTTTCGGCATACCATGGCTGTTAGAACCTTTCAAGGAGATGAAAATCTTCTCGAAGTAATCAAAGAGAAAAGACCCAACTATGTGTCTGATAATGGTTTCATCAACGATTTTATTGAAAATCAAGGATGGTCTGGGTGTGCAACAATGCTTAGAGGTCTTATTTATCCTAACCTCGTGAAGAATTTATGGCTTCATGTTTTTGTCAGTCCTGATGGAAACTTCATTCATTCTTATATTTTTGGTATTCCGATTACCATCACTCGCTTCTCCATTGATAAAGTCATCCAGAGTCCACCGTTACCCAACTCCTGCATAAATGTTGATGTGTTTCCAAGAGTTCCTAATTCTCCTTTTAGATATGAGCCCCTTAATCCATATCATTTAAAACCAATTGCAAAAACCTTGTTTCAGTTCTTATTGAGAAACCTTCATCCCAGAGGGGAAGATCTTGATAAAGTTTTTCTAAGGGATATGTGTCTTCTTTATTGCCTTTGCAAGAGTACTCCAATTCATCTTTCAGAAATAATATTTAATCATCAGAAGCTATCAATCCTTGCATCCAGAAACCCCCAAAAATCATTCATTCCTCATGGACGTGTATTGTATGATCTGTTTGAGTTAGTTGGTGTAATTGAAATTGTTTGAAGAAACCCGTTCATAAAAGGCAATGCTCTACTTGATAAGAATTGTGATGTGTTTAGATAGTTTTCCTTGTTTGTTTTCACTCTGTTGTTTCTCCTTATGTTATAATCGTTTTCAAAAATCAATGAAACTTCTTTTCTTACTTGTTATTTCTTCTGGTTTTTATGTTTTTCACACATAATTACCTTTTTGATTATGACAAAAGGGGGGAGTAATTAAATGAACGTAATTTTGATTTCAATAATCAAATTCTAGAAAATGTTCTCTAAACTTCTTACATTTAACCCAATTAAACTTCTGTTTTTGTTAGAAGTGTTTTCTTTTTCAGGTGTGAACTTTGATTAAAGACAAAGATCTGAATGCATTATGCAAGGCTTATGTCTAACATGTTGGCTTCAGACTCTGAAGAAATTTTTAAGATCATAATCAGACTCCAAGAATTGAGAATCTAGAAGCTGTATTAGTGACATTAAAGTTTCAAGATTTTAATTGATTTCATTTTCATTGGCATCTAGAGTCAAGACTCTCAAGATCTCAATATCTCAATATCTGATCTATTGGAACCAGGGGGAGCTTTTACTCAAATGGTTCAGAGTCAGGATATTCGAGCTTCATCAAGTCGTTGACTCAGGGGGAGTTTCATAAAATGGATAAGTGTTTCTTACTCTTTTTATTTTCCCTTTCTATGATTATATGAACAAAATTGTGTCATCAAAATACATTGTTTTGTCGTCATCAAAAAGGGGAACATTGTTAGAACAAGATTTGGTTATGCAATATTATCTGAGTTTTGATGATAACAAATGAGTATGTTTGTATTAAAATATTTTGATACTATATTGTTTGTTATTTTTGAGTATTTGACAAACAAGTTTTGCTTTTGACGGATGACGTGGCCAAGACATTAGAAGAGAATTAATTTCTCTTCTGCACTACACAAGTTTTGATGAACAATAGTAAGACACTCCAGAAGCTTCTGAAGTGTAGGCTTTGATGTTTGTATAAAGAAACAAGTCATAAGATATGAAGACAGAAGTTTTACTTAAGTCCAAATGCTGAAGACTCATGCTTCTAAAGACAACGCGTTCTAAAGACCAAGTGCTGAAGACTCTGAAGACTCTGAAGACTTAAAGTTATAAAGACCCATGGTTCTAAGAAAAGGGTCCTAAAGACCAAGCGTTGAAGACTCTAAAGACAAAAGTTCTAAACACTCTGAAGACTTGAAGTTCTAAAGACCCAAGTGTTGTACCCCAAAGTTTTCCCTCCCATTTTCTTCAAGACATCTCCTTATGCTTCTAGGGTTTTCAATTGCTCAAGGCTACTTAAGGTTTGATCAGACAAATTGTCCTCCTAAGTAGTTGACCTACAAATAGGGTTTCACTTTTCTCAAGGAAATTGGAGCTTATAATGCCTCAAGTGTATTTCATTGTTCCTTATATGTCTCAAGGAATGCTCATGCCAAATTTTAAGCCTTGCATCACAAGATTTCTCAATCAATTTCTCAGATGACTAAAAATCAACTATATTGGGTAAAAGTCAATTGTGGTCAACATACAGTCAAACTTTGAGATTTTTGGTCAACATCAAGATTTTGAAGTCACATTCATCATTTGATCAAAGGTTGATCATGATTCATCAAGAAAACTCAAGATTCATCAAAAGTTAAAAGTTACCAACTTAGGGTTTTCTTAAGGAGAAGTCAACTGAACTTTAACCAAGCATAACTTTCACATGCTTCATGAGATTTTTCTCAACCAAAGCTCATGTTGAAGGAAATTCAATTCTCAACAACTTTGTCTCACTAAGCTCAATTCCAAAAAATGCTTCATTTGAGAGATATGAGTCAATACATTATAGATCATTTCAAAAGTCAACAAAAAGACACTTTTTGTCAAAGCAATTTACTTCAAGATAAAGTATTAAAATGAAATAATGACCAACATAGAGATTGTATAGGATATCCTGAGCTTTCCAAAAAGTCTAAGATCACATTCATATGATAAAAATTGAGAGAGTTATGATTGCTGCAAGTTGGGCAATTTTGAGAAAATGCATGAAACCCAAATTGATCAAACTTGAATATTTGGGCTAGTGGGCTTATGTTTCAAGGTCCAAACGTGTATTAGGCCTCATAGTGAACCTCTCAAACTATTCGTACACCCCTTTGAATTTTATTCCATTTATATTTTATTTTATTTATTTAAATTCAAAATAAATTAAATAAAATCAAGGCTTTCGTGCAAAGGTCCAAGCCCACTTCTTTTGACCTAATTTTCTCCTACAGATATCCTCATTCAGACAACAACATAAGGACACGAAAAACCTTGCAAAAAACCATATTACAAAACTTCAAAAAATATTCAAAACTAGGGCAAACTTCAAACCCTAGTTACAGCCTCTCTCCAAGCTAGCCAATCATCCAAATCGATCCCTGGAGCATTGTAGGGTAAGAATGGATCAATCTTGAGGATCCAAAGGGGTTAGAACATACAACCATGCACCACCTATTTTTGTCTTTTGCATGAAATTCATATTGTCATTTTTATTTTGTTTTGATATATACTACATCACTAATGTTCTTTTGAGATGTCAATAGGCAGGTTTGAACCATCAGATGGCCCCCATAATGCCCGGAGGGAAGGTTGCCATGTTTAAACCATTTTAGGTTATTTGTTTCATATCTCTTTGTATAGGGAGAATCAGCCAAAACCAAGGGCCCCATTGAATTCGCAAGGCCTAAACTAGGAGGGTAGGGTACCTCGGAATCATTGAAGTTTGCTATTTTGCAGGAACAAAAAATGTGCTCACTGGAGAAGAAGACCGGAGCTAGGGCTTCGACGCCTCTCCGTCCCAGTGATTTTGTTTATTAAATGTTTAATTGTATTCATTAATGTACCAGATTAAACGGCCACTCCAATGGCAAGCGCGCATGATAAGGCATTGGTATAGGAGGGCGCGGGTTTGATCCCTGCCTTTTGACATTTTTTCACATTTTCCAATGTTTTGTAGGTTTTGTTATATTTTTGCGTTATACTTATCCTCCTAACACCATTGCATGCCTGGTGCTGTGGTAAGCTATGCAGTGGAAAAAGGCAAAGGTCGTGGGTTCAACACCCACCCCTGGCATTTGTTTTCTATTTTGGTTTCTAACCCTTTTTTACATTGATTTTTCTTTCCTTATTTTATTTTTTTGGCAAACTTAAATCCTTTTTAATTAATTAACAAAAACATATTTTTCTTTAACCATAGAAACAATTATGTTTAGGTTTTTTTTATTAATCTTTTAAAAAGTAGGAGCCAAATCCTCCCAGTTTCGGACATTGATTCCCTCCAATTGGTAGAACCATTCAAGATGAGTCCCTGACAGGTTGTCTTGAAAGAAGTGAACCCACAAGTTTCTATCAACGATGTGGGGCTGGATCTTTCTTACATAGGAACAGAGATGGAGCTTTGGGCAAGACACCCCATCGTACTTTGCGAAAACTGGAGCCTTAAATTTCTGCGGGATGACCACTCCCGACACCAATCCTAGTTCTTCGAAGTCCAACCCAGGTATTCTCTGAACTTCCATAGTGCTCAGCTGATCTTCTAACTATTTGTATCTATCCTCAATGGGAGGATATTTCTCACCATTATAGTCGGTATCATTGTCAGAGACTTTAGGACTGGGGTCCTCTTCCCTTGTCCGCCTCTCTTAATTCTCCCCCTCTTTGGACGAGGAGGTCAGATCAACTGATTGCTTTAGTGACCCCCGAAATCTTCTTCCCATATTGAGGGCACAAATGAGCTTCTTCTTCTTCTCTTTCAGGATGAGGGTCTTCAAATCCTCCTGCCCTTTTTCCAGAGTTATGAACATCTGTTGAAATTGGGCATTTCGTGCCTGAAGATCTTTGATGCTTTGTTCAGAAGACATTTCTGCTGAAATAAACAGCGAAGGAGATGAGAATCCTGTAATGGTACCTGCTCATGCAATGTCATGGATGGTATGCATATGCAATGATTTCAAGTATTCTTAAGAGCTCAAATTTGCTTAACCAAAAAGAAACACGTGTTAGTTGTATTAATGAGTTTGAATTGTTACATATAATGCCCTTTAGGCTTACAGTTTAAACAAAACAAAACTTAAAGCAAAAAGAAACTAGTTTTCCCAGGAGCGCATCCTCTTTGGTGCAATGTAGGTGTTTATGTTCCTTTCTTCATGAAGTAGCCTAGTGAGCTCTAAGACATTCTTCTCGCTGGCATAAAACTGAGCTTCAAACGTGTCTCACTCCTCTTTAAGTTGAACCCAAGACTTCTGCAACTCCTCGTGATCGGTTGGCATGTTAGGATGATGAACAAAGGAAGTTGTATCTCCCTCAACAATAGGTTCCACAATTATTGGTAGGACAGCAGGGTAAGGCATCATAAGATTTTGAGTGCGGGCTCGTACCCATCGGAGATAGGGCTCAAGAGGGATGGAATTCTTGTGCCCCAGTGTCTTGCTATCAATTTTATGTACCATTCCCCAAGCTTTTATGAACCTTTTACGGTATTCCTGAGCATCATTCTTATAGTTGAAGGCAATTCCTTGGATAAGCGTATAATGTGGACCATCTCTTCTCGCATAACCAAACTGACGCAAGGCAAAACAAGGGTTGTAAGTGATTCCCCCCTAATGCCTAAGAGAGGGACATTAGGGAATTCACCACAGCGATCGATGATGGTAACATCTTTCGAGAACCGTGAACACCAATGAATGTCTGCATGCTTAAGGGACATCAACCTACGACACCATTTCAAACCCTGTTCATTCTTCAAGACAGACCTGGGTAGGTGTGAAATAAACCACCTAGACAATAGAGGAGTGCAACACAAGAGGGTCCCCCTTACTTTAGAGTGCGAGCATGTAGAGAGTGTAGAATATCCCCGAGTAATGTAGGCACTGGATTATGAGACATAAAAACCTTAATAGTGTTCACATCTACGAGTTACTCCGCATTAGGGAAAAGTACCGTCCCGTAACGAGAAGTTCCAGCACCTCTTCGAAAGCTTGTAATTATAGAGTATCCAAAAAATGGTAAGCCTTCTCAAATAGAAACTTAACCGGAACTCCTTGGACACTCCCTCTAGTCTCCAAATTTGTCACTATGTCAGTCCGTTGTAAGGACAAAGCTCTAGCAATCTCTTCAGGCTTTAGATTTTCTTCAGTACCGTTGAAAGGTAACTGGTCAATAATAGGTACCCCGAACAATTGAGAAAATTCCTCCGTAGTAGGTACTAGCTGGTAATCCGAGAAGGTGAAACAATGGTGCACAGGATCGAAGAACTGGAACAACACTTTTAATAATTCTTCATCAGGTTTTACAGTGATCAAATTGAGCAACTGACCATGCTTTTTAGTGAAATGAGAACTTTCAAGAACCCTTAATGCCAGGTCCTTTAGTTGGAGAGACACTTTCACAATGTTAATATGTATAGTGTTCCTACGGACGGATGCCATGTCCTACAAAACAGAGAAAAAATGGGCCCTAGGAAATCCTTGAAATGGTTAGTCATGATATGCCATGCTTTAAGATGTTATGATTATGTTAAAAAAAATCACAGGTATAGCAATCAACAAACAAGTCACACTAAGTCCTTAGGTTTAAGGCATGCATGAGTTTTAAGTTCATACCCTCTTGAAGTTGGATTGGTTCAACCTATCCTATAAATAGTAACCGGGTTCTAAGGGATATCAATATCACCGATATTTCCCCCAACTTTGTTCAATAGGCGATTGACTCGCAACCAAACAAAGCTCAAGACTCAAACCTCAATGAATGAAGCATCGAGTGTCTGTTGACCTTTGGAATACACCAAGGTCGGCCACCTCGCTACGTCTTACTGGCCAAGTTGTGCAATTAAAGGTTCTAAGGTTAGTTGATGCTTCACGACACCACGCAGCGGCCTCGTACTCTCCATGATTGACTCAAGGGTTACCGGTACCAACCAAAGTGCCACATCAACATAGCTACTGCTTCAACCGTGTCGGTATACCCCGCACAGTTCCCTCACAATTTATTGCTAATTACCTAAAAGGTGTTCCCCAAATCTGGGTGTAGGAGTTTTTAACAGTAACCCAAACAAGGACCTAAAACGTAAAGCATGCAAGTTAAACAATGAAAGCAAATAGATGTGATCTAGCCCTAAAGTAACCCCACTTTAAAAAATCCCCAGCAGAGTCGCCAGTTCTGTGATACGGTGGGAGAACTGACTTTTGTTTTGCGTTTGATCGCAAATGTTGTGGATAGAAAGAGTCGCCACCGACTTTTGTTTTATCCAATAAGGAAAGGCTGAAAAGAACAGGAAAGACCTTTAGAGATGTTTTCTTGAGTTCGGGGGGTAGTTTATGAAAAGGGAAGGTGTTAGTATCCCTTTCTGAAGATGTGAAAAACACAAGAAGGGGGGTTGAATTGTTAAAACTTAAATCAAATGCTTAGACAACACTGTATTTTTATCCTAGTTCGTTTGATCTCAAACTACTCCAGTCCACCCGTCAAGGTGATTTCGCCTCTCTCCAACGAGGTCTTAATCCACTATATTCAAAGGATTACACAACTACTTTAACAACTATTAAAGCCTTCTTGAGTATAACCACAGACCGGTTTATCTCAAGGAAATCTCTTACAAACAAATTTAACAATGATGTGTGTTAATGTTTTCTAACAAAACAATATATCACAACTGTGATAATTACACAATTTTAAGCTTGGAATAAGAATGAATTTGCTAAAGCGTTTGAGTAAGCTTGGTGTTGAAGGCTTGGCAAATTATGAGTGCGTGCGTTTTCATAGGCGTGTGTCTTTTCTCACACAGACTTGTATATATAGTCAAGGCAAAGATACGTTGTCCATAAAGCACTTTCAATGATAATAACGCTCTTTCCATTTTGAGAAGATCTTGTCTTGAATAAAGCCGTTGGTAATTAATTCTGTCTTGAATGCATAGTAACGCTTCAGAGTCTTCTGCTACAACTTATGATGACGCTTGAGTGCTGATGACTTGGTAAAGATCTTGATCAGAGTCAGAGTGTATATGTTTATATGCATATTCTGGTCATCAAGCTTCAGCATATGATCTGGTAGTTTCAGCGTGTAGCACATGTTGGTGATCTTCTGATGCTGATACATTACTGATCTTCTGATGCTGATTCCATCAGAACTTTTGTATATACAAAACATAATTTTAAGAAGCATATTTGTCTTATATATAAATCTTACAATTTATTTATTCTTGTATTTTTTTATCATCAAAACTCTAATTAAGGGTTGTAGAATCAAACTATGTTCTAACAATCTCCCACTTTTTGATGAGGATAAAAACCAGATTTTTCAATTAAAAATAAATAAAAAGTATAGATTTAAGAAGTGAAAACTCCCCCTGAGTTTATTACTTCCCTTTAATTCCATGAGACTTTGAGCATCAGAACTTTACTGGATCAGAGCTCATCAGATTCATCAGAGTTTTGTACCTGTAAGCTTTTCAGGAGAAATAAATTTAAATAGATCAGAATGTTTGAGACTTATGTCTCAGTAATCCGTTATTGAAAAATATCATTCTTTCTCCCCCTTTTTGTCTGTTATCAAAAAGAACAAATAATCAGAGTCAAAATGCGTTTATATTAAAAAATAGAAGCAATGATAAGTTCAGAACAATGTAATAATATTACAGACAAACATGTTAAAAAAAACACGGAAAACACAAGAAAATTCTAAGAGGGAGGTGGAAGATGTGTGAACAGAGCTTCCAATTTGCTCTTGATTTGGGTGTTGGTTTCCTGTTGCTGAGTTAACATGTTCGCGATTGCATCAATTTTGTTGTCCTGCTTATCCATTCTTTCCTTCATCAGCATATCAGATCTTTTCAGATCTTCTAGAGTCTGCCTGTCAAGGAATGAAGCTTGAGAATCTTCAGAAATAGGATGCTTCTCAGAGCTTTCTACAATATCTTTTTCTTGAACCATGTCTTCAGCTAGAATCATCTGCTCTTGAGTATCAGGTTGAACCTTGGATGCTGGATGGTGTTCAGACCAGGGAGCAATGTCCAGAGGGAGAACTTCTTCCTTAAGCAGCTTGCTCAGAACTAGACCTTCAATTTCTTTCAGCAGAGTGCTAAAGTTCTGTTGAGCTTGTCCGTAGCTCTGTTCTTGCAACTTAAAGGTTTCAGAGC
Source organism: Vicia faba (assembly GCA_948472305.1). NCBI lineage: Eukaryota > Viridiplantae > Streptophyta > Magnoliopsida > Fabales > Fabaceae > Vicia > Vicia faba. Next base: position 325,318,153 of record OX451737.1, on the reverse strand, counting down.
ATACCCATCTTCTGAACTTTGTCCAAAGGTAGTCTGATGTAGCAGGATCAACCAGCTCAAGACTAGCTTGTTTCAGAGAAGTGATCCACTTCTGTACTTCTGTTTTAAAGTTAAATATGCTGGTACCAACATCTGGATGTTTCGGTTTTGGGATAGCTGTTTTGTTGGTTATGGCAGCAAGACGTTCAAAAACTGTTAAATTAATGACAGTCTTGCTGTGGTCATCTGAATTGTTCTTTGGTGAGGGAGTGGGAGAGTCAGGAATTATTATTGGACTTGATGGGGAGTTTGGTGGAGTTAATTCTAGTGAAGAGGGAAGTTGGGGAATGTTCACAATGGTGCCAAAGGGCATATGAATGGCCAGAGGTTGTGTGATTCCAGGAATGGGAATGGTATCAGAATCAACAATTTGATTCTGAGGTTCTGGTTCAGGGGATTCAGAGGGTTGAGTCTCAGAAGTTTGAATCTCAGGTTGTGGAGAGGGTGGATTAATTTCTGGTTGAGGAGATGAAGGTAGTGGGATATCTGGTTCTGGAGAGAGGGGAATATCTGGTTGTGGTGAAAGGGGAATTTCTGGTTGTGCTTCTGTTGGTTCAGGGTTTGGATTTTCTGGTATGGGAGCAAAAGTGTGTTGGTCTATATCAGATAGAACTTTTGCAAGTTCTTGTTCTGGTATGGCTTCAGTATTTGGATTTTGTGGTTGGGAGCGAGATCTTCTAAGAGTTAATGATTCAGAGGGATCAAAATCAATGTCAAAATCATCAAAAGTTTGTGGTGTTGGGTTTTCAGATGGAGTGGAAATTGGGATAGATGTTGATACAACAATTGAATCTAAAACAGTTACAGAAGAAGGATTACCTCTCTTTTTAGGAGTCTGCTGGGATGATCCTTCTGCTACAGCTTTCCTTTTCTTTGTTTTCTTCAGTACAACTTCTGGAGCCTTCTGCTGCAGATCCTGAATGTTCATATTAGGTGTTGTGCCATCCGCCTTGCAAGCATCCAGATATCTTAGAATTATATCTGGTTTAGAATCAATCTCTGAGAACAAAGGAAAGTTATCCAGAGGAACTCTTCTGCTGGAGATTGCAGCAAAAGGAGTGACGCTGGGTTCCTTCTTGATGTTCTCAATCAACTTCATTTTCTTCAGATTCTTGGCATTCAGCTGTTTGCCAACAGTAGCTTCCAGAGGGCTGATTTCCTGAGCCTCTGTCAGATGATCAATCAGCTTATTCTCTGTTAGAATATCTGATATCAGTCTTCCTAAGGGTATCCAATCCCTTTTTGTTCACTCCTCTTCTCTGGTTTTCTTAACACTTGTCTTCAGATGGTTAAACAGAAGATGAGCCAGATTTACCTTGATCCTCTGAGATATGAAATAGACGAGAAACTGCTGGTCAATATTGATGTAATCAGGAGAGCTGGTAGGCTTCCTGTGGTTTATGCATCCTAGAATGATCTTGGCCCAAATTCTGTGATGGTCTTTTAAATCCCTTATCTTGCTGGAGGGAATCCCCAGAGTGAAGATTTCCCTTGCAATTAGGGCAGCATCAGCGCATCTTTCTTCCATGTCAATGCAACGAACACCACCACCACTGTAGCCTATTAAACGTGCAATGAGGTCCTCATTAATAACAATCTTCTTCCCCATGATGTATGAAGTGACTTGATGGTTGGAAGAAGAAGCATGAATCCAAAATTCCTTTACCAAAATTGGGAATGTTGGACCCACCAGTCTGTCAAAGTACTTTTCCCAGCCTTGAGCCTTAACCTCTTCAGAGAGATCAAACCCATTCTCTTGAAGGCTGTTGAAATCCACGATCAATTCTGACAGAACTTCAAGATTTTTGATAGGTGTGAGAAGCGTTCTGTAGGGTTCTTCGTATTGTTCAGTGGAGTCTGATTTCTGAGCACTTGAGGTAGGAATGCTTGAGGAAGCCATGTTCACATGAAGGTTTTTGAGAGAAGATGAAAGGGTTTTTGAGAAAGTATGTAAGCTGAAATCAGAAATATTGAGAGAAAATGAAAGTGAAGGTAAAAGAGTGTTAATGGTGTGAAGTGTGTTTAAATAGATTTCTAAAAAAATTTGAAAACATAAACAGCAAGAGAGAGAGAAATTAATAATGATTATTAGCATTTAATGATAGCTGATTTTAGGGGATTCAGAAAGATATTTGGAACGGTTACCCATGACATGTGTCTCAATGCATCCAATCAGCGCTTTTGCCATTTTAGAAACGTGAACGCGTGTTCAGCCTCAAAAAATAGCTGATGACTGGATGACACTTGTTTGCTTGAGTGAACAGCACATTTCTATCCTTGAAATGAAGCGTTCAGATCTTCATGGATAGATTCTGATACAATCTGTATTTCTAAAGATCTGAAGAAAGATTGATCAGTAGTTCACAGAAAAATAAACAAAGTTCTGAAGGTTAAGATATAGAATCAAAACAATTTCATTCTGGGCAAAGCTTCATGCTGAGATGTTTCAGAATGAAGTTGAACCTATCTTCAGAAAGAGGTTTTGTAAAGATATCAGCCCATTGATGGTCTGTGTTAATAAATTTTAAATTTTAAATCCCTTTCTGAATATAGTCCCTAATAAAATGATGTTTTATTTCTATATGCTTAGCCCTAGAATGCAAAATAGGATTTTTGCTAAGACAAATAGCAGAAGAATTGTCACAGAGGATAGGAATGTTACTCTCAAATATCTGAAAGTCCTCAAGTTGACTTTTCATCCAGAGAATTTGTGTGCTGCATCCAACTACTGCTATGTATTCAACTTCTACTGTTGATAGAGCAATTGTGGACTGTCTTTTGCTAGACCATGAGATCAGATTTTCTCCCAGAAACTGGCAGCTTCCAGAAGTGCTTTTACGTTCTACTCTGTCTCCAGCGAAATCAGCATCACAGTATCCTACTAAGCTGTAATCACTTGATTTTCTATAAAATAAACCCAGATTAGTAGTACCTTTCAGATACTTGAAAATTCGCTTAACTGCTGTTAAGTGAGATTCTCTAGGATCTGATTGGAATCTAGCACAAATGCAAACACTTAATAAAATGTCAGGCCTTGAAGCCGTCAGATATAGAAGAGAACCAATCATACCTCTGTAGACCTTCTGTTCTACCTTTTTACTTACCTCTTCTCTTTCCAGAATGCACGTGGGATGTATTGGAATCTTTGATGGCTTACATTCTGAGAGATCAAATTTCTTCAGAAGTTCTCTGACATATTTGCTCTGATGAATGTAAGTTCCTTCTGGGGTTTGATTAATCTGAATTCCCAGAAAGAATTTCAGTTCCCCCATTAGGCTCATCTCAAATTCTGCCTGCATACATTTAGCAAACTTTCTTCCCAGAGAGGGTTTAGTAGATCCAAATATGATGTCATCAACATAAATCTGACATACTAAAATGTCATTCTTAACTGTCTTACAGAATAAGGTTGTGTCCACTTTCCCTCTGGTGAATTCCTTTTCTAACAGGAAGTTACTTAGTCTTTCATACCAAGCTCTGGGAGCTTGTTTCAGACCATAGAGTGACTTCTTTAGTTTGAAAACATATTCTGGATTTTTGGAACTTTCAAAACCAGGGGGTTGGTGCACATATACCTCTTCTTCTATATAGCCATTTAAGAATGCACTCTTAACATCCATCTGATACAGAGTGATGCCTTTATTAACAACAAATGAAATTAAGAGTCTGATAGATTCTAACCTGGAGACTGGAGCAAAGGTTTCTGTATAGTCTATTCCCTCTTGCTGACTATAACCTTGTGCTACCAGTCGTGCTTTGTTTCTGATGACTTCACCTTGTTCATTCAGTTTGTTTCTGAACACCCACTTTGTTCCAATGGCGTTGAATCCTTTTGGTTTGGGAACTAGATCCCATACGTCATTTCTTGTGAATTGGTTTAGCTCTTCTTACATTGCTAGAATCCAGTCATTGTCCAGAAGTGCTTCATCAATTGTTGTTGGTTCAATTAGAGAAACCAGTCCCATAAGGGATTCTTCAGAGTTTCTCAAGTTAGATCTTGTTCTGATTGGATCTTCCTTTCTTCCTAAGATTGTTTCTTCTCGGTGATCCATGCTGCTTCTGGATAGTCTTTTCTGGAGTTGATCAACAGAAGGTGCTGGATTGCTTGCAGTGCCTCTTTCTGATGTTGAGGGAGTGTCTCTGTTAAGAGCTTCTGATGATTTGTCTTCAGTACCTGTGAGTTCAACTTCCATACCTGCAAGGAATTCATTCTGCTTTGACTTTTGAGAGTCAAGCTTATCATCAGAACGAACACTGATTGACTCTTCCACAATCTGTGTTTCTGTATTGTATACTCTGTACCCTCTTGAGCGTTTAGAATATCCCAACATAATACACTTTTGTGCTTTAGAGTCAAACTTGTTCAAATAATTTTTTGTATTCAGAATAAAACATGTACATCCAAATGGATGAAAATAGGAAATGTTGGGCTTTTTGTTCTTCCACAATTCATATGGAGTCTTTTCCAGAATAGGTCTTATGGAGATTCTATCCTGAATGTAACACGCTGTGTTTATTGCCTCTGCCCAGAAGATCTTAGCAACGTTAGTCTCGTTGATCATGGTTCTGGCCATTTCTTGCAATGTTCTGTTCTTTCGTTCTACAACTCCATTTTGCTGGGGAGTTCTAGGACAAGAGAAATCATGCAGAATGCCTTTGTCATTAAAGAATGACTCAAAATCTTTGTTTTCAAATTCTCCACCATGATCACTTCTGACTTTGATGATTCTAAGATCCTTTTCATTCTGAACTTGGTTGCAGAAGGTAACAAACACAGAGTGTGACTCGTCCTTGTGCTTTAAGAACTTTACCCATGTCCATCTGCTATAGTCATCTACGATTACTAACCCATACTTCTTTCCACTGACTGAAGCAGTTTTAGCTGGTCCAAATAAGTTAATGTGCAGAAGTTCTAATGGCTTGGAGGTGGAAACAATGTTTTTGGATTTAAAAGCTGGTTTTGCAAACTTGCCTTTCTGACATGCTTCACACAGAGCATCTGAATTGAACTTCAGGTTAGGAAGTCCTCTGACCAGATTGAGTTTGTTAATCTGAGATATTCTTCTCATACTAACATGTCCCAATCTTCTGTGCCAGATCCATTGCTCGTTGTTAACAGACAGAAGACACTTTACATTCTGACTTTTTAGTTCAGAAAGTTTTATTTTATAAATGTTGTTTTTCCTCTTTCCATTAAATAGGATAGTCCCATCTTTCTGACTAACAACTTTGCATGAATTTTGATTGAAGATTATATCATAACCATTATCACTTAATTGACTTATGGATAACAGATTATGCACTAATCCATCTACTAATAAAACATTACTTATAGAGGGAAGATTTCCATTACCTACTATCCCAGAGCCAATGATCTTTCCTCTCTGATTGCCTCCAAAGCCTACGTGGCCTCCAGGCTTAAGTTCCAGGCTTTGGAACATATGCCTTCTTCCCATCATGTGTCGTGAGCAGCCAGAGTCCAAGTACCATGATTGGTGTTTTTGCTTTGTTGCTAAAGATATCTTCCACATGTATTATTTTATCCTTAGGTACCCATATTTTCTTGGGTCCTGATTTGTTAGTTTTACCAAAACTCTGGTTGAATTTTGGTTTGACAGAGTAATCACTACTAGTATATTTTATGTCATGTGTGTGCCCATATATAAAGTGTGAATCAAGTGGAGTACGTTTTATAACTAAATCCATGTCATTTTTTGGTGTAGGTACCTTACCTTGATATCCTATCCCTTTTCTGCCATTTCTGCTAACTCCATAGATCATTGAAGCCATTTTGCTTCTGTCTATGTTTTTAGCTAGAAACTTCTGAAAGTTGTGATCATACTCCTTGATGATCTCATCAGCATTGCTGGGAGTTTCAAGGATTGTTTCCTTCTGAGAGTTTTGCAATTGGTTTTCTAATTTTGAAATTTTTTCTTTTAACTCAGAATTCTCCAATTTGAGACTCTCAGTCTTATCAGAGTCAGAGGCAAGATTCCTTTTCAGGTTTCTGAATTTGACTCTGATCTGCTGATATCTTTCCAGAATTTCATTAAGGCTTTCAGCTAGTTCAGCCTTAGTAAAGTTTATAGTAAAGTCAGGGAATACCTCTTCTGTATCTGATTCAGATTCTGACTCAGAAGCTTCACTATCTTCTGTTATGTTTGCCATGAGAGCTATGTTTGCTCTTTCATCATCTGATTCTGAGTCAGCTTCAGATGTGTCAGAATCATCCCATGTAGCCATGAGACTTTTCTTCTTTTCCTTGCCAAACTTCTTTTTGGGCTTTTCCTTCTGAAGCTTTGGGCAATCACTTTTGTAGTGCCCTTGCTCGTTACATTCATAGCAGATGATGTCTTTGTTATTTGGCTTTCTGTTTCCTGAAGAGCCTTCAGATCTTCTATGTCCAGAGGAGGATTCTGATCTTCTGTATCTGGAGAAAGAGTCATTCTGATTTTCTGATCTTCTGGGATTCCTGAACTTCCTTTTCCTCTGTTTCCACAATTGATTCACCCTTCTGGAGAGGAGAGATAATTCATCTTCTTCTGATGAGGACCCATCAGAGGTTTCTTCCACAGCCTGCAAAACTTTGGAGTAAGATTTTCTGTTAGATTTTAAAGCTAATGGCTTACCTTGCTTTTAAGGTTCATCTGCTTCTAGCTCTATCTCGTGACTACTGAGGGAGCTGACAAGTTCCTCCAGAGAGATTTTGTTGAGATCCTTGGCTAGGTTAAGCGCTCTGACCATTGGCCTCCATTGTTTTGGCAAGCTTCTGGTGATCTTCTTAACGTGATCAGCAGTAGAATACCCTTTGTCAAGAACTTTTAGACCAGCAACAAGTATTTGAAATCTTGAAAACATAGTTTCTATTGATTCACTCTCTTCCATCTTGAATGTCTCATACTTCTGAATGAGTGCAAGGGCTTTGGTTTCTTTTACTTGAATGTTGCCTTCATGCGTCATTCTCAGAGAGTCAAACATATTCTTTGCAGTGTCTCTGTTTGATATTATCTCATATTCTGAATAGGAGATGGCGTTGAGAAGAATTGTTCTGGCCTTGTGATGATTTCTGAACTCACGCTTTTGCTGATCAGACATTGTTTTCCTGTCAATCTTCTGACCACTTCCATCCACTGGGTGCGTGTATCCATCAGTCACCATGACCCACAGATCAGCATCATGGGCCAGAAAGAAACTCTCAATTCTGTCTTTCCAGTAGTCAAAGTTCTCTCCATCAAAGACTGGAGGTTTTCCACTGAACCTGTCTCTTTCTTCATTGTTGTCATTGCTGATGTTTTGATTTGGTCCTGCCATTGTGTTTTTCTGACGCTGGATCTTGTACTGACACGGTTAAGTGTTTTAAGCTCAGAACCAGGCGCTCTGATACCAATTGAAGATGTGAAAAACATAAGAAGGGGGGTTGAATTGTTAAAACTTAAATCAAATTCTTAGACAACACTGTATTTTTATCCTGGTTCGTTTGATCTCAAACTACTCCAGTCCACCCGTCAAGGTGATTTCGCCTCTCTCCAACAAGGTCTTAATCCACTATATTCAAAGGATTACACAACTACTTTAACAACTGTTAAAGCCTTCTTGAGTATAACCACGGACCGGTTTATCTCAAGGAAATCTCTTAAAAACAAATTGAACAATGATGTGTGTTAATGTTTTCTAACAAAACAATATATCACAACTGTGATAATTACACAATTTTAAGCTTGGAATAAGAATGAATTTGCTAAAGCATTTGACTAAGGTTGGTGTTGAAGGCTTGGCAAATTATGAGTGCATGCGTTTTCGTAGGCGTGTGTCTTTTCTCACACAGACTTGTATATATAGCCAAGGCAAAGATACGTTGTCCATAAAGCACTTTCAATGATAATAACGCTCTTTCCATTTTGAGAAGATCTTGTCTTAAATAAAGCCGTTGGTAATTAATTCTGTCTTGAATGCATAGTAACGCTTCAGAGTCTTCTGCTACAACTTATGATGACGCTTCTGAGTGCTGATGACTTGGTAAAGATCTTGATCAGAGTCAGAGTGTATATGTTTATACGCAAATTCTGGTCATCAAGCTTCAGCGTATGATCTGGTAGTTTCAGCGTGTAACACATGTTGCTGATCTTCTGATGCTGATACATTACTGATCTTCTGATGCTGATTCCACCAGAACTTCTGTATATACAAAACATAATTTTAAGAAGCATATTTGTCTTATATATAAATCTTACAATTTATTTATTCTTGTATTTTGTTATCATCAAAACTCTAATTAAGGGTTGTAGAATAAAACTATGTTCTAACACTTTCATCCATGGTTTTCCATGGGCTCTTAGTTGCTTTCTAGTTCACTTGCTTTTGTTCGAAAGTGTTCTTGTGGTGTGGGTTTGAAAGTATTTTGAAAACGTCTTTGTAATGGTTCTCGTCTCTATAAGAACGCGTACAAAGTGTTTGTTTGGAAAATAGTTCAAAGATGTGTTTGTGAAATGTGTTCTTTGAAAGTGATTTTAAAAAAGGTGTCTTTGTAACGGTTCTCGTTTCTATAAGAACGCGTACAAAGTGTTGTCTTCGAAAATGTTTCAAAATGAGAGTGTTGGGGTATAAAATGTTTTTTATGAGAAATCAAGCAACTAGGAGCGAATCTACCTACCCAAAAGGTCTTCGTTGTTCTTTTCCTCCTCCTTTAGATGTTGCTATCTTACCATTGATTTGGTAAGAAGCCCCATCGTTGGATGTTAAGGGACGGGTGTTGGGATGTTTGTATAGTCATAGAAGGCAACCTATGAGACGTTTTAGCAATGTAATTTAGGGGCTAGATCATTTATCGAAGGCAACATTGAGGGTCATCGAGGGACTACGATCTTTTATCGAGTGTCTTTTATAAAACGCCCATGTTTGAGGGACATGACTATTTTTCTGATAGGCCACAAAGTGGGATTACCCTAAGGGTGCTAGTGTGCAAGTGTGTTTGATTGCATGCATTTTAGTCTTGTTTAGGGTAATATACTTGTCGATTTCATATCTTGCCATACACACCCTAATTACTAACAATATATGAAAGCAATAAAAGTGTGGAAAGTAAAGATTCTACGCTATTACAATCATTAGGGGATGGGGTGTACAAATTTACAAATGGGAGTTGCAAGAAAATAAATCCTAATTATCTATTACAACCATATTGAAATAATAATGCAATAAAGAGAAAGGACTTTGTTTAAAAAATGGTTTTTTCTCTTAATGAATAAAAAAAATAAATGAATTAGCTAGTAAAAAGAAAATATTTTTATGCCTTCTTTATATCGATAAAAAGAATATTAACATAGAAAGTGATAAAAAGGAAAATAAAAGAGATATAGAATCAGCGTGCTGCTGCAAGCAAAACAAAAGGGATCAGAAGTTCTGATGCCAAGAGTGTTATGACTCAGAAAGAAACGTCAGTGGGCATCAGAAGTTCTGGATTGATACATTTTGAGGTCCTGCAAGAAACTTTAGAGGGAAAACACAAGTTCTGGGTTGTTACGTGTTGAAGTTCTAAATGTGAGAGCAGTGAGAAAACCTTAGAAGCTCTGTACGTGTTAAAATAGTGGGGAGAACTCAGAAGTTATGTATTGTACTAAGACAGTGAGTGAACATCAACAGTTCAGTGCGTTATCAGCATGTGAGAATCAGAATTTCTAAGTGTTAAAACAGTGAGTGGAAACATCAGAAGTTCAGTGTATTTAACAATAAGGAGGACTCAGAAGTTTTGTGTTGTGCTAAAACAGTGAGAGAATCATAGAAGTTCTGTGTGTTAAAAGGGTGAGTAAAAAACAGAAGTTCTGTGTGTTAAAATGGTGAGTGAAAAACAGAAGTTCTGTGTTACATTTCAACTCTTTTATCATATTAATCAACACATAAGCAATTTATTCAGTTTTTAACAAACAACAAATCAGAAGGATAAAAGCACAACAATTAATAGAAGTTCTAATCCTAATCCTGAGCCTGGCCTTAATCAAGAAGTTCTGATCCACAGTTTATCTACTTATGCAATGATATGGACAACAATAATATTGTGATATTTACATATTAATGATATTCTGAATGAAAATATGCGAAGTCATAAAGACTTACCTTGAACCTGGTGCGTGTTCTTGGGACTTGAACTGCTGCCTTCAGATGTTCTGGAGTCAGCAAGAGTAACAGAAGAGAAAATGCTAAGTTCTTTTGATTCAAAGGGAAGAAGAAAGGTTTGGATTATTGTTTGGGATTTCTGGATTTTCACGAAGGTTTCACATCTTTCTTTTCTCTTTTTTTTTTACAATTCTCTCTCTCCAAAAACCAACCTCTTGAACGTGTGAAGGATCCAATTATTTATAGATTGTTTTGCTGTGGTTTTGGGGGGAAAACAAATAGGATTTAAACCCTTTTGGTATACTGTTCCATTGCTTTTTAATCACAGTTTTTGTATGCTAATTTGGTGTAAATATAGGGTTTGAGAAAAATGCAGGCGTGGACTAGATCAGTAGCAATTTGGAGTGTTGTGGCAGCTGGTTGCAGGACTGTGGCATAGCAGTGCAGCAGGCTTTCAAACAAGATTTTTTTTGGGCTTTGTGATGTTCTGATCGAAGAAGACCAGAATGAAACTCGAAGGGTGATACTCTGATCGAAGCATACGCTGAAGAGTCATGTTCTGATTGAAGAACTATGTTCTGAACCATGTTTTCAACTTCTGACTGCACTTGCGTGGAGGCTGGCTCAGAAGTTCTGAAGTATCATATTCTCTTAACACTTAGAAAATTTTCTAAATGTTTAGAAATTTGACTTTTTCAAAGTAAATTCTGACTTCTGATTTTTGATGAACCAATTTCATGTCTTGATGAAATATAATTGTTGAAACTTGATTTTTGATCTACAAGTCAAAGTTTGACTTTTCAGTGTGCTTTTGACCATTTTGCCCTTGTGAATGATTTTCTTGAAAAGTTGTAATTCAAGGCTTGAAATTGGATGGAAGCAAAAACTGAGGGTCCAGGATGATCTTTTGACAAATGAGAGGGAAACTTTCGGGGTACAACAGTTGCCACTGTTCAATCTTTTTAAGCCTGAGGATGTAGATTGGCTGGTCTGCCTTTCGTGATCTGAAGGTGGAAGATGATTGAACACTAGAGTGCCCAGAAATTTTCACGCGCATGAAGTAATACTGATCGGTGTTGTCAAGAATAGGCTCACCAATGCCATTTGGAAGGAGACAAAAAATCATCGTAGATGGGCTTAAAGATGCCATCCAGAAAAGATTGGCCGCATAAGAGATTCTTTGGCGAGAATTCTTGTACCTGCTGTCGAGGAGGACTTCACCAGGGAATGTTGATTTATGTCCTGGGAAGTAGAGTCTTGGAGCTTCGGTTCTCCATTATTCTACTGGGGAATTAACTCTCGATTGAGGAGGTGAAAGTAGAATGTATACCTGGTCAGGGTCCAGGCTGTACAACAACTTACTGGGGAAATGTGAAATCAATTGTATCTGGTCGGGTCCAGGCCTTACAGTGTTGTAAACTGTTGTCTGGAGATAAGGGAGAAGGAACCTGGATAGTAGGGTTACTTCGAAATGAAAGCCTGGATAATAGGGCTTGTGGTAAGGAACCTGGGTAGTAGGGTTACTTTGAAATGAAAGCCTGGATAGTAGGGCTTGTGGGAAGGAACCTGGGTAGTAGGGTTACTTTGAAATGAAAGCCAGGATAGTAGGGATTGTGGGAAGGAACCTGGGTAGTAGGGTTACTTTGAAATGAAAGCCTGGATAGTAGGGTTTGTGGGAAGGAACCTGGGTAGTAGGGTTACTTTGAAATGAAAGCCTGGATAGTAGGGCTTGTGGGAAGGAACCTGGGTAGTAGGGTTACTTTTGAAATGAAAGCCTGGATAATAGGGCTTGTGGGAAGGTACCTGGGTAGTAGGGTTACTTCGAGATGAAATCCTGGATAATAGAGCTTGTGGAAAGGAACCTGGGTAGTAGGGTTACTTTGAAATGAAAGCCTCGATAGTAGGGCTTATGGGAAGGAATCTGGGTAGTAGAGTTACTTTTGAAATGAAAGCCTGGATAGTAGAGCTTGTGGGAAGGAACCTGGATCATAGGGTTACTTCGAGATGAAAGCCTGGATAGTAGGGCTTATGGGAAGTAACCTCAGTCGTAGGGTTACTTCGCTTGATCATGCAGATTAGTTGACCCGTTTAGTTTCAGGAACTGATTTTTTTCATTAGCTGCCTGCAGATATGACATGCATAACTGCTGGAATCATTGGTGATAATTGTATTTCCTGAAAAGATGACAGGGTTAATTATATGCGATGCATGAAATGCATTGTGAGATGATGTTCTCAAAATAAATGAGATTATGCTGTATGTGATATGTATGCGCATGTCATGATGTATGAGCATGGGATGTTAGTTGTGACATATCCGAGTCTGGGAAAATAAATCCCTGACTAATGCTGGAGAGTATAACATTCCTGACTGTTGTAGAGAACCGTGGTTCTTCTACTTCCATCGGGGATGGTGAACGGGAATAAATATGCTAGAGATTTTCTCTTTGTTGTTTGTGAATATTCCGCCAGGGAGAGGCTCTGTATTAGAATAGCTCTGCAGGTAAAATGATTATGTTGGAAGGTGGACTGTCGTAGCTGAAGTAATAAGCTATGTTGGGGATTGAGCTTTTGCATCCAGAGAAATAGACCCTTCTTGGGGAGATGAAAAAATTATGATGATCCGCTCGCGATTATGAAATTCGACTGGGGCATATAGGTGTCAGGCTTCTGACGGCCTTGGCTAGGGTGATTACTTCCTGTTGTACCCGAAAATTTTCCCTCTCATGTTTTCAAAGGTCTTCCCTTACATGGTTAGTCACAAACCCTTGCCTAAGGAAAAAGAAAATTTTTGAGTGGTGCTTTAAGTACCTTTCGATTGGCATTCTGAAAGACACTTCGATTGGTATTCTGAAGGAGCCTTTCAATTGACATGGATAATTCCCTTCGAGTGGCATTATGGCCAACCCTTTCGATTGACATTCCAAAAATGCTTCAACTGGCATTATGGACAAGCATTTCGATTGGCATTATGTCGAGGCCTTCGATTAGAATTCTGAAAGACCTTTTCATTTGGCACCCTGGGCCAAGCCTTTCAATTGGCATGCCAAGGGATCCTTCGATTTAGCATTGTGTCAAGGCAGCTTCGACAGGCATGGTAACCATGTCCTTCGATTGGCGTAGCAAAGGACTCTTCGATTGATATTTCAATAAATACCCTTCGATTGATATTTGGACAAGGGCCATTTGAAGAACTCCTTCCAGGCCATTCGAAAGAGGCCATCAAGAGGGCACTCAAAAAACATGTCCAGGTACACTGAACATGAGAAAATGGCATGTTTTCCTTGCAAATATGGCAAGAATTCAATTGATTGTGGATTCAATTCCTGAGTTAAAGGCCAGATTCTTGCCTTTTCTGTTCCTAACTCCACAAGAGCTGATTCGACCAGAGTGATTCTTTTCAAATCAAGCAGTCGAAGCAGAAGGAGTATCAATCAAAGGGGCTGTGACATCGAAGATGGATTAATTCGAAGTGGAGCTTAGAGCTATCGAAGAGAGTAGATTAGAAGGGAAGTGGATCTACAAAGGGCAAGTCAGCTTTCGGTTTTCATCATGTTGGAGGCCCAAACAGCTCATAACAGGCTGGCAGTAACGCATGAAAGCAGATTGGCACGTGAATGAATCAAAAATAGAAAGTCTTTATGGAGAAATCAAATCAAATTCGTGTAAAGGCATGGTGTGGACTAAAGGATGGAATTAGGCTATTTTTGGAATGATATTCAAAGTGAATCAAATCAAATATCTTCATCATAATGGGCCAAGATTTGATACACAAATATTGACCTAAATTCCTTCGTCTATATAAACCTCATGCTCACAAAGAAAAAAGGACGGGGGGAAAGACACACAAAACTCTGCAGAAACGTGAAAAACCCACGAAGACGGCCACACATACCTTGCCTCGCAAAAGCGCCAGCCTTCCCCACGAAAGTCTAGACTCCATTGCAGGAACCTTCCGTCCAAATCCAGGCGCCTCCAGTGTGTTCATACGTTTGAACCCCCCCATGGATAAAGTTTCTTTCAAAGCAGGGCCAAAAGCAGGAGTCATGCCTTTTGAATGAGAAAGCAGCTCAGGGGTGAAAAGGAATTCGCTCAATCGAAGGGACTAGGATCCAATATCACATGCCTTGTGTTTTCAATTTCTAACAAACTTCCTTGCAGAATTCTAGATCGGAGGATGTCATATCTAGATCGAACGCCCCGTACGTGCAGTCTCGTGGGCACCTTCAATCAACCCTTTGGATCGAAGGGCAACCCAAGCCCCTTCGAATCCCAGGTCCCCCAAAACTTTAATATATTTTGTTTTCAGGTAATCCCACGCAGCGTGCAAGAACGTGGTCCACCATATGCCTCAGGTACCCATGCGCCAGGTGGTTCTAGATCCAGATCCAGTGGTCCAGTTTGAGGTTCACCATGAACCTTGGTCAACAAGCGCCCAGGCAATCTGAAAGTCAACACAGGCTGGAGTACGTTTGAGCCTGTGAATTACCATTCAAACACCAAGTTTAAGCCCCAAACCCCCTCTTTGGTTTATTCTTTCACTTTTCTATATTTCTTTTTGTTTAATTTGTGTTATTTTTATTTTTTAACCAATTAACAAATTAACCTTTTTATATAAAAACCAGAAATCACAAAAAAATATTATTTTCATCATTAATTTGATTATTTTTGTAAATAAACCATTAACCAATTAATTTAGTTTTTTTAATTAGGTTTAATCTTAACATATTTTGCAATAAATAAAAATTGATTTAGAATTAGGGTTTTGATATATTTTTACCTTTCTAATTTTATTTCCTTAATTAAAATAAAACTCAAAAAAATATTTTCTTTTTTAATTAATTAATCATTAGTTAGGCTTAATTCTTAATTCAAAAAAGACCAAAAATATGGTTTATTTAATGAAAAAAAGTGTCAAAACCCTAGGACACTCCGATTCAATTTTTCTCGCGCGCATATTATTTTTTATCCATATATTGTAATTGCTCTGAGGATTTAATAGCTTTAACTTAAGATTTTATTTACCGCTTTTATTTACTTTTTCACATTTAATTTTAAGGATTTGTTTTTGGCGATGTAAATACCCGACGCCTTGTAATAGCTTAGTTTTATTTTCCGCAATTTATTTTCCGCAACCATTAACTGCTAGATGTTTGAATAATGGGCTATGCATGACAAGATTAACCTTTAATTTAAAATCAATCGTAGCTCACCATAACATGTGCAAAGATAATATAAACTGAAAAACAATACACTCGCACATGCCACTCTTAGGGTACGCCTCACTTGGCTGCCTCGAACGTGGTCATTGAGTATAGGAAGTTTTAGAGGTCGCCCTCTTGTCCAAAGATCATAAGTTGCCTCGAAACGGTTGCCTCGGAAAAATGATCTAAGACATTAGGGTTACCGTTAAGGCGTCCTAACATTGCTTTAGTGACCACATGTCCCTTAATCGAATTGACCCAAAAACTCCAACGACGATGCTACCTACTCCTCAATAGTGGGATAGCATTGTCTAAAGGACATTTGCACAGTTTAGTTCCTTTTTGAGTAGGGAGATGTTCTTAAGTACTTGCTCTTTTGAAAACAAAAACAAAACTTTTCGCACTTACACTTCTTTCAAACGAAAACTCTTTTCAAACCCACAATCAGAAAGAAAAGCAAATTTTTTGAAAACACAATGAGCAAGTACCTAAGAGTCTGTGGATAAACACAGATAGAAAGGGTGCTAACACCTTCCCTTTCTATAATCTACCTCCCGAAACCGAGAAACATCTCGAAAAGGAATTTTCTGTGCTTTTGTCCTTTCCTTGTTGGATAAAATAAAAGACGGTGGCGACTCATTCCCACTGATCACACTTCCCATTTTGAGAGAACTGATATCAATGCTTTGATTACCTCTACTCTGTGGGGAATACAGATGTCACAAGGTCACATGTACTGATGATTGTGCTCCAAAGTTGTTTCTGCCCTGGTATCTGTTGGACAGAGTAACTGTTGGGTTTGACATTTTAGTTTTTGTCCCTGTTTTTTAAGTTATGAGCAATTGTCTTTCTTTTTCCTATGCAAATATTCATGAACGATAATCATATTCAAATGCATATGTCAAGAATAAATCATTGGACGTTCTTGCAAAAACAAAACAAAAAAAGAAAAACAAATAGTTTTGTAAAAATGACTTGTATTAATTTTTGAAGTTGGCCTGTAACAGGCACTTTTGTGCAAGGAAGCTGATGCTCTAGTAAGAGAACGCCGCCGTAAAAGTGGAAGCTATACAATATTGTGTATAACGAAAAGAAAACAGCTATGTGTAACAATCCCATTGGGTTCCAACTCTGTTATTGCCCATATGTCTTCGAGCGTCTCATCACTTTGCTGCTTGTCCGAAGTTGATTAGATTGATTAATGTCGTTCGAGTTTGATAGTTGATACTGAGGTCTGGCCGCAAGGTGATCCAATGTGACATAGTGATACGCTTTTCATCCCTAACTTTTGCCTGGACTGCCCTTTCGGGTTTTCAGTCCACCGGGATACCCTTTTTTTCCCAAGCCGCCTTTTCAGGTTTTTGACTTGCCGGGTGTATAGTTTTTTTTCTTCATTTTCATCCCTTATTTTTTCCCGAACCCTTTTGGTTCGCCGCTAAGACCTTATTTTTGCCTAGGCCAGTCAACCTAACGGGTCTTTTATCATGCATAATATCTTTTCACTATGTCCGCATTGACAGGGTGAGGAAGGTCGTCACCGTCCATGGTGGTTAAAATCATGGCTCCACCCGAGAAAATGTTTTTAATCACAAATGGCCCTTCGTAGGTGGGAGTCCACTTGCCCCTGGGATCACCTTGTGGCAGTATGATGCGCTTGATTACCAAATCCCCGACTTGATATTCCTGACGTTTGACTTTTTTGTTGAAATCCTTAATCATCCGCTTTTGATACGTCTGACCATGACAGACAACAGTAAGTCTCTTCTTGTCAATTAGATTTAGTTGATCAAGTCGAGTCTGGATCCAGTCGTCTTCGTTTAAACCCGCATATTTCATAATCCTTAAAGAAGGAATCTAGAACTCAATGGGTAGGATTGCCTCCATGCCATATACCAGAGTGTAAGGTGTTACCACTGTCGATGTTCGTGCTGAGGTACGGTACCCATGCAGGGCGAATGATAGCATCTCATATCAGTCTTTGTATGTCACCGTCATCTTCTGTATAATCTTCTTGATGTTCTTGTTAGCTGCTTCAACAACGCCATTCATCTTCGGCCGGTAGGGAGAAGAGTTATGATGTTGTATCTTGAATTGCTTAGAGAGCTCAGTGATCATCATGTTATAGAGATTCGTACCATTGTCCGTGATATTTCTCTCAGGCACACCGTACCGATAGATTAGGTTATGCTTGATGAATTGCGCTACAACATTCTTGGTAACGGTAGCAAAGGAGGCAGCCTCAACCCATTTTATGAAGTAATCGATGGCCACTAGGATGAAGCGATGCCCATTGGAAGTGGTGGGCCTGATTTCTCCGATCATGTCAATGCCCCACATTGCAAAGGGCCATGGAGCCGTCAATACATTCAAAGGAACCGGAGGCACATGCACCTTATCCACATAAATTTGGCACTTATGACAGGTTCGGGAATGCTGATAACAATCTGCTTCCATAGTGGACTAGTAGTATCCTACCCATAGGATCTTTTTGGCCATGGTATGTCCACTGGAATGGGTTCCGAAGGTACCTTCATGTAGGTCTATCATATTCCTCTCTGCTTCGCTCTTGTCTACACACCACAGTAAGGTAGGGTCATGATTATGCTTGTAGAGGATTCCATTACTGAGGAAGAATTTCGCAGCAAACCTTCTCAGAAACTTCTTATCATTGACAGATGCCACTTCGGGATATTATTAAGCCTCGAGATACCTTTTTACTTTGTGAAACTAGGGTTTGTCTGCTACCTCTCCAGTATCAATCTCGCAGCAGTGTGCTGGTTCATCCAACCTTTCAATGGTGATTCAGGGAGCTTCGTTGTCCCACTTGACTTTGAACATGGAAGACATGGTGGCTAGCGCGTCCGCTAACTGATTCTTTTCTCGTGGTAAATGTTCAAAGGTACCTCCTCAAAGTGTGGGAGCAACGTCAGTACATGCTCTTTGTATGGGATGAGATTCAGATGTTTCGTATCCCATTCGCCTTTGATCTGACTTATCACTAAGGCTGAATCCCCGAAAACATTTAAGAACTTGATCCTGAGATCGATAGCGGCTTTAAGACCGATGATGCAGGCTTCATACTCTGCCATGTTGTTAGTGCAGTTAAAACATAGTCGGGCAGTGAAAGGAGTATGACAGCCCTCAGGAGATATGATTACGGTGCCAATGCCATTACCGAGTGCGTTTGAAGCTCCACCAAAAACCATAGTCCATCGGGATCCTTTCTCAGGTCCTTCATCCAGTCCATGTCCTTCGTAGTCAGTCACCAACATAATATTCTCATCCCGGAACTCAAAATTCATGGCCTAGTAGTCATCCACGGCCCGATGAGCCAAATGATCAGCCAATACACTTCCCTTGATTGCTTTCTGGGTTGTATATTATATATCGTATTCAATTAAGATTATCTGCCATCTCGCTATTCTTCCGGAGAGAGCGGACTTCTCGAAGATGTATCTGATTGGATCCATATTATATATCAACAGAGTAGTGTGGGTCAACATATATTGTCTTAGTCGGTGAGCAGCCCAAGCCAAAGCGCAACAAGTTCTCTCGAGCAGTGAGTATTGTGTCTCACAGTCGGTAAACTTTTTGCTAAGGTAGTATATTGCATGCTCTTTTCGACCAGACTCTTCATGCTGCCCCAACACACACCCCATTGATTTGTCTTATACTGTTAAGTATAATATCAAAGGTCTTCCTTCAACCGGAGGCATTAGAATTGGTGGTTCCTGAAGTTATTCCTTGATTTTTTCGAAAGCAGTCTGGCATTCGTCATTCCACTTTACCACTCGATCTTTCTTCTGAAGCTTGAAGATGGGCTCACAAGTAGCAGTCAGATGTGAAATGAATCTGGTGATATAATTCAGGCGTCCCAAGAAACCTCTAACTTCCTTCTCTGTACGGGGAGCCGATATCTCTTGTATGGCCTTTACCTTTGCGGGGTCTACCTGAATACCTTTGTCACTGATGATGAAACCCAGAAGCTTACCAGACCTTACCCCGAAGGTGCACTTGTTCAGATTCAACCTCAACTTATATATCTTCAAACTGTCGAACAACTTTTGTAGGTGGTCGAGGTGCTCTTCTTCGGTTTGAGACCTGTATATCATGTCATCAACATAAACCTCGATCTCACGGTGAATCATATCATGGAACAAAGCGACCATGGCTCGTTGATAGGTTTACCCAACATTCTTCAACCCAAAATCACCTTGTAATAGAAAGTGCCCCACTGTGTGACGGAGGTTGTCTTCTCCATATCTTCAGGAGCCATCTTGATCTGGTTATATCCAGAGAAACCATCCATGAAGGAGAAGATTTTATGCTGCGCGGTATTGTCAACCAGAACATCAATGTGAGGAAGCGGGAAGTCATCCTTGGGGCTTGCCCTATTTAGGTCTCTATAATCCACACACATCTGTACCTTTCCATCCTTCTTAGGTACTGGAACAATGTTAGCAACCCACTAGGGATAGGAGGTGACGACTAAGATCCCTGCATCGAATTGCTTCATGACCTCTGCCTTGATCTTCTCTGACATTTCAGGGTGCATACGGTGGACCTTTTGTTTAACCGGAGGACAATCCTCTTTAGTTGGCAGACGGTGCACCACGATATCAGTGTCGAAACCAGACATGCCTTCATATGACCAGGCGAATATTTCAATGTAGTCGTGCAACATCTGTATCAGTCGCTGTTTGATCTTGGTCTCCAAATTTGTGCCGATCTTGACTTCTTTTCTGTCTATCTCTGTGCCCAAGTTTATTGTCTCAACTGGCTCTTCACGAGTCTGTATAGCCCTCTCTTCCTGTTATAACAGTCTAGCAAGTTCTCCAGGCACCTCACAATCATCCTCACCTTCGTCCTCGCCTTGGTTGATCATATTTTCGAAGTCATAACTGGCAATAGCAGGATTGTTATCAATGGGATCCAGAGTGGATATGGATCTGTAGTTTGATACGTGAGTGTGTGTAATAGCATAGATGTATTGGTAAAGTAAAGGCAGAAAAGAAAAACAGAGAGCGCAAAATTTGTATGAAAATAAAGTCCGATGCTTCATTGATGATATATGAGATGACATATAATAACCCTCACAGATAGAACCATCGTTCCCCGGGTAAGTCACAAGGCCAAAAAAAGTTTAAATTGTTTGTTACAAACTCAGAAAACAAGTAAGACAATTATTGAAGAATAAAAGAAACTGGTATAAAATCTCTGGCCGTCCAATTACTCGGTCCACCATTGGTAGTTGGGTAAATCCAGCTGTCAATATCAAAGTCTTCCTCACTATCTTCAATAGAATTGTCCCCTCGATTACTGATGCGTAGGGGAGGTCCTCCAACTCGAGCGCGTCGAACAGCCCTCTGAGCCCCTGAAGTAAAGCCCAAACAAAACTTGTCAGTTTTGTGAATAAACTCAGGAAGTCGTCCCCAATTGGTACTCCTACCTTCTTCAACTATTGCTCTAGCGTCCTTGAGAGAAGTCATCTTTAGAGGAGGTTTGGTGCTGGTAGTGGTCTCTGTTGACGCCAAAATCTGGGGAACCTCTTCAAAGTTTTGACAAGGAGTCTCTATAAATTCTCCGTCCATCCCTACGTACCTGAAGGAGTTCAGGTGGCTCACCATATACTCCTCTTCGCCATGCACAGTGACTATCTTCCCCTTCACCAGATACGTCAACATTTGGTGTAGTGTAGAAGTAACAACCCCGGCTTCATGGATCCAAGGAAGACCCAAAAAACAAGAGTATGATGGCCTGATGTCCATCATATAGAAGGTGGACTTAAAAGTCTGAGATCCTACCTTGACATTGATGTCCACCTCCCCATGCACCATTCTTTTCGACCCTTCAAAGCCCTTACCATAATGTTACTGGGCTTTAGGGTCAAGCCTTCACAATCTAGTCGATCGAGAGCCTTCTTAGGCAGGACATTTAATAAAGACCCGGTATCCACCAGCACATGAGCCATAGTGGTGCCCCTGCATTCGGTTGAGACATGCAAAGCATCATTATGCTTCCTCCCTTTTGGTGTCAAGTCAGCGTCTGAAAAACCCAGCCCATTGTCAGCAGTCAAGTTGGCCATACAGTCTTTGAATTGATCGACTAAGGTTTCTTGCGGCACGTGCGTGGTCTTGAGGAACGCAATCAAAGTCTTTGCATGGGCCTCGGAACATAACAGCAAATACAACATGGATATCTTCGAGTGGTTCTTCCCCAACTGCTCGACCACATTGTAGTCACTCTTTTTGATTATTTTTAAAATTTCCTCTATCGCTTGCTTAGAGGATTCCACAACAACTTTCCTAGGTGCCTCCGTCCGGGCAGGCTCACCTACAGCTCCTTTTCCTCGAATACCATATGACTCATCGGCAGGGGTAACAACTGGAGTAAGAACAGGAATAGTAACTGAAGTACTAGCAGGAACAGAAGATGAAATAATGACAGACTTAGTGACAATCTTCGGGGAGATCTCAGGAGAGAAAATCCTTCCACTTCTGGTAATCTTGCTAGTCCCGACAATGTTACCGACATTAGGATCAGATTCTCCAGTCTTCAAGTCTTGTTTAATGCCATGATAGTAAACATCGGCGCCATAATGCCAAGGGACAACTTTGTCTGAGGCGCACGGGACAGGACCAGGACAAGTGATTATTAACCGAGCGATTCTCGGAGCGGGTGTAATCCTAAAAGGTATTCTCGATGAGGCCTTGGAAGGACTAGCGGAAATGGTTATAATAGAAATATCTTTACACGGAACAGCTGGAATCAAAGTCTTTTCGAACGAAATTTCTCTGCTGTCCATTAGGCGTTGGACACCTGTTTTCAGTAAATGGCAACTTGAAGGCAGGGATGAACATATGTGGCAATCTTCATCACAACCTGGAAATAAACCGGACAACAACAATTTCTTCTTAACAATCATAAGAGGAGTAGAAACTTCATCAACTGAGGTCACAAATAGATCAGTATCAACAATGTTAACTCTGTGGTTGTGCTTAGGCATGAGAGCAGTTATGACACTGGGCTTCTCCGGAGCATCCAACTCAATCTCCTTGGCTTCAATCAAATATTGTACTTTGTTTCTTAGATCCCAGCAGTCATTTGTATCATGACCAGGACTCTCAGAATGATAGACGCACCGAGCGTTCGGATTGTAACGAGGAGATGAGGTATTAGGATTCTTGGGAGCCTCTTTTAAAGTTGCCAAGTTAGATCTCAACAGATGGGGTAGAACCTTTGTCAATGTTATGTTAATCCAGGTGAACTGCCTTTGTGGTCTTTCCACCATTTGTTGATTGTTGCGTTGTGGGGCAATCGCAGGCCTTGGTATCATCACAACACCTACTATTGAACGGTAGTTAGTTCGGCTTTGACCTCTTGGGATATAAACGGAACTGACCTCCTTCTTAGTCATGAAGGGCTTCTTTGCTGAACTTGATGTGGTATCTTTTTGTATTTTACCGCTCTGGATCCCAGCTTCTACCCTTTCTCCAGTTAATATCAGCTCAGTGAAACCAATGGACGAGCTGCCGATCAAATGGTTGAAGAATGGACCAGACAACATCCCGAGAAACATGTCAACCAACTCCCTGTCAGATAAAGGGGGTTGAACTCTCCCAACCAGGTCTCTCCACTTCTGCGCCTAGTCCTTAAAGCCTTCACATGAACCCATGGGCATGCTCTGAAGTTGAGTATGAGTAGTGGCCAGGTAGGCATTGTATTGATACTGCTTATAAAAAGCAGCAGCCAAATCCTTCCAGTTTCGGACATTGGTTCCCTCCAATTGGTAGAACCATTCAAGCTGAGTCCCTGACAGGCTTCCTTGAAAGAAGTGAACCCACAAGTTTCTATTAACGGTGTGGGGCTGGATCTTCCTTACATAGGAACAGAGATGGAGCTTTGGGTAAGACACCCCATCGTACTTTGCGAAAACTGGAGCCTTAAATTTCTGCGGGATGACCACTCCCGACACCAATGCCAGTTCTTCGAAGTCCAACCCAGGTATTCTCTAAACTTCCATAGCGCTCAGCCGATCTTCTAAATGTTTTTATCTATCCTCAATAGGAGGATATTGCTCACCATTATAGTCGATATCATTTTCAGAGACTTCAGGACTGGGGTCCTCTTCCCTTGTCTGCCTCTCGTGATTCTCCCCCTCTTTGGACGAGGAGGTCAGATCAACTAATTGCTTTAGTGACCCCCCGAATCTTCTGCCCATATTGAGGGCACCAACACACTTCTTCTTCTTCTTCTTCTTCTTCTTCTTCTTCTCTTTCAAGATGAGGGTCTTCAGATCCTCCTGCCCTTTTTCCAGAGTTACGAACATCTGTTGAAATTGGGCATTTTGTGCCTGAAGATCTTTAATGCTTTGTTCAGAAGACATTTTTTCTAAAATAAACAGCGAAGGAGATGAGAAACCTATAATGGTACCTGCTTATGCAATGTCATGGATGGTATGCATATGCAATAATTTCAAGTATTCTTAAGAGCTCAAATTTTCTTAACCAAAAATAAACACACATTAATTGTATTAATGAGTTTGAATTGTTACACAGAATGCCCTTTAGGCTTACAGTTTAAACAAAACAAAACTTAAAGCAAAAAGAAACTAGGTTTCCCAGGAGCGCATCCTCTTTGGCGCAATGTAGGTGTTTATGTTCCTTTTTTCATGAAGTAGCCTAGTGAGCTCCAGGACCTTCTTCTTGCTGGCATAAAACTGAGCTTCAAACATGTCCCGCTCCTCTTTAAGTTGAACCCAAGATTTCTGCAACTCCTCATGATCGGTTGGCATGTCAGGATGATGAACAAAGGAAGCCCTATCTCCCTCAACAACTGGTTCCATAATTATTGGTAGGACACAGGGTAAGGCATCATAATATTTTGAGCGTGGGCTCGTACCCATCAGAGATAGGGCTCAAGAGGGATTGAATTCTTGTGCCCCAGTGTCTTGCTATCAATTTTATGTACCATGCCCCAAGCTTTTATGAACCTTTTACGATATCCCTGAGCATCATTCTCATAGTTGAAGGCAATTCCTTGGATAAGTGTATCATGTGGACCATCTCTTCTCGCATAACCAAACTGACGCAAGGCCAAACAAGGGTTGTAAGTGATTCCCCCCCTAATTCCTAAGAGAGGGAGATTAGGGAATTCACCACAGCAATCGATGATGGTAACATCTTCCGAGAACCGTGAACACCAATGAATGTCTGAATGCTTAAGGGACATCAACCAACGACACCATTTCAAACCCTATTCATTCTTCAAAACAGACATGGGTAGGTGCAAAATAAACCACCTAGCCAATAGAGGAGTGAAACACAAGAGGGTCCCCCTTCACTTTAGAGTGCGAGCATGCAGAGAGTGTAGAATATCCCCGAGTAATGTAGGCACTGGATTATGAGACAGAAAAACCTTAATAGTGTTCACATCTACGAGTTTCTCCGTATTAGGGAAAAGTACCGTCCCATAAACGAGAAGTGCCAGCACCTCTTCGAAAGCTTATAAATCTAGAGTATCCAAAAAATGGTAAGCCTTCTCGAATAGAAACTTAACCGGAACTCCTTGGACACTCCCTCTAGTCTCCCAATTTGTCACTATGACGGACCGTTGTAAGGACAGAGCTCTAGCAATCTCTCCAGGCTTTGGATGTTATTCAGTACCATTGAAAGGTAACTGGTCAAGAATAGGTACCCCAAACAACTGAGAAAATTCCTCCGTAGTAGGTACTAGCTGGTAATCCGGGAAGGTGAAATAATGGTGCACAGGATCAAAGAACTGGAATAGCACTTTTAATAATTCTTCATAAGGTTTTGCAGTGATCAAATTGAGCAACTGACCATGCTTTTTAGTGAAATGAGAACTTTCAAGAACCCTTAATGCCAGGTCCTTTAGTTGGAGAGACACTTTCACAAGGTTAATCTGTATAGTGTTCCTACGGGCGGATGCCATGTCCTACAAAACAGAGCAAAAATGAGCCCTAGGAAATCCTTGAAATGGTTAGTCATGATATGCCATGCTTTATGATGTCATGATAATGTTAAAAAAAATCACAGGTATAGCAATCAACAAACAAGTCACACTAAGTCCTTAGGTTTAAGGCTTGCATGAGTTTTAAGGTCATACCCTCTTGAAGTTGGATCGGTTCAACCTGTCTTATAAATAGTAATCGGGTTCTAAGGGATCTCAATATCACTGATCTTTCCCCCCCGCTTCGTTCAATAGGCGATTGACTCGCAACCAAACAAAACTCAAGAGTCAAACCTCAATGAGTGTAGCATCGAGTATCTGTTGACCTTGGGAATACAACAAGGCCGGCCACCTCGCTACGTCCTACTTCCCAAGTTGTGCAATTAAAGGTTCTAAGGTCAGTTGATGCTTCACGACACCACACGGTGGCCCCGTACTCTCCTTGATTGACTCAAGGGTTACCAGTACCAACCAAAGTGCCACATCAACGTAGCTACTTCTTCAACCGTGTCGGTATACCATGCACAGTTCCCTCACAGTTTATTGCTACTTACCTAAAAGGTGTTCCCCAAATCCGGGTGTAGGATTTTTTAACAGTAACCCAAACAAGGATTCAAAACTTAAAGCATACAAGTCAAACAATGAAAGAAAATAGATGTGATCTAGCCCTAAGGTAACCCCACTTTAAAAAATCCCCAACAGAGTCGCCAGTTCTGTGATACGGTGGGAGAACTGACTTTTGTTTTGCGTTTGATCATAAATGTTGCGGATAGCAAGAGCCGCCACCGACTTTTCTTTTATCCAATAAGGAAAGGCTGAAAAGAACAGGAAAGACCTTTAGAGATGTTTTCTTGAGTTCGGGGGGTAGATTATGAAAAGGTAAGGTGTTAGCACCCCTTTCATCTATGGTTTTCCATGGGCTCTTAGTTGCTTGCTAGTTCACTTGCGTTTGTTCGAAAGTGTGCTTGTGGTGTGGGATTGAAAGTGTGATCGGTGGAAATAGAACTGACTGTTTTTGAATGCTGGTTCGCGAAATGTCGCGGTAAGCAAGAGTCGCCACCGTCTTTTATTTTCTCCAACAAGGAAAGGACAAAAGAACAGCAAAATTCCTTTTCGAGATGTTTCTCGGTTCGGGAGGTAGATTATATAAAGGGAAGGTGTTAGCACCCTTTCTATCTGTGGTTGTCCACGGGCTCTTAGGTATTTGCTCACTATGTTTTCAAAAGATGTTTTCTTTTCTTGTGTTTGTGGGTTTTGAAAAAGTTTAGTTTGAAAACTTCTAGGTAACTCTTGTATCGGTCCTCAAGAGTGTATGAAGTGTTTGTTTGAAAACTTTTGTTTGAAAGTGTAGGTGCAAAAAGTTGTTTTTTGAAATAGCAAGTACCTTAGAGAAATCTACCTACTCAAAAGAAATTAAGCTGTGTAAATGTCCTTTAGACAGTACTATCCCACTATTGAGAAGTAGGTAGCACCGTCATTGGAGTTATTCGGGTCAATTCGATTATAGGGACATATGTGGTCACCAAAGCAATAGTAGGACGCCTTAGCGGTAACCCTAATGTCTTAGATCGTTTTATCCGAGGCAACCGTTTCGAGGCAACTTGATCTTTAGACAGGAGGGCGACCTCTAAAACACCCTATACTCAATGACCACGTCGAGGCAACCAAGTGAGGCGTACCCTAGGAGTGACATGTGCGAGTGTGTCAAGTTTCATGTTAAATTATCTTTGCACATGTTATTGTGAGCTACGGGTTGATTTTATTTTCATGTAAGTCTTGTCATACATAATTAACAGTTAATAATTTGCGGAAAGTAAATTGCGGAAAGTAAATCTACGCTATTACAAGGCGTCGGGTATTTACATCGCCAAAAACATAACCCTTTGAAAAATAAATGCGAGAAAATAAAGAAAACGATAAAAGTCCTAATTACGCTATTACATCCTCGGAGCAAATACATAAATATGATCAGAAATATTATGCGCGAATAAAAATTAAATCAGGGAAGTCTTAGGGTTTTGACCCTTCTTGAGAAAAGAATGGAATTTTGGTCCTTTTTGCAATTAATTCAACCTAAAACTAATTAAATGAATAAAAGAATTTTAAGTTTTTTATGTTTTAATCAAAATAAAATAAAAAAAGGAAAACATGGTTAAAAATTGTCAAAACCTAATTCTACATGGATTTTATTTATTGTGAAAATAATTACAATTAACCTAATTAAAACAACTAAATTAATTAATTACATTTATTTACAAAAATAATAAATTAAAGGTGGAATTAATAATAATAATAATAATTATATTATATTTTTTAGGTTTTCTGAATTTATTATGAAAATAGTTAATTTATGGATTAATTAAATAATAATAATTATTATTATAATTAATAAAATAATTAAATAGAAATTAAAATAGAAAAGAAAAAGAATAAAGAAACCAGGGGGTGGTGGGCCAAATTCTGGAGGTTTGTTAGCAATCTTCAAGCCCATTAAGCTGCCAGTCCGTTTGACCTTTTTGGTTGTCTACGCGTGGGTTGACCAGGAGTATGGTGGTCATCCACTTGTGACCTTCAGATTTGTGTCTGTGGCCACTTGGCGCCTGGGATTTGAAAGTGCATGGTGGACATCATTTAGGAAGCCTGCATGTGAATAGGCAAAGAAAAATAGAAACAAGTATTTGGGGGACCTGGGATTCGAACCCAGGTCCCAATGATCACCAGCCAGCTCATCTTCCACTACACCATGTGCCTGCATTTGTTATTATGATAATGAACAAATATTATATTGGACAATTAATACATATGCTGTAAACAACATAAAAACGCGCGCTCATTTGAATGGCCCAACCATCCGCTTACACGTCCTTCGTCTTCCTTGTTTTCCTGTAAAAACATGGTTAGATAGTGGGGTTTTTTAACCCCCACAACCTGCAATAAGGAAAAATAGCGAATAGAGTTGTGCTCTATATAAATATTTCGCGAGGGTGCCAACATGTTCGCCTGGTCTCAACGAATTCAACCATGGGTCTTATGAGGCTTAATTTTTCATGTACTGTAAAGCCCCAATTTGGAAGCTCAAGAACCCTAGATTTTGTCAATGACAACTTATGATTCTGCACACTATAAGTCAATTAATTTATACCATTAGTTTCATAAGGATTCAAGCAATGCAAAACGAACCATAAATCATGTTAAATGTTTATGAATCATGAGTTTCGATTATGGAAAAAAGCATCAAACCGTGTGACTGTAAATGATGATTTCTTGAGCCTTAGCGTGTGGTTTTGATTGCAAAACGTTCCTCACACTCCCAGCAACGTGTTTGAATCCACAAATTGCTTTGAATCGTGCTAGAATGCAGAAAACAGTTTTCACTTTTCTTTGAATTTTCTCAATGTGGTTATGGCTTTCTTGCAGCAAATTTTCGTATGTGGCATTAGGGTTGGCTTGTGTACTTATAATAGAATAGAATTAGGTCACAATCTTGCAAAGAAATCCATGGAATTGATGTTTCAATATTTGATTAAAAATCAAATATTTTTGAATCTTTTTGATTGGAAAAACTTGCTAAATTTGGATATTTTTGTCTCTTTGATTTGCACACGAAACTCTCAGCATATCTTGACCACATTTGCTTCACCAAAAGATTGAAAAATCAAATCTTTATATTTCCTACAATTTAAATTAATTAAATGAATTAAAATCAATTAAAAATCCAATTAATTAATAAAAAATAAGAAAATAATTCAATTAATCTTAATGGGTCGTGCATAAGTCATGGATAAAGTTTCAAGAAGAAATTTGAGGCCCATTAGCAAAAACAAAGTGTTTTGAGCAAAGTTGACTTTTGCAAATTCACAAAAATTTCCCAACTTCTCCAATGCATATCTTGCTCAATTTTGATCATATGAACATGTTCTTGGACATTTTGGAAAGGTCTTGAAGTCCTCTAACCAATGTCTTTGCTCCCATGTCATTTGGATTTACCAATCTCAAATTATGGTCTTTGACTTAAAGTGCATTTTTGTTGACTTTTGAAATTGACCTATAATGTAGAAATTGATAACTTTTTATGAGAGCATTTCTTGGACTTGGAATGTGAAGATGAGTTGTAGGAAATGTCATCCCCTTCAAAATGAGCATTGGATGGGATTTTTCTGATGAACCATGAAAACGTTATGCCCTGGTCAAGATACAGTTGACTTTTCTGCTGTCCAAAAATAGTAACTTTTGCATCTTGATGATTTTTGAGCCATTCTTGTGGAATCATGATCAAGATTTGATCAAATGATGATTGTGGACTCAAAATAAGATGTTGACCAAAATTTATGACTTCTGACTGTAAAATGACCATTTTGCCCCTGCAGTTGACTGTGGGTCATATGAGGCTTTTGACTGTGCAAATTGACACTGTGAGCCTTGAAACTTGGCATGTAGGTGCTTGAGAATGTATAGAGGCCTATGAGACTTGATTGAGCCATTGAAAACCTCAAATTCCTTGAAAGAACCAAAACCCTAATTTTAGTTGTCTTAGGAGGTGGTTTGACTGTGCAATCTTCTTGAGCAATCTTGAACCATTTGAAGATGATTCTTGACAAAACTTTGAAGAATATGGGAGGGCAAATTTTAGGGTACAACAGAAAGTATTTTGAAAACTTATTTGTAATGGTTCTCGTCTCTATAAGAACGCATACAAAGTGTTTGTTTGGAAAATAGTTCAAAGATGTGTTTGTGAAATTTGTTCTTTGAAAGTGATTTTAAAAAAGGTGTCTTTGTAACGGTTCTCGTTTCTATAAGAACGCGTACAAAGTGTTGTCTTCGAAAATGTTTCAAAATGAGAGTGTTGGTGTACAAAATGTTTTTGTTGTGAGCAAGCGAGCAACTAGGAGCCAATCTACCTACCCAAAAGCTCTTAGATGTTCTTTTCCTTCTCCTTTAGATGTTGCTATCTTACCATTTATTTGGTAAGAAGCCCCATCGTTGGATTTTAAGGGACGGGTGTTGGGACGTTTATATAGTTATAGAAGGCAACATTTGAGACGTTTTAGCAATGTCATTTAGAGGCTAGATCGTTTACCAAAAGCAGCATTGAGGGTCATCGAGGGACTACGATCTTTTATCGAGGGTCTTTGCTAAAACGCCCATGTTCGAGGGACATGACTATTTTTCCGATAGGCCACAAAGTGGGATTACCCTAAGGGTGCTAGTGTGCAAGTGTGTTTGATTTCATGCATTTTAGTCTTGATTAGGGTAATCTACTTGTCAATTTCATATCTTTCCATACACACCCTAATTACTAACAATATATGAAAGCAATAAAAGTGCCGGAAGTAAAGATTCTACGCTATTACAATCATTAGGGGGATGGGGTGTACAAATTTACAAATGGGGGGTTGCAAGAAAATAAATCCTAATTATCTATTACAACCATATTGAAATAATAATGCAAGAAAGAAAAAGGACTTTGTTTAAAAAAATGGTTTTTTGTCTTAATGAATTAAAAAAAGAAATGAATTAGCTAGTAAAAAGAAGATATTTTTATACCTTCTTTATATCTATAAAAAGAATATTAACATTGAAAGTGATAAAAAGGAAAATAAACGAGATATAGAATCAGTGTGCTGCTGCAAGAAAAACAAAAGGGATCAGAAGTTCTGATGCCAGGAGTGCTATGACTCAGAAGGAAACGTCAGTGGGCATCAGAAGTTCTGGATTGATACATTCTGAGGTCCTGCAAGAAACGTTAGAGGGAAAGCACATAAGTTCTGGGTTGTTATGTGCTGAAGTTCTGAATGTGAGAGCAGTGGGAAAACTTTAGAATCTTTGTACATGTTAAAACAGTGGAGAGAACTCAGAAGTTCTGTATTGTGCTAAGACAGTGAGTGAACATCAGCAGTTCAGTGCGTTATCAGCATGTGAGAATCAGATGTTCTAAGTGTTATAACAGTGAGTGGAATCATCAGAAGTTCAGTGTGTTTAATAGTAAGGAGGACTCAGAAGTTATGTGTTATGCTAAAACAGTGAGTGAATCGTAGAAGTTATGTGTGTTAAAAGGGTGAGTGAAAAACATAAGTTCCGTGTGTTAAAATGGTGAGTGAAAAACAGAAGTTATGTGTTACATTTCAACTCTTTTCTCATATTAATCATCACATCAATAATTTATTCAGTTTTTAACAAATAGAAAATCATAAGGATAAAAGCACAACAGTTTATAGAAGTTTTAATCCTAATCCTGAGCCTGGCCTTAATCAAGAAGTTTTGATCCATGGTTTTCCTACTTATGCAATGATATGGACAACATTAATATTATGATATTTACATATTAATGATGTTCTGAATGAAAAGAGGCGAAGTCAGAAAGACTTACCTTGAACCTAGAGCGTGTGATTGGGACTTGAACTGCTTCCTTTAGATGTTCTGGAGTCAGCAAGAGTAACAGAAGAGAAAATGCTAAGTTCTTTTGATTCTAAGGGAAGAAGAAAGGTTTGGCTTTCTGTTTGAGATTTCTGGACTTTCACGAAGGTTTCATAGCTTTCTTTTCTCTTTTTTTTGACAATTCTCTCTCTCCAAAAACCAACCTCCTGAACGTGTGAAGGATCCAATTATTTATAGATGGTTTTGCTGTGGTTTTGGGGGGAAAACAAATGGGATTTAAACACTTTTGGTATACTGCTCCATTGTCTTTTAATCACAGTTTTTGTATGCTAATTTGGTGTAAATATAGGGTTTGATAAAAATGAAGGCGTGGACTAGATCAGCAGCAATTTGGAGTGTTGTGGCAGCTGGTTGCAGGACTGTGCCATAGCAGTGCAGCAGGCTGTTCAAACAAGGTTTTTTTTGGGCTTTGTGTTGTTCTGATCGAAGAAGACCAGAATAAAACTCGAAGGGTGATACTCTGATCGAAGCATATGCTGAAGAGTCATGTTCTGATTGAAGAACTATGTTCTGAACCATGTTTTCAACTTCTGACTGCACTCGCGTGGAGGCTGGCTCAGAAGTTCTGAAGTATCATATTCTCTTAACACTTAGAAAATTTTCTAAATGTTTAGAAATTTGACTTTTTCAAAGTAAATTCTGAATTCTGATTTTTGATGAACCAATTTCATGTCTTGATGAAATATAATTGTTGAAACTTGATTTTTGATCTACAAGTCAAAGTTTGACTTTTCAGTATGCTTTTGACCATTTTTCCTTTGTGAATGATTTTCTTGAAAAGTTGTAATTCAAGGCTTGAAATTGGATGGAAGCAAAAACTGAGGGTCCAAGATGATCTTTTGAGAAATGAGAGGGCGAATTTTGGGGTACAACACTCTTAAGACTTGAAGTGTTGATGACCTTGTGTTATGTTCTCGCTTTTAAACTCATGTTCGCAGAAGCCTCCGAAGTGCAGAAGGAAAGAAGATAACATTAACATGGTACAAATAGTACATGGTACAACTAACATTTCATTCCACTACCATGAAAGGACAGACTCATCACACGATCTTGTCTCCCACGTGATTGCTCAAGCCGCCAATGTTTATGGAAATCCCAAGAGTACCCCTCAACGGATATATTATTTTATTAGAAATATAAAGGCTTGAAGACTAAGAGAGAAAGTTGCGAATTCACACCAAATAAAGATGCTAATTCACTGAATATTCACACAAAAGCGCTGTTCATAGCTTTCATATTTTTAATCTATTGTTCTTAAAATAGTTTGCATATTCAGCTTGTGTAGAAGCAATTTTCTTGTAAACAAAACTTGTATTCAAACAGTTGTGTGATTTTCCTTAAGGGACCAGTTAGGTATGTATCCTTAAGAAGTCTAGGACTAGTGTGTCTTAGAGATTTGATTTTCTTAAGGGACTGGTTTGGTTTGTATCCTTAAGAAGTCTAGGACTTGTGTGTCTTAGAGGTTGTTGTTAGTCACTCGTGGATAGCTTGTGCATTGTAATAATCAGTTGGATTATTGGATTAAGTCCTCGTTTGAGAGAGGCGAAATCACCTTGGCCGGTGGACTAGACTAGCTTGATAGTTTTCAAGTGAACTAGTATAAACATTCCTTGTTCTTTACTTCTTGTTCTTAATTATTGTTATTATCAAGAGTGGAGAAAAAGTATTTTAATTAAAGGGGAATATTTTTAAAAGAAAAGTTTTTGATTTAAAACCCAATTCAACCCCCCCCCCCCTTTTCTTGTGTTTTTCCCACCTTCATTAAAAATATTTAAAAAATTAACCAAAACAATCAGTATGTGTCGACCTATAAATCGTATGTGTCGACACATACGTTAAGTTTAAGTTGTATGTGTCAATCTGAAGGAATGTATGTGTCGATCGAAGCAAGTCAGTGGCTACAGGCTTTAAAACAACAATAAATGTGTCAACATGAAATTTGATGTGTCGAAACATAAAATAAGAATTTGTGCAATTTCAGAAAAGCTTCAGTAAGTGTCGACCCATGTAATGCATGTGTCGACCCGAGCCTTCCAGAGGCTACAGGCCTTAAATTTGAGTTGCATATGTCGACCTGAAAATCGTATGTGTCGACACATGCAATGAAATTTTATGCAGAAACTTGTTTTTCATGACTTTGATCAATTTCAAAATGGTTTTTAATGGTTCCTAAGACCCATAATGCAAAGGATTGCTACACGATATAGAGATACCGTCCAATATACAGAAATGCTAGCTTTTCCAAGTTTTAACATCATGCAAAACATCAAACAGTGAAGTTTCACTCACATACTCCCCCTTTTTGATGATGAAAAAACTTGCGACGGTGCATTTCATGTAGTTATCGAAAACTCCCCCTGACTTTGTGTTTCCTAAATTCGTCTCACATATGCTTTCCCCCCTTTGACATCATCAAAAAGAAAGATAGTAAGCTGTTAGAAGTATCACAGTCTAATAATATACTAATATATCACTCAATGGCGTTTTTACATAGAAGAGAAACAATCACATATACCCATATATATGTAATGATGTGAAATTAATGAATAACCGACAATCAACATTACAAAAAATGTAATGTAATGCATAAATAATAAACAAGCAATGAAGTAGCAAATATATCAAGTTGCTTTTATAGTGTCATGATTACTTACCACAACATAATGGAACTCCTGATGCCGCACACACATGTGCCTAGCATAGCAACAAAAACATTCCACTACTAAAACTAAAATGAAGAAGTTTGTCATACCATGTAGCCAAACACAACAAGAAAAGAATATTTCAAATAACACACATACAATTAGCTCAAGCACAAGTGCAAGAAATAAAGAATAAACAAAACACATGCTTGCACAACAAGAAAAAACTTATACAAATGTAAAAGAATTAATATATAAAGTCATTATAAGCATATAGATTAAGAACACACATGGTTATCAATCAAAGTTTTTTGGAAATTAAAATTCATGGTTTTCATCATTTGAGAGAATATCAAGCATTTTTGGAAATAAACAAGTAACATGCATAAAGGCAAATATCACTTTCAAGGATAAATTGAAACGATATTACCCCTATCTTGATGGAATGGAAGTTACACTCATATGGTGTAAAATACTCAAACAAAGAGTTAGAGTGAAAATATAAAGTGCAAACGACAAAATAGGATTAAGAAACATTGAAGATATCAATGATCTCCAATTCCACACTATGTTGATAAAAGGTTTAGTTGCAAGAGGTTTAGTGAAAATATAGGCAAGTTGATTTTTACTATCAATATGCTCAAACACAACATCCTCTTTTTCAACATGATCGCGAAGGAAGTGGTGACGTATCTCGATATTTTTAGTGTGAGAATATAACACACGATTTCTGGTTAGATTAATGGCACTAGTGTTGTCGCACATGATAGGAATACGTGAAAGTTTAATACCAAAATCAAGTAGTTGTTGCTTAAGCCACACAATTTAAGTACAACAACTACCGGCTGCCACATATTCCACCTCGGTCGTTAACAAAGTGACAGAAACTTTCTTTTTTCTATGCCAACTAACCATGGATTTTGAAAACATGTGACAAGTTCCACTAGTACTTTTCCTATCCAATTCTTCTTCTTCCCTGTTATAATTTCTTCCCCTAAAATTTGTGTTTTTTCAATTAGTTTTAGGGTTACATTTATAGGTTTAGTATTTAGACAAATTAGCTAAATATATTGTCATTGTCGTTACAAATTGATTAGGTTATAGAAGATTTGATATAGTTTTAGGTTGTAATTGATTTTTGGATTATAATTGATATTGATTAGAGATTTGATTTGTAATTTGTATATAAACTGATTCGATTGGATTTTTTTTAATTTTGATGCATTTTTCCTTGCTTGAATTTGTACAATATATATTATTTTGGGTTCCTGGGCTTGGTTCTTCGTTGGCTTAATGATGAACAGGGCGTCGCTTGTGTTTTAGCGTTTCAAAACCCTATTTTGACTTAGTCAACGGGGTAATAATGATAGAAATAATATTGACCAATAATAGTAAAAATATACTAATAATAATTATTGAAAACAAATACAACAGAGTTGTATAACGCAGGTGGGCCTCTGTCCCAAAAAAGAAAATGAGCCTTTCAATAAAGATGACATGATTTGGGCCTCTAGTCTTAACAAAATCTTTAGCCCAACTAAAAAACACACCCCTCTTGTTTATTCTAAACGGGCCTCGGAAAATAAATTAGTGGGCCAAATGAATTTAAAAAACCCACCCCCTTGTTAGCTTAACCAGACCTTAATGGGCCATTAGATTTTAATGGTCCATTAAAGAAATACACCCCCACCCCTTTTGGTTTATTAAATAAGCCCCAAAACTTAAGTGGGCCTATAAGCCCCAAAAGATACACCCCTTCTTTAGAAGTTAAACCCTTCTTAGAATAAACTAGTAATAATGATGCCCAACATCCTAAATAACTAATAAAAGATGAAACGATTATTTAGAGGGGTAAATTTGTGGTATGACAACTACCCCTATTTAATTTCTCTTCGATTGAATGGTGTGAGAATACGCAAGTCTCGCACATTCTAATTAGAGGGTTATTAAATAATAGAGGACCCCGAAATTTGACCAGAAGATTATAAGGATACAATGTATAACATTCCTATGAGTACCGAGAAAGTAGGAACAAATAATGATGTATCATCTTACCAGAGTTCGAGCAAAGAGTAAAATTGAACTAAATGTGACGATGCAGATAAATCGCCAACACCTATAACAGAGAGTAAACTTGCCGCATATTCACCGTAACCTAGGAGGTAAATAACAAAAGTTTAAAAATTGACTTACTAATGCTTCGAGACTAACATAGTAAGCTTATAGCGCTGATTTTGTCTATTCATCACAGCCTAGAGGATGAATAAAACAAAGCTTGATAATACATTGCCACATGGATACTAACACAATGAATTATATCGTAGATTTCGTTATGTTCAATACAACCTAGAGAGTTAACAATACGAGGACGAACCTGCGCATTTATCACGACCTAGAGAATAAATGGCATGATGATAGGCTTACGTATTCATCACGACCTAGCAGATGAATAGTATAACCTTGAAAATTTGCATACCTATCACAACGTAGGGGATATATAATTGAAAATTTTGTGTGTTTATCACGACCTAGAGGATAAACGGCATGAGTAGTCTTA
Organism: Vicia faba; assembly: GCA_948472305.1. Classification (NCBI taxonomy): domain Eukaryota; kingdom Viridiplantae; phylum Streptophyta; class Magnoliopsida; order Fabales; family Fabaceae; genus Vicia; species Vicia faba. Next base: position 325,281,195 of record OX451737.1, on the reverse strand, counting down.
CATATTTATCATGACCTAGAGGACAAATAATGTAATTATGAAAGTTCGCATACCTACAACAACCTAGAGGGTATATACGTGACTAGTTTATGCATTTATCACGACATAGAGTATATATACGTGACTAGTTTGTGCATTATCACGACCTATAGAATAAACAACACAAAGATAGATTTATGTATTCATTACGACCTAGAGAATGAATAATATAAACCCGATAATCCGCACACCTACCATAACCTAGAGGACATATGATTGAAAAATTTGTGCGTTTATCATGACCTAGAGGATAAACGGTACGCATGTAGTCTTATGTATTTATCACGAATAATGTAATCCTAAAAATTCGCATATCTACCGTAACCTAGTTGATAAATATTTAAAGAGTGTTTTGGTAATCAAGTCTTACATAGCTAGAACAAAGATAAGATCGAAGTTTACCGTTGCGTCTGTTCTCAACCAAGGTATTTGCTTGTTTTGTGGACCAAATAATCCACTAATGAGCCCCAAGAAAGTTTATGGTTTAACCAAAAAGTGAATTTGGAGAATTCCATGTACGATGTATATGCACCAAGTGTTTTATATATGCCCCCAAATGTTCGTTGTAAATGTTTTAATACTCTCTCCTTTTAAGCCATTGGCTTTGTGTTACCGACTCCCCAACATTTTATGTTGCATCACATGGTATTTTGAATTTATTTGAACAAGTTAAATGGTGTCATCAGGATTTTGATATTTGTATCACAGGCGTAGGCGTGAACGTAGTTGTGGACGTATGCGTGAATGTGACTATGATTGAGGGCGTGGACGTAGACGTGGATCTTCTTTCGATGTTTTTTCTGACGAAAATTATCTTTGATGTTATATCCTGTTGTACCCCAAAATTTTCCCTCTCATTTATCAAAACTTTTCTCACAAGACTTCTTGGACTCAAGACAGGATTAGGGTTTGGTCAGCTCAAGACACCTCATCTTGCACTGATAACCCAAAATTAGGGTTTGGGTTTGCAAAAGGATTTTTGGACCACCAATGCTTCACGTGACTTTCATACACCATCTTGGACCCCTGAGATTACTCATGTTAAGTTTCAAGCCTTGAACCACATTTTTGATCAGTCATTTGGACAGTTGACCTAAAAATCAGCTGTATTGGGGAAAAAGTCAACCATGGCCAATTTACAGTCAAACTTCATAATTTTTGATCCAAAACAACATTTTAGAATCATATTTATCTTTGATCAAGTTTGGATCACAACTCCTCAAGAAATTTGATCAAATCATCAAAAGGACAAAATGGTCAAAATTAGGGTTTTGATTGTAAAAGGGAAATTTCTGATTTTTAACCTAGCCAATGACCAATTGAGTTCAAACATGATTTCAAGGGTTCAATGGAATCATCTTGACCTAATTACATGGTTCAAAATATCTCAAGTTCATTAGATTGAAAGATGAATTTTGCAGTCAACTGATCAAAAGTCAACTGTACACTAAAAAGTCAAACTTTGACTTTTTGGTCAAAATCAAGTGCCAAGGGTCATAATTCATCAAGATATGTCAAAATGTTAAACTTGTTGACCAAGAAAACTAAATTTGCAAATTAGGGTTTTAATTTGAAAATTTTTATAACTTAGAATTTATCTAAGTATAAAAATTTTCTTATTTTTCCCCAACTTTTCACCATGATGCATTTTGATTCAAAGAAAACTTCCAACATGAAAGTTGTAGTCCTCCATGAAATATACAACTTTGAATCACAAACCTTTTCCAAAAGATGCTTGGATCTCAAGTTATTAATTTGTGAATATAGGTCCATGAACTTCTTAACTTAGTGAAATTTTGCCCTAATTTAGGCAGGTTTTTGACCCAACTTCATGGACATTTTTCACCTAGTTCCAAGAGGTATATCAAAATTCATTTCAAATATGGATTATAGAGCACATTTCAAGATTTCCAAAATGTCCAAGAACTCTCCAAGATTATTTTTGAGTAGGGAGAATCGAAGAAGGAAAGTTGGCATTTTCTCACTTTTGTTCAAGCCATTTTCACATAAGCATCAAGTTGCAAATCAGATCTATGTTGATTGTATCTTGCTTTACAGGTCCTAAACCCACTCTACACTCCATAATTAAATGCAAACTCAGAAGTTAAAGGCTTTATCTTTGCTTTTGAAGCTTTGTACAAGATACATTTCCATTTTTGGCCAAAAGTTCACATTGCCATTTTCATAAAGGTGAGCTTTTGCAACTTTGTCAATCTTGAGCCTTGGACCTGTCTCTTTGGTGCAAGCAATTCACATAGGTTTCAAGCAATGTGTACAAACTCTTTGCAGCTCTCAAGCTAGCCAGTACAAGCATGTTAGCATTAGTCACTTCACTTTACTTAAAATACAAGAAAGATTGCCAAAAGGTGGAAAGCTTGTATAGCTAGTAGGAAGTGGACTTGGTATCATTTCTATACATATTCACAAACTTGTCACAAGGCTAAGAACGATTGCATTGAAGCTGAAACACTCTGAAACTCAAAAACACAAAATTTATACCCAAACTCAGAATTTCTGCAAAACCATAGCCAACACTCATTTGGCTCATGCGTTTTGTGTTTTAACACTTCAAGCATCTCATAAACATCCTACCAAAGCAAGCCAAGCCCTTGCCCTGGTTCTGTAACCCATGTTTCAGCCATTGCCAATTTCAACCTTGAAGCTTGCAGCTTGACTTGTGCAGGAAGTTCTAGCCATCCACAAAGCAAACTAGGCATTGCAATAGCTTGAAGGAAGTTCAAGGAAGCTCACACAATCCTCAGGCCTCCATTAAAGTCCCTACATTTCTCTATCCAAATCCAGCTGAAGGAGGTATTTTTCTCAAACTCTATCTCTGTATTTAGACATCCTCAAGCCATGATTTGTGAAGAAAAATGTAGCCCTTATCATGGTGAAGCTGTACATATGCATACTTTTCATTTATATTAACTATGCTGAGAGAATTTGAAGGTTGAATATGCTGAAATTTTTAGGTCACGAATTAGGGCTGTCAAAATTCTCTCTGATATTTGAGAGTTAGGTTACAAAATTTATATTGTTGGAATCGTGATCTCAAATGCTACATGTTTCATGTTATGAGATTTTGTTTTTGTGCAAGCATATGAAAGTTACAGTTTGAATAGAAAAACGTGCACAAGGGAGACTGGCTGGAGGACAGGGATGAAGCCTTGGGCTTTTTGGCGCCTTGGGCCTTTTTGTTTTCACTATTTGCACCTCCTGACTTGATATTTGCACCCCCTGGCTAATTTTTATATTTTTCATATTTTCTTTCATATTTTCATATTTATTACTTTTGATTATTTTTTTCTGAATATTAAAAAAACCTAAAATAATTTCTTTATTTTTGCAATTTTATTGTATTTTATTTATTTTTTTCACATGAAAAATAGTTTATTTTAATAAATAAAATTTATTTTCTTAAATAGTTTGTAAATACAATTAAAAATACTTAATATTTTTATTATATTATTTATACTCATAAATATTTATTTTTATATACATATTTAATTTTTAATGTTCACATATAATATTATTTATTATTTTCTTATACAAAAAATGGACAAAATATTAATATGAAACATTATTTTCTTTTAATTAGAAAATTAGGGTTTCACCCCTCTCCAAAAATAATGTTATTTTTTCCTTATTTTTTAGGGTTTAAATTAAATCATTTTTCTCATACAAAAAACAAATACCAAAACTTTTTTTACATAAATACATTGTATTGTATTTTAAATATTTGTATATTTATTTAATTCACACAATATTCGATTGGATTGTAATAATATATTTAGGTTTATATTTGTGCAAAAATCCCCATTCAAAACTTGTATCCCCCCTCCCATAATAATTGTTGTAATAGCTTAGTTTATTTTACGCAATTTATTGCTTTCATATACCATGTTTAGTAAACTAGGGTTTGCATGATAAGACCAAAAACAAAATACATAGAAAAAACCTAATGCAAGACAAAAGCATGAAAAATGACACACTTTGCATACAAGCACCCTTAGGGTTTCTCCCACTTGGTTGCCTAAAAGAAAATGGCCATGTTACGCATGCGAAGTATCTTGGCAAAATAAAACAAAAATAATATCAAAGTCCCTCGATGACGCTATTCAAAGGTTGCCTAAAACCAAATGATCTTGGTCCCTCAAAATGCTAAGATACTTGGCAACATTGCTATCATGGTCATACGATGATCCACGCCCGTCCCGCTTACATCCAAAGATAGGGTTGCTTACTAAATCAATGGTAAGTCAACAATGTCAAAGGAATAAAAATGCACAAGAAAGACATTTGAGTAGGTAGATAGCTTCTAAGTTACTTGCTCCATTTCCAAACAATCCTTGCTATTTTCAAAAACAAAGCACACACACATTTCAAAACCTTACAAAAACATTGAAACATTTTTCAAAAGACAAACATCTTTGTATACATTCTTACGAACGAGAATCATTACAAAGATTTCCAAAACGATGACCTCTTTTCAAAATACTTTCAAAACCATACCAAGCACCATTTCAAACAAAACAAAGCAAAGCAAGTGATCTAAGCAAGTAACTAAGAGCCCATGGAAAACCATGGATGAAAAGGGTGCTAACACCTTCCCTTTTCATAATCTACCCCCCGAACTCAATAAAACATCTCAAAGGTCTTTCCTGTGCTTTTTTACCTTTCCTTTTGGATAAAAGAAAAGTCGGTGGCGACTCTTGCTAACCGCGACATTTGTGACAAAATGCAAAACCTCAAGTCAGTTCTCCCACCGTATCACAGAACTGGCGACGCTGCTGGAGAATAATTGTAAAAGTGGGGTTACCTTAGGGTTTAGATCACATTTATTTGCTTACCTTGTTTGACTTGTTTGCTTTACATTTTGGTTCTATTGTTTGGGTTTGAATCCTCCACCCGGATTTGGGAAACATTATAGGTAAATAGCAATACATTATGGAAACTGTGCGGGGTATACCGACATGGTCTAAGCAATAGCTATGTTAGTGCGACATATTTGTGGGTACCGATAGCCTTTGAGTCAATCAAAGAGAATATGGGGCCGCTGAGTGATGTCATGAAGCACTAACGAACTTCTAGAATCTTTACTTGACCAACTTGGCCTTTTAGGATGTAGTGAGATGACCGGCTTTGGTGCAGTCCGAAGTTGGTAGATACTCGATACTACACTCATTGAGGGTTGGTTTCTTAGAATATTTCGGTCTCCAGTAAAGAGGCTTGAATTGAAACAATGAACAAAAAAACAATCCAGTGATATTGAGCTCCTTAGAACCCGGTTACTATTACTAGGACAGGTTGAGCCAACTAAACTTCAAGAGGGTACTTACCTATGAAACCCCATGCAAGCCTAAACTAGGATCTTGTGTGATTTGCTTGTACATATATACTTGTGCATAACATCATGGACATCATGAGCATCATATTCATCCACTAACCATTTCAAGGATTTTAGAAATTCATCTTTGTTCTTGTTTTGTAGGTTATAGATTCACTTCGCATGAAAACTATCCAAGTCAACCTTGTAAGAATTCCTCCACAACTCAAGGATTTAGATTCAAGGATTCCTGAGAACTCTCCATCCACCGAGAGGCATGGTCGTCTACTCAACTTAGTCACTTCCAACACAGAGGAAGACATGATGAAAGTTCTCTTCCAGTTCTTTGATCCTTTACATCACTGCTTCACATTTCCTGACTACCAGCTTGTGCCTACTTTGGAAGAATTCTCTCAACTCTTGGGGATTCCTATTCTCAATCAACTACCTTTCAACGGTATGGAAAGAGATCCAAAGCCAGAAGAGATTGATGAAGCCCTGCACTTGCACTCATCTGATGTCACAACCCATTGGGAAACTAGAAGTGGTGTCAAAGGCTTCTTGGAAAAGTTCTTATTTGAGAAGGCCCAAAGCTGTTGGAACTCCTTGGACTTGCAAGCTTTTGAGGAGATTGTAGCTCTTCTCATCTATGGGATGGTCTTTTTCCCTAACCCTGACAAACTCATAGATATGAGTGCTGTCAAAATCTTCATGTCACGCAATCCAATGCCTAATTTTCTTGGAGATATCTTACACTCTTTTCACACTCGTACAATGAGGAAAAGAGGTGTTCTTATGTGTTGCACTCCTCTCCTGGCAAGATGGTTTATTTCTCATCTTCCCCAATCAGTCTTGAAGAATGAGAAAGGTTTGAGGTGGTCACAAAGGTTGATGACACTTACACATTCAGATATTCATTGGTGTTCTCGATCCAAAGAGAATGTTATCATTGTCGACCGTTGTGGGGAATTCCCTAATGTTCCTCTACTTGGCATTAGGGGAGGCATCACCTAAAACCCGTGCTTGGCTCTAAGACATTTTTGTTATGCCCGAAGGGATGGCCCACATGATATGTTAATTCAAGGCTTGGTTTTTGACTTTGAGAACGATAATCAAGGACTTCGTCAAAGGTTCATCCGAGCTTGGAGGATGCCAAACAAGGTAGATAGCAAGACTTTGGGACACAATAATTCCATCCCTCTTGAGCCTTACCTCAAGTGGGTACGAACCCGCGCTCAAAGTCTTATGATGCCTTACCCCTCCATTCTCCCAGTGATTATAGAGCATGTTAAGGAAGGGGAGGTTCCATACACTATCCTACATCCTGACATGCCAACATCACTCGAAGACCTACAAAGGAGTTGGATACAGCTCAATGGAGAACGCGATACTTTCGAAGCCCAATTCTACACAAGCGAGAAGAAGGTTTTGGAACTCACTCGGTTACTTCATGAAGGGAAGACTCTCAACACGTACATTGCACCAAAGAGGATGCGCAACGTCTTTTTATCTTAGGATTTTATATTATTTTGCCCTAGGGGCATTGATGTACTCAAATTCTATTTTATTAATATAACGTGTTTTCCTTTTTGTTTGACACAAATTTGAATTTTCAAATCCTTGAAAACATTGCATGAATACATATCATTCATCATGAGCATAAACAGGTCTTTGCAACAAGTTTCCTCATCCTTCTACTGTTTATTTCATCCAGATGGATCCTGAACAGACGGTTAAAGACTTGCAAGCTCAAAATACACAATTTCAATAGTTACTCTTGACCTTAGCCAAGGGGCAGGAGGAACTAAAGACTCTTCTAGAAAAATAGAAAGAGAAGAAGAAGAAGAAGCCAACTGGTGTGGTTATCATGGGCAGAAGGTTTCAGGAACAAGCCAGAAGGACCTTAGAATTTCCAACAACCTCTGATGAAGGGGAGAGAAAAGGAAAAGAAACGGTAGTTCCATCAGTCTCTGAAGCAGAAGAAGAGGGAGAAGAGGACTACTCTGAACAACAATACCCTCCGGCCGATGACAAATACAAACACCTGGAAGAGCGTCTAACTGCTATGGAAATACAGAGAGTACCGGGGCTAGACTTTGAGGAATTAGGGCTGGTGTCAGGAATTGTAATCCCGCCCAAGTTTAAAGTTCCTTTATTTGCCAAGTATGATGGGGTGTCTTGTCCCAAAATTCACCTTCGATCTTATGTCAGGAAGATTCAGCCACATTCTGCTGATAAAGACTTATGGGTTCACTTTTTCCAGGACAGTTTATCAGGAATGCAGCTTGATTGGTTCTACCAGTTGGAGAGGGATGATGTCCATAATTGGGAAGACTTGGCAGCAGCCTTCTATAAACAGTATCAATATAACGCCAATTTGGCACCAACCCATACTCAACTCCAGAGTATGGCTATGGTATCAAATGAGGGCTTCAAAGACTACGCCCAAAAGTGGAGGGATCTAGCCGAAGGGTGCAGCCACCTTTATCTGAAAGGGAGTTAAGAGACATGTTCCTGGGAACTCTATCAGGCCCTTTCTTTAATCATCTGATTGAGAGCTCCTCTGCAGGGTTTATCGAATTGATTTTAACTGGCGAGAGGGTGGAAGCCGGTATAAGAAGTGGGAAAATTCATAAAGACGCATCTGCCCCTGCTGCTGTAAAAAAGCCATTCACTGGAAAGAAGGAAGTGTCTGCTATCTATTCACAGAGGAATCAGGGAAGAACTGAGCGCCGACCAACAGTGGGGGCCGTTATGATTCAAAAGGCTGCCTCAGACCAGCCAAGAAATAACCAACCGAGAAATAATCAGCAAAGGGTGGAAAGGCCAGTATGGCAATTCACCAAGATAAACATGACTCCAGCTCAAGTTCTACCACATCTTCTGAAGTTGAATCTGACCATGCTAAAAGAGGCCCCTAAAAATCCAAATACTGCGTCTCCTCACTACCATCTGAATTCCAGGTGCGCATACCATTCTGAAAGTCCAGGGCACGACACCAACAACTGTTGGGCTCTGAAGAACAAAATTCAAGACTTGATAGATACGAAGGAAGTCAAATTTGAAGCGCCTCAGAAACCGAATGTTATTTCTGCTCTGATGCCTAGGCATGGACACAATTCCAATGTTGTTGAGGAGGTTTTATTTGTTGCCACCGTAGATGAACTGTTAACTCCGCTCTCGATTATCAAGCTGAATTTGTTGAAGGCTGGTATATTCCCAGAATGTGACAAAAATTTCCATATTTTCCTATCCTCATCATTTGACTGCCCTCTGTTGAAAAAAGGTATCCAACAACTGATTGATAACCAAGAATTTTTTTTTGAGAAAGCTCCTATTTCACCCGTTCCAGTTAAAGAAGTTTCTATAATAACCATCTACGCCAATCCTTCCAGGGTCCCTAAAAGACCCGTTAGGATTACATCTGCTCCAATGACTACTCCGCTTAAGATTACAATGCCCGGGCCAACCCCGTACAAATCAGATAAAACGGTACCATGGAATTATGGTGGAGAAATCTACTACCATGGTGTCAAACAGATTTATTTGACTAACGAAGAAGAGAGCTCGAGGACAATTCCGACATCAGTAACATTGCCGGAACAAGCAAAATTACCCGTAGTGGAATAATTTTCTCTCCAGAGATTGCCCCTCCAAAGGCAGTTTTTGGACCCGTGGCCGTTCCGAAGATTACCTCTGCACTAGTGATTATACCTGCAAGTGTACCTACCAATGAAGACAATACAATTCCTATCCCTACTTCCACTGCTGAGAATAAAGGAAAGAACGTTCAAGAAGAGCCTGTCTTGACGAAGGCTCAATCAGGAGCTGTCCCTGAAACATCCAAGAAGGAGATGGAAGAAATCCTGAGGATAATTAAGAATAGTGATTATGATGTGGTTGAACAATTGGGGCAGACCCCCTCCAAAATCTCTATGTTAGCATTGCTGCTGTGCTCTGAGGCACATGCAAAAGCTTTGGTAAAGTTTCTGAAGACAGCTCACGTGCCGCAAGAGACGTCGGCTGACCAATTCCGAGAGTGTGTGGCCAGTCTGACAGTTGATAATGGCCTGGGTTTCTCTGATGCTGACTTGACCCCCAAAGGGAGAAAACACAACAAGGCGTTAAATGTCTCAGTGGAGTGTAGAGGGACGACCCTAGCCCATGTCTTGGTAGACACGGGATCATCTATGAATGTCTTACCAAAGAAAGCCCTAGATAGATTGGATTGTGGGGGGCTGACATTAAAACCCAGTAATATAATTGTGAGAGCATTTGACGGCTCTAAAAGGATGGTCCATGGGGAGATGGACATCCCGATCAAGGTGGGTACTCAGACCTTCAATTCAACATTCTATGTGATGGACATCCGTCCTTCTTACTCTTGTCTGTTGGGACGCCCCTGGATTCATAATGCCGGTGTTGTCACCTCCACTTTGCATCAGATGCTGAAGTACCCTGTCTAAGGGAAGATCATAATTGTCCATGGGGAAGAGGAATACATGATTAGCCATCTAAATTCATTGAAACCCCTTTCCAACATTTTGAAGAAGTCTCTCAGGAAGTAGCGGCGACCAAAGCGGTATCCTCAACTCCTATGATCACAAGACCTCCACCTCGGATGTCGTCTCTAAAGGATGCAAAGGCAGTAGTGGATGAAGGGGGGTGCACCATCTGGGGGAAGCTTCCAGACATCTCGTACAAATCAGACAAGTTTGGTTTGGGGTTTACTTCAACCGCTCAGAAGGCTATGCGCCGCGCCCGTGTCGGAGGGCCATCTGTGAAAATTACCAACCAAGGGGTCAATGCACTAGAAGATAGTGAAGAAGATGGTAGTCTGGAAGATTGGATATTTCCTACTGTCGGCGGAGTACTTCGCAACTGGGAAGCCAAAGACTTCATTCCAATAACTTTCATATCACATTAATTTATCTTTTACATTTCTGTTGGACTTGTAATAATTCACAAACAATTCGTACATTTTCAACCTTGTGTATTACCCGAGGCACAACGGTCCATTTGTAAGGGTTTTTATTTCATTTTCATATGTCATATAATGAATCATGGACGCTTTTTCATATATAAACCTTTTGTGCTCATTGTCTTTCTTTTACATTTTCTTGTTTTAAGATGGCTATACCCTTACACACACCAACACTCACAAATGCAGGTACCCTTCCATTCCGGATCCCATGGGTAACGATACTGCTATAGCCTTCAGTGATTCTGAAGATCTGATCTACCAAGCCGAATACGAAGGTGAGGAAGATTGTGAGGTGCCAAGGGAATTGGCCAGACTATTAAAACAAGAAGAAAGAGCTATTCAAACTCATGAGGAGCTGTTGGATACAATCAACTTGGGTACCGAGGAAGATAAAAAGGAAATTAGATTGGGTGCCAATCTAGAGCCGAGTGTCAAGGAGCTCCTAATTCAGCTGTTGCATGATTATGTTGAGATCTTTGCCTGGTCATACGAAGACATGTCGGGACTCGATACAGACATTGTGGTACACCGTCTACCCACAAGAGAAGACTGTCCATCAGTGAAGTTAAAAGTCCGCCGCATGAGACCTAACATGTCAGAGAAGATCAAAGCAGAAGTTATAAATCAGTTCAATGCTGGATTTCTGGCTGTTACTTCCTATCCTCAATGGGTTGCTAACATTGTGCTCGTGCCTAAAAAGGACGACAAAGTAAGAATGTGCGTGGACTATAGAGATTTAAACAGGGCCAACCCTAAAGATGATTTTCCACTTCCGCACATCGACATCCTGGTTGACAATACAGCTCAACACAAAGTATTTTCTTTCATGGACGGATTCTCAGGCTATAACCAGATCAAAATGGAACCTGAGGACATGGAGAAAACTACATTTGTTACACAGTGGGGTACGTTCTGCTATAAAGTGATGCCATTCGGACTGAAGAATGTCGGGGCAACCTATCAACGCACCATGGTAGCTTTGTTTCATGATATGATACATTATGAGATATAGGTCTATGTAGATGACGTGATAGCCCGATCACAAACTGAAGAAGAACACATTGATCACTTGCAAAAGCTGTTAGTCAGGTTGAAGGAGTACAAACTAAGGTTAAACCTGAACAAGTGCACATTCAGAGTCCGGTCTGGTAAGCTCTTAGGTTTCATTGTCAGCAACAATGGCATCGAGGTTGATCCTGCCAAAGTCAAAGAGATACAAGAAATGCCTGCTCCTCGCACTGAGAAGGAAGTCAGAGGATTCTTGGGACGCCTAAACTACATTACCAGATTCATTTCTCACCTAACATCTACTTGTGAGCCAATCTTCAAGTTGTTGAAGAAAGATCAAGTAGTCAGATGGAATGATGAATGTCAGATTGCTTTCGAAAAAATCAAGGAGTATTTACAAGAGCCTCCTGTCTTGATGCCACCAGTCGAGGAAAGACCGCTAATCATGTATCTGACCGTTTTAGAGAACTCAATGGGATGCGTATTGGGGCAGCATGACGAGTCTGGCCGAAAAGAGCATGCTATTTATTACCTGAGCAAAACGTTTACTGACTTTGAAACAAAATATTCACTGCTCGAGAAAACTTGTTGCGCTCTGGTATGGGTTGCTCGCCGGCTAAGACAATATATGTTGACTCATACCACTTTGCTGATATCTAAGATGGATCCGATAAAATACATCTTTGAGAAGCCTGCTTTGTCTAGAAGGATAGCTAGATGGAAGATGATCCTAACAGAATATGACATACAATACACGACCCAAAAAGCTATAAAGGGCAGTGTGATAGATGATCATCTTGCTCATCAATCTGTAGAGGATTATCAGTCCATGAAGTTTGAATTCCCTGACAAAGACATCATGACAGTAGACAATTGTGAAGGAATCAGACCATATGACGGACCTGAACAAGGATCCCGATGGACCCTGTACTTTGATGAGGCATCCAATCCACTTTGTAACGGTATTGGCGTTGTACTTATATATCCGGAAGGATGCCATACTCCTTTTACTGCTAGACTTTGCTTCAACTGTACGAACAACATGGCAGAATACGAAGCATGCATCTTTGGACTCAAGGCTGCCATAAACTTGGGAATCAAATCTTTGGTTGTGTTTGGGGATTCAGCTTTGGTCATCAGTCAGATCAAAGGAGAGTGGGACACTAAACATCCAAACCTTATCCCTTACAAAGAACATGTTTTGACATTGCTACCGCATTTCGAGCAGATTACCTTCGAGCACTTCCCGCGAGAAGAAAATCAGCTAGCAGATGCTCTAACCACAATTTCATCCATGTTTAAACTTAATTGGGATAATGAGGCTCCCCAGATCACCATTGAACGAATGGACGAACCAACACACTGTCACAAGATTAATATCGAAGAAGTAGTGGACCAGCCTTGGTTTCATGAAGTCAAAAGGTATCTCGAGGCTCAAGAATATCCAGAAGGAGCTTCAGTCAATGACAAAAAGTTCTTAAGGACATTCTCAGCTAAGTTCTTCCTAAGTAATGGCATCTTGTACAAACGCAATCATGATTCTGTTCTGCTCCGTTGTGTGGATAAAGCTGAAGCTGAAAAGATCATGGCTGAATTGCATGAGGGTACCTTTGGCACTCACTCTAGTGGGCATACGATGGCGAAGAAAATTCTACGGGTAGGCTATTATTGGTCTACCATGGAAGCATACTGCTATCAACACTCCCGGACCTATCATAAGTGTCAAATCTAGGCAAACAAGGTGCACGTGCCTCTGGTAACTCTAAATGTCTTAACAGCTCCTTGGCCCTTCGCTATGTGGAGAATCGATATGATTGGAGAGATCAAGCCTACAACCTCCAATGGACACCGCTTCATTCTAGTGGCCATTGATTATTTCACAAAGTGGGTCGAAGCAGCTTCCTTCGCATCCGTTACTAAGAATGTTGTTGCCTGCTTCATCAAGAAGAACCTCATTTGCCGGTACGGTATCCCAGAAAGGATCATCACTGATAACTGTATTGTCATACGGTGGGAAGGAATGACTGTTTTTTAGAATGCTGGTTTGCGTTTTGCATTTGTTTTCGCAAAATGTCGCGGTAAGCAAGAGTCGCCACCGACTTTTATTTTATCTAACAAGGAAAGGAAAAAAGCACAAAAAAATTCCTTTTTCGAGATATTTCTCGGGTTCGGGGGGTAGATTATAGAAAGGGAAAGTGTTAGCACCCTTTCTATCCGTGGTTATCCACGGGCTCTTAGGTACTTGCTCAATTGTTTTAAAAATTGCTTACTTTATGCTTGTGGGTTTGAAAAAAGTTTTTGTTTTAAAACTTCGATTTAACTCTTGCTTCTGTCCTCAAGAGCGTATGGAGTGTTTTTGAAAACTTTGTTCGAAAAGTGTAAGTGTGAAAAGAGTTTTGTTTTTGAAAGAGCAAGTACCTAAGAACAATCTACCTACTCGAAAAAGGAATCATTCTATGCTAATATCCTTTAGACAATGTTATCCCACTATGAATGAGTAGGTAGCATCGTCGTTGGAGTTTGAGGGTCAATACGAATGAGGGACGTGGGGTCACTAAAGCAATGTTAGGACGCATTAGCGGTAACCTTAATGTCTTAGATCATTTGTGTGAGGAAACAATATCCGAGGCAACCATTTCGAGGCAACTATGATCTTTAGACAAGAGGGCAACCTCTAAAACTACCTATACTCAATGACCGGGTACAAAGGCAACCAAGTGGGGTGTACCCTAAGAGTGCGCATGTGGGAGTGTGTCGTTTTCAGTTATTTTTATCTTTGTACGTGTTAAGGGTGATCTAAGTTGATTTTAAGATTAACATTCAGTCTTGTCATGCAAACCCTATTATCAAACATCTAGCAGTTATAATTTGCGGAAATAAAATGCGGAATTTAAATTACAAGGCGTCGGGTATTTACATCGCCAAAGACAAACCCTTTGAAAAATGAAATAAAGTAATAAAAATAATTAAAAGTCCTAATTACTATTACAATCCGGAAGCAGGTACATTATTTGAATAAAAAAAGTAAATCGCGTGCGAGAAATTAAATCGAGCGCAAATTTTAGGGTTTTGACCCTTTTGGTTTAAAGGAAATATCTTTTTGTTGTTTTTATTTTAAGAAACAAATAAATCCTAAATTAATTACTAAATTAAATTAATAAATTAATTAATAAAAATAAATTATTTTTGGGTTTTTGTTATTTTAAGAAAGAAAAATAAAATAATTAAGTTAGTAATTAAAACCTAATTAAATCTAATTTAATTTTAATTATTTACAAAAAAAAAATAGGTTAAAGTGATTCTAATTAAAACCTAAATTAATTAATTAGTGTTTATTAATAAAAATAAAAATTTGATTGAATAAAAATATTTTTTGGTGATTTTATTTTTATGAAAGGGAATGTTGTGATTGGTTAGAGTTTAAACAAAAATAATTAAATAATTAAAATAAATAAACAAAATAAATAAAAGAGGGAATATGGGCCTGAAATTGGTGGTGTGATTAGCAATCGGGAGGCCCAAAAATGCTGGCCCTTGTTTGACTTTTTGAGATCTGGTGAGCATGCGTGGACCAACGCCTATGGTGGACCTTCAGCTTAGACTCTCAGATTTGGCCTTTGGCCGTCTGTCCCTTGGATGCCCGAGGGAGCTTGGTGTTCTGCACGCTTGAATAGGCAGGTGATCATCTGAAAAACAAAATTATTAAGGAAAGTGGGGGACCTGGGATTCGAACCCAGGTCCTGAAGGAGATTTGAACGCTTGCCTTGCCAACGCACCATGTTGTTCTATTTCCTATATGAATACAAAATAATAATAATAAAACAAAACAACAATTATTGGTCAGAGAAAAAAAATATGCGCGCCATATTTGAATAGGCGAATGAGTGGGTGACAACTCATCACCCATGTCCTCCATCCGTTGCTAAAAACCAAAGGAGTTATACCTACGGACGATGGTCCGTCGCTTCAGGCCTGTCATACTCCAAAATCCTCCATGGGCTATAGAAATGCCTTCTGATGCCATGGTTAAACTCGCCTTCCTCTTCCGATCACGCCTATAGCCATTACTAAGGCTGATTTTACCTAAAACAAAAACCCATAAACCAAGAGGCAAAACCCTAACATTGGTGGTTTGCGCCACAAAGCATATAAATGAAATTAAATAATGCAAAATACTTGGAAATGTTCTAGTGATTACGAATATGCAGTTAGTTTTCTCAAACGATGCAAGAATAAGCCAATTCGATTTCAAGAACAAGGCTATGTTTCGTGACACTTACAATGTGTTTGGGCGTCTGAACGAGCTTGCTTTGGATTGGTTTGGCTTGAGTGAATGCCCAGGAAACGATTGAGATGCGTCTTGGCTTCTGAAAATGCCTTTAAACACGATTTTGATCTCAAGCTTTTTGTGACTTTTTTCCAATCTTATTCTGCCTCTCTCTGCAATTGCCAACCCTGATCTCGATTGCATTTGCTTGCTTATGTATTGTGTGGTGTATTAGGGTAGAAATTATGGACTGAATTCTTCCAAATCAATGCACATGATTTTGATTTGATCTCCATTATTAACCTTTCCAAATTTGATTTGATGCAATATTTTTGTACATGTTTTGCTTTGATATGAATTCCATGGTGTTGCTAGCTGTAAACAAAGCCTAAAACAATCAATAAATCAAGAGTTTTTAATTATTTGGATTTTCTATGGTTTTATTTGATTTAAAATGAATAAATTCAATAAAAAATCAAATTAAATAATAAAAATGAAATATGAGCTCATGGTAGAAGCTAGGACACGTGGGAAATGATGAAAGCTCAAACCAAGTGGAAAAGAATGGGCCCATTTGACAAAATTTGAAGTTTTGGGGATAGTTGACTTTTGGCAATTTTGCAAAAATGTCCAACTTCAACAATGCATAACTTCTTCAATTTGGAACTTTTGGAGGTGTTCTGGGACTTTTTAGAAAGCTTGAGATGTCATATAACCAACCCTTTTGGTCTCATCTAATTTTGATATTCCATGCTCAAGTTATAAGCTTTAGCAAGAAAGGTGTTTTTGTTGACTTTCAAAAATGACCTATAATGTCCAAATACATAACTTCTTGTGAGTGCATTTTTTTATCTTGGGGTATGAAGATGTATTGTAGGAAATTGCATCCTCTTCAAAATGATCTTTGGATGCGTCATTTCTCATAAAGTATGGTAAAGTTATGCTTGATCAAAGTTGAGTTGACTTTTCCTGCAAAACCCTAATTTAGCAACTTTTGAGTCTTGATGAATTATGAGCAATCCTTGATGAATCATGATCAAAACTTGATAAAATGATGAAATATACTTCAAAATGAGAATGTTGACAAAAACAATCTTGAAGTTTGACTGTTTATAGGTCACAGTTGACTTTTGCCCTAACACAATCGATTTTTGGACCCTTTGAGCAATTGACTGAGCAAACTTCCTCTGCAAGGCTTGAAATTTGACATGGATGATCTTGAGAACATATTAGGACATTGGTGAGCATTTTAGGTCATTTGAACTCAAGGATCTTGATGCAACTCAAAACCCTAATTTGGGGTTGACTGCCTTAGGAGATAGCTTGTCTGTCCAACTCTTGAGCAAACTTGAGCAACTTGGAGATTTTTCTTGTAATGTCTTGAGGAATATGAGAGGGAAAATTTTGGGGTACAACAGCTGCCCCTGTTCAATCTTCTTAAACCTGAGGATGTAGATTGGCTTTCGTGCCTTTCGTGATCCGAAGGTGGAAGATGATTGAACACTAGAGTGCCCAGAAATTTGCACTCGCATGAAGTAGTATCAGCCTTGTGATGTCGGGAATGGGCTTACAGATGCCATTTGGAGATTGCTGGTGGGAGGATGGGCTTAATGATGCCATCAACAGGAGTGTCGATCGCATAAGAGATTCCTTAGCGAGAACTTGTATACCTGTTGTTGTAGAAGATTCCGCTGGGGGAGCCTGATCTTTGTTGAGATTTAGGAACTTGCCTGTGCTTCAACTGAGAGAACATATGTGTTGAGTTTTAAGAACATGTCCGTAATTCAACTGAGGGGAAACATATTCATCGAGATTTAGGAACTGTCTGTAATTCAACCGAGAAAACTCTGTTGAGATTTAAGAACTGTCTGCACTTCGACGGAGGAAAATTGTCGAGATTTAGAACCTTATCTATAATTCAACCGAGACTAATTCAGTTGAGATTTAAGAACCGGTCAGTACTTTGACTGAGGGAAACATCTTCATCGAGATCTAGGAACTGTCTGTACTTCAATGGAGGATAATTTTGTTGAGATTTAAGAACTCGTCCACACTTCGACGAAGGAAAATTATCGAGATTTAGAACCTTATCTGTAATTCAAACGAGACTAATTCAGTTGAGATTTAAGAACCGGTCAGTACTTCTACTGAGGGAAACATCTTCATCGAGATCTAGGAACTGTCTGTACTTCAACGGAGGATAATTCTGTTAAGATTTAAGAACTCGTCCAGACTTCGACGGAGGAAAATTGTCGAGATTTAGAACCTTATCTGTAATTCAACCGAGACTAATTCAGTTGAGATTTAAGAACCGTTCAGTACTTCGACTGAGGGAAACATCTTCATCGAGATCTAGGAACTGTCTATACTTCAACGGAGGATAATTCTGTTGAGATTTAAGAACTCGTCCACACTTCGACGGAGGAAAATTGTCGAGATTTAGAACCTTATCTGTAATTCAACCGAGACTAATTCAATTGAGATTTAAGAACCGGACAGTACTTGGACTGGGGAGAATTTCCGAGATTTAGAACCTTATCTGTAATTCAACCGAGAATAATTCAGTTGAGATTTAAGAACCGGTCAACACTTCGACTGAGGGAAACATCTTCATCGAGATCTAGGAACTGTCTGTAATTCAACCGAGGATAATTCTGTTGAGATTTAAGAACTCGTCCACACTTCGACGGAGGAAAATTGCCGAGATTTAGAACCTTATCTGTAATTCAACCGAGAATAGTTCAGTTGAGATTTAAGAACCGGTCAGTACTTCGACTGAAGGAAACATATTTATCGAGATCTAGGACTATCTGTACTTCAACGGAGGATAATTCTGTTGAGATTTAAGAACTTGTCCACACTTCGACGGAAGAAAATTGTCGAGATTTAGAACCTTATCTGTAATTCAACCGAGATTAATTCAGTTGAGATTTAAGAACCGGTCAGTACTTCTACTGGGGGAAACATCTTCATCGAGATCTAGGACTGTCTGTACTTCAACGAAGGATAATTCTGTTGAGATTTAAGAACTCGTCCACACTTCGACGTAGGAACTGCCGAGATTTAAAACCTTATCTGTAATTCAACTGAGGATAATTCAGCTGAGATTTAAGAACCGGTCAGTACTTCGACTGAGGGAAACATCTTCATCGAGATCTAGGACTTGTTTGTACCTCAACGGAGGATAATTCTGTTGAGATTTAAGAACTTCTCCACACATCGACAGAGGAAAATTGTCGAGATTTAGAACCTTATCTGTAGTTCAACCGAGACTAATTCAGTTGAGATTTAAGAACCGGTCAGTATTTCGACTAGGTAAAACATCTTCATCGAGATCTAGGAACTGTCTGTACTTCAACCGAGGATAATTCTGTTGAGATTTAAGAACTCGTCCACACTACGACGGAGGAAAATTGTCGAGATTCATAACCTTATCTTTAATTCAACCGAGACTAATTCAGTTGAGATTTAAGAACCGGTCAGTATTTCGACTGGGTGAAACATCTTCATCGAGATCTAGGAACTGTCTGTACTTCAACCGAGGATAATTCTGTTGAGATTTAAGAACTCGTCCACACTGCGACGGAGGAAAATCGTCGAGATTCAGAACCTTATCTGTAATTCAACTGAGACTAATTCAGTTGAGATTTAAGAATCGGTCAGTAGTTCGACATAGCTGAGAACTTAACTCCATCCTTCCTGAAAGGTAAAGGTCAGTCGTATGCAATGCATGATATATATCAAGCAATGATGTTCTCAAAATAAATGAGATTGTGTTGTATGATGCGTATATGCATGTATCATGATGTATGGAAATGTAATGCTTTTAGATGGGGAAAATAAATCTCGGATAGCTGCTGGAGAAAGAACTGAATTCTTCATTTCTGCTGGAGATAGCGGACGACGATGATTGCGAGAATAAACCTGCAGGAGAGGATAACTCCGTTGGGGAATAAACTGATGAGGAGATTACTCTGTGGGGAAGAGATTCTCTGTAGAGTATTCCGCTGATAAATTCAGCTGGGGATGAATTACCGTTGTTGGTGATACTGAATCATGTTGGGGATTTGAGTTCCTGTTTTGTGAAAGGAAAGAGCTTCGCTGGGGATGATTTTCCAGTTGCGACTTCACGGGGAATAATCTTTTAGACTCTACTGGGTACAATTCTTCAAACTCCACTGGGGATATTTTTCATGCTCCGTTGGGGATGATAAGACTTTTTAGTGATGATGGTAGATAAACTCTGCTTTGGGGAGAATATCGCCAATTCATTCACAGTTGCGAGTTTCGGCTGGGGAGAGTTGACACCACTATCTTTCTCCTTACTCTGCGGGGAATGAATGTTACCAGGACACATGTTGAGGATATGACGATGACTTCGTATCGAGACTTTTCTGCCCCTGTATCTGGTAGAGAAGGTGCCTGCGGAGGCCTTGTGGATCGAGTAGTATCCCAACCTATGAGGTGCTTGGTAACTTTCGATCGAAATGGTCAACCTTCTGGTAGGCAAGTGACAAAATGGCGGGACATAGTTGTACGCTTTGATCCCTAATTTTTTCCTGGACCGCCCTTTCGGGTTTTCAGTCCACTGGGATACCCTTTTTTTCCCAAGCCGCCCTTTCGGGTTTTCGACTTGCCGGGTGTACATATCTTTTTGTCTTTTATCCCTAATTTTTGCCCGAACCTGTTGGTTCGCCGGGATGCCCTTATTTTTGCCTAGGTGTGTCAACCTAGCGGGTATTTGTTCATGCGCAGTATTTTCTGACCATGTCCATGCTCTCTGAGTGTAGGGATTTGTTGTTGTTGGTAGTGTTGTATTACCATACTTCCAGAAGATGTTCGTTTGATCATGCAAGATTCGTTGCTGGAATTCATGTCCGATTCCCCAAGTGACTCAGATGGAGATTTTCCCCTGGCTATTTGGCATCTTTGAGAGATTCTCTGAATCTTGACTTGACTGCCCCAGATGATGGACAATGATCATGCCGTGCCCCTTGGTTGGAAGTGTTTTTCCACTTGAGGTGATTTTTTTTTATTGAGAAGGTTTTTTTGTTCACTAGATATTCGTCGTGCGAATTTCTCTGCTGTTTGAACAAATAGTCATATGCAAACAATGTTATTTTAAGAATGCAAAGCTTATGTCTGTCTTGAAGTTTTTGAAAATGCATTTTTTCAGAAAAATGAGAAAATTTTGTAAAATGTGATGTCAACTCAGGATTTATAGCAAGTCCTAAAGAAGTCAGGATACCTCTTGTAACAGTATGCTTTCGAACTAACCCATGCTTCAGCTAGGACTTTTAAGGGTTATAACGTGACCTGGTTGAAGGTTTAAGAAACAAAGGATAAAGGCTCAAATTTTATTTGTACCCACCCGTTCTTCGTGATGTTCTTTGATCCTAAACTCAGCTAATTGTGAATTTATATCCCGTTTGAGTCTTTTCTCTGATATTCCAGTGATGGTTCAGATACTGATAGTTTATTTTGAACAGGCAGTCATTTTTGTTGAGAGTTTGTAGGATCTCTTTCTTTTTGATTTTATTATCCCTGTCTTTTGCCTGAATTGTTTCTTTTTGTGATTACAGTCAGTGAGATGCCCCCGTTTTTTCTTAAGTCTCCTTCATAGGTTTTGACTTAATGGCTTTTATTTCGAGACATAATGACTATCTGTCTTGACGATTATAGGGAACCATCACCGTCTTTTGTTTCAGAAGGACGTTTTTGAAGCCATTCATTGTGCACCTGGATTAACTGAAAAAACTACCCTGCCCCAGATTGTGATTAAGGGTTTTAATTTGTGTGAAAAGAAAAACTCCTACTTCTTAGGCTCAAAGGGGTTGACTAGGGATTATCTTCCTTATAACTCCAATGTTTAGGATTTGAAACAACGCATGTACATCGTCAGCGGGGTATGTTCAAAAGCATACTGTAGAGATTTTGATATCATTTTCGTCATCCTCCTTCTAAAGGCTTAGAATTTTTTAATCGAGAGTTGAACATCACAAAAAATGAAAGCAATTTGAATATAGTGAATACGAACGGATTGATTCAAAACAGACATATGTAATGCATTGACGAAGTAACAAAATTTGACATGAATAAATGTTTGAACAATCAAAAGAAAATTACAGATTGAAAATTCTAATGAACAAAAAGTATTATCATCTGGTCTTGTCACTTCAGAGGACATGCCTTGGAGGGATGGTAGAAGAACTTAGCCTGACCATCTTATCTAAACTCCAACACTCCTTTATCAATCAAGCCCTGAATTTTATTTTTCAATGCCCAACAGTCATCAGTATCATGTCCCGGACTGTTGGAATGGTATGCACACCTAGCATCAGGATTGTAGTTAGGTGAAGAAGTCTTAGGATTCGGATGAGGTCCTACCAACATCACCAGATTCAATCTCAACAGGTGTTGCAAATCTTGGGACAACAACATGTTGAGCTTGGTAAACTGCTTCTTGGGCCTATCCGGCTTACTCTGATTAACCGGTTGTTTATGGAGAGGTTGTTGTTGATTTCGTGAGGTAGTAGCAACTTGGAGAGGTCCATTCTTTACCAACCCAAACCCTTGTCTTCTTGGAGGCTGATTAATGACTTGGTCCCTGGTCTCGACTATTTGCTTCATACTGTTGTATCTGTCTTGATAAAGCTGGTTGATAATGGTTCTCAGCTCTTCTTGTTCCCGGGCTAAGCTTTGGATAAAGGCCATCTGCCCCAGCATATGGGTTCTTATTGCATCTACCTCAGCTTGCGGTTGCTTCAGCCGCTCGTCCTTATTGTCTTCAGGACTTTTCTTGACCAAGTTCCCAACGAGGAGTGTTTTCAACTCTTCCTGCCCCTTGGATAGGTTTATGAATATTTCCCTGAACTGTGTTTCTTGAGTTTGAAGATCTTGGTTATCTTGTTGGAGAGCCATTGCTGAAATAAACAAGGAGAACATGAGAGACTTGTACTGGGAGACCTGTTATGCAATGATATGTATAATATATGTATGCAATGTTTTCAAGGATCTCGCGGGGTAAACAAGAAACTATTAGAATTTAAATTTTGCAGCTTTGATTGAAGAAACTTCGTGTCATCAAGAGTCCTTCTTCAAGAGTCAAGCTCACCATATCGAGTGGGTCATAGCCACTGACTCAAGTTATCGTGTTTTGATCTCTAGACGACATTGGCTAGAGGAAAATAAATCCCCTTTGCCCCTTGCTAGACGTTTGATTTACCATAAACTGCATCACAAACCCTTGAGATCCTTGAAATGGTTAAGGAAATGCTATGGGATGATGTTATGATGTGCATGCTATGCGTTTAAGCAAATGCGATGTGATGTAAGTAAGTAAATCCGGCAAGAAATCTAAGTTATTGGATAAGGACTGTAAACAAAACATGCAAGGAACTCATGTTGTCAGATCACAAAAATGTGCAAGTAGTTCAAGTTTGAAAGCACACAAGTCACACAATAGCCCTTAAATTTCAGGCTGGCATGGAGTTTAGGTACTACCCTCTTGCAGTTTAGTTGGTTCAACCTATCCTAGTAATAGTAACAGGGTTCTAAAGGTTCTCAATATCACTGACCATCCTCGATCGGTCATAATTCCAGTTTAGCAACCTTTTCTTGCGGTCGGAATCATCGCGAGAGTATAGTCTCAATGAGTGTAGCATACTGCTACTTTTCTATGGCCAAGTTGGTCAATTATAGGTTCTAAGGTCAGTTGGTGCTTAATGACACCTTAGAAGACCCATATTCTCCTTGTTCCACCACAAGGGATATCAGTACAAACTAAAGTGCCACACTAATGTAGCTACTGCTTCAACCGTATCGGTCTACGCTGTACAGTTCCCTCACAGTCTATTGCTACTTACCTAAAAGGTATCCCCAGATCCGGGTTAGGATCTATAGTAACTCCGATTCAAACCTACAAAGATAAAGCATACAAATCATGCAATTGAAAACATGATGATGAACTATTCCTAAGGTACACCCCACTTATTAACTCCCCAGCAGAGTCGCCAGTTCTGTGATACGGTGGGAAGAACTGACTCTTTTTTAGAATGCTGGTTTCCATTTTGCGTTTGTTTTAGCAAAATGTCGCGGTAAGCAAGAGTCGCCACCGACTTTTATTTTATCCAACAAGGAAAGGAAAAAAGCAAAGAAAAATTCCTTTTTCGAGATATTTCTCGGGTTCGGGGAGTAGATTATAGAAAGGGAAGGTGTTAGCACCCTTTCTATCTGTGGTTATCCACGGGCTCTTAGGTACTTGCTCAATTGTTTTCAAAATTGCTTACTTTATGCTTGTGGGTTTGAAAAAAGTTTTTGTTTGAAAACTTCGATTTAACTCTTGCTTCTGTTCTAAAGAGCGTATGAAGTGTTTTTGAAAACTTTGTTCGAAAAGTGTAAGTGTGAAAAGAGTTTTGTTTTTGAAAGAGCAAGTACCTAAGAACCATCTACCTACTCGAAAAAGGAATCGTTCTATGCTAATGTCCTTTAGACAATGCTATCCCACTATGAATGAGTAGGTAGCATCGTCGTTGGAGTTTGAGGGTCAATTCGAATGAGGGACGTGCGGTCACTAAAGCAATGTTAGGACGCCTTAGCGGTAACCTTAATGTCTTAGATCATTTGTTTGAGGCAACAATATCCGAGCAACCATTTCGAGGCGACTATGATCTTTAGACAAGAGGGCGACCTCTAAAACTACCTATACTCAATGACCGCGTACAAAGGCAACCAAGTGGGGTGTACCCTAAGAGTGCGCATGTGCGAGTGTGTCGTTTTCAGTTATTTTTATCTTTGTACGTGTTAAGGGTGATCTAAGTTGATTTTAAGATTAACATTCAGTCTTGTCATGCAAACCCTATCATCAAACATCTAGCAGTTATAATTTGCGAAAATAAAATGCATAATTTAAATTACAAGGCGTCGGGTATTTACATCGCCAAAGAAAAACCCTTTGAAAAATGAAATAAAGCAATAAAAATAATTAAAAGTCCTAATTACTATTACAATCTGGAAGCAGGTACATTATTTGAATAAAAAAAGTAAATCGCGTGCGGGAAATTAAATCGAGCGCAAATTTTAGGGTTTTGACCCTTTTGGTTTAAAGGAAATATCTTTTTGTTGTTTTTATTTTAAGAAAGAAATAAATCCTAAATTAATTACTAAATTAAATTAATAAATTAATTAATAAAAATAAATTATTTTTGGGTTTTTGTTATTTTAAGAAAGAAAAATAAAATAATTAAGTTAGTAATTAAAACGTAATTAAATCTAATTTAATTTTAATTATTTATAAAAAAAATAGGTTAAAGTGATTCTAATTAAAACCAAAATTAATTAATTAGTGTTTATTAATAAAAATAAAAATTTGATTGAATAAAAAAATTTTTTGGTGATTTTATTTTTATGAAAGGGAATTTTGTGATTGGTTAGAGTTTAAACAAAAATAATAAAATAATAAAAATAAATAAACAAAATAAATAAAAGAGGGAGTATGGGCCTGAAATTGGTGGTGTGATTAGCAATTGGGAGGCCCAAAAACGATGGCCCTTGTTTGACTTTTTGAGATCTGGTGAGCATGCGTGGACCAACGCCTATGGTGGACCTTCAGCTTGGACTCTCAGATCTGGCCTTTGGCCATTTGTCCCTTGGATGCCTGAGGGAGCATGGTGTTCTGCACGCTTGAATAGGCAGGTGATCATCTGAAAAACAAAATTATTAAGGAAAGTGGGGGACCTGGGATTCGAACCCAGGTCCCGAAGGAGATTTGAACGCTTGCCTTGCCAACGCACCATGTTGTTCTGTTTGCTATATGAATACAAAATAATAATAAAACAAAACAACAATTATTGGTCAGAGAAAAAAAATATGCGCGCCATATTTGAATAGGCGAATGAGTGGGTGACAACTCATCACCCCTGTCCTCCATCCATTGCTAAAAACCAAAGGAGCTATACCTACGGACGATGGTCCGTCGCTACAGGCATGTCATACTCCAAAATCCTCCATGGGCTATAGAAATGACTTCTGATGCCATGGTTAAACTCGCCTTCCTCTTCCGGTCACGCCTATAGCCATTACTAAGGCTGATTTTACCTAAAACAAAAACCCCTAAACCAAGAGGTAAACCCCTAACAATGGTGGTTTGCACCACAGAGCATATACATGAAATTAAATAATGCAAAAGGCTTGGAAATGTTCTGGTGATTACAAATATGCAGTTAATTTTCTCAAACATACAAGAATAAGCCAATTTGATTTCAAGAACAAGGCTATGTTTCGTGACACTTACAGTACGTTTGGGCGTCTGAACGAGCTTGCTTTGGCTTGAGTGAATGCCCAGGAAACGATTGAGATGCGTCTTGGCTTCTGAAAATGCCTCTAAACACGATTTTGATCTCAAGCTTTTTGTGACTTTTTTCCAATCTTGTTCTGCCTCTCTCTGCAATTGCCAACCTTGATCTCGATTTCCTTTGCTTGCTTATGTATTGTGTGGTGTATTAGGGTAGAAATTATGGACTGAGTCCTTCCAAATCAATGCAAATGATTTTGATTTGATCTCCATGATTAACCTTTCCAAATTTGATTTGATGCAATCTTTTCGTACATGTTTTGTTTTGATACGAATTCCATGGTGTTTCTAGCTGTAAACAAAGCCTAAAACAATCAATAAATCAAGAGTTTTTAATTATTTGGATTTTCTATGATTTTATTTGATTTAAAATGAATAAATTCAATAAAAAATCAAATTAAATAATAAAAATGAAATCTGAGCTCATGTCTGGAGCTAGGACACGTGGGAAATGATGCAAGCTCAAATCAAGTGGAAAAGAATGGGCCCATTTGACAAAATTTGATGTTTTGGGGATAGTTGACTTTTTGCAATTTTGCAAAAATGTCCAACTTCAACAATGCATAAATTCATCAATTTTGAACTTTTGGAGGTGTTATTAGACTTTTTAGAAAGCTTGAGATGTCCTGTAACCAACCCTTTTGGTCTCATCTCATTTTGATATTCGATGCTCAAGTTATAAGCTTTGGCAAGAAAGGTGTTTTTGTTGACTTTCAAAAATGACCTATAATGTCCAAATACATAACTTATTGTGAGTGAATTATTTGATCTTGGGGTATGAAGATGGATTGTAGGAAATTGCATCCTCTTCAAAATGAGATTTGGATGGGTCATTTCTCATAAAGTATGAGAAAGTTATGCTTGGTCAAAGTTGAGTTGACTTTTCCTACAAATGATGAATTATGAGAAATCCTTGATGAATCATGATCAACCCTTGATCAAATGATGAAATATACTTCAAAATGAGAATTTTGACAAAAAAAGCTTGAAATTTGACTGTTTATAGGTCACAATTGACTTTTTCCCTAGCACAGTCAATTTTTGGACCCTTTGAAGAATTGATTGAGCAAACTTCCTCTGCAAGGCTTAAAATTTGACATGGATGATCTTGAGAACATATTAGGACATTGGTGAGCATTTTAGGTCATTTTAACTCAAGGATCTTGATGCAACTCAAAACCCTAATTTGGGGTTGACTGCCTTATGAGATAGCTTATCTGCCAAACTCTTGTGCAAACTTGAGCAACTTTGAGATTTTTCTTGTAATGTCTTGAGGAATATGAGAGGGAAAATTTTGGGGTACAACAGGTACAAAAATTAACAATACTATGATCACCTCCCTGTGCGAGCAGTTCAAGATTCAACATCACAATTCATCCCCCTATCAGCCAAAGATGAATGGTGCAGTCGAAGCTGCTAATAAAAACATTAAAAAGATCATACAGAAAATGACAGTCACCTACAAGGACTGGCATGAGATGCTACCGTTTGCTCTCCATGGGTACCGTACCACGGCTCGCACATCAACTGGGGCAACACCCTATTCTTTAGTTTATGGCATGGAGGTTGTTTTACCTATTGAGGTTCAGATCCCCTCTTTGAGAATCATGAAGGATGCAGGTTTGAATGAAGATGATTGGATTCAAACCCGACTTGATCAGTTGAACTTAATTGATGAAAAGAGACTTACTGATGTTTACCATGGTCAGGCGTATCAAAAACGGATGATCAAGGCTTTCAACAAGAAAGTCAGACGCCAAGTGTATCAGGTTGGAGATCTAGTGATCAAGCGCATCATCTTTCCACAAAGTGATCCCAGGGGAAAATGGACCCCTACCTATGAAGGACCATTTGTAATCAAGAACATCTTTTCCGGTGGGGCAATGATCTTAACCACCATGGACGGTGACGACCTGCCACACCCTGCGAACGCAGACATAGTCAAAAGATACTACGCATAAAAGCCCCGCTAGGTTTACACACCTAGGCAAAACAAGGGCATCCCGACGAACCAAAAGTTTCGGGAAAAAATTAGGGATAAAATAAAAAATCGGTACACCCGGCAAGTTGAAAACCCGAAAGGGCGACTTAGGCAAAAAAGGGTTTCCCGGTGGATCGAAAACCCGGAAGGGCGGTTCAGGTAAAAGTTAGGGAATTAAAGCGTATGACTATGTCTCTTCGGATCAATTTAAGTACAATCTCTTCACTGACAAACCTGGAGCTTCTGATCAATCCAATCATCTTCGGACGAAGCGACAAATGGAGAAGATATTCGGAGATACGAAGGCTATAGAAAAATGGGAACCCCATGGGATTTTTTTTACACATAGCTATCTTTCTTTGTATAAATTTCTCTTACTTTTATGACACCATCCTCTTACTAGGATGTTTGTCTCCTTTGTACACAAATACTTATTCAAAGTAAATACAATGATATCTCTTTCAAAGTACATAAAACTATTTGCCTTTTTCTTTTACACTTGTGTTTATTTGCAAAAACGTCCAATGATTCATTAATGAACATATGCATTTGAATATAATTACTGTTTACAAATAAACAGAAATGAAAAAGAACAATTACTGACCAGTTGAAAGTTTAGGAAAATGTCTTTAGGCTATTCCATGAGAAATCCCTACAATACGTCATTAAGATCCCCAACGGAGCTAAAAATTCAAACTATTAATCCACAGTGGAAACCATCCAGTTTCTCCAAACTCCCCAGCAAGTTGCCTTGAAGCCTGAAAAGCAATCGGATAACAGTTAACCTCTGTTTCTCCCCAACCTGATAACTCCCCAGTAGAATGGCAGACAACCCAAACTCCTGAACTTTTCCAAATAGGAATCAGCCTTTTCCCCACAGAGTTTTCATCGCTCCCCAACAGAATGAAAATTCTCATTCTTAATTCCCAGCAGAAGTCATCAAAATTCTTTAGATTCCACCAAGCAGATTATTCAAGCAGTACATGGAATTACTCTCACAACGGAATTTTTGTCAATACTCCAACTTCAAGACATGAAGGATCCCTGTATCCCCAGTGAAGTCGCCAAGGATTTCTTATCCTCAGCAGTCAAGGATTTCTT
This sequence comes from Vicia faba, assembly GCA_948472305.1. Classification (NCBI taxonomy): domain Eukaryota; kingdom Viridiplantae; phylum Streptophyta; class Magnoliopsida; order Fabales; family Fabaceae; genus Vicia; species Vicia faba. The sequence goes on along the minus strand of OX451737.1, from coordinate 325,252,138 downwards.
ATCCTCAGTAGTCAAGGATTTATTTTCCTCAGTAATACAGCAAATCAGCTTACATGCGCATACATTACATCCATATATCATAAACATTGATAAAGCACATTTATTGCATCATACATTTCATGCAACATAACTTTGTGTTTCAGCTAACCTTTTACCCTTTTCAGGATAAGATTAACAGCTACCATTAACAATATTCAAAGATTCCAGATACAGTACAGATACGCTCTAGACACAGAAATCATTATATTACTTATTCAGATTCTAGTTCAGATACAGTACAGATACGCTCCAGACAAGGATGTCATTCTGTTTACTCATTCAAGATTCAATTCCATATACAGTACGGATACGCTCCAGACAAGGATGCCATTCTGTTTACTCATTCAAAGTTCAATTTCAGATACAGTACGGATACGCTCCAGACAAGGATGCCATTCTGATACTCATTCAGACCTCAATTTTAAGATACAGCCCAGATACGCTCCAGATACGGTTTCCATTTTGTCACTCATTCAGATTCTAGTCCAGATACGCTCTAGACACGGTTGCCATTCTGTCACTCATTCATATTCTAGTCCAGATACGCTCCAGACATGGTTGCCATTTTGTCACTTAGTCAGATTTCAACTACAGATACAGTTAAGATACGCTCCAGACACGAAAGCCATTCTTTTACTCATTCAGATGCTAGTTCAGATACAGTTCAGATACGCTCCAGACAAGGAAACCATTCTGTCAATTATTCATATTCAAGTTCAGATATAGCTCAGATACGGACACTATTCTGTTGCTTATTCTTCTGATTTACAACAAATATTCTTGGATGGCATCTACAAGCCCATCTCCAACAAGATTCTATCATCTCTCCAAATGGCATATTTAAGCCCATTCCCTCAACTACACTTTGTCGAGTGCAAATTTATGGGCACTCTAGTGTCCAATCATCTTTTACCTTCGAGTCACGAATGACAAAGCTCGCCAATCTAACTCTTCAGGTTTAAGAAGATTGAACAGGGGCAGCTGTTGTACCCCAAAATTTTCCCTCTCATTTATCAAGACTTTTCTCACAAGACTTCTTGGACTCAAGACAGGATTAGGGTTTGGTCAGCTCAAGACACCTCATCTTGCACTGATAACCCAAAATTAGGGTTTGGGTTTGCACAAGGATTTTTGGACCACAAATGCTTCATGTGACTTTAATACACCATCTTGGACCCCTGAGATTGCTCATGTTAAGTTTCAAGCCTTGAACCACATTTTTGATCAGTCAATTGGACAGTTGACCTAAAAATCAGCTATATTTGGGAAAAAGTCAACCATGGCCAATTTACAGTCAAAATTCATAATTTTTGATCCACAACAACATTTTAGACTCATATGTATCATTTGATCAAGTTTGGATCACAACTCCTTAAGAAATTTGATCAAATCATCAAAAGGGCAAAATGGTCAAAATTAGGGTTTTGACTGAGAAAGGGAAATTTCTGATTTTTAACCTAGCCAATGACCAATTGAGTTCAAACATGATTTCAAGGGTTCAATGGCATCATCTTTACCTAATTACATGGTTCAAAGGATCTCAAGTTCATTGGACTGACAGATGAATTTTACAGTCAACTGATCAAAAGTCAACTGTACACTGAAAAGTCAAATTTCGACTTTTTGGTCAAAATCAAGTTCCAAGGGTCATAATTCATCAAGATATGTCAAAATGTGAAACTTGTTGACCAAGAAAACTCAATTTGCAAATTAGGGTTTTAATTTGAAAATTTTCATAACTTAGAATTTTTCTAAGTATAAAATTTTTCTTATTTTTCCCCAACTTTTCACCACTTTTTCACCATGATGCATTTTGATTCAAAGAAAACTTCCAACTCTCAAGCTAGCCAGTACAAGCATGTTAGCATTAGTCACTTCACTTTACTTAAAATACAAGAAAGATTGCCAAAAGGTGGAAAACTTGTACAACTAGTAGAAAGTGGACTTGGTATCATTTCTATACATATTCACAAACTTGTCACAAGGCTAAGAACGATTGCATTGAAGCTGAAACACTCTGAAACTCAAAAACACAAAATTTCTACCCAAACTCAGAATTTCTGCAAAACCATAGCCAACACTCATTTGACTCGTGCGTTTTGTGTTTTAACACTTCAAGCATCTCATAAACATCCTACCAAAGCAAGCCAAGCCCTTGCCCTGGTTCTGTAACCCCTATTTCAGCCATTACCATTTTCAACCTTGAAGCTTGCAGCTTGACTTGTGCAGGAAGTTCTATCCATCCACAAAGCAAACTAGGCATTGCAATAGCTTGAAGGAAGTTCAAGGAAGCTCACACAATCCTCAGGCCTCCATTAAAGTCCCTACATTGCTCTATCCAAATCCAGCTGAAGGAGGTATTTTTCTCAAACTCTATGTATTTAGACATCCTCAAGCCACGATTCGTGAAGAAAAAATGTAGCCCTTATCATGGTGAAGCTGTACATATGCATACTTTTCATTTATATTAACTATACTGAGAGAATTTGAAGGTTGAATATGCTGAAATTTTTAGGTCACGAATTAGGACTGTCAAAATTCTCTCTGATCTTTGAGAGTTAGGTTACAAAATTTATATTGTTGGAATCGTGATCTCAAATGCTACATGTTTCATGTTATGAGATTTTATTTTTGTGCAAGCATGTGAAACTTACAGTTTGAATGCAAAAACGCGCGCAAGGGAGACTGGCTGAAGGACAGGGATGAAGCCTTGGGCTTTTTGGCGCCTTGGACCTTTTTGTTTTCACTATTTGCACCTCCTGACTTGATATTTGCACCCCCTGGCTACTTTTCATATTTTTCATATTTTCTTTCATATTTTCATATTTATTACTTTTGATTATTTTTTTCTGAATATTAAAAAAACCAAAAATAATTTATTTATTTTTGCAATTTTATTTTATTTTTTTCACATGAAAAATAGTTTATTTTAATAAATAGAATTTATTTTCTTAAATAGTTTGTAAATACAATTAAAAATACTTAATATTTTTATTATATTATTTATACTCATAAATATTTATTTTTATATACATATTTAATTTTTAATGTTCACATATAATATTAATTATTAAATTCTTATACAAAAAATGGACAAAATATTAATATGAAACATTATTTTCTTTTAATTAGAAAATTAGGGTTTCACACCTCTCCAAAAATAATGTTATTTTTTCCTTATTGTTTAGGGTTTAAATTAAATCATTTTTCTCATACAAAAAACAAATACCAAAACTTTTGTACATAAATACATTGCATTGCATTTTAAATATTTGTATATTTATTTAATTCGCACAATATTCGATTGGGTTGTAATAATATATTTAGGTTTATATTTGTGCAAAAATCTCCATTCAAAACTTGTATCCCCCTCCCATAATAATTGTTGTAATAGCTTAGTTTATTTTACGCAATTTATTGCTTTCATATACCATGTTTAGTAAACTAGGGCTTGCATGATAAGACCAAAAACAAAACAAATAGAAAAAACCTAATGCAAGACAAAAGCATGAAAAATGACACACTTTGCATACAAGCACCCTTAGGGTTTCTCCCACTTGGTTGCCTAAAAGAAAATGGCCATGTTACGCATGCGAAGTATCTTGGCAAAACAAAACAAAAATAAGATCAAAGTCCCTCGATGACGTTATTCAAAGGTTGCCTAAAACAAAATGGTATTGGTCCCTCAAAATGCTAAGATACTTGGCAACATTGTTATCATGGTCATACGATGACCTACGCCCGTCCCGTTTACATCCAAAGATAGGGTTTCTTACCAAATCAATGGTAAGTCAACAATGTCAAAGGAATAAAAATGCACAAGAAAGACATTTGAGTAGGTAGATAGCTTCTAAGTTACTTGCTCCATTTCCAAACAATCCTTGCTATTTTCAAAAACAAAGCACACACACATTTCAAAACATCTTACAAAAACATTGAAACATTTTTCAAAAGACATACATCTTTGTATACATTCTTACGAATGAGAATCATTACAAAGATTGCCAAAACGATGGCCTCTTTTCAAAATACTTTCAAAACCACACCAAGCACCATTTCAAACGAAACAAAGCAAAGCAAGTGATCTAAGCAAGTAACTAAGAGCCCATGGAAAACCATGGATGAAAAGGGTGCTAGCACCTTCCCTTTTCATAATCTACCCCCCGAACTCAAGAAAACATCTCAAAGGTCTTTCCTGTGCATTTTTACCTTTCCTTTTGGATAAAATAAAAGTCGGTGGCGACTCTTGCTAACCGCGACATTTGAGACAAAATGCAAAACCTCAAGTCAGTTCTCCCACCGTATCACGTATCCCAATGCTTTTATTCACTTGTCAAATCCCCCAAAATGGTTTCAACGCAGTATTTACAAGAAATAATCATATTATTTGTAAACAAGTCCAAAAAAGAAAAAATATAATTGAAAGATTGAAAAAGTAAATGTTTATTGATAAATATGCCTCTGAATGAGCGAGATTACAAGATGCAATTACTTAAAAGAGGTAATCACATAAAGTTTTAAAACTGAAAATGGCAATGAAACTGATAATTGCTACTGTTGTTTCTCCAACGTCCTTTTGATTGCTCCAATATCCTTTGCTTACGAGTGAAATGATTTGGATCAATCTCTCTCCTTCGTGGTCGTAGTCGTGGTTCTTGGATTGCATACTTTTTGTTCTTTATTTTTTGAATAAGATCACTAACTTATGCTTGGACCTCCCTTTCGGGTTTTCCATCCACCAAGATAAATTTTTTGTGTATGTCCCTAATTTTTGCCTAGATTGCCCTTTAGCGTTTTCAATCCACCAGGACGCTCCTTTTTTCCTAAACCTCCCGTTTAGGTTTTGAACTTAGTGTGCTTTTTATACATAGTATTTTTTTACTGTGTCTAAATTTGCTGGATGTGGAAGCTCTTCACCATCCATTGTTGTGAGGATAAGACCACCACCCAAGAATGTTGTTTTTACCATATACGGACCTTCGTAGTTGGGTGTCAATTTACCACGTGAATCAAGGCGAGGTAGTAGAATCTTCTTGAGCACCAAATCTCCTTCTTTGAACACTCGAGGATAAACCTTCTTGTCAAACGCTTTCTTCATTCGCTTTTGGTACAATTAACCGTGGCACAGAGCTGTCAAGCATTTCTCTTCTATGAGGTTAAGTTGATCAAGTCACGTATGGACCCACTCTGATTCTTCAAGCTTTGTCTCCATTAGAAATCAAAGTGACGAAATCTCTACTTCAGCAGGAAGTACTGCCTCCATGCCATATACTAGAGAGAAAGAAGTTGCACCTGTTGATGTACGTAGAGACGTACGATAACAATGTAGAGAAAAGGGAAGCATTTCGTGCCAATCCTTGTATGTATTCATCATTTTCTGAATGATCTTCTTGATGTTCTTATTGGCGACTTCAATGGCCCCGTTCATCTTAGGTCGATATGGTGAGGAATTATGGTGCTCAATTTTGAAATCATCACATAACTCCTTCATCATTTTGTTATTCAAATTGGACCCAATGTCTGTAATGATTCTTCTAGGAACCCCATATCTGCATATAAGATTTTTCTTGATGAACCGAGTAACCACTTGTCTTGTTACATTTGCGTAGGATACAGCTTCCACCCATTTGGTGAATTAATCGATGACCACTAATATGAACCGATGTCCGCTAGAGGCTTTCAACTTGATCATTCCTATCATATCAATTTCCCACATTGAAAAGGGCCAAGGAGAACTTAAGACGTTCAAAGGAGTCAGCGGCACATGCATTTTATCGGCATAGATTTGGCATTCGTGACATGTCTTTGTATAATGGTAGCAATCAGCTTCCATCATCAACCAATAATAACCTGCCCGCAAGATCTTTCTGGCCATGGCATGTCCATTTGTATGAGTTCTGAAAGTGCCCTCGTGAATTTCTGGCCATGGCATGTCCATATTGTAGTTTCTTTGATATAACACATTTCCATTCAAAAAGAAAATTTAAGCTAGCTTCCACAGAGTTCATTTGTCAATCACAGAGGAATTTTATGGATATTCTTGCTTCTCGAGATACCTTTTGATGTCATAGAACCAAGGTATGTTATCTGGTCCTTCTTCAATAGCAAGACAATGTGCTGCTTCTTCAAAATGTCTTATTGTAATGCGTGGTTCGTGATTTGGCCAGGTTACTTTGAACATGGATGATAAAGTTGCCAATGCATCTTCCATATGATTTTCCTCTCACAAAATATGAATGTAATTTCAGTAAATTCCGTAGCTAGCTTCAAAACATGATCCTGATATGGAATCAATTTGGGATGTTAAGTGCCCCATTCTCTATTGACTTGGTATATGACTAATACTAAATCTCCAAAAACTTAGAGATGTTTAATTCTTATATTGGTAGCAACTTCTAGACCCAAGATACATGCTTCATATTCAAAAATATTGTTGGTGTAGACAAAACATAACCTTGCAGTATAAGGCTTGTGAAAATTATTCGGAGAAGTGAAGACTGCCCCAATACCGTGCCCTAGTGCATTTGAATCCCCTTGAAACATGAGTGTCCAACGTGCCCCTAGTTTAGGTCCTTCATCAGATCCTGATATTTCATAATCACTTATAACCATGAAATCCTTGTCTATAAAGTCAAACTTCATTGGTTGATATTCTAGCAACGGCTGATGAGCCAGATGATCAGCTAGTACACTACCTTTGATGGCCTTTTGAATAATATATTGGTTGTCGTACTCGGATAGTAACATCTTCCATCTGGTGATTCTTCCTGTAAGAGCTGGTTTTTCGAACATATACTTTAAAGGATCCATTATTTCTATTAACCACGTGGTGTAAGTTAACATATATTGCCTTAATTGTTTAGTAGCCCAAGTCAATGCACAACAAGTCTTCTCGAGGAGTGAGTACATGGTTTCGCAGTCGGTGAATTTCTTGCTAGGGTAGTAAATTGCGTGCTCTTTTCTACCTGTTTCATCATGTTTTCCTAATACACATCCCATTGACCCTTAAAGCATTGTTAAATACATGATGAGTGGTCTTCCAGGATCTGGTGGCTTCAAAATTGGTGGCTCTTGTAAATATTTCTTTATTGTCTCGAAGGATGTCTGAAAATCATCATTCCACACCACTGTCTGATCTTTTCGAAGTAATTTTAATATAGGCTCGCACGTAGCAATTAGGTGCGATATGAACCTCGAAATGTAATTTAATCATCCTAAGAAACCACAAACCTCTTTTTTTGTCCTTGGAGCTGGCATTTCTTGTAAGGCTTTCACCTTGTAGGGATCCACCTCAATACCATATTGACTTACAATAAAACCCAGTAACTTTCCTGACATGACACCTAATGTACATTTGTTTGGATTTAAACTCATTTTGAACTTTCACAGACGCTCGAATAAATTTTGTAAATGTACGATGTGATCCTCCTCTGTATGAGATTTGGAAATCATATTATCTATGTATACTTCAACTTCTTTGTGAATCATATCATGAAATAGTGGGACCATAGGTCGTTGATAAGTTGCCTCTGTGTTCTTCAGACCGAAAGGCATTACCTTGTAACATAAAGTGCCCCAAGAAGTCATGAAAGTAGTCTTTTCCATATCCTTGGGTGCCAATTTGATTTGATTATAACTTGAGAAACCATCCATGAATGAGAACACTGAAGCTTGAGCTGTATTATCCACCAAAACATCTATGTGAGGTAACGAGAAATCATCTTTGGGACTTGCTTTGTTCAGATCCCGATAATCTACATACATGTGTACTTTGCCGTCATTTTTGGGTACTGGCATGGTGTTAGTTATCCAATGTGGATAATCTACCACTTCTAAGAAACCTGCATTGAATTGTTTAAGGATCTCTTCTAGACTTTTGTTGGACATGTTTGGACGAGTTCTTCTGAGCTTCTGTCTAACCGGAGAACAACCTTCCTTGAGAGGTAGTCTATGGACCACAATATTTGTATCCAGTCCTGGCATGTATTTGTAAGACCAGGAAAATATATCCACATATTCATGTAATAGCTTGATCAGCCTTTCTTTGATGCTTTCCTCCAATGTTGCCCCCAACTTGATCTCTTTTGGATCTTCCTTTGTGCCAAGGTTAATGGTCTCAACTGATTCTTGGTACGGTTTTATATTGTCATCTTTTTACTCTATCTCCCTTTCCAATTCTTCAGAGAGTTCAAGATCTTCCTCATCTTTCTCTTCCACTTGGTTAATGGGTGCATCAAAATTATATCGGATAGTAGCAGTAACATTATTAGTGATTTTAGGCATGGATATGTACATTTATCATGTTTTGGTGCATTTTTAGTATGTGAATTTGGTAAATGCATATGAAGAAAAGTATTCCCATTGTAAAATATAGGAGATAAATGCAAGAGAAAAAACAAGGATCTTAATTGAATGTTAAATATAACTTTTTATTAATTGCAAATACTTTCCGAAGCAATTGGGGGACCCTTACAAGTTACCCCTATGCCTTGGGCTTGACATAGGTTCTTTTAAAAACAAGAAAAAATACTTTGGAAAGAAAAATATTTCTGGAATCTCCAAGGATGTCCAATTCTTGAGCTCTTCGCCTGGAGCGCACTCACGAATGAAGTCAGATGATCTTTTGGCACTACTCTTGTTAGATATCACCTCCACTTGTCTACCATGCTTTGTTCCTTTGTTGATAAAGATTTCCTGAATGGGAGGAAACTGCACTTTGTCTTTCAGGGTAGCCTTTGATGATTCGTATCCCAAACCAAAATGATTCTTCTTCTCAGGTATCTCCACAAGTTTACCCTAACCTCTTGAGGTACCATCTTCCACAACTGTTTGCGAGTCTCTCCACGAAGTCACAATTGTTTTTTTTAATTTTATCCACCGGTAGAGTTACCATTAAATAAACCTCTAAGACTTGAAATGGTGTTACTATGCAGTCCTCATCCACACTGATATATTTGTAGGATTCTATGTGAGTCACAAAGATGTCCTCTTCACCGCTGATTATAACTAATCTTCCCTTAATGAAGAACTTCAATTTCTGATGTATGGTTGAAGTAACAACCCCACTGCATGGATCCAAGGTCGTCCGAGTAAACATGTATATGCTGGTTCTATATCCATTACTTGGAAAGTGATATAAAACATATACGGTCTAATCTTGACAGGAAGCTCAACTTCTCCAAACACTGAACTTTGAGAACTATCGAAAGCTTTGACTATTGTAGAACTTGGCCTTATTACAACACCATTTAGGGTTATCTTCATCAAGCTGGATTTTGGTAACACATTTAGAGCAGAACCAGTATTGTGAGTACCCTGGACATGCTTGTAGTACCTATCTGAATAGAAATGTGCAACGGCTTGTTGTGAGTCCTTCCTTGTGGAGGCAACTCACTGTCATTAAAACCTAGATATGATCCATATTTCAGATTTTCTACAACATTGTCAAACTAATTTACTGTAATCTCTTCTGCAACATGAGCATAACTTAGAACCTTCATTAGAGTGTCTCGATGTGCTTCTGAATTGAGGAGCAACAAGAGTATTGAAATCTTGGTCGGGGTTTGGTGTAGCTGATCCACCATCCTATAATCACTCCTCTTGATTATTTTCAAGAATTCTTCCGCCTCTTGGTTATTAAAGTTTTTTCTTGGAGGTTCTTGTGCTTGTCTTGTCTCCACCACAGCTTTCCCCTTCTCCTTAATTACAACATCATTTCTCTTTAGTGGTTCGGGACTATAGATTCGACCACTGTGGGTCATGCCCCATGTTCCAGCTATATTTGTGATCTCTGGACCTTGACTTGTTGATGGCTCACATTCTTGCTTTAAACCATTTACGTAGACCGTAGAATCATAACTCCACGGTACCGCTTTGTTACTTTCATAAGGGGTAGGAGACGCCCCCTAATCACCATTGTAGTCTTTGGAACTACCGGTATCCTTATAGTTTGTCGTGGTATCATCACGGGTGCTTCTGTTGACTCTCCCCATGGAATCACAAGACTCTTCTTATTAAGGTTCGACATTTGGCAAGGAATTATCAATGGCTTCTTTGCACTTCCGTCGATCGCAGCTATGTACTCTTCTTTAGGGTATCGCCTGCATTGGACTATCCCCCGATCCACCAATCTTTGTAATGTCTTCTCAAAAGCTTTATTGTGTTCCAAGAGGAACCCACACTCCGACAAATATTATTTCAAAAGGTTTATCGGGGCCTTCACTTGTTAGACTTCCCCAAAGTCTGTCACTACTTCAATTGCATTCACTGTTGGTCCACTTTGCGGAGGAATGGGGTTTGTCTTGATGTTTGGTTTATCAAAAGTGATATCTTGAGAATCTAATAAATCTTGAACATTGTGTCTAAAGGCCCAACATTTTTCTATAGTATGCCCCGGAGAATTGGCATGATGTTCGCACCTGGCATTTGCATCATACTTTGGCGGGAGTGCCCTAATTGGAGGAGCTAGAGGCTTTAGCTCTACCAAAGATGCCTTGATTAATTGTTGCAATAATTGAATATGCGGCATGGGGGAGAGGATCAAATCTTCTTGGGGGCCTTTAGAACCTGCTTTGTTGTTGTTATCGTGAAATTAACAATGGTTATTATGCCCTTGGGTGTGACGCGACATCATTAATTTCTCCTTCCTTCTTTTTCGATAAGTAAGGAGCACATCTCTTTGAATTCTAAGGGGTACTAGATGATGCCCCTTGTATCTTACCACTCTTTATACCAGCTTCAATCCTTTCACCAATAGTCACCAAATCAAAAAATCTGGAAGACGCCCCCTACCAATTTATCATAGTACAATCCTTGTAAAGTGCCCATGAACATGTCGACAAATTATTTCTCCAACAGTGGTGGTTGTACAAGGGCTGCCATTTCTATCCATCTTTGAGCATACTCCTTGAAAGACTCCTCCTTATTTTGAGACAAGTTTAGGAGTTGCACACGGTTAGGCGCCATGTCCAATTTGTACTTGTACTATCTCAAGAAAGCATTGGCAAGATCTGCCCATGTCTGGATATGAATTCGTTCCATTTGCATGTACCAATCTAAGGACGTCCCACTCAAACTGTCTTTGAAGCAATGGATCATCAGCTTCAGATCTTGAGTGTAGGCATGCATCTTTCTGCAATACATGCGTAGATGGTTCCTCAGACATGTGAGTCCCTTATATTTTCCAAAGTCATGTACTTTGAATTTTGGAGGGATCCCCACATCCGCTACTAGGCCCATTTCAAGAGCGTCAACATTGAAAGCATCGCAACCCTCCACAACCTTCAACCTTTCTTCAAGAGCTTTATATTAATTGAGTGCCACTGGATTTTCCGTGACATGGGTATGGGTTACCCTTTGAGGTGCTCGATTGACATCTTCTAAGTCATGGTCTCCATACTGCAAGTCTATATAATTGTCTGTGTTATTGACCGAAATTTGCAAGGTATGAGATTCCCCTACCTCCGATGGAGGTGGGACAAACCCTTCAGTATCAGCTTGTATGACCTCTTATTGAGCCATAGTTGACTTTTGAAGTCTTGACTCTAGTTCTCTTCTTGGTTGGTGACCGCTCAATGCACCAATAGCCTGGGCTACTTCTTCAAAGGTTGCCCTAGGAATTTGTTCTTGTCTTTCGATGATGTTTTTCAAGGCTAGAAGAACTTGGATCATATCTCCCTTCATCGAGTCGATGTTGCCTTTCACTTGCTCCAAATCTTCTTTGAATGCAACTTGATTTTCTTTGATCTGTTCCATCACTTTCTTTTTATGGGCTCTTGTTTGATATGACGGGTGGAGAGGTGGTGCTTTTCTACCAATGGTTTAACTGGAGATGATTTTGAAAATTGATGAGTTTTTATGAAATGTGAAATTCGATGCTTGCGAATGTATGAATGCATATGAATATGCTAAGAGTTTCATTTTTTTTTAATTTCTCATTCATTAGGATTTTCCATATATATATATATATATATATATATATATATATATATATATATATATATATATATTTTATATATTTTTTCTTTAGGTTTTGCTTTTTTATTGGCAAGCGTCTTAAAAATTAATACACAAATGAGATATGGAAATAAAACTTGTATTGAAAGTGTCCTTAAAACGGGAATACAATTCCAATTTTGAAGAATATTCAAACCAAAAACATCAAAATTAACTTTCTCAAAGAAATAATAAAGGGAAAAAATCTTCTAAGTGCGCTTGCAAATATCTTCCCTGAAACCATCCACCATTGTCCTACAAAGCTTGAGGAATTCTTCAATATCTTTTGGGAGAGGGGCCATCAAATTTTTTGCATCTCTCAAATTTCTAAGGATGTCCTAAATGAGGTTGTTGGCTAAGAAGGCGAGTTTTGCATGTTTGTCTTTGTAGAACCGATATTCTTGGTAAAGGTCCGGAATTATCTTATGATTATCCTCTCTTGCTTTGGCGATCTTTGCACATTGCTCTTCCCAATATAAATTTTCAGCCCTCATCTTTGTATAGAGTTTCCTTTGTATGAGGAAATTCTTTTGAGATCTTCTATCTCATGACTCAGTTGCTCGTATTCATCAGTCTTTTGGGCAAGAAATCTTTATGCCCTCATCCTCTTGATGTGTTCCCCTACATCTGGTTCTTGGATATCTTAGAGTCTCGTGATAAGATACTTCATTTTCTTTTCTTGATCTAAAGAAGCTTGTGCCTATTTTTGAATTTGAGCCCTCAAGTCATCTTCTATCTCCTTTTTGTCCTGTATCGCCTTTTCGTACCACCTACTTAGCTTCCCGATTTCACTAGCAGCATCTTCCAAATGTTGGTTGTGGGAATCCAAGTTAAAGGTAGCACTCAACTACCCTTCAGTCAAACGTTTCTGCTTAAGAATCTCCTTTTCAAATGCTTCACGATATTTCTGAATCTGTTGATCATTGGACTCAAGCTCGTGTTGCATTTGTCTTTTCTCCTTAGCTAAGGTATGAAGGCTAAGCTCCAATTCTTCTTTCCCCTTTTGAGCTTGATTCAAAGCTTTCTTCAATTTGTCTATTTCTTCTAAGGACATAGGTATAGGATTTGGGACATCTGGCTTGTTTTCAGGATCAATGTCAAATGGTAACTTAAAAACTTGCACCCTACCCAAAACCCATCGAGTGTAAGGTTCTTTCGCCACAAAATTCTTCCTTTCAACTTTTCTCTTGTTAACCCTATTCCAAGCTTGGATGATCTTGTTAAGCAACTCTCAATTTATTTTTCCCATGTCATGGATGATTAATTGTTGAAGTTTTTCATCGAAGGGTTTATCCTCCAAAGGATACCCTAGTTGTCGCAAAGCTAAAGTAGGGTTGTAATTGATGCAAACACGTGACCAATCAACGGAACATTCAGAAAATCTCCACAACTGTAAATGATATATCCAATGTCTAGCTTCCTTGCATACCATAACACAGAATCAACAGTAAGAGACTTTAATTTTTGAAGCCACTCGTATCTTGTCAGATTTGGAACCATGTAGTCTTCCTTATAGAGATGAGTCATAAACCAAGAATATAAGAGCGGGATACAACAGTTTAGAGTGCCCCTCCCATTATTATAACGAGTATGAGGAGCAAAGTAAATATTAGCAAGAAAAGCAGGAGTTTGGTTCACATTCAAAGCTTTTGTGCCCTAAAATATACTAATAGCCGCAAGGTCAATATAGTCCAAAGTCCGCGGAAACACAATTACACCAAATACAAGTAGCCCTAGACAATCAATACAAGACTCCCATTCTTTATCATCGGCAAAATAAAGGGATTTAGCTTCCAAATAGTATCTCTTAACCCCTTGTACATCACCTTCTTTTTTGTAGTTAAGTGAAAATTCAGGATAAGGGATTCCTAAACCATTTGCTAAGTCCTTAATGTAAATTGTTTTTCCAATTCCTACATATGCTTTTCCCTTAGAAAAATTCAAAAGTCTATCAAATTCTTCCAAAGGCGGTGCTAGTTGAAAGTCTTGAAAGGTAAAACACCTTAATAGAGGATCGTAGAACTGAACCAAGGCAAAAATAGCATCCAATTGTACATCCACTTTTGTCAACTCAAGGGTATCCCCATAACAGCGAGTAAATATCTCAAAGCCCTTTGAGACAGTTTCCCTTTGATAGTCTTGATCTTTGTCATATCTAGCTTGACGGCATTAACACAAATAAGTTGTTTCTTTTGGCATTCATTTTTAAGACACTTCACCAAAACCTTTGCTTATTTTTTTTAATCTTATGAATAAGACAAACAAAAAGAATGAAGGGTAATAAATATGTGAAATGCAAGATGTATGAATGCATGATTGTGTGGCATAGTAACAAAATTTCATGAAAGGTATCCTTAGTTGGTAGGCTCCTAGTTTTGGCCTAGGTATATTCTACCATCTCCAAAAGGTGGTTTCCTTAAGGGTGTCATGGATAACGCTAGAGGGAAAGGCACAAGGGCCTCCCTTAAGTGGATCATCTTTGCAAACCGAAACTTTCGTTTCTAAGGTCGTGAAAGGTCTCACCATGAGTTTTTAGTTTAAGGTTTATACAAAAAATCACAGGTTTATACAAAAACTCATAGGGATGATGTATCCCCTTGGCCAATAGACGAACCTTATTTCTAAGGGTTTTTTTTAAAATAATTAAAAAATAAATAAAATTCCGTCAACAGATGAATAAAAATGACAAATAATATAATAAGCAAAAATAAATAAATAATTAAATAAGAAAATATAGAAAAACCCAAAAAATAAGAAAAACCCTAAAACCAAAAGGAAAAGCTTCTAAACCCTAGGGTTGAGTCCCTAGCAGAGTCGCCAGCTGTTGTAACCGGTTTTAAAATGAGAGTCGCCACCATTAATTTTTATCCTAGGGAAGGGAATATAACGGATAACCCTAATTTGATCAGAGATTCTAAGTTGTTGACTCGTTTTAGACGAAGGGAAGGTATTAGGCAACCCTCATCTACCTTGTTCACAAGGATACTAGGGTTTAGATTTATAATTTAGGAAATAGGTTTTTAATTTTAGTTAGGGGAACTCACCACAATTTAAGTTGTATGCCTACGGATCCTCTTATGAGGAATCATAGTCCCAATTCGTAGTTCGCAGTTGTTGGTTGGTGTTTTTTATGGATTACGGAAATATCTCGTATTATCCTAGAACCAAGTCTGGGTTTTTAAATTGCGGAGTTGTTAGATGAAGTTCACAGTTAATGAGAGATATCTCCATAATCCTTTTTTAAAAATATATCTTGGTTTTATTAAGTTAGTGTAAAATTGTTAGTAGTTTGATTGGTTAGATATTTTCAAATATATTAAAAATATTTTTACGCATGAGGAAAAATAATTTTAATGCATTTAAAAAAATATTTGAATGGGTTAGTATATAAAAATTAGATTTGAATTAATAATGGGGGTGTAAATAATAGGGCCCTAAATCCAGATATTGGATTTAGGCCCAAAGCCCATGGGTGTTGTTTTGAACGTGGTAGAAAAACTAGGGGGTTCAGGGAGTATGGGTCCAAGTCCAGATATTGGACTTGGCCCAGTAGCGTAGGGAGGTGTCAATTATGGCTGGGAAGTGATTATGGGGGTTAGTTCATCAAAGGTCTATGCCCAGATAATTGTTTGAGCCCGTTGAGCAAGTTATGGACGCCCGCATACACTTATAATGGGTGTGCAATTATGAAATGCTGGATGATGATCAGATGACATTGATTAGTGGTGCACGCTAAGAGGTGACATATAGGATCTGGGCGTGTTTAGAAAGGCAAGTTTCCAGGATTAAAGCTCATTTTTATCTTCTTTCTCTCTCTCTTCACCAAAACAAAACATTGTTCGTTGGAGGTTAGAGAGAGAAGCTCCAGCTTCTCTCTATATTTCTGTCACCGAAAATCACCTCCGCCTTGGGCGCCACTGGGCGGAAATCACTTTCACCGTCGGATTCGCCAAGGCGCCACCACCTTCAAACCAAACCACCACCCGGGTTCATATGAATCCTAAGAACCCTAAGGGTTCGTGAAGAACCCTAAGGGTTCATGAAGAACCCTAATCCAAACCAAACCCAGAAACTATAATCATTAGAACCCTAACCTAACCCTGATGAACCCTAACCCTAGGGTTCTTCATATGAACCCTAAACCTAACCCTAGTACAAAACCCAGAAACTCTTATTCCAATCGAAATAAAAAAAACAATCAATCAATCAATCAACCACAATTTTAAACCAAGATAAGTTTTAGTCTTACCTTTCCATAATGATTCTGGTCGTATTAATTCTTTTCTGGTTTTCCGATTCTCCCTTCTAATCTCCTTCTTCTTCTTTTCTGTTTGACATGTATGTGAGATGATGGTGCAACGATAGCTTTAAGGACATATCTTAGGGTTTTAGAAATTGAAACCCTAGATCTCAAGCAAGAATGAAGTCTCGCGGATTCTGCTTCTTCTCTGTTATAATTTCCTCCTCTAAAATTTCTGTTTTTTTTCAATTAGTTTTAGGTTTTTATTTATAGGTTCATTATTTAGACAGATGAGGAAAATATGTTGTCATTGTCGTTACAAATAGATTTAGTTTAGAAATTAGAGATTAGGTTAGAGAAGATTTGATTCTTTTTTAGGTTGTAATTGATTTTTAGATTGAATTGATATTGATTAAAGATTTGATTTGTAATTTGTATATAAATTGATTCGATTAGATTTTTTTTTTATTTTGATGCATTTTTCCTTGCTTCAATCTGTACAATATCTTTTCTTTTGGGTTCCTGGGCTTGGGTCTTCGTTGGCTTGATAAAGAACAGTGCGCCGTTTGTGTTTTAGGGTTTCAAAACCCTATTTTGACTTAGTCAACAAAATAATAATGATAGAAATAATATTGACCAATAATAGTTAAAATATAGTAATAATAATTATTGAAAACAAATACAACAGAGTTGTATAACGCAGGTGGGCCTCTGTCCCAAAAAAGAAAATGGGTCTTTCAAAAAAGATGACTCGATATGGGTCTCTAGTCTTAACAAAATCTCTAGCCCAACTAAAAAACACACCCTCTTGTTTATTCTAAACGGGCCTCCAAAAATAACTTAATGGGCTAAATGAATTTAAAATATGCACCCCCTTGTTATCTTAACCAGACCTTAATGGGCCATCAGATTTTGATGGTCCATTAAAGCAATACACCCCCCTTTTGTTTTGTTAAATAAGCCCAAAAACTTAAATGGGCCTATAAGCCCCAAACGATACACCGCTTCTTTAGAATTTAAACCCTTCTTAGAATAAACTAGTAATAATAATGACCAAAATCTTAAATGACTAATAAAAGATGAAATAATTATTTAGAGGGGAAATTTTGGGGTATGCCATTATGCATTACTTATTATTATATATTTCTATATTGATATGAATTCACACTCTTCTGCTGTAATGATGTTTTATACGACATCGCTAGGTACCGAAAATAGTGGTGCTTCTTGTGAAGATTAGTCGCAGGAGCTAGTTCTTTATTATCCATATTTAGGTAGTGAGTCATGCTCTGGTCATGTAACACAAAGAAACGTTTTAACTCATGTTGTTTTTAAGAGATGTTTTATTATACTCTCTTTTATTTATGTTGTATTTAGATTATGTGATGGTGGCCTTTAGAGCCTAATGTTTTAATACATTATTTCTATTTATGAGATTTAATTATTGGTATCTTTTGAAAATAAAATTATTCTGCTGCAATATGCATATGGGTTAGCATATGGACCATGATTTTAAATGCGTGTTATGAGCATGCCCAACGTATTTGTGTTGGATTTGAAATACATATGGCACCCTCTTTTGATATGCATGCTAATTTACTCTGATTATGCCATATTATTATGCAGGGGTTTAGAGGGTGTTACATTAGTGGTATTAGAGTATGGTCCGCCAGTTGGCCAGGTTATTAATGTGTTTATTTCCTTTCTGTATTCAATATGTGTATATGAAAAAATCAGTATTATTTGTATGATGGGAATTGTTGGTTTATTGGAAATCTCAGAACGATGGTTGCGGGAAGGAATGACTATGTTATTGCTGAGGTATTGGCAATGTTGGTCGGTGCAATTGGGCAATAACGGAATGTCAATGCTGGCAGCAGAGATGGTGATGAATTTCATGCTTTGGGAAAGTTACAGAGGAACAATCCGCCAATCTTTGAGGAGCTCATGAACCTGACAAAGCACAAGTATGGATGAAAGCGACTGAGAAGATATTTCGAGTCATGAATTATTCGGATGTGCAGAAGGTGCAGTTTGGCACCCATATGCTTGAGAAGGAAGTCGAAGATTGTTGGAGTAACACTGTTAAAAGGTTTTAAGAAGATGGGATTGAGGTTACTTGGGCACTTTTTGGAGATGCGTTTCTGGAGAAGTATTTTCCAGAGGATGTGTGTGGGAAGAAAGAGATTGAGTTTCTTGAGCTGAAGTAGAGTAATAGAACTGTGGATGAGTATGCTGCAAGGTTCGAGGAGTTGATTGAGTTTTGTCCTCATTACAACACTTCTAATGCTAAGAGATCTAAGTGTCTTAAGTTTATGAAGGGTTTGAGACTTGAGATCAAGAAGGCTATGGGTTATCAGCAAATTACAAGATTTTTTGAGTTGTTTAACAAGAGTAGGATCTATGATGAGGATAGTAGAGATAATGCTGATCACTATAAGGATTTGAATGACAATAAGGGAAAGGCCAATTTAGAGGAAAGTCGTATGTGACTCCTGCTGAGAAGGGGAAAGAGAAAGTTGTTTATGACAGGAAGCCGAGTGGGGGAGGAGCTTCTACTCCAGTAGGTGTTACAGGCGTGGTATCGAAGGAGATCATGCTCCTGGGTGCACAAGTCCTGACGTGAAGTGTTTAAAGTGTGGCAAGCTAGATCATAAGTCTCATGATTGCAGAGGAGGTGCGAGTGTGACTTGCTACAACTATGGTGAGCAAGGGCACATTAGTACCAAGTGTGACAAGCCAAAGAAGGAACAATCTAGAGGGAAAGTGTTTTCTCTATCTGGTTCTGAAATTGCTGCTAAGGATAGACTAATCTGAGTTACATGCTTTATTAATGGTACACCTTTGATTGCTATTATTGATACTGGTGCAACACATTCTTTCATTTCTTTGGATTGTGCTAAGAGATCGAATCTTGAGTTATCTGATATGAATGGAAGTATGGTTATTAACACTCCTGCTATGAGTTCAGTGACTACCTTATATGTGTGTTTGAATTGTTTGTTGAGTATTTTTGGTAAATACTTTGGAGTTGATTTAATGTGTCTTCCGTTAGATCCACTTGATGTTATTCTTGGGATGAACTGGTTGGAATACACTCATGTTTATATCAACTGTTTTGATAAGACGGTTATTTTTCTTGATTCTGGTTTTGAGAGACATTTGTTTATGTCTGCTACGCAAGTGAATGAGTCTCTGCAGGATGGTGTTGTTGTTGGATTTGATAGCGACATTGAATATTGGTGGGAAACGAATGGTTGGTGAATTAGCAATAGTTCGTGATTTTCCCGAGGTATTTCCTAAAGATGTAAGTGATTTACCTCCAGAGCGTGAGGTGGAGTTTAGGATCAACTTAGTTCCCAGAACTAGTCTGGTATCGATGGCTTCATATCAGATGTCAGCATCTGAATTGAAATATTTGAAGAGTCAACTTGAGGATTTTCTTGAGAAGAGATTCATTTGTCCTAGTGTGTCACCGTCAGATAATTTGTTGCTTTCAGCTCAATCCAGGGATCAGAATTTCAGAGATATGAAATGAAAGAATTCATGATCAAAAATCAAGTTACAATTGATATAAGCTTTTGCTTCCAGCTTACTACAAAGATCAAAATTCAAGATATCAGATGTTCTAGCGTAAGATGTTACTTCAAAGATCAGACATCGGGATATACAACATCAGAAAAGATGTTTGTCTTAGAGCTCAAATATACACCATCAGAAGAAAAAGAATCAAAGCTCAAATATCAAAGACTTGTAAATCAGAAAGGATGTTGTCTCTATATCTGATTTTAGATTTCAATATCAAAAAAGCTTTTGATGTCATCAGAAAATCTTTCACCGACAACAACAAGACTTGTTTCTCAGTTAAGCTGCTGCTTATATATCTATAAAACAAGAATCCACTAATGAAATATTCTGAAAGGAAACATCTTATCAAAATCTTCATCTCTCAAATTATACAAGAAATATGCCTTCAAGACTAATTCTATATCAGAAGTAAAGCTTTGTGTTTCAGAAAGGTTGTTTCCATTAATACTGAAAACAAGATTTGGTTCTAACCATTCTAGTGTTCCTATGCTACAACAACAAATTATTTTATGAACATCTCATCAGTTATTCATCAGAAGAGCGAAGATAAGTGATCGATCTCTTCCAAGATTAATACTTCAAAACCAGAAGTACATCATCAAAAGATAAAGATCAAAAAACTAAGTCAAGAAGAACACATTACACCATGATTTCCACTTTCATGATACTTGTTATACTATTCATAAATCCCAAGAATGACGTAAGATGTTGCTTCAAAGATCAGAAATCAGAATATACAACATCAGAAAAGATGTTTGTCTTAGAGCTCAAATAGACATCATTAGAAGAAAAAGAATCAAAGCTCAAATCTCAAATACTTGTAAATCAGAAGGTTGTTGTCTCAATATCTGATTTCAAGATTCAATATCAAAAATGCTTTTGATATCATCAGAAAAGCTTTCACCTATAAGACAAGACTTGTTTCTCAGTTAAGCTGCTGCTTATATATCTTAAAACAAGAATCCATTAATGAAAGATTCTTAAAGGAAACATCTTCTCAAAATCTTTATCTCTCAAATCAGACAAGAAACACGCCTTCAAGAATAATTCTAGATCAGAAGTAAAGCTTCATATTTCAGAAAGGTTGTTTACGTTAATTCTGAAAACAATATTTGGTTCTGACCACTCTAGTGTTCCCATGCTACAACAACAAATTAGTTTCTGAACTACTCATCAACTATTCATCAAAAGAACGAAGATAAGTGATTGATCTCTTCAAAGTTTAATACTTCAGAATCATCAGAAGATAAAGATCAAGAAACTTAGTCAAAAAGAATACAGTACACTATGAATTCCATTGTCATGATACTTGTTGTACTATTCATAAAAAATGTCTCCCACGATCTTATGCTAACAAATGCAAGCAGCAGGTAAAGGAAGGTGACATTTAGTACTGTTCCAAACCTACTCTTGAATATATCTGTTGGGAATCAACCATTGGAAGGGGAAGGGACTTTTTATATCCTTACAATGACTCTATTTGAAGGATATATAAGAAGATCAAATCTAAAAATGCAAATTGATGATGTTCATCATGACAAAGTCCACATAGTGTTGCTATTCATATTGAAAATATTACAACGTTAAAGAGAGAAAATGAAGAGATGAAAAGAAAGAAGAAGAAGATGATGAAGATGAATACTATAAGATGATGAACCCAACAATTTAGATTATAGTCATCTTTGTAGAATCATGTAAAAGCAAGGAGTTGTTGCTCACAACTTGTTAAACAAAGAAGATGAAGACAAGAAGACTACAAGATGATGCACTCCAACTTAGATTATATTCATCTTTGTAGAATCATGTAAACATAAGAGGTGTTGCTCAAATTGTGTTATATCTTAAGTTATTCATGTAAATTGTTTGAACACAAGAGTTGTTGCTCAAAATTGTGTTAAACAATATGTACTTAAACTAGGAGTAATCTGCTTGTTAAAAAGCACTCATGTAATCTCCAGAAAAATAATTTTGTTTAGAATTGGTGTTGCCTCAAGTGATCTAGTGAAGATCTGATACTCGGAAAGACTTTGGCTGCAGTCATCGTGGATGAAATCCTATTAAGAAAGACCAGGTTGGTAAGATTTCTTAAGGGGTCAATGATTGTTATATCTTGTGGAGATCACTGAGCATATCATTGTATTGTTCCTTAAGAGACTCGGTTGAGTCAGGATTCTTAAGAAGGAATATGATGCGGTCTTTGCAGAATTGGCAATAAGGATCAACTGAACTTGTTGGGGTTGTCAGCAAGGTTGATTGGACTTGTTATTTCTCTGAATTTGTGTTTGGAAATCATTTTGGTAAAAGCAACTTGGTAACAACATGTTGAATAAAGAAGTCTCGACTTTCTATTTTTAACATGCCAAAGAATATGTCCCAACCTAGGGATAAGACATCATGTCTGCATCAACCGTTAGTAACATCTCAACTGATTTATCAGTTACTGAATATTTTGGGAATATTCAGTTAGCTGATGTGGCGTCCAATATTGACAACTCAGATTATTTTATGTTGGTTTTTGAAGATTTGCATAGTTTTTAAATATGGAGACATTTTAGGAAACTATTGATTAAAGACCAATTATCTTGGAGAAGTTTTTGCAGACTTTAAGCAGCCTCATAGCAGCGTTTTTGAAGCCCAAGCCAGTCTATAATAATGTTATAAATAGACTGGTTTATACCTAGTTTTAGGTGGATCTTATGTGTGTATTTTGTTAGGGTTTTAGAAATCCTTATTGTTGGGATTTAAGCTCCTCGTAAGATTTTATTAAGCTTTTAAGCATAGAACATTTATGTGTCAGGTACTCAAAAGTTGTGAAGCATTGAGTATTTGTGTGTCAATTATCATAAGCTTTTATGCTTTGAGTTTTGTGTGTCTTAGAAGAGTGACTTCCGTTTTTGTTCTCTACTTCTGTTAGAGTGTCTCTAATTGTTGAGTGTAATTGAAGATGAATTTGAGGAGGGCCTCATACCTAGGTGTGTCTTAGGTAGAAGTTAGACAAAGGGTAGTGATTAAGTGTGTAGGATCTAAACTAGAGGTTTGTTGTAAGGTCTACAAATTGATTCTATCTAATTAATTTTGTCCCTGGCTTGGTAGTCCCCAGAGTAGGAGTTGTTGTCTCCAAACTGGGTAAACATATTTGGTGTTATTTACTTTCAACACTATTTTAATTGTTTATACTTATTGTTGTTGTGTATGAAGTAGGATCCGGTGTCTCGATATCTTTTAGGACATCTGGGATCTGACGGCGAGAATTTCAATTGGTATCAGAGTAGGCATCCTGCTCTGACTCTGGGTGAGATTCAGGGAAGTTACTTTCTGGCGAAATGAACAAAGATGGTGCAATAACATTGAAAATACCGATTATGGATGGTACAAACTATGACAATTGGAAACCGCATATGGAAACATACATTAGGTCTTTGGGCAACAAGGCCAGGAAGAATGTTGTCAAAAGATGGGATCATCCTAAAGTTAAGGGGGAAGATGGTGTAGTCGCTGATGTGATGAAGCCTAAACAAGATTGGGATGATGATGATGAGGCTTTATCCCAAGGGAATTCTAAAGCACTGAATGCAATATTTAATGGGGTTGATAAGAACGTGTTCAAACTGACCAAGAATTGCAAGCATGCTAAGGTTGCTTGGGAAACCCTGAAGAAGGTGCATGAAGGAAATCCCAAAGTCAAGATGGCAAAACTTCAACTTCTTGCTACAAAATTTGAAAACTTGAAGATGAAGAAGGATGAAAGTATTCAGGACTTCCACATGACTGTGCTAGACATTGCTAATGACTCAATAGATTTAGGAGAAAAGATTTTCAGAGAATAAGTTGATCATAAATATGCTCTGATCTCTTCCAAAAAGGTTTGACATGAAGGTGATAGCCATCGAAGAATCCCAAGAAATAAATACGATGATTTTTAATGAATTGGTAAGCTCTCTTAAGACCTTTGAGTCTGCCATAAATGAAAGGTATGAAAAGAAGAAAAGTATAACTTTTGTGCCAAGCAATGATGGCTCAGAGAGTAGAGAAAAATCAACTCAGAAGGAGTGTCTAATGACCTTGTGCTGTTGGGGAGACAGTTTAATAGAGTATTAAGGAAGTCCAGGTTAAAAGCTAAGAACATGTCATCTGACATTAACAAAAACCAGGACATGGGAAGGAAGTCTATATTTGAAGAAAAGCCAAATCAAGGGAAAGGTGTCCTATGTCATGAATGTGAGGGATATGGACACATAAGAACTGAATGTGCCACCTACCTCAAGAAGCAAAGGAAGAACCTATTCATATCATAGTCAGAATGTGAATCTGATAATGATCATGAAGAAGAATCTGTGATTGCATGCACTCCAATCAAAGTGTTTTGATGAAGACCATCTTACATAAAATCAAAGAAATATCAATGTTATGGAAAAGAAGATATTCAAGATCATATAATATTTCAAGATCACTCTTTGAAGTCTTCTACATGTGTACAACCAATTTTCAAGATGAAGATTTATGAAGATTCATCAACAAGTTAGATACAAGTTTTAATTTGAGGTTTTTAAGATGATATAGTACTCAAAATATACTCTAAACATTTTATGTAAGTGCCATGATCATTTAAGAGTAAAACATTGCATGTCCATCACTTAGAAATTATATTTTTATCACTTTCACTCAGTGGTAACGGGTTACAGGGTTACAGTAACTGGTTACAGGGCTTTGCAAAAATAAAATAAAATTTCTGGTTCAGTGGTAATCCGTTACAGCTTTTGGGTTACCGGTTATAGGCATGAGAATGTGAAAATATACATGTTATCACACATCTGTAACCGGTTGCGGCCCTACGATAACCGGTTACCGCTGAAGAAAAATTCAAATATTTTCTGTTTTACTTGGATATTGGATGATACCTCTTGAGGTCCAACCATTGCATATTTTTACTCATTTAGGGTGTAATGAAAGGGTGCATTTCATATATAAAATTTGTTTTCACTCTGATCATAACATAACACATATTATTCAAAATTTCAAAAATTCTAAGTGTTGTAAAACTTTGAGAATTTACATATTGCATGAAACATTGTTTATAACTTTCATACTCATCATTGTTTCCACAAATATTGAGCACTTGATCTGACTATAAAATTCCTATTAAATCTTGTCTTAGTATCTTGATAACCATAGTGTTATTCAAGATTGATCATACTTTGTAAAAATCAGATTTTGTATAAGATTAACCTTGCATTCCAGGATTGTTGGAGAAAGTGTGTGCATTGAAGAGGATTATTCTTCTTGCACTTATTGTTGAAGATATTAAAGGTTTTAAGAGCCTTTGATCTCCCTATAAATTAGATAGTAAGTCATCACCTTTGGTGTGATTAGGATTGTGCAGTCATTCTAAACTATAGTGAAATCTCTTCTATTTTGGCAAGAGGACTAGAGTACTCTTGATATGTGAGGGGAAGCAGTATACATCTGATGTTCATTTACTTTCTGCACTTTATTTCTTTCATCACCATAATCTAAAAAATAAGAACTTTAAAAAGAAGGCAAAAATTGACCATTACCTAATTCACCGCCCTCTTAGGTGCATTATTAACTTATAATTGGCATCAGAGCAAGTTAAGGTAACTTGTTCCTATTCGATCCAGAATGGCTTTCGCACAACCAACTTTCAAAGATGGTGGTAGTAACAACAAGCCTCCATTGTTTTGTGGTGAATACTTTGACTTTTGGAAAATTCGTATGAAGGCTCATCTATAAGCACAAGGAGAAGAAATATGGGATGATGTCCTATTTATTCTGATGTGTTGTCAATGGTGTTGGCACATCAAAGCCTAAAACATCATGGGATGAAGATGATAAGAAAAAGGTCATTTATGATAAGAAAGAAATTAATCTTCTTCAAGGTGCACTTTGCATGGATGAATTCTTTCGTGTTTCGGCATACACAACAACAAAGGAAACTTGGGATACTTTGGTTGAAACACACAAAAGAACAATCAAAGTCAAAAGATCAAGATTGAATACCTTAAGTCAAGAGTTCAAGATGTTTATAATGGAACCTGGATAATCTATTCTCAATATGCAGAAAAGATTTGTTCATTTGACGCATCATTTAAAAGCTCTTGGTAAAACTCTCACCAATGTCGAACTCAACCTAAAGGTGCTTTGATCTTTAACTAGAGAATGGCAACCAAAAGTAACGGCTATTTCGGAAAAGAAGAATCTATCCAATATGTCATCCGCAACTCTATTTGGTAAACTTCAAGAGCACAAGACAGAACTTGGAAGACTTGCTAAGCATGGAAATCAAGAAAAGAAATCAAAAGGCATTGCTTTGAAGGTGGAATCCAAGGAAGTCGCTATTGAAGAAAATATGGAAGAAGATGAAAATTTCATGCTTCTTGTGAAAAGGTTAGGTAAATTCTTTGGTCCTAAAAATAATTTTGGTAATTCTAACTTTGTCAAATGGAATAAGTTCTCAAATAGCAAAGATAAAGAAGCCTACACATCAAATGCTACATGCTATGAATGTGGAAAGTAAGGTCATATCAAACAGGATTTTCCAAACCTCTCCAAGAAGGATGGAAACAAAGGAAGGAAAGAATCCTTATACAAGAAAGCCTACATCGCTTGGGATGACAATGAAGTTAGTACATCATTTGAATCGAAGAATGACGAATGTGCAAATTTAGCATTGATGGCTACTCATGAATCCGATGATGATGAAAATGAAGAGGTTAGTACAAATTTTACACTTTATGATGAAAATGCTCAAGGTGCAACTAATGAACTTCTAAATGAATTCAAAGTCTTGTATAAAAAGATATCAACACAAGAAAAGGAACTTATTTCTTTTCAAGAAAATATTGATACTATGAACAAGGATCTTGAATGTCAAAAACAAGTTTTTCTTAAAGAAAAACAAGACTTTGTATGCAAAAAATGTGAATCATATACTTTTCAAATTATTCAACTAAAAATAGTTATTGAACAATATGAAAAAGGTCAAATTGGTTTGGAAGGATTGCTTAGCCAACAAAGATATCCTAATGAAAAAAGTGGACTTGGTTATTCAAAAGAAAATAAATCAAGTTCCAACAAAACAATTTTTGTAAAGGCTAGTAATCAATCAGAAACCAAGAAAGCCAACAATGTGCAAATTAAGCATATTCATCAAAAGAAAAAGAAAGGAATTGTTAAGAAAAAACAAGTTCAAAGATACAATAGCAACTTTATTCCAAATTGTTTTTATTGTGGTATTCTTGGCCATACACCTAATGCTTGCTATGTTATAAACTTTAGTATGCCAAGTTGACATTATGTATGGGTTAAGAAAGGAACTAACTATGAAGGACCCAAGGAAACTTGGGTGCCTAACAAGAAATAATTTCTTTTGTTTTTGTAGGTATGCTTGAAATCCACTCAAAATCTATGGTATCTTGATAGTGGATGTTCGAAGCATATGACGGGAGATGTTAACAGATTTTCACATCTAACATTAAGAGACAAGGGGTATGTCACCTATGGAGATAATACCAAAGGAAAAATTCTTGGCATTGGAAAAGTTTGTGCACCATGTTTCACATCCATTGAAGATGTACTTTATATTAAAGGACTCAAGCACAGTCTTCTAAATATTAGCCAACTTTGTGACAAATGGTTCAAGATCAAATTCAATAAAGATGAATGTTTGATCATGGACGAAACAACCAATGAGGTAAAACTTAAAGGTAAAAGAGTTAACGATATTTTTATGATTTCTTTAGATGAGTTATCTTTGAGAGTAAAATGTCTTATGGTAAACAATAATGAATCATGGTTATAGCATAAAAGGGCAGCCCATATACATATAGAACATTTAAATAAATTAACCAAACATGATCTTGTCATTGGCTTACCAAAGATAAAAGTTGTCAAATATAAATTGTGTGATGCATGTCAAAAGGGAAAACAAATTAGATCAAATTCCAAATCTAAGAATGTGGTGTCTACTACAAGGCCACTACAATTGTTGCATATGGACTTATTTGGTCCATCAAGAACAAGAAGCTTCAGAGGTAATGTATATGATTTAGTTATTGTTGATGATTTTTCTAGATATTCTTGGACTTTGTTTCTTGTGCAGAAAAGTGATGCTTTTAAGGCATTTAAGAAGTATGCAAAGCAAATTCAAAACTAAAAATCATTAACGATTGCATCCATAAGAAGTGATCATGGTGGAGAACTCTAAAATGCATCTTTTGAAGAATTTTATGAAGAACATGGTATCTCTTACAATTTTTCAGCACCAAGGACTCCACAACAAAATGGTGTAGTTGAAAGAAAGAATCGATTTCTAGTGGAACTTGCAAGAACAATTCTTAGTGATGCAAATCTACCAAAATATTTTTGGGCGAATGCGGTTTGTACAATATGTTATGTTTGAAATCGAGTTATTATTTGACCTATATTGAAAAAGGCTCCATATGAACTCTTCAAAGGAAGAAAGCCAAACATTGATCACTTTCATATTTTTGGATGCAAGTACTTTGTCCTCAACAATGACAAAGACAATCTCGGTAAGTTTGACGAGAAATCCGATGAAGGTATACTCCTTGGTTACTCTGTTTAAAGTTAAGTTTATAGGATATACAATAAAAGAACTTTAACTATAGAAGAATCTATGCATGTTTCTTTCGATGAAACTAACCCCTCAAAAGAGGATATAGTCTCTTGTGATAATGATGATATTTTGGATATTCCAATAGAAGATGTTACCAAGGCCAATCAAAATAACAATCAAGATTCTTTCATAGAAGAAACTTCTCAACAAGATCTACCCAAAGAATGGATAACTCATCAAGATCACCCAATTGACAATATTATCAGTGATATTAGGAAAGGAGTATCAACAAGACTCAATCTTCAAGATGCATGTCCACACATGGCATTTGTATCTCAAATTGAACCTTCCAAAATATATGAAGCTTTGTTAGACGATCATTGGATGGTTGCGATGCAAGAAGAATTAAACCAATTTGAAAGAATTCAAGTTTGGGAACTAGTACCAAGACCAAACGGAAAATATATCATTGGAACTAGATGGTTATTCAAAAACAAACTCGATGAAAATGGGATAATTGTTCATAACAAAGAAAGATTGGTCGCACAAGGATACAATCAAGAAGAAGGAATTGATTTTGAAGAAACCTTCGCTCCGGTTGCATGGTTAGAAGCAATTAGATTATTATTGGCTTATGCTTGTTCTATGAATTTTCAGCTTTTCCAAATGGATATCAAGAGTGCATTCTTGAATGGATACATCAATGAAGAAGTCTATGTCAAACAACCTTCTGGTTTTGAAGACTTCAAGAATCCTTCAAATGTCTTCAAGTTGAAAAAGGCACTTTATGGCTTAAAACAAGCACCAAGGGCATGGTACAATCGAATTAGCAATTTTTTATGTGAAAAAGGCTTTGAAAAGGGACAAGTGGATAAGACGCTTTTTGTCAAGAAGATCAAGAATCATATTCTACTTGTTCAAGTGTACGTCGATGATATCATCTTTGAATCAACAAATAAAGACTTATGTGAAGAATTTTCATCCATGATGCAAGGAGAATTTGAAATATCCATGATGGGTAAATTGAACTACTTTCTTGGATTACAAATCAAGCAACTTGCAACGGGGAATTTTATTCATCGATCAAAATATTGTAAAGAGTTATTAAATAAATTTGATATGGATGCATGCAAACGTATTGCCACTCCAATGGGTTTGGGAACTTATGTGGATCTTGATGAAGCCGGTGTGCCCATAGACGTGTCAAAATATCGAGGAATGATTGGCTCCCTATTATACCTAACGGCAAGTCGACCCAATATCATAGTTAGCGTATGTCTATGCGCTAGATTTCAAGCCAATCCAAAGGAGTATCACCCTGCTGTAGTTAAACGCATTATGAAATATATTAAGGGAACTACGGACGTCGGCTTATGGTATGCTAAAGGCAGTATGTGTTCTTTAGTTGGTTATTCTGACGCAGATCATGCAGGATGTAAAATAGATAGAAAAAGCACTAGTGGCACGTGTCATATTCTTGGCAATTCTCTAGTATCATGGTCATGCAAGAAGCAAACATGTGTGGTTCTTAGCACGGCTGAAGCGCAATACACTGCGGCTGGAAGTTTTTGCGCTCAAATTCTATGGCTAAAAAAACAACTACGTGACTATGAAATTAATCTTGAATGCATCCCACTAAAATGTGACAATACAAGTGCAATCAACATCACGAAGAATCCAGTCATGCACTCTCGGACAAAGCATGTTGATATACGACATCATTTTCTCTGAGATCATGTGTAAAATGGTGACGTATAAATCTAATTTGTTGATACACACAACCAACTAGCATACATCTTTACAAAGCCCCTAGAAAAAGATTCATTCTTCAATATTCGATGAGAAATTGGTATATTAGATGAACATGACCTATGATTTATATCTCTGAAACATAAAAGGTGCATGTATTCTTTTCATTAACTTTTATATTATTCTTACCAAGTATATCTCTCTTCATCCTACATTCACTTTGAGTGGTTCTATATAATGTTTATCTATATATTTTAATGTCATATATACCTGTTAATATGTTGTTATACATGTTTGGTAGAAGTTACAATAAATAGGTATAGTTCTAGACTGGTATGTACTATTTTTTCCCACTTTTTCCACTATCACTAACCGGTTACCCTAAGTCGGTAACCGGTTACCATGCAAACATAGGCGTTTTTTACTTTCCAGGCACCTTCAGTATCCGGTTACTCATATCCTATAACCGGTTACCGCATGAAGTTTTTCAAAATTTTGGTTTTGTCAAGGCATTTATGATTTCCCACATCATTTCCCTCCAATTATTTTTTCCTCTTTGACCAAGATTATTTCCCACCTAAAATCTTCCCACCAAAAATTACTCTTACCAAAAATTACTCCCTCCAATATTTACTTCACCAAAAGAGTAACTCCCTCTAAATATCATCTATAAATACTCACTCATACTTACATCTTTAAACTAATAACACAAACACTTTCTCTTACATAAATCTCTCCATCCCAAACCCTTTCTCTCCAAGAAAAACTCCAACCTTTGTCATGGGACCATCAAGGAAGGAGAAAGGCAAGTTGTTGTACCCCAAAATTTTCCCTCTCATTTTATCAACATTTCTCATCACAAGACTCTTGGAACTCAAGATCAAGCTAGGGTTTGCTCTGCTCAAGACACCTCCTTGCACTGTTGACCTAAATTAGGGTTTAGTTTTCACAGGGATGTTTTGACCCACAATGACCAAAATGACTTTCATACTTCATGTTGGACTCACAAGTTTGTCCATACAAAGTTTCAAGCCTTGATTCAAATTTTTCCCTAGTCAATTGGACAATTGACCTAGAAATCAGCTGTATTGGGGGAAAAGTCAACTGTGGCCAATTGACAGTCAAACCTCATGAATTTTGATACACATCAACATTATGAACTCATAAGAACCATTTGATCAAGTTTGGATTACAATTCCACAAGAAATTTGATCAGATCACCAAAAGGGCAAAATGGTCATTTTTAGGGTTTTGACTGCACAAGGGAAATTTTTGACTGTTTGACCTAGCCAATGGAAAATCAAGCTCAACCATGGACACAAGGACTCAATGACATTGTCTTGACCTATTCAACAAGTTCAAAAGATCTCAAATGCATAGGATTGATAAATGAATTTTTCAGTCAACTGATCAAAATATGACTGTATACTGAAAAGTCAAACTTTGACTTTTTGGTCAAAATCAAGTGCCAAGGGTCATTTTTCATCAAGACATGTCAAATTATGGAACTTGTTCATCAATAAACCCAAAAATGCAAATTAGGGTTTAAAATGGAAAAATTTCATAACTTAGAAATTTTCTAAGTTATGAAATTTTCTTATTTTTTCCTAACTTTACCCCACATTTTCACCAAGATTCAAATGGATTCAAACAAAACTTATAACATTAAAGTTGTAGTCCATCACAAAGTCTATAACTTTTATTCATAAAGTTTTCTCAAAAGAATCTTAGATCTCAAGTTATGATTTTTGGAACAAGGGTATCTAAAACTCTTAACTTAGAGAAATTTTGCCCTAGTTTAGGCAGGATTTTGACCCATCTTCTTGGCCATTTTTCATATAGTTCCACTTAGATTTTCAAGTTGCATTTCAAAGATGGATTATAGTACATGTTGCAAGATTTCCATATTGTCCAAGAACTCCTCAAACACCTTTGTGGTTAGGGAGAATCGAATGCTTGAAGTTGGCAAAAACTCACTTTGTAACCATGGCCAATACATGTTCATACCATTTGCCAAATCTGACCAAGCTAGCATAGTTCACAATTACAGGCCTCTAAACCAATTCACACTCCATAATTGAATGCAAATCCACTGAGCTAATGCTTTATCTTGGCCATTTGGACATTACACACAAAACTAATCCTTAATTAGAAAAAGATACATTGCCATTTTTGAAGAGATATGCTTTATGTCAAACCATTATCTTTGAAGCATGGGGCCATATCTCTGAAGCAAAATCAAATCCAAAAATTGCAAGTATCAAGGATATTGTATGAAGTATAATAGAGGACTGGTGCAGGCCTGTGAGAAAAGGTTACACTTTCTTTCTTCACAAAGAAGAAATTTGTCCAAATCCTCCCAACTCAAAAACCAGCCATAGTCAGCTTACACAAACATTGCAAACAAGTTTCTCATACCCTAGCAAGTAAGAAGCACGAGACCTTGACCCCTCAAACCTCCTTGTACACAAAATCTCCATTTTTCTGCAAAACAGGGCAAGCCCTGCAGAATCACTTCCATCTCCACTTTGCCTCGTGCGTTTTGCCTCAAACTTGTTCCAATACCTTCCATTCAACTCACCTAAACTATTCCATACCTCCATTGCCAATTGTAACTCCATTAACACACATTGCCATTTTTGTTTGGAAGCTTTGCAGGTTGAGTTCTGTAGCACGATTCAGGCTACTTCAAAACAAATCAAGCATTGGGAAAGCATCAGTGGACATCATGCAAGCTCAAAAGAACTTCATGCACCATTGAAAGTTGCTACATTGTCCAGCTCGAACTCAACTGAAACAGGTATTTCATGAACTTCTATCTCTCTATTTAGGAATAGTTAGACTTAGGTTTGTGAATGAAAGATGTTGTATTCATAGCCCTGAAACCATACATGTGCTTAGTTTTCATTTATATTAATCGTGCTAGGAGAATTTCATCCATGGACTTTCTGAAAAAACTAGGTTAGAAATTAGGGCCAGAGAAATTCTCTCTGGTCTTTGAGAGTTAGCTTAAGTTTTTTATATGGTTAGATTCGTTGTTTGATTCTCTACAAGTTCCATGTTTTGAGTTTTGTCAAAAAAACATTGAATCAGGAGATACAGGTCTGTGTGGAAAACGCGCGTTTTTTCAAACATCTGGAGGTTGAAGATGAAGTCTGGGCTGGGCCTGGATTTCTTTGCTTTTGACACCTCCCAATTCACTTTGAGCACCCCCTGGCCCATTTCTTTGTATTTTTATTATTTTTGCATTTTTATTTCATTTCTGACTTTGATATTTTATTTTCTAATATAAAAAAATTAAAAAATATTTTCATAAATTTTTATATTTATTTGGTATTTATTTTAATTATTTCTAGTATTAATACATTAAATACTTTATATTCATTTTGTTTAAATTTAAAAATAATGTAAAAAATACTTTTATTTTTATTTATTATTTTTATTCACATTTGAAAATATTTTCTTGAAATATATACATTTTTTTAAATAATTTATTTTATTTTTACACACTTAATATATTTAATGTATATATTTATGCATATATACTATATTTTATTAAGTAATTAGAACAAAAACACAAAAATAATACATTTTTATTTTTATTAATATTTTATACTAAAAATACCTTTTTTTCAATATACTTTTATTTTTTGTACAAATTGATACATTATTGTCTATAAATAATAAATAATACTATCTATTTAAGAAATTAGGGTTTTTGCCCTAAAAAACAAAATTAATTAAAATTGTCTTTTTCTATTTATTTCTTTACATTTCACATTAAAAATACTTTTTACATACATAAATTTTTTTTTGCATAATACATTTTATTTAATATTTATTTATTGTATTTATTTAAATATTATACATTTAATTGTTATGCCTTACACATTCAATTTTGTTGTAATAATTTAGAATTTAATTTCTTGTCTAAATAATCCCCTATTCAAAATTGTACCCCCTCCCTATATCAAGTTGTAATAGTGTAGAATTTAAATTCTCGCACCTTTAAATGCTTTCAATTATGCCATGATTAGACTTAGGGTTTGTATGCAAAATCAAATCAACAAATAGTTTGACCTAATTAAAGACAAATGCATGAAAAATAAACACAATGCACACTTGCACCCCTAGGGTTTCAATCCACTTGTTGCCTTCAAAAATGGGCCATGGTATGCATGTCAAGTACTTTGGCAAAACAAGAACAAAACAAAAGATCATAGTCCCTCGATGACGCTATCTGAGTTGCCTAAACAAAAATGATCAAGTCCCTTAAGAAAATTGCCAAAAATACTTGACACTATTGCTATCATGGTTTATACGATGACCCGCGCCTGTCCTGTTTAACATGCTAACACAAGGTTGTTCACCAAATACAATGGTGAAGCAACACTGTTAAAAGGGTTAAAAAACATAAGAAAGATCTTTGAGTAAAATAGGGTAGACGACTCTTAGTTACTTGATCAAAACTTGCAAAAACATCCTTGTTATCTTCAAAACACACTTCACAACACATTTCAAAACATTTCCAAACAACTTTCAAAAACATTGAAACCTTTTCAAAAGACAAAAACATCTTTGTATACATTCAAACAAGAATCATTACAAAGGTTGCCACAACGATGGCCTCTTTCAAAACATCTTTCAAAATCACACACAAAGCACCATTTCAAGCAATTGAAGAGCACCATTTCAAACAATTGAAAAGTAAAGCAAGTGATCTAAGCAAGTAACTAAGAGCCCATGGATAACCATGGATAGAAAGGGTGCTAATACATTCCTTTTCTATAATCTACTCCTCGAACCCAAGAAAACATCTCAAAGGTCTTTCCTGTGCTTTTTGACCTTTCCTTAGGATAAAATAAAAAGTCGGTGGCGACTCTTGCTAAACCGAAACATTTGCGAACACAAACGCAAAACCTCAAGTCAATTCTCCCACCGTATCACAGAACTGGCGACTCTACTGGGGAATCGTTTTAAAAGTGGAGTAACCTTAGGGCTTGAAATCCTCTACCCGGATTTGGAAAACATTCATAGGTAAATAGCAATACGTTATAGAAACTGTGCGGGGTATACCGACATGGTTGAAGCAATAACTATATTAGTGCGACATATTTGTGAGTACCGGTAGCCTTTGAGTCAATCAAAGAGAATACGGGGCCGCTGAGTGATGTCATGAAGCACTAATGAACTCTTAGAACCTTACTTGACCGTCTTGGCCTTTTATTAGGGGTAGTGAGATGACCGGCTTTGGTGCAGTCCGAAGTTGGTAGATACTCGATACTACACTCATTGAGGGTTGTTTTCTTGGATTATTTTGGTTGCTAGTTAAGTGGCTAAACCAAAAAATGAACATAGAAAACAATCCAGTGATATTGAGCTCCTTAGAACCCGGTTACTATTTATAGGACATGTTTGAGCCAACTAAACTCAAGAGGGTACTTACCTATGAAACCTCATGCAAGCCTGAAACTAGGGTTTGATGTGACTTGATTGTACGTGTGCTTGTGCATAGATCATGAACATCATAAAGCATCATATGCATCCAGTAACCATTTCAAGGGTTTGGATCTTCATCTTTGTTCTTGTTTTGTAGGTCATGGAATCTCTTCGCAGGAAAATAATTCAAGTCAACCTTGTGAGAATCCCTCCTCAACTCAAGGAGCTTACTTCCAGGATTCCAGAGAATTCTCTCTTCAGTGAAAGACATGGTAGACTTCTCAACTTGGTCAACTCCAACATTGAAGAAGACATGGTGAAATTTCTCTTCCAGTTCTTTGACCCCCTACACCACTGTTTCACATTCCCTGATTACCAATTGGTGCCTACTTTGGAGGAATTTTCTCAACTCCTGAGAATTCCTATTCTACATCAACTACCCTACAATGGTACGGAAAAAGAACCAAAGCCTGAAGATGTTGCTCAAGCATTACACTTGCAACCATCTGACATCAAGGGACATTGGGAAACCAGAAGTGGTGTCAAGGGTTTCTTGGCAAAGTTTCTGTTTGAGAAGGCACAAGACTGCTGGAATTCTCTTGATCTGCAAGCCTTTGAAGAGATTGTGGCACTCCTCATCTATGGATTGGTCCTGTTCCCGAACCCTGACCAACTTATAGATGTGAATGTTGTCAAGATTTTCATATCCCGAAATCCTGTGCCTACATTGCTTGGGGACATCCTACACTCATTTTACACACGAACAATGAGGAAAAGAGGTGTTCTCATGTGTTGTACTCCTCTCCTAGAAAGGTGGTTTATTTCTCACCTTCCACAATCAGTTTTGAAGAATGAGCAGGGTTTAAGATGGTCACAACGGTTGATGACCCTCACACATTCTGATGTACATTGGTGTTCTCGGTCCAGAGAAAATGTCATCATCATTGATCGTTGTGGGGAATTCCCTAATGTCCCACTACTTGGCATTAGGAAAGGCATTACCTACAACCCCTGTTTAGCTCTAAGACAGTTTGGATATGCTCGGAGGGATGGCCCTCATGACATGCTGATTCCTGACCTAGTTTTTGACTTCGACAACGATGTGCAAGGACTTCGACAAAGGTTCATCAGAGCTTGGAGGATGCCCAACAAGATGGATAGTAAGACACTGGGGCACAAGAATTCCATCCCCCTTGAGCCTTATCTCAAGTGGGTACGAACCCGCGCCTAGAATCTTATGATGCCATATCCTCACATTCTCCCCTTGATTAAAGAGCCTGTTATGGAAGGAGAGGTTTCATACACCATCCTACATCCTGACATGCCAACATCATGGGAAGAAATGCAAAAGAGTTGGATCCAACTTAAATAAGAACAAAATACTTTTGAAGCTAGCTTCTATGCCAGTGAGAAGAAGGTTTTGGAGCTTACCCGCCGACTTCATGAGGAGAAAACTCTCAACACTTATATCGCACCAAAGAGGATGCGGAATGTCTTTTTACATTAAGAATTTTGTAATATTTTGCCCATGGGGCACTTATGTACTAACAATTTCTTCTTAATATGATGTGTGTTCCTTTTTGTTTGCAACAAATTTGAATTTCTGAATCCTTGAATGCATTACATGAATAACATGCCATTCATCATATGCATAAACAGGTCTTCACACCAGGTTTCCTTATCTTTCTGCTATTTATTTCAGCAAGATGGATTTGGAGCAGACGGTTAAGGATCTGCAAGCGCAAAATTCTCAATTCCAGCAACTCCTCATGACCTTAGCAAAGGGTCAAGAGGACCTCAAAGCACTGTTGGAGAAGAATAAAGAGAAAAAGAAGAAGAGGCCCAGAGTAGTCACTTTTGGAAGAAGGTTTGAAAGCAATGCTAGAAAAGTTCTCGAGTTCCCCTCAATGTCTGATGAAGGGGCTGGTAAAGTAAAAGGGGTTGCGGTACCGTCTGAATCTGAAGTTGAAGAGGAGGAAGACGAAGAAGACGAAGATTACTCCGAACAACAATATCCCCCGGCGGAGGATAAATATAAGAATCTTGAGGATAGATTGGCAGCCATGGAGTTGCAGAGGGTACCTGGTTTAGATTTTGAAGAACTAGGGTTGGTCGCCGGGATCGTCATCCCTCCCAAATTCAAAGTACCAACATTTGCTAAGTATGACGGTCTGTCCTGCCCAAATATGCATCTGAGATCATATGTCAGAAAGATCCAACCCCACTCATCTGATAAAGACCTCTGGGTACACTTTTTCCAAGACGGTTTGTCAGGCACACAATTGGACTGGTTCTATCAACTCGAGAGATCAGAGGTTCATAATTGGGAAGACTTAGCTGCTGCATTTTACCGTCAATACCAATACAATACCGATTTGGCGCCCACTCGTACTCAGTTACAAAGTATGGGGATGGCTTCCAATGAAGGATTTAAAGAGTATGCCCAGAAGTGGCGTGATTTGGATGGAAGGGTGCAGCCACCATTATCGGACAGAGAGCTAGTTGACATGTTTCTGGGGACCCTGTCTGGCCCTTTCTTCAATCATTTAATTGGGAGTTCGTTCGCGGGATTTACTGAACTAATTTTGACCGGCGAAAGGGTCAAGGCCGGTATTAAAAGTGGTAAGATTCAGAAAGATACATCTGCATCCACTGCTGTTAAGAAAGCCTTCTCAGCTAAGAAGGAAGCCTCTGCTGTTTACTCTCAGAAAAGTCAGGGAAGAACCGAGCGCCGGCCAACTGTAGGGGTTGTGATGATTCAAAACTCTTCAAATGATCAACCTCGCGGCAATCAGTCGTGGCCTAATCAACAACGGGTAGAAAGGCCACAACGGCAGTTCACCTGAATCAACATGACGCCAGCTCAAGTACTCCCTCATTTATTGAAGCTGAATCTTACCAGTTTGAAGGAAGCGCCAAAGAACCCTAACACCTCCTCTCCATACTACCACTCCAATGCCAAGTGTGCTTACCACTCTGATAGTGTTGGGCATGATACCAATAATTGTTGGGCGCTTAAGAACAAAATCCAGGACCTAATTGATGCCAAGAAAGTAGAATTTGATGCTCCTGAGAAGCCCAATGTGATATCTGCTCCGATGCCCAAGCACGACCATAATGTTCATGCCGTTATGGAAGACCTTCATGTTACTGATCTTTTGACTCTGTTACTAGTGATTAAAGAGAATTTGATGAGAGCCGGGATATTCCCAGGCTGCGGGAAGGACTGTAACTTTTGTTTGAACATACGAACTGACTGCCCAATGTTGAAATCAGGTGTCCAACGCCTGATGGATACCCAAGAGATACTTTTCCAAAAAAAACCTGTTGATACCTTCACTCCTGTTACTCCTGCTACTTTTGATACTTCAACCAACAATATTGCAATTATAACCGTTTCCGACAATCCTACCAAGGCTTGCAAAAGGCCTGTCAGGATTACGCCCGACCCTAAATTTGTACCATTAAAGATCACCATGCCGGGACCTGTCCCGTATCAATCTAGCAAAACGATACCATGGAACTATGGAGGAGAAATATTCTATCATGGTATCAAACAGATTGAAGCAGTCCAAGAGAATTCTGAAGAGGAAGTCACTGACATAGGGAACATCGCGGGAACAAGCAAGATAACCCGCAGCGGCTGGATCTTTTCTCCGGAGATTGCTCCCCCTCGAGCAGTTTTCAGACCCTCGAAAGCTTCTGCACCTGTTAGGTCATCCATGCAAGACCCGGTAATTGAAGAATTGGATACTCCTGAAGTTAGACCATCTACTGATACTACCAATAAGGGTAAGGGGATACTGGAAGAGCCTGTCAGGACGAAGGCTCATGTTGTGGTTGTCCCCGAAACCACCCAGAAAGAAATGGATGAAATCTTGAAAATAATCAGAAAGAGTGACTACGACGTCGTGGAACAGCTAGGGAAGACCCCTTCTAAAATTTCAATGTTGGCTCTTCTACTCTGTTCTGAGGCCCATGCTAAGGCCCTGATCAAATTTTTGAAGGCGGCACATGTACCCCAAGAGACTTCGGCTGACCAGTTTCAGGAGTGTGTGGCCAGTCTTACTGCTGATAATGGCCTTGGCTTTTCCGATGCTGACTTGACTCCCAAAGGAAGGAAACGCAACGACGCGCTACATGTCTCAGTTGAATACAGGGGAACCACCCTCGCCCATGTCTTAGTTGATACTGGTTCTTCCTTGAATGTGTTGCCGGAGAAAGCCCTAGACCGTTTGGACTGTGAATGATTGACCCTCAAACCTAGTAACATCGTTGTTAGGGCCTTTGATGGATCCAAAAGAATGGTTCACGGAGAGGTTGATATTCCTATCAAAGTAGGCACAGAAGTTTTCAACTCCACCTTTTATGTGATGGACATTCGTCCGTCATATTCGTGTTTGTTAGGAAGACCGTGGATCCATTATGCCGGGGCAGTTACCTCCTCTTTGCACCAAATGCTGAAATATCCCGTTAAGGGTAAAATTATAACGGTGCACGGCGAGGAAGAGTACATGATAAGTCATCTCAATTCCTTCCGCTATGTGGAGTTGGATGGCGAGTTCATCGAAACGCCTTTCCAACATTTTGAGGAAGTTTCTCCTGAGGTAGCAGTTGCGAGGATAATGGTTGAGGTGCCTTTCGTTCCCAAGCATGTATCTAGGATGGCATCTCTCAAGGACGCAGAGGATGTAATTAAAGAAGGGAAGAGTACATTATGGGGGCAATTTCCTGACTTTCCCCACAAGACGGACAAGTTTGGGTTAAGGTTTACTGCTGCAGGACAGAAGGCTATGCGCCGTTCCAAGACTAGAGGGCCACCTGTAAGGATCACTCACCACGGAATTAATGCTGTTGAAGATGAAGATGAAGAGAACAACTTCGAAGATTGGATATTTCCAACCATCGAAGGGGGTCTAAGCAACTGGGAAGCAAAGGATTATATTCCCATCACCTTTATCAACCAGTAATTTTATCTTTGAATAATTTCTTATTTCGGTCTGTAATAACTAAAACAATTCGTACACTATTTTCACCTCATGCCTTGCCCGGGGCATGTAGGTCCATTTGTAAGGGCTTGATTTTCTTCATTATCATATGCCATGTTTTAATGAATCATTGGACATTTTTCATCTATAAACTGTTGTGTTCATTTTCTTTCCTTTTGCATATTTGTTTGTTTAAGGATGGCTATCCCTTACACACACCCACACTCACAAATGTAGGTACCCATCCACTCCGGATTCCATGGGTAACTATTTTGTTTCAGCCTTCGATAACTCTGAAGATTTGGTCCATCATGCTGAGTACGAAGTTGACAAAGACTGTGAAGTGCCGGGAGAGTTAACCAGACTTTTGCAACAAGAAGAGAGGGTTATTCTGCCTCATAAAGAGTTGCTAGAAACCATCAACTTGGGAACAGAGGAAGACAGGAAAGAAGTAAAAGTGGGTGCCAACCTGGAACCAAGTGTCAAGGAGCGCTTAGTGCAGTTTTTGAACGAATATGTTGAAATCTTCGCCTGGTCTTATGAAGACATGCCAGGATTGGACACAGATATCGTGGTTCACCGACTCCCTACAAGAGAAGACTGTCCACCGATCAAGCAAAAGGCCCGTCGAATGAGGCCTGACATGTCTGAGAAGAACAAGGCTGAGGTAATGAAGCAATTTAACGTTGGCTTTCTGGCTGTTACTTCCTATCCATAATGGGTTGCTAACATTGTGCCCGTGCCTAAGAAGGACGGCAAAGTCAGAATGTGTGTGGACTATCGGGATCTAAACAGGGCTAGCCCTAAAGACGATTTTCCACTGCCACACATCGACATCT
The DNA here is from genome assembly GCA_948472305.1 of Vicia faba. Taxonomy (NCBI): domain Eukaryota; kingdom Viridiplantae; phylum Streptophyta; class Magnoliopsida; order Fabales; family Fabaceae; genus Vicia; species Vicia faba. Next base: position 325,210,666 of record OX451737.1, on the reverse strand, counting down.
TGGTTGACAACACAGCTCAACACAAGGTATTTTCCTTCATGGACAGATTCTCGGGATACAACCAGATCAAAATGGCCCCCGAGGACATGGAGAAAACTACTTTTGTCACGCAATGGGGTACCTTCTGCTACAAAGTGATGCCATTCGGACTGAAGAATGCAGGGGCAACCTATCAACGCGCCATGGTAGCTTTGTTTCATGATATGATACATCATGAGATCTAAGTTTACATAGACGACATGATAGCTCGATCACAGACAGAGGAAGAACACCTTGATCATTTGCAAAAGTTGTTTTCCAGGTTGAAGGAGTATAAGCTCAGACTGAACCAAAGCAAGTGCACTTTTGGAGTTAGGTCTGGTAAACTTTTGGGATTTATTGTCAGCAACAAAGGCATTGAGGTTGATCCAGCTAAAGTAAAGGCTATACAAGAAATGCCTACCCCCCGCACCGAAAAGGAGGTTAGAGGATTCTTGGGACACTTAAACTATATCGTGAGGTTCATCTCTCACCTAACATCTACCTGTGAGCCAATTTTCAAACTGTTGAAGAAAGATCAGGTAGTTGAATGGAACAATGATTGTCAAGTTGCTTTTGATAAGATCAAGGAGTATTTACTAGAACCTCCTATTCTGATGCCACCCGTCGAAGGAAGGCCGTTAATCATGTATCTGACTGTTTTGGATAACTCAATGGGGTGCGTATTGGGCCAACATGACGAGTTTGGCCAAAAAGAGCATGCCATTTATTACCTTAGCAAAAAGTTTACCGACTGTGAGACTCGCTACTCACTGCTCAAGAAAACTTGCTGCGCTTTGGTATGGGCTGCTCGCTGGCTAAGGCAGTATATGTTGACTCATACCACTCTGCTGATTTCCAAGATGGATCCAATCAAGTATATCTTCGAGAAGTCGGCTTTATCTGGAAGAATCACTAAATGGAAAATGATCCTGACTGAGTATGATATCTAGTATACTACCTGTTGTACCCCAAAATTTGCCCTCCCATTTCCTCAACATTTTCTCACCACAAGACCCTTGGAGCTCAAGATCCAGCTAGGGTTTCTTCTACTCAAGACTTCTCCTTGCACTGTTGACCCAAATTAGGGTTTGTGTTTGCACAAAGATGTTTTGACCTAAAAGGCCCAAGATAACTTTCATGCTTCATATTGGACTCCCAAGTTTGTCCATACCAAGTTTCAAGCCTTGATTCCAATCTTTGCCCAGTCAATTGGACAGTTAACCTAGAAATCAGCTGTATTGGGGGAAAAGTCAACTGTGGCCAATTGACAGTCAAACCTCATGAAATTTGACCCACATCAACATATTGAACTCATATAAACCATTTGGTCAAGTTTGGATCACAATTCCACAAGAAATTTGATCAGATCACCAAAAGGGCAAAATAGTCATTTTTAGGGTTTTGACTGCACAAAGGCAATTTTTGACTGTTTGACCTAGCCAATGGCAAACCAAGATCACATATGGACTCAAGGACCCAATGGAATTGTCTTGACATGTTCAACAAGTTCAAAAGATCCCAAATGCACAAGATGGACAGATGAATTTTCCAGTCAATTGATCAATTTTTGACTGTATACTGAAAAGTCAAACTTTGACTTTTTGGTCAAAATAAAATGTCAAGATTCATTTTTCGTTAAAACATGTCAAAACATGAAACTTGTTCATCAAGAAATCAAAAATCACAAATTAGGGTTTGAAATGAAGAATTTTCATAACTTAGAATTTTTCTAAGTTATGAAAATCCCTAATTTTTTCCTAACTTTGTCCCATTTTTTCACTAAGATGCATTTGGATTCAAACAAAAGTCAAAACATGAAAGTTGTATTCCATTACAAAATCTACAACTTTTATTCACAAAGTTTCTTCAAAAGAAGCTTGTAGCTCAAGTTATGATTTTTGGAACAAGGGTGCAAAACATTCTTAACTTAGAAAATTTTTGACCTATTCTAGGCAGGATTTTTGCCTAACTTCATGGCCACTTTTCACATGCTTCCACTTGGAATTTCAATTTGCATTACAAATATGGATTGTAGTACACATTCCAAGCTTTCCAAAATGTCCAAGAACTCATCAAACAACCTTGTGGTTAGGGAGAATCGAATTTGGCAATATGGGAAAAACTCACTTTGTTCATGACCAATTTACATGTCCATAACTTTGCATTTTTGAACTCAGCATGCTCTAATCTAGATTACAGGTCTTTTATCCCATCCACACTCATAAATTTAATGCCAATCCTTCATGTTTAAGTCTTATCTTGTGTGTTTAAGCATTGCATACAAGATTAAGCCTTAATAAGAAAAAGCATATTATCCATTTTTGTAAAGTGTTACTTTATGTCAACTTTGCAATCTATGAGGCACAATGCAGATCTTTGAGGCACAAAGGCATAGACATATCCCACTAATCAAGACTAAAATGTGCATCATATATAGAGGCATTGTACTGGCCTAGAAACCAAGTTGACATTTCTTGCTTAAGTGTGAAGAAACTTGCATATCACACACCAACTCTCATTGCTGCAGACCTAAGCTTAGACAAAATTGTTAGACACATTCTAAATAACATAACTGAGCTGAAACACGAGCCTATCACCTTCAATACCTCCCCATTCACAAAAACACCATAAAACTGCAAAAACAGGGCATAAGCTGCAGTTTGAATCCCATAGCTCAATCCACTCGTGCATTTTAATCCAAACCAGTTCAAACACATTCCCTACCATCCATACAAACTGTCCAGAGCCTTAGAAGCAGACTGTAACACCTCTAACCAACTTCACCATTTTCACATTTTCTATTTTGCAGGTGGATTGCTATAGCTTGATTCACTTGGATTCAAAGCAAATTAAAGGTTGGAGAAGCATCCCTGACCTTCAAGCAAGTTGTACCAATACTCACTTTGCCTTGAAAGTGCCTCCATTGTCAGACACGATCCAAGCTGAACAGGTAAGTTCATAGACTTCTATCTCTCAATATAGGAAGAGTTAGTTCTAAGTTTGTGAATGAAAAATGTTCTACTCATGTCCCTGAAGCTATACATATCTTTACTTTCCATTTATATTGCATATGCTGAGAGTATTTTGAACCTGAACATTGACAAAAACTTAGGTTAAGAATTAGGGATGGAGAAATTCTCTCTCATTTCTGAGAGTTAGGTTGAGTTTTTTATATGTATGGAATCGTGGCTTGATGCTTAACATTTTTCATGTTGTGAGTTTGTGCTAAAAGTCCAAGAATCTTGAGATAACAGAAGCACGTGTTTTGTACAAAGATGTTGGAGGTTGAAGAAGACAAAGTCTTGGGCTGGGCCTGAGGTTTGTTTTTCCTTTTCACACCACTGCATTTCACATGCACCCCCTGGCCCATTTTGAGTTTTACTTGTCATTTTCCATTTTTTTCCTTTTGATTTTGTTTCCATATTTTTATTTAAGCATGAAAAAATATTAAATTTATTTTTCCCATATTTTTTACATTTATTTTGATATTTATTTGGCTTTATTTAGTTTTGTAAATAAATAAATATAGATACTTTTATTTTAAAATACAAAAAAATAATACAAACATATTTTATTTCTGATTTTATTTTATGTTATCTCTTGAAAACATTTTATAATAAATATATTTTTTTAATAATATTAAATATTTTATTTTTGTACATAATATATATATTTAATAAATAATGTAAAATACTTATATATTCAATAGTATATTTAGGGAAAATACAAAGAATTAATACATTTTATTTTTATTAATATTTTAACCTCAAAAATACTTTTTTTACAAAATACCTTCTTTTATTTATTTTTTTTGTACATAATTAATAAATATTACATATATTATATAATAAATACCTTTTATTTATAAAATTAGGGTTTTGCCCTAAATACCAAAAATACCAAAATTAATTCATTTTTATTTTTGTTTATTTGACACATGATAAATACTTTTTTACATACATATGAAAACCATTTTTGCATTTTGCATATTTATTTTTATTTTATTTAATACTTGTGCAATTAAGTCCCTTGTAGAATTTCATTTTGGATGTAATAGTTAGAATTTATTTTCTTGTCAAAACATCCCCATTTGAACATTTGTACCCCCATCCCATATATTGTGTTGTAATAACTTAGGACCTTTTATTTTTCGCATTTAAAAGCTTTCTAATTATGCCATGCTAGAATTAGGGTTTGTATGCAAATCAAAAACAACAAATAGTTTGACCTAAATTCAAGATAAACAAGCATGAAAATGGACAACACTCATCACACTTGCACCCCTAGGGTATTCCACTTGTTGCCTTCAAATAATGGGCCATATTGCATGTTAGGTATCTTTGGCAAAAACAAAACAATCAAATGATCATAGTCCCTCGATGACGCTTTCAAAGGTTGCCTAAAAAATGATCAAGTCCCTTAAAGAAAAATTGCCCAAAGATACTTGGCACTATTGCAATCATGGTCTAAACGATGACCCGCGCCCGTCCCGCTCACATCCTAACACAAGATTGTCCACCAAATACAATGGTGGAACAAAATTGTTAAAAGGGTTAAAACATAGAAAGAATCTTTGAGAAATTTAGGGGTAGACAAAACTCTTAGTTACTTGAATCAAAACTTGCAAAAACACTTGCCTACTTTTCAAAACCACACATCACAACACACTTTCAAAACAAACTTCAAAAACATTGAAAACTTTTCAAAAGATAAGTACACCTTTGTATACATTCAAACATGGATCATTACAAAGGTTGCCACAACAAAATGGCCTCTTTTCAAAACATTTTCAAACCCAGACACACAAAGCACCATTTCAAACAATTGAAAATCAAGGCAAGTTAATCTAAGCAAGTAACTAAGAGCCCATGGATAACCATGGATAGAAAGGGTGCTAATACCTTCCCTTTCTATAATCTACTCCCCGAACCCAAGAAAACATCTCAAAGGTTTTTGCTGTGCTTTATAACCTTTCCTTAGGATAAAATAAAAAGTCGGTGGCGACTCTTGCTCAACCGAAACATTTGCGAAAACAAACGCAAAACCTCAAGTCAGTTCTCCCACCGTATCACAGAACTGGAGAATCTGCTGGGGATGACTTTAAAGTGGAGTAACCTTAGGGCTTAGATCACCCTCTTGCATGACTAATTGTTTGTTTTGATTGCTTTATATCTTGGCTCTCTTGTTTGGGTTTGCAATCCTATACCCGGATTTGGGGAAACATTCATAGATAGCAATACGTTGTGGAAACTGTGCGGGGTATACCGACACGGTTGAAGCAATAGATATATTAGTGTGACATATTTGTGAGTACCGGTAACCCTTGAGTTCAATCAAGGAGAGTACGGGGCCGCTGAGTGATGTCACTAAGCACTAATGACCTAGAACCTTACTTGACCATCTTGGCCTTTCATTAGGGGTAGTGAGATGACCGGCTTTGGTGCAGTCCGAAGTTGGTAGATACTCGATACTACACTCATTGAGGGTTGTTTTCTTGGAATATTTTGGTCGCTAGTTAAGTGGCTAAACCAAAAAAATGAACGATGAAAACAATCCAGTGATATTGAGTTCCTTAGAACCCGGTTGCTATTTTTAGGACAGGTTTTTAAGCCAACTACACTCAAGAGGGTACTTACCTATGAAACCTCATGCAAGCCTGAAACTAGGGTTTTGTGTGAATTGCTTGTACATATGTCTGTGCATACATCATGAACATCATGAAGCATCATATGCATACACTAACCATTTCAAGGATTTAGATCTTCATCTTTGTTCTTGTTTTGTAGGTCATGGAAATTCTTCGAAGAAAAACCATCCAAGTCAACCTTGTGATAATCCCTCCTCAACTCAAGGAGCTCACATCAAGAATTCCGGAAAGCTCTCCCTTCAGTGAAAGACATGGTAGACTGCTCAGCTTAGTCAGCACCAACATTGAAGAGGACATGATGAAGGTGCTATTCCAATTCTTTGACCCTCTTCACCACTGTTTCACTTTCCCTGACTACCAGTTGGTGCCCACTTTGGAGGAATTTTCTCAACTCCTGAGAATTCCTATCCTTAATCAACTACCTTTCAACGGTACAGAAAAGGAACCAAAGCCTAAAGATGTTGCTCGAGCACTACATCTGCAGCCATCCGACATCAAGGGGCATTGGGAGACTAGAAGCGGTGTCAAAGGTTTCTTAGCAAAATTCTTGTTTGAGAAGGCACAAGAGTGTTGGAATTCATTGGACCTACAAGCCTTTGAAGAAATTATGGCACTCCTTATCTATGGGTTGGTCTTGTTCCCAAATCCTGACCAGCTTGTAGATGTCAACGCCGTCAAGATATTCTTATCTAGAAATCCAATACCAACATTGCTTGGGGACATTCTTCACTCATTTTACACTCGAACAATGAGAAAGAGGGGTGTTCTCATGTGCTGTACTCCTCTCCTTGCAAGGTGGTTTATTTCGCACCTTCCACAATCTGTCTTGAAGAATGACCAAGGCTTAAGGTGGTCACAACGGTTGATGACCCTCACTCACTCTGATGTACATTGGTGTTCTCGGTCCAGAGAAAATGTCATCGTCGTTGATCGTTGTGGAGAGTTCCCTAATGTTCCATTACTTGGCATTAGGGGAGGAATTACCTACAACCCTTGTCCAGCCTTGAGACAATTTGGATATGCACGAAAAGATGGCCCTCACGACATGTTGATTCCTGACCTAGTTTTTGACTTCGACAACGATGCGCAAGGACTTCGCCAAAGATTCATCAGAGCTTGGAGGATGCCTAACAAAGTTGACAGCAAGACACTGGGGCACAAGAACTCCATCCCTCTTGAGCCTTACCTCAAGTGGGTACGAGCCCGAGCCCAGAGTCTAATGATGCCTTATCCTCATGTTCTCCCTGTGATTAAAGAGCCCGTCAAGGAAGGAGAGGTTCCCTACACCATCCTATATCCTGACATGCCTACATCGTGGGAGGAGATGCAGAAGAGTTGGATCCAACTTAAGGAGGAACGGAACACTTTTGAAGCCAGCTTCTACGCCAGTGAGAAGAAGGTTCTAGAGCTTACCCGCCGACTCCATGAGGAAGAAACCCTCAACACCTACATCGCACCAAAGAGGATGCGCAATGTCTTTTTACCTTGAGAAGTTTTTTGTAATATTTGGCCCATGGGGCATTCATGTACTGACAAATCTCTTCTTATTAATATGACGTGCGTTCCTTTTTGTTTGAAACAATTTTGAATGTTCTAAATCCTTGAATGCATTGCATACATAAGCATACCATTCATCACGTGCATAAGCAGGTCTCCACACCAGGTTTCCTTATCTTTCTGCTGTTTATTTCAGTAGGATGGATCTCGAACAAACGGTCAAGGACTTGCAGTCTCAAAACGCACAGTTTCAACAACTCCTGATGACCTTGGCTAAGGGTCAGGAAGATCTGAAAGCCCTGCTGGGGAACAAAGACCAAGTGAAAAAGAAGAAGAAGAGAATCGGGGTGGCTACCCTAGGGAGAAGGTTTGAGGGTGAAGCCAGAAGAGTGCTTGAATTCCCCCTACTTCTGAGGAGGGAACCAGTAAAGGGAATGCGGCTGCAGTACCTTCCGAATCCGAGGTTAAGGAAGAGGAGGCTGAAGAAGACGAAGACTACTCTGATCAACAATACCCGCCCGCCGACGATAAGTACAAGGGTTTGGAAAACAGGTTGGCAGCTATGGAGCTGCAGAGAGTTCCAGGCTTAGATTTCGAAGACTTGGGATTAATTGTTGGAATTGTGATCCCCCCGAAGTTCAAAGTGCCAGTTTTTGTAAGGTATGACGGGCTGTCCTGCCCGAAAATGCATCTCAGATCATATGTAAGGAAAATCCAACCTTACACTGCAGACAAAAACCTTTGGATCCATTTCTTTCAGGATAGCCTTTCTGGGGCTCAACTCGAGTGGTTCTATCAGCTGGATGGAGCCAGTATCCGAAACTGGGAAGACTTGGCCACTGCATTTTATAAACAATATCAGTACAATTATGACCTCGCTCCCACACGTACTCAACTTCAGGGTATGTCACTGGGAACAGGCGAAGGATTTAAAGAATATACGCAAAAGTGGAGAGATCTGGCTGGCAGGGTGCAGCCACCTTTGACTGACCGTGAACTTGTTGACATGTTCTTAGGGACCTTGTCTGGTCCGTTCTTTAACCATCTGATTGGTAATTCTTTTGCTGGGTTTACATATTTGATTTTGACGGGTGAGAGGATAGAAGCTGGTATCAAGTCAGGGAAGATACAGAAAGGTGTCGTTGCGAGTACTGAGAAGAAGCCTTTCAAAAAGGAAGCTAGTGCTGTTTATGGTCCTAGGAGACAAGTTAAGCCGGAACGCCGCCAAACTGTTAATGCATTGGTAATTTCAAAGCCTGCTGCTGCTCCTCAGCAATTCAACCAGCCAAGGGGTGAGAGGCCCAAAAGGCAGTACACTCGGCTTAGCATGACCCTGTCTCATATTTTGCCGCAACTACTATCAACCAATTTGGTAACTGTCAAAGAAGCTCCGAAGGTAGTGAACACAGCTTCTCCGAAGTACAACCCCAACGCCCGTTGCGCTTATCACTCTGATAGCCCCGAGAATACTACGGACGATTGCTGGGCTCTGAGGAATAAGGTTCAAGACCTTATTGATGTTAAGGAAATACAGTTTGAGGCGCCTGAAAGGCCCAATGTTGTGACTGCTCCCATGCCCCAGCATGGAGTGAACGCTGTGGAAGAATACCGATATGTGGCCTCCGTGGAAGAGATTGTTACTCCGTTATCGACTGTTAAAAGGAATTTGTTGCTAGCCGGTTTATTTCCGGGATGTGATGAAGATTGCCTTCTATGTGCTGTTTCCCCTTTTGGTTGTCCTTTGCTAAAATCAGGTATCCAAAGCCTGATGGATAGCAAAGAGATCTTATTCGAGAAAATCGCCGTTCCTGCTGTCCCTACCGAAGAAGTTTCTATCATCACTATTTTCAACAAACCTCCCAAGGCTCCTTCAAAGAAGCCTGTCAAAATTATGTCCACTCAGAAGTTGGCTCCCATTATCATTACAGTTTCGGGGCCCCTCCCCTATACATCCGACAAAGTTGTCCCATGGCACTATGGGGCAGATGTTTATGTGCTTGGGGTGAAGCAAAAGTTTGATACAAGTACCGGTGTTATCAACATCACCGGTCCTGCCAAGATTACTCACAGTGGTAGGCTGTTTTCACCAGATATTTCACCACCAGTTATTCATAAACCTCTTATCATCACACCCGCAAGTGTGCATGTTTCCCTTCCAAATCAAGTTCCTGTTTCTACCCCTGCCGCCGAGTCCTCTAATGCTCGGGGCAAAGGGGTTGCTGCTGATTTGCCTGCCTTGACGGAGGCGCCGAAGACAACCGCTGTTGAAGCCTCCCAGCAAGAGATGGAGGAGATTCTCAAGATTATCAAGAAAAGTGATTTCAATGTTGTTGAGCAGTTGGGGCACACCCCATCAAAAATTTCTATGCTATCACTGCTGTTATGTTCGGAGGCCCATGCAAAGGCCCTGATCTCCTTCCTGAAGATGGCTCATGTGCCGCAAGAAACATCTGCTGATCAATTTACTGATTGTATGGCCAACTTGACTGCTGATAACGGGCTGGGCTTTTCTGACGCCGATCTAACTGTAAAAGGAAAGAACCATAATGACGCCCTGCATGTCTCTATTGAATGCAGAGGCACTACTCTTGCCCATGTGTTGGTAGACACCGGTTCTTCATTGAATGTATTACCCAAGAAGGCCTTAGACAGGTTAGATTGTGAGGGTTTGGAGCTCAAGCCTAGTAACATTATTGTCCGAGCCTTTGACGGTTCGAAAAGGATGGTACATGGCGAGGTTGACATCCCAATCAGGGTTGGTTCTCAGGTGTTTGATTCTACTTTCTATGTGATGGATATCCGTCCATCCTACTCTTGTTTGCTGGGTCGCCCATGGATTCACAAGGTCGGAGCTGTGACCTCCACACTACATCAAAAGCTTAAGTACCCGGTCAGAGGAAAGATTGTCACAGTGCAGGGGGAAGAAGAGTATATGGTCAGCCACCTAAACTCGTTTCGGTACATAGAAATGGATGGGGAATTCATTGAAACCCCCTTTCAAGACTTTGAAGAGGTGCCTCAGACGCTGGCGTCAGCTGAAACTTTAATTGAAGACCCTCCTTTGAAGATGGCTTCCTTAAAGGATGCCCGGGCTGTGATTGAGAAGGGTGAATGTGCAAATTGGGGCCGACTTCCTGACTTTACTCCGAAGACCGACAAGTTTGGTTTGGGCTTCACTTCAGAGGCTCAGAGGGCTGTTCGCAAATCAAGGATTGGAAGACCTCCTGTGTTCATCACCAACCCGAGAGTGAATGCTATTGAAGACGGCATGGAAGAATCAGAATTTGACAGCTGGATCTACCCAACAACCGACAATGGACCAAGCAACTGGACTGCCAAAGACTTCACCCCTATTACTTTTGTCACTCAGTAATAAACTCTTTTGTTTTCAATTTGTAACAAACAATGTGTTGACACTTTTATGGCTCGGTGTCCTACCCGGGGCACCGCGGCTCCATTTGTGAGGGCTTTTGTATGACATTTTCATATATCATTAATCAAAACATTGGACGTTTGTTGCATTTCAAATATTGTGCTCCTTTTCTTTCTTTATCATATATTGCAAAACAGCTATATTTACACACACTCACTTATACAGGTTCCAATCCACTCTGGATCTCACTGGTAACGACTCTGCTACCGCCAGTTATGACTTCGAAAATCCGATCAATTTGGCCGAAGACGAAGGTGAAGATGATTGCGAAGTGCCTGGTGAACTTGCAAGACTGCTACTCCAGGAAGAGAGGGCCATTCAGCCACATGAAGAGCCAGTGGAAACGGTAAATCTAGGTACGGAGACAGATAGAAAGGAAGTCAAGATCGGCGAAAATCTAGAGCTCAGTGTGAAGCAACGGTTGATTCAGATGCTGCGTGACTACATGGAAATCTTTGCTTGGTCTTACGAAGACATGCCTGGTTTGGATGCCGACATTGTGGTTCATCACCTGCCTACCAAGGAAGACTGCCCTCCGGTAAAACAAAAGGTCCGCCGTATGCGTCCAGAGATGTCCGAGAAAATCAAAGCTGAGGTTATGAAACAATTTGATGCCGGATTTCTAGCAGTGACTTCTTACCCTCAGTGGGTTGCCAACGTGGTTCTAGTACCGAAGAAAGATGGCAAGGTCCGAATGTGTGTTGATTACAGGGATCTGAACAGGGCCAGCCCCAAGGATGATTTCCCTCTGCCTCATATCGACGTTCTGGTTGACAATACTGCTCAGCATAAAGTTTTCTCCTTCATGGACGGCTTCTCCGGTTATAATCAGATCAAGATGGCTCCCAAAGATATGGAGAAGACCACCTTCGTTACTCAGTGGGGCACCTTTTGCTACAAGGTCATGCCATTTGGATTGAAAAATGTTGGGGCAACTTACCAACGTGCCATGGTTGCTTTATTTCATGATATGATCCATCACGAAATAGAAGTGTATGTCGATGATATGTGTTGTACCCCAAAATTTGCCCTCCCATTTTCTTCAAGATTTTCCAAGATCAAGGTTCAAAATCTCTCAAGGGTTGCACAGTTCAATGGCCTCCTAACAGTCAAAAATTAGGGTTTTGGTTCTGGAAAAGAAATTGAAGTTTCCAAGGGCCCAAACAAGTCTCATATGCCTACAAACATTGTCAAGCATCCTCATGCCAAGTTTCAAGACTCACAGCACAAAATTGCACAGTCAAAAACCCTAATTGCTCAACAGTCAACTGCAAGGGCAAAATGGTCATTTGACAGTCAAAAGTCAAAATTTTTGGTCAACATCTTATTTTGAAGACACAAACATCATTTGATCAATTCTTGATCATGATTCTCAAAGCATGGCTCAAAAAGTCTCAAGATGCAAAAGTTTCCATTTTTGGACAGTTGAAAAAGTCAACTGCAAATTGACCAAGGCATAACTTCCAGATGGTTCATCAGAAAAATTCCATCCAAAGCTCATTTTGAAGAGAATGACATTTCCTACAACTCATCTTCACACTTCAAGTCCAAGAAATGCTCTCACAAAAAGTTATCAATCTCAACATTATAGGTCATTTTCAAAAGTCAACAAAAAGGCACTTTAAGTCAAAGACCATAACTTGAGATTGTTAAATCAAAATGACATGGGACCAAAGGCATTGGTTTGAGGACTTCAAGACCTTTCCAAAATTTCCAAGAACATGATCAAAGCTTAAAAATTGAGCAAGATATGCCTTGTGTAAGTTGGGAAATTTTTGGGAATTTTGAAAAGTCAACTTTGCTTCAAATGCCTCAAAATTGCTAATGGGCCACAATTTCTTCCAAGAATCATCATCCAAAAGTTATGCACGACCCATTGACCCAAAGGGGAGTTATTTCATTTTTTTTTTAAATTATTTGAATTTTTATTATTATTAATTCATTTAATTAAAATAAAATGTGACAAAAATAGCAAATCATGTCTTCCAAATCTTTTTGTGCAGCATATTCTCTCATTAAGGCCTAGATATTTCGTGCATATGCTCAAGGGAACCAAATCTTCCAAAATAAGCAAGTTTTCATGGCAAAAAGGATTGAAAAGATTATGGAAAATCACAAATTCAAAATCATTGAATACAAGGCTTTGGGCTTGATTTTTCTAACCTAAATCATTCATATACATATATACAATGCAACCCTAATCAAAAAGACAAGGAAGCTGCGCCCAAACTCAAAGAACAACTTGGCATTTTTTCCAAAAAAAATTGAAAACTGTTTTCATAGTTGCAGTGTGTTTCAAGGCTTCAAAATTATTCCAAAGGTTTGCTGAGACATCCAGGAAGCGTTTACCATTGAAACCAAGCTTCCACGCGCAGAGAATCGGTAGAACGCCATTGCCCAGTTCATGAAAATTTGCATAATCGTACTTTGAATTTCATGCCATATTAATGCATTTTAATGTTCGATTTATACTAACATGAGCTCTCTGAATCCATTGGTGTCTTTTAATTGAATTAATATCATCTGTATCCAAAGTTGCCATGGACATTTTTTAGGGTTTCAGGAACCTTGAATTAGGGTTTTACGCTTGAGGAAAAATTGGACAACCAGACTAGTACTATCGAAACCAGGGCATCTGGACGAAATGATTGACCCCCTCGCGCTCAATTTATGATTAACTGTGCTCTATTCGCTATTTTTGTAGGTACCATTTAGTGGGGGTTTAAAACCCCCGCTATCCATTCTATATTTTCAGGCAAAAAAACGAAGAAGGAAGAAGAAGAGGCTAGCGTGTTGAATGATGGTTGGCCAGTTTGAATAACTGGCGCCCTTTTTTATTTTTCCAGTATAACGCTTACTTTTTGCATATATTAATCAGCACCCACTAAATAAACAAAGAAACGCACTGGCTGGGTTGGTGAATGATGTGTCCTTCAAGCATTGGGACCTGGGTTCGATTCCCAGGTCCCCCCCAAACGTTCAATGTTTTTTGTCCTAATATTTTCAGGTACAACGCCTCTCCCAGGATCCATCATACACCCAACACCATGGCACGCCACGTGTCACCAGGGGTCAATCCAAAGGCTATCACGTGAGTTCCACCATATGCATTAGTCAGCTGTTCCACACACAAGTCTGAAAAGTCAAAAAGGCCTCATTCAATGGGCCAGATTGCTGCAAATAAACCTCCTCAATTTGGGTCAACCATCCCCCCATGTTTGCATTTTCTTGCCCCTTTTTATTCTTTTCTTTTATTTATTTTCATTATGTTTTATTGTTTTTTTAATTAATTCCACAAAATAATTTTATAACATAAAAAAAACCAGAAAATCATAAAACAATAAAAATATGTTTCATTAATATTAATTTCTATTAATTTTGTAAATAAATTTAATAATCAATTTAGTTTTAATTTAGGGTTTAAATTTTAATTTGTTTTCTAAATAACTAAAAAAGGGTAGAAATTAGGTTTTAGATTTTTATTCTTTTTCTCAATAAAATAATTTCATCTTATTTTTATTATTAATAATTAATTATTTTTGTAAATAAACTTGTCATTAAATAATTAGGTTAAATTAGGTCAAACTTAAACATTTTTTTTAATAAATTAAAAACAATTTAGAACTAGGGTTTTATTTAACTTTTAACTCCAATTAATTCTCTTTAATTTCATAAATACAAAAAACATTAAAACTAATTTCTTTTCTTTATTCCATCATTAATTAATTTGTAATTTTAATTTAATTTCTTTAAAGGGTCCAACGCCCTCGCACTCGATTCTAATTTCTTTTCGCATTTATTTTTATTTCTTTTGTGGATATAATGTATTTGCCCCAAAGCCTTGTAATAGATAATCAGGACATTTACTTTCCGCACTTTTCTTTTCAAATCGGGTCTTTGTTTAATTTGGCGATGTAGACCCGCGCCTTGTAATAGCGTAGGACCTTTATTTTCCGCACTTTAAATTCCGCACCCTTTAAACTGCTAACTATCACATGAAAGAATGTATGCTCAAATAAAATCAAAGCGTAGAACACTCAATGCATGATCAAGACAAATAATAACTGAAAATGATACACAATTCACACACCACTTCTAGGGTACGCCTCACTGTTGCCTTGCCCCTCGAAACGTGTCGTCGAGTAGAGGACGTTTTAGTAAGTCCTCATGTCCATGAACATGGCATGGGGGTAGCTTCTAAGGTGTCCTACTATTGCTCTGGTGACCACACTGTCCCTAAACTCGAATTGACCCGAACACCTCCAACGGTGGTGCTACCTACCCCTCAATGGTGGGATGGCACTACCTCAAGGACATTTACACAGACTAATTCCTTAGGGTAGGTAGATGACTCGTAGATACTTGCTCTAATTCAAAACAAATCAAAAACTGCTTTTCACACCGACACTTTTCAAAAAGCTTTCAAAAACAACTTTTCAAACACTCTTGAGGACTGATACAAGAGTCGAACTGAAATTTTAAACGAAACTTTTTCAAACCCACTCACCTTGAAAAGCAAACAAACACTTTGAAAGCACAAATGAGCAAGTATCTAAGAGCCCATGGATAACCATGGATAGAAAGGGTGCTAACACCTTCCCTTTCTATAATCTACCTCCCGAACCCGAGAAACATCTCATAAGGAATTTTTCTGTGCTTTTGTCCTTTCCATATTGGAGAAAATAAAAGACGGTGGCGACTCTTGCTTCCGCGACATTTCGCGAACCAGCGTTAAACAGTCAGTTCCAGATCCACCGATCACAAAACTGGCGACTCTGCTGGGGATATACTTATAAAGTGAGGTGTACCTTAGGACTAAGATCATTGTGTTTTCAATTGCTTTGACTTGTTTGCTTTATCATTGTGGGACTGTCTTCAGAGTTTCATAGATCCTAACCTGGATCTGGGGATACCCTTTTAGGTAGCATAAGCTGTGAGGGACTTGTCCGGTGTAGACCGACACGGGTGAAGCAGTGGCTACGTTGGTGTGGCACCTTGGTCTGTACCGATATCCCTTGTGTCCAACGAGGAGAATATGGGTCTTCTGAGGAGTCATTAAGCACCAACAGACCTTAGAACCTTAAAAGACACAACTTGGCCAATAGAACAGTAGCAGTATGCTACACCCATTGAGGCTAAACTCTCGTGATGGTTCTGGCTGCAAGAAAAGATTGCGATGCTGGAGTTATGACCGATTGAGGGTAGTCAATGATATTGGGATCCTCTAAGAACCCGGTTACTTTTGATAGGACAGGTATGAACCAACAAACTGAAAGAGGGTAATACCTAGACCTCATGCTGGCCTAAACTTTAAGGGCTTGTCTTGTGTGACTTGTGTGCCTTACCATGTTTGCCTTTGTGAATATTTGTGGTGTGATTAATCATAGCATCATGACATCATACAGCATCATATGCATTGACTAACCATTTCAGGGGTTCGAATCTTCATCTTTGTTCTTGTTTTGTAGGACATGGAAACTGTTCGCAGAAAGACGATTCAGATCAGCCTTGTAAGGATCCCTCCTCAGCTTAAAGAGCTTATATCCAGGATTCCCGAGAGCTCTTCATTCAGTGAAAGACATGGAAGACTCATCAGCTTGGTCAACACCAACATTGAGGAGGATATGATAAAGGTCCTGTTCCAGTTCTTTGACCCTCTGCATCACTGCTTCACTTTCCTGGATTATCAACTGGTACCTACATTGGAGGAGTTCTCCCGGCTTCTGAAGATCCCTATCCTTGATCAACTACCCTACAACGGTACGGAAAAGGAACTAAAACTTGAAGAGATTGCTAAAGCCTTACACCTACTGTGATACGGTGGGAGAACTGACTATGGTTTTGCGTTTGTTTTCGCAAATGTTTCGGTTGAGCAAGAGTCGCCACCGACTTTTTATTTTATCCTAAGGAAAGGTTTAAAAAGCACAGCAAAAACCTTTGAGATTTTTCTTGGGTTCGGGGAGTAGATTATAGAAAGGGAAGGTATTAGCACCCTTTCTATCCATGGTTATCCATGGGCTCTTAGGTACTTGCTTAGATCAACTTGCCTTGGTTTTCAATTGTTTGAAATGGTGTTTTGTGTGTGGCTTTGAAAAGGTTTTGAAAAAGATGCCTTGTATAGGCTACCCTTGTAACAATTCTTTACTCGAATGTTTTACAAAAGGTGCTTGTCTTTTTGAAAAGATGTTTCAAGGTTTTTGAAAGTTTATTTTGAAAGTGTTTTGAAGTGTGTTTTGAAAATAGGCAAGTGTTTTCTTTTGCAAGTTGGCAAGTACTTAAGAGCTATCTACCCTAAAGTTCTCAAAGATTTTTGTTATGTTTTAACCTTTTCAACAATTTTGTTCCACCATTGCATTTGGTGGACAATCTTGTGTTAGGAGGTGAAAGGGATGGGCGCGGGTCATCGTTTTAGACCATAATTGCAATAGTGCTAAGTATCTTTGGGCAATTTCTCTTTGAAAGGGACTTGATCATTTTAGGCAACTTTTCGAAAGCGTCATCGAGGGACTATGATCATTTGTATTGTATTTGTTTTGCCCAAAGAGACCTAACATGCAATATGGCCCATTTATTTGAAGGCAACAAGTGGAATACCCTAGGGGTGCAAGTGTGATATGTGTTGTCCATATTCATGCTTGATTATCTTGAAATTAGGTCAAACTATTTTTGTTCGTTTTATTTGCATACAAACCCTAATTCTAGCATGGTATATTTTAGAAAGCGTTAAAGTGCGAAATTTAAATTCCTACACTATTACAACACAATAATATGGGGAGGGGGGTACAAATGTTCAAATGGGGGGATATTTAGACAGGAAAATTAAACCTAGCTATTACATCAATTTTGGGAATATTTACAAGATAAATAAGTGCACAATTAAATAGAAATGAAATAAAGATGCAAAATGCAAAAAGAAAGGTTTTTATATGTATGAAAAAAAAGTATTATTTATGTCAAATAAACAAAAATAAGAAAAGAATTATTTTTTTGGAATATTTTCATATTTAGGGTAAAACCCTAATTTTCATCAAATAACATATATATTATTTAATTTAATACAAGTATTTGTTTATTATGTACACAAATAAAATAAAAATGAAATATATTTACAAAAAGTATTTTTTTATATCAAATATTGATAAAATAGAAAATGTATGTATTTTTGTACTTTTAACCTAAGTATACTAATAAATATATATATATATATATATATATATATATATATATATATATATATATATATATATATATATATATATATATATATATATATATATATATATATATATATATATATATATATATATATATATATATATATATATATATATATATATATATATATATATATATATATATATATATATATATATATATATATATATATATATATATATATATATATATATATATATATATATATATATATATATATATATATATATATATATATATATATATATATATATGTGTGTATTAATTTCTAAATATGTATTATATATGTAAAAGTTAATAATATTTAATATTAAATAAAAAGTATTTTTTTCTATAAAATATTTTCAGAGGGTAAACAAAAATAAAATGAAAATAAAAGTGTTTTTTGCATATTTCTTAATATTTTTAATAACATGTATATATTCATTTATTTGTGTACAAATTAAAAGAAAACCAAATAAATACCTAACAAATTAAAAAATGGTGAGAAAAAATATTTTTTATATTTTTAATATCATGAGAAAAAATAAATGAATCAATCCAAAAAAGAAAAAGTCAAAAAACATTAGAAATAAACAAAATGGGCTCAGGGGGTTCAGAAGCAAATGTATGGTGCAAAAAGAAAAATCAACACAAGCCCAGCCCATGAAGACCTTTCTTCAACCTCCAGATTTCTGTTTGAACAAAAAACACGCGCCTCTTTCTTCCATTGCAAGGTCCTGATTCCTTGAGTTTTAGCAAAAACTTCCAACATCAAAACTGTTAAGCATCTTCTCACGAATTCACACATATAAAGAACTTCACACATATAAAGAACATGTTTTAATTCTCAGAAATGAGAGAGAATTTCTTCTCTCCCAATTCTTAACCTAATTTTTGTTCAAAGTTCAGACATCAAATTCTCTAAGCATACATAATATAAATGAAATCTAACTATATGGGCATGTTCAGGGCTATGATTGGGACATGTTTTCTTCACAAACCTAAAGCTAACAATGCCTAATAAGAGAGATACGAATCCATGAACTTACCTGTTCAGTTGAAGTTCTATTTGGCAATGGAGAAGCTTTCAGTGCAAGATGATGATTGGTATAGTTTCCTTGAGGTCCAGGGATGCTATTCCAAGCTTTACTTTGTCTTGAAACTTCTTGAATCGTGCTAGAGAACTCCAACTGCAAAACAAGAAAATGAAAATGGTGGAACTGGTTAGAGGAATTACAGGTCGTGTTTTAGGTTTTGGTTAGCTTGCATTGATGCTAGGGAATGTGTTTGATGAGCTTTGGTCAAGAAAACATGCAAGGAATGAGAGATGGTGTTCAAACTGCAGGCCTTGCCCTGTTTATGCAGTTTGAGAGTGATTCTGGGAATGGGAGTGTTTGGGAGGCCAAGGAATCGTGTTCTAGCTTGGGTTGGATGATTAGAAAGTGCCTACAATATTTGCTTTAGGTTTCTAATGCTGAGAGAGAAGTTGTGTTCTGTTATGATACTTTTCTTCACCCTTAAGCAAGCAAAGCCAACTTGGTGTTTTAGGCAAGTAGGGGACCCTTAAACATGCTGCTAACCTTGTCTTGATCAGAGTGTTTTGCTCATAATCTTGTGCCAATTGGATTTGATATGTACTTGTGGATTTGCAACTTTGACATAAAGCTACCTTTTGCAAAAATGGATATAATGCTTTATCTATTTTGGGATTAATCCATCATGCAATGCTTTAGCTCATGAAACAAGGTCTTAGCACAATGAACATGCATTAAATTATTGAGTGTTGGATGGTTTTAGGACCTTTAATCAAGATATGCAAGCTGAGATTGAAATTTGCACAAGTTATGAACATGTACATGATCAATTCAAAAGTGAGTTTTTGCAATATTGTGAAATTCGATTCTCTCAAGTTATGAGGTTGTTTGGTAAGTTCTTGGACATTTTGGAAAGCTTGGAATGTGTACTACAATCCATCTTTGATATGAAAATTGAAATTCCAAGTGGAAGTGTATGGAAAATGGCCTTGAAGTTGGGTAGAAAACCTTGCCAAAATAGGTTAAAATTTCACTAAGTTAAGAATGGTTTAGTGCCCTTATTCAAAAATTTGTAACTTGAGATACAAGCCTCATTTGGGAAAACTTTGTGAATCAAAGTTGTAGATTATGCAACAAGCTACAACTTTCATGTTTTGACTTTTGTTTGAATCCAAATGAATCATGGTGAGAAAGTGGGGCAAAGTTGGGAAAAATTAGGGTTTTTCATAACTTAGAAAAATTCTAAGTTATGAAAAATTCTTATTTCTAACCCTAACTTGCATTTTTGATTTCTTGGTGAACAAGTTTCATGATTTGGCATGTTTTGATGAAAAATGAATCTTGACTCTTGATTTTGACCAAAAAGTCAAAGTTTGACTTTTCAGTATACAGTCAAAATTGATCAATTGACTGGGAAATTCAACTGTCAATCTTGTGTACTTGGGATCTTTTGAGTTTGTTGAGCATGTCAAGATAATTCCATGGGGTCCTTGAGTCCATATGTGAGCTTGGTTTGCCATTGGTTGGGTCAAACAGTCAGAAATTGCCTTTGTGCAGTCAAAACCCTAAAAATGACCATTTTGCCCTTTTGGTGATCTGATCAAATTTCTTGTGGAATTGTGATCCAAACTTGATCAAATGGTTCATATGAGTTCATAATGTTGATGTGGGTCAATTTTCATGAGATTTGACTGTCAATTGGCCACAGTTGACTTTTTCCCCAATACAGTTGATTTCTAGGTCAACTGTCCAATTGACTGGGCTGAACTTGGAATCAAGACTTGAAACTTGATATGGATAAACTTAGGAGTCCAATATGAAGCATGAAAGTCATCTTAGGCATTTTAGGTCAAAACATCTTTGTGCAAACATAAACCCTAATTTGGGTTAGCAGTGCAAGGAGAAGTCTTGAGCAGATGAAACCCTAACTGGATCTTGATCTCCAAGGGCTTGGTGATGAGAAATGGGAGGGAAAATTTTGGGGTACAACAGTTGCCCCTGTTCAATCTTCTTGAATTCGAAGAGTTAGATTAGCAAGCTTGCATTTCGCGACTCGAGGGTAAAAGGAGATTGGACACTAGAGTGCCCTTAAATTTGCACTCGTCAAAGCAATGGATGCGGGAATGGGCTTAGAGATGCCATTTGGAGATGGGCTTAACGATGCCATCGGGGAGAGTGACAGAAACCTGTCGGGGGATGGGCTTAAAGATGCCATCTGAAATGAGTATCATAAAGGTGTCCATGTTTTGAACCATATCGGAATTGGGGGTCTTGAACAAGCAATAGATTGACGTCCGTTGTTGGGAGGAATCCGTAAACTGTTTTCAAAAACTGCATCTGGATAAGTTGATAGATTAACATCCGTTGTTGGGAAGAATCCATAAACTGTTTTCAGAAGTCTTGAGAAGAATCTGAACAAGTGATAGGGTAACATCCGTTACTTGGAGAACCCGTGAACTGTTTTCAGAAATCTTGGAGTTGAATAAGCAATAGAGCAGCATCCGTTGTTGGGAAGCATCCGTAAACTGTTTTCAAAAGTTGCATCTGAACAAGTGATAGATTAACATCCGTTGTTGGGAAGAATCTATAAACTGTTTTCAGAAGTCTTGAGAAGAATCTGAACAAGTGATAGGTTAACATCCGTTACTTGGAGAACCCGTGAACTGTTTTCAGAAATCTTGGAGTTGAATAAGCAATAGAGCAGCATCCGTTGTTGGGAAGCGTCCGTAAACTGTTTTCAAAAGTTGCATCTGAACAAGTGATAGATTAACATCCGTTGTTGGGAAGAATCCATAAACTGTTTTCAAAAGTTGCATCTGAACAAGTGATAGATTAACATCCGTTGTTGGGAAGAATCCATAAACTGTTTTCAGAAGTCTTGAGAAGAATTTGAACAAGTGATAGGTTAACATCCGTTACTTGGAGAACCCGTGAACTGTTTTCAGAAATCTTGGAGTTGAATAAGCAATAGAGAAGCATCCGTTGTTGGGAAGCGTCCGTAAACTGTTTTCAAAAGTCTTGGAAGATAATGATTTTAGTCTGTTGACTGATCTTACCTGAAAAGGTAAAGAGTTAGTTATATGCAATGTCATGATGCATGATACAATGTATGTTATGAATGTAAATGGATGCGCATGTAAGCTGGAGAGCCGTCTTGCAAAGGATAGATGAATCTAAGATGGCTGAAGATAACAGTATCTCGACTACTGCCGGGAAGAATAATTCCTGGTTGCTGCTGGGGAAGAGAATTCCTGATGACTTCTATTGGGGAACTCCAATCTAATAGACTCATGCTGGGGATGGAAGACTGAGAGTCTTCAGCTTGGTGGGAAATAACTCTGGCGACTTCACCGGGGAACTCAAGATTTGTCCTTACAAACTCTGTGGGGAGAAGGTTCACTAGTCTGGCTCTGTTGGGGATTGATAATCTGAAGTTTCAGCCCGGTTGGGGATACTGAAACTTAAACTCTAAGGGGAAATGCGTTCTGGAGGATTCTCTGGCTGGATGACAAAGATAAACTCCTCCGGGGATTATATTGATAAGTTTACGCTGGGGAACTCCGATGAACTCCGCTGGGGATAGGATGAATTTGTCGAGTGCGATCTTCCGTGGCAATAAGCTGAGGATAACCCAGTTATAAGCCTTTGTGAGGAATAACTTTGAATAAAACTCGGGAGAGACGTCCGTACTCTGCGGGGAAATATCCTCCAGAACCTTACTGGGGATAAGCTTCGAGATTTGCTGAGGACGTGGATTTCAAATCTCCTGGGGGTTTTCCTTTGAAAGGGTGTCAAGATATCCAACTGTACCTTTGATCTGTCGATAATCTTCTTTCTTGACTCATAAGGAAATGATTATGTTTCAAATGCATATGCTTATTTAACAAAACATTGGACGTTTCTCAAAATAAACAATTAGTGCAAAGGGAAAGGAAATGAACACAAATTTCGGGGAAAAGTATTTGTATTGACTTTCTATGAGTATATTTGTACAAAGGAGACTACCATTCTAGTAAGAGGATTTTCTCGTAAATATTGAAAAATTTATACAAAATAAAGATGGCTATGTGAAATAATTCCATGGGACTCCATTCCGCTATAGCCTTCACAACTCTGAATATCTGACCATTCAATGCTTCGTTTGCCGATGACTGGATTGATCAGAAGCCTGGGACTGGTTGATGAAGAGATTGTCTTTGAAGTGATCCGACGAGACATAGTCATACGCTTTAATTCCCTAACTTTTGCCTAAACCTCCCTTTCGGGTTTTCGATCCACCGGGAAACCCCTTTTTGCCCAAGCCGCCCTTTCGGGTTTTCAACTTGCCGGGTGTACATATTCTTTTGTTTTTATCCCTAATTTTTGCCTGAACCGCCCTTTCGGGTTTTCGATTCACCGGGATGCCCATTTTTGCCCAAGCCGCCCTTTCGGGTTTTCGACTTGTCGGGTTATTTTATGCGTAGTATCTTTTGACTATGTCCGCGTTCGCAGGGTGCGGCAAATCGTCGCCGTCCATGGTGGTCAGAATCATTGCACCACCAGAAAATATGCTCTTGATCACAAATGGTCCTTCATATGTAGGAGTCCATTTGCCCCTGGGATCACTTTGCGGCAAGATAATCCGCTTGATTACGAGATCTCCGACTTGATACGCTTGACGTCTGACTTTCTTATTGAAGGCCTTGATCATCCGTTTTTGATACGTCTGACCATGGCATATAGCAGCAAGTCGCTTTTTGTCGATCAGATTGAGTTGATCAAGTCGGGTTTGCATCCAATCATCTTCATTCAAACCTGCATCCTTCATAATCCTTAGAGAAGGAATCTGGACTTCCATAGGC
This sequence comes from Vicia faba, assembly GCA_948472305.1. Lineage (NCBI taxonomy): Eukaryota > Viridiplantae > Streptophyta > Magnoliopsida > Fabales > Fabaceae > Vicia > Vicia faba. The sequence goes on along the minus strand of OX451737.1, from coordinate 325,186,996 downwards.
AAAACAACTTCCATGCCATAAACCAAAGAAAATAGGGTTGCCCCAGTTGAAGTACGTGCCGTCGTACGGTATCCATGTAGAGCAAACGGTAACATCTCGTGCCAGTCTTTGTAGGTGACTGTCATTTTCTGAATGATCTTCTTAATGTTTTTGTTCGCAGCTTCAACAGCACCGTTCATCTTCGGCCGATAGGGAGATGAATTGTGATGATAAATCTTGAACTGTTCGCACAATGCAGTGATCATCGTGTTATTCAGGTTCGTACCGTTGTCTGTGATGATCCTGTCTGGAACACCATACCGACATATGAGATTTTGCTTGATAAAGCGGGCAACCACATTTTTAGTAACAGAGGCGAAGGAAGCTACTTCGACCCATTTGGTGAAATAGTAAATGGCAACCAGGATGAAGCGATGTCCGTTGGAAGCTGTGGGCTTGATCTCTCCAATCATGTGAATGCCCCACATTGCAAATGGCCAAGGAGCAGTCAGAACGTTGAGAGGAACCGGAGGGATATGAACTTTATCAGCGTAGACTTGGCATTTGTGGCAAGTACGGGAATGTTGATGGCAGTCAGCTTCCATGGTAGACCAGTAATAGCCTGCCCTTAGGATCTTCTTAGCCATTGTATGCCCGCTCAAGTGAGTGCCAAATGTGCCGCTGTGTATATCAGTCATGATCAACTCTGCTTCAGCTTTGTCTACGCATCGGAGTAATACACAATCATGGCTTCGTTTGTAAAGGATGCCATTGCTCAGGAAGAACTTAGCAGCGAATTTCCTTAAGAACCTCTTGTCATTTACGGAAGCTCCTTCAGGATAATCTCTGGTCTCGAGATACCTTTTGATTTCGTGGAACCAAGGTTGTTCCACTACTTCTTCGGTATTAATCTCGTGACAATGCGCGGGTTCATCCATTCGCTCGATGGTGATTTGGGGAGTCTCGTTATCCCAGTTGAGTTTAAACATGGAGGACATTGTGGCTAGAGCATCTGCTAGCTGATTCTCTTCTCGCGGAAAATGCTCGAAGGTAATTTGCTCGAAATGAGGCAACAATGTCAAGACATGTTCTTTGTATGGGATAAGATTAGGATGCTTGGTATCCCACTCTCCTTTGATTTGACTGATAACTAAAGCCGAGTCCCCAAATACGATCAAAGATTTGATCCCCAGGTCTATGGCAGCCTTGAGACCAAAGATGCAAGCTTCATACTCAGCCATGTTGTTTGTGCAGCTGAAGCAAAGTCGGGCCGTGAAAGGAGTGTGACAACCTTCCGGAGAAATGAGTACTGCGCCGATACCATTTCCAAGTGCATTTGAAGCACCATCAAAGTACAGGGTCCATCGGGATCCCTTTTCGGGTCCGTCATATGGTCCGTCACTTTCAATGTTGTCCAAATTCATGATGTCCTCGTCTGGGAAGTCGAATCTCATAGGTTGATAATCTTCGATAGCCTGATGAGCCAGATGGTCAGCCAGTACACTCCCTTTTATAGCTTTTTGGGTGGTGTACTGGATGTCATACTCAGTTAGAATCATTTGCCATCTAGCTATCCTTCCAGATAAAGCGGGCTTTTCGAAGATATATTTGATAGGGTCCATTTTGGAAATCAACAAGGTAGTATGAGTCAACATGTACTGTCTTAGTCGGCGAGCAGCCCATACCAAAGCGCAACAAGTTTTCTCGAGCAGTGAGTAGCGAGTCTCACAGTCGGTAAACTTTTTGCTAAGGTAATAAATAGCATGCTCTTTTCGACCAGACTCGTCATGCTGGCCCAAAACACACCCCATTGAGTTTTCCAAGACGGTCAGATACATGATCAATGGTCTTCCTTCGACGGGTGGCATCAGAATAGGAGGTTCTAGTAAATACTCCTTGATTTTATCAAAAGCAGCTTGACAATCGTCGTTCCATTCGACTACCTGATCTTTTTTCAAGAGTTTGAAAATTGGCTCACAGGTAGAAGTCAGATGAGAGATGAATCTGGCAATATAGTTCAAGCGCCCCAAGAACCCTCTAACCTCCTTTTCAGTACGGGGAGCAGGCATCTCTTGTATTGCTTTTACTTTTTCTGGATCGACTTCAATGCCTTTGCTGCTTACAGTGAATCCCAGGAGTTTACCAGACCTAACTCCAAAAGTGCATTTACTTGGATTCAGCCTGAGCTTGTATTCTTTCAATCTGGCAAACAACTTTTCTAAATGTTCAAGGTGTTCTTCCTCTGTTTGTGACCGAGCTATCATATCGTCTACGTAAACTTCAATCTCATGATGTATCATATCATGAAATAAAGCTACCATGGCGCGTTGATAAGTTGCCCCTGCGTTCTTCAGCCCGAACGGCATCACCTTGTAACAGAAAGTGCCCCACTGTGTGACAAAAGTTGTTTTCTCCATATCCTCGGGGGCCATTTTGATTTGATTGTAGCCCGAGAATCCATCCATGAAGGAAAACACATTGTGCTGAGCTGTATTGTCGATCAGAATGTCAATGTGTGGAAGTGGAAAATCATCTTTGGGGCTGGCCCTATTCAAATCCCGGTAGTCCACACACATCCTGACTTTGCCATCTTTCTTAGGTACTGGCACGATGTTAGCGACCCATTGAGGATAGGACGTAACAGCCAGAAAGCCAGCGTCGAATTGCTTCATCACTTCTGCTTTGATCTTTTCAGACATGTCAGGCCTCATTCGGCGAACTTTTTGCTTGATCGGTGGACAATCTTCTCTTGTGGGGAGACAGTGAACCACGATGTCTGTGTCTAAACCCGGCATGTCTTCATAAGACCAAGCGAAGATTTCAACATACTCATTCAACAACTGTATCAGGCGTTCCTTGACACCTGGTTCCAGATTGGCACCCACTTGCACCTCCTTCCGGTCTTCCTCGGTTCCCAAGTTGACAGTTTCCAATGACTCTTCGTGCGGTAGGATGGCCCTTTCCTCTTGTTGCAGAAGTCTGGCTAGTTCCCCGGGTACTTCACAACCTTCGTCATCTTCATACTCGGCTAGATTGACCAGATCTTCAGAGTTATTGAAAGATATAGCAGAATAGTCACCCATGGAATCCGGAGTGGATGGGTACCTACATTTGTGAGTGTGGGTGTGTGTAAGGGATAGTCATCCTTAAACAAAAAATGCAAAAGGAAAGAAAATGAACACAAGCAGTTTATCAAATGAAAAACGTCCAATGAATCATTAAACATGGCATATGGATATGAAAAATAATCAAAACCCTTACAAATGGACCTACATGCCCCGGGCAAGGCATGAGGTGAAAAGATAGTGTACGGATTGTTTGAAAATAAATATTACAGACCAAATAGGAGAATGTTTGACAGATAAATTACTGATGAATAAAAGTGATGGGGACAAAGTCTTTTGCCTCCCAGTTGTTCAATCCTCCTTTGACAGTTGGATAAATCCACTCTTCAATGTTGCTCTCCTTCTCTTTATCTTCCAAGGCGTTGATTCCGTAGGGAGAAATTTTGACTGGCGCCTTTTCAATCTTCGAACGGCGCATAGCTTTCTGGCCTGCGGCTGTGAACCCTAATCCAAATTTGTCGGCCTTATGTGGAATATCAGGTAACTTCCCCCATGCTGAATTTTTTCCTTCCTTTATTGCGGCCCTTGCGTCCTCCAGAGATGCCATCCTGGCCATCTGCCTCGGTGCCTCAGCTGCCAACTTTGCTACTGCTATTTCAGGAAGGACTTCTTCGAAATGTTGAAAAGGCGTCTCAATGAACTCTCCTTCAACCTCCACATACCGGAAAGAATTTAAGTGGCTAATCATGTACTCTTCTTCGCCATGGACAGTAATGATCTTTCCCTTGACAGGATACTTCAACATCTGATGCAAGGAGGAGGTGACTGCCCCAGCATGGTGTATCCAAGGCCTACCCAACAAGCAAGAGTATGATGGACGGATGTCCATCACATAGAAAGTGGATTTAAACACCTCAGTGCCTATCTTGATGGGAATTTCAACCTCTCCATGGACCATTCTCTTCGAACCATCGAAAGCTCTGACAACAATATCACTCGGCTTCAATTCCAACCCTTCACAATCTAGCCGGTCCAAGGCCTTCTTAGGTAAAACATTCAGCGACGAACCAGTGTCGACCAAGACGTGTGCGAGAGTAGTTCCTCGACACTCGACTGAAATATGCAAAGCATCATTGTGGTTTCTACCTTTAGGAGTTAGGTCGGCATCAGAAAAACCTAATCCATTGTCCACAGTAAGGCTAGCCACGCAATTCTGAAACTGATCTGCAGAGGTTTCCTGGGGCACATGGGCCGCCTTCAGGAATTTTATCAGGGCTTTAGCGTGCGCTTCTGAGCAAAGTAGTAGTGCCAGCATGGAGATCTTGGAGGGGGTTTGCCCCAGCTGTTCTACCACATCGTAATCACTCCTTTTTATTATCCTCAAAATCTCATCCATTTCCTTCTTGGAGGTTTCCGGGATGGCCGAGGGTCGAGCCCTCGTCCTGACGAGCTCATCTTGGATTCCCTTACCTTTATCAGCAGCGGTAGGAGAGACAGTACTAGGAACAACAACGTCCTCAATCAAAGGAGTTCTAGCAGAGAGTTTTATCGGTGCAGGGATGACTTTGTCAGCTGACGAGGGTCCAAAGATTGCTCTTGGAGGGGCAATCTCTGGAGAAAATATTCTCCCGCTCCTGGTGATTTTGCTAGTGCCCGCAATGTTACTAATGTTGGCTTCATCATCATCCGAACTTTCTTCAATTACTCCGATTTGCTTGATACCATGGTAGTAGACGTCACCGCCATAGTTCCAAGGTATCGATTTCTCAGAAACATAGGGAACAGGCCCTGGCATTGTTATCTTCAAAGGAACAGATTTCGCAGCTGGTGTAATCTTAACAGGCTTTTTGACGGCCTTGGAAAGATTGGCGTGAATAGTTATGATTGAGACATCTTCAGTATGAATTGGAACAGTAGAAACTTTTTCAAACAAAATTTGTCGACTATCCATAAGGCCTTGGATGCCTTTCTTCAGTAGCGGACAATCAAACGGCAGAGAGTAACAACAATAGCAGTCTTCCTTACACCCCGGGAAGATCCCGACCCTTAACAAATTCAACTTAATGGCTAGCAATGGAGTAGTCAGATCACTGACATCAGCAACATATAAATCTTCTTCAATGGCATTGACATTTCGGCCGTGCTTCGGCATGGGGGCAGATATCACATTAGGCTTCTCCGGAGCGTCGAACTTCACCTCCTTCGCCTCTATCAGGTCTTGGATCTTATGCTTGAGTTCCCAACAATCATTGGTGTCGTGTCCAACACTGTCTGAATGGTAGGCGCATTTAGCTTTAGCATGATAATGTGGAGAGGACGTATTCACATTCTTTGGTGCCTCCTTGATGGTGGCGAGATTCAACTTCAATAGATGGGGAAGTACTTGCGCTGGAGTCATATTAATACGGGTGAACTGCCGTTATGGCCGTTCCACTCGTTGCTGATTTGGTCTGGACTGGTTGTAGCGAGGCTGCTCACTAGGAGTATTTTGAATCATTACGGCCCCCACCGTTGGCCGACGCTCAGTCTTCCCTGCTCTTCTCTGAGAATAAACCACAGTTGTTTCCTTCTTAAAAGGCTTCTTCTCAACACTCGCAGCAACACTCTTCTGAATCTTTCCTGACTTGATGCCAGCTTCTATTCTTTCGCCTGTTAAGATCAAATCGGTAAACCCCGCGGAAGAGTTACCAATTAGATGATTGAAAAATGGCCCAGATAGGGTCCCTAGAAACATATCAACGAGTTCGCGGTCAGTTAAAGGAGGTTGCACCCTGCCAGCCAAATCCCTCCATTTTTGTGCATATTCTTTGAATCCCTCGCCTGTTCCTAAGGACATACCCTGAAGTTGGGTACGAGTAGGAGCAAGGTCAGAATTATACTGGTATTGTTTGTAGAAAGCGGTGGCCAAATCTTCCCAATTTCTGACACTGGTTCCTTCTAGCTGATAAAACCACTCCAATTGAGCTCCCGAAAGGCTGTCTTGAAAAAAATGAATCCAGAGGTTTTTATCTGCCGTATAGGGTTGAATCTTTCTCACGTAGGACCTGAGATGTATTTTGGGACAGGACAACCCATCATACCTCACAAACAATGGCACTTTGAATTTTGGTGGAATCACAATCCCGACAACCAAACCCAAGTCTTCAAAGTCCAAACCTGGTACTCTTTGTAATTCCATGGCGGCCAATCTGTCTTCTAGCCCTTTGTATTTATCATCAGCTGGAGGGTATTGCTGATCAGAATAATCTTCATCCTCTTCGACCTCTTCTTCTTCCGCATCAGACTCGGAAGGTACCGCAGCCCCACCTCCTTTGTTGGTTCCTTCATCAGAAATAGGAGGAAATTCAAGCACCCTCCTAGCTTCTCCGTGAAATCTTCTACCCAAAGTAGCCACCCCGATCCTCTTTTTCTTCTTTTTCACTGGGTCTTTGTTCCCCAATTGAGTCTTGATATCCTCCTGACCCTTAGCCAAGGTCATCAGGAGTTGCTGGAACTGTGCATTCTGAGCTTGCAGGTCTTTGACTGTTTGCTCGAGATCCATCCTACTGAAATAAACAACAGACAGATAAGGAAACCTGTTGAAGAGACCTGCTTATGCACATGATGGATGATATGCTTATGTATGCAATGCATTCAAGGATTTAGGACATTCAAAATTGTTTCAGACAAAGAAAAACGCACGTCATATTAATAAGAAGAAATTTGTTAGTACATAAATGCCCCATGGGCCAAATATTACAAAATAACTTCTCAAGGCAAAAAGACATTGCGCATCCTCTTTGGTGCGATGTAGGTGTTGAGGGCCTCTTGCTCATGGAGTCGGCGGGTAAGCTCTAAAACCTTCTTCTCACTGGCGTAGAAGCTAGCTTCAAAAGTATTCCGTTCCTCCTTGAGCTGAATCCAACTTTTCTGCATTTCCTCCCACGATGTAGGCATGTCTGGATGTAGGATGGTGTAGGGAACCTCTCCTTCCTTAACAGGCTCTTTAATCACAGGGAGAACATGAGGATAAGGCATCATTAGACTTTGGGCTCGGGCTCGTACCCACTTGAGATAAGGCTCAAGAGGGATAGAGTTCTTGTGTCGCAGAGTCTTGCTATCAACCTTGTTGAGTTTTCCCCTAGCTCTGATGAATCTTTGGCGAAGTCCTTGCGCATCGTTGTCAAAGTCAAAAACTAGGTCAGGAATCAGCATGTCATGAGGGCCATCCCTCCGTGCATATCCAAATTGCCTCAAAGCTAGGCAAGGGTTGTAGGTGATACCTCCTCTGATTCCAAGTAAAGGAACATTAGGAAACTCTCCACAACGATCGACGATGATGACATTTTCTCTGGACCGAGAACACCAATGTACATCAGAGTGAGTAAGAGTCATCAACCGTTGGGACCACCTTGAGCCTTGGTCATTTTTCAAGACAGATTGTGGAAGGTGCGAAATAAACCACCGTGCAAGGAGAGGAGTACAGCACATGAGAACACCCCTCTTTCTCATTGTTCGTGTGTAAAATGAGTGAAGAATGTCCCCAAGCAATGTTGGTATTGGATTTCTGGATAGGAAGATTTTGACGGCGTTGACATCTACCAATTGGTCAGGATTTGGGAACAAGACCAACCCATAAATAAGGAGTGCCACAATTTCTTCAAAGGCTTGTAGGTCCAATGAGTTCCAACATTCTTGTGCCTTCTCAAACAAGGACTTTGCTAAGAATCCCTTGACGCCGCTTCTGGTTTCCCAATGCCCCTTGATGTCGGATGGTTGTAGATGTAATGCTCGAGCAACATCTTCCAGCTTTGGTTCCTTTTCCGTACCGTTGAATTGTAGTTGATTAAGGATAGGGATTCTTAGGAGTTGAGAAAACTCCTCCAAAGTGGGAACCAACTGATAATCAGGGAAAGTGAAACAGTGGTGAAGAGGGTCAAAGAATTGGAATAGCACTTTCATCATGTCTTCTTCAATGTTGGTGTTGACTAGGTTGAGCAGTCTACCATGTCTTTCACTGAAGGATGAGCTTTCCGGAATTCTTGAGGTGAACTCCTTGAGTCGAGGAGAGATTCTCACAAGGTTGATTTGAATGGTATTTCTGCGAGGAATCTCCATGTCCTACAAAACAAGAACAAAGATGAAGATCCAAACCCTTGCATATGATGTTTTATGATGTTTATGATGTATGCATAAAACATATGTACAAGCGAATCACACCAAACCCTAGTTTCAGGCTTGCATGGGGTTTCATAGGTAAGTACCCTCTTGAGTGTAGTTGGCTTTAAAAAACCTGTCCTATAAATAGCAACCGGGTTCTAAGGAGCTCAATATCACGGGATTGTTTTCATTGTTCATCGTTTTGGTTTAGCCACTTAACTAGCGACTAAAATATTCCAAGAAAACAACCCTCAATGAGTGTAGTATCGAGTATCTACCAACTTCGGACTGCACCAAAGCCGGTCATCTCACTACCCCTAATAAAAGGCCAAGATGGTCAAGTAAGGTTCTAGGTCATTAGTGCTTTGTGACATCACTCAGCGGCCCCGTACTCTCCTTGATTGAACTCAAGGGTTACCGGTACTCACAAATATGTCGCACTAATATAGCTATTGCTTCGACCGTGTCGGTATACCCCGCACAGTTTCCACAACGTATTGCTATCTATGAATGTTTCCCAAAATCCGGGTGTAGGATTGCAAACCCAAACAATAAAGCCAAGACATAAAGCAAACAACTCAAACAATTAGTCATGCAAGAGGGTGATCTAAGCCCTAAGGTTACTCCACTTTTAAATTTCTCCCCAGCAGAGTCGCCAGTTCTGTGATACGGTGGGAGAAATGACTATGGTTTTGCGTTTGTTTTTGCAAATGTTTCGGTTGAGCAAGATTCGCCACCGACTTTTTATTTTATCCTAAGGAAAGGTTTAAAAAGCACAGCAAAAACCTTTGAGATTTTTCTTGGGTTCGGGGAGTAGATTATAGAAAGGGAAGGTATTAGCACCCTTTCTATCCATGGTTATCCATGGGCTCTTAGGTACTTGCTTAGATCAACTTGCCTTGGTTTTCAATTGTTTGAAATGGTGTTTTGTGTGTGGCTTTGAAAAGGTTTTGAAAAAGATGCCTTGTATAGGCTACCCTTGTAACAATTCTTTACTCGAATGTTTTACAAAAGGTGCTTGTCTTTTTGAAAAGATGTTTCAAGGTTTTTGAAAGTTTGTTTTGAAAGTGTTTTGAAGTGTGTTTTGAAAATAGGCAAGTGTTTTCTTTTGCAAGTTGGCCAGTACTTAAGAGCTATCTACCCTAAAGTTCTCAAAGATTTTTGTTATGTTTTAACCTTTTCAACAATTTTGTTCCACCATTGCATTTGGTGGACAATCTTGTGTTAGGAGGTGAAAGGGACGGGCGCGGGTCATCGTTTTAGACCATAATTGCAATAGTGCTAAGTATCTTTGGGCAATTTCTCTTTGAAAGGGACTTGATCATTTTAGGCAACTTTTCGAAAGCGTCATCGAGGGACTATGATCATTTGTATTGTATTTGTTTTGCCCAAAGAGACCTAACATGCAATATGGCCCATTTATTTGAAGGCAACAAGTGGAATACCCTAGGGGTGCAAGTGTGATATGTGTTGTCCATATTCATGCTTGATTATCTTGAAATTAGGTCAAACTATTTTTGTTCGTTTTATTTGCATACAAACCCTAATTCTAGCATGGTATATTTTAGAAAGCGTTAAAGTGCGAAATTTAAATTCCTACACTATTACAACACAATAATATGGGGAGGGGGGTACAAATGTTCAAATGGGGGGATATTTAGACAGGAAAATTAAACCTAGCTATTACATCAATTTTGGGAATATTTACAAGATAAATAATTGCACAATTAAATAGAAATGAAATAAAGATGCAAAATGCAAAAAGAAAGGTTTTTATATGTATGAAAAAAAAAGTATTATTTATGTCAAATAAACAAAAATAAGAAAAGAATTATTTTTTTGGAATATTTTCATATTTAGGGTAAAACCCTAATTTTCATCAAATAACATATATATTATTTAATTTAATACAAGTATTTGTTTATTATGTACACAAATAAAATAAAAATGAAATATATTTACAAAAAGTATTTTTTTATATCAAATATTGATAAAATAGAAAATGTATGTATTTTTGTACTTTTAACCTAAGTATACTAATAAATATATATATATATATATATATATATATATATATATATATATATATATATATATATATATATATATATATATATATATTAATTTCTAAATATGTATTATATATGTAAAAGTTAATAATATTTAATATTAAATAAAAAGTATTTTTTTCTATAAAATATTTTCAGAGGGTAAACAAAAATAAAATGAAAATAAAAGTGTTTTTTGCATATTTCTTAATATTTTTAATAACATGTATATATTCATTTATTTGTGTACAAATTAAAAGAAAACCAAATAAATACCTAACAAATTAAAAAATGGTGAGAAAAAATATTTTTTATATTTTTAATATCATGAGAAAAAATAAATGAATCAATCCAAAAAAGAAAAAGTCAAAAAACATTAGAAATAAACAAAATGGACTCAGGGGGTTCAGAAGCAAATGTATGGTGCAAAAAGAAAAATCAACACAAGCCCGGCCCATGAAGACCTTTCTTCAACCTCCAGATTTCTGTTTGAACAAAAAACACGCGCCTCTTTCTTCCATTGCAAGGTCCTGATTCCTTGAGTTTTAGCAAAAACTTCCAACATCAAAACTGTTAAGCATCTTCTCACGAATTCACACATATAAAGAACATGTTTTAATTCTCAGAAATGAGAGAGAATTTCTTCTCTCCCAATTCTTAACCTAATTTTTGTTCAAAGTTCAGACATCAAATTCTCTAAGCATACATAATATAAATGAAATCTAACTATATGGGCATGTTCAGGGCTATGATTGTGACATGTTTTCTTCACAAACCTAAAGCTAACAATGCCTAATAAGAGAGATACAAATCCATGAACTTACCTGTTCAGTTGAAGTTCTATTTGGCAATGGAGAAGCTTTAAGTGCAAGATGATGATTGGTATAGTTTCCTTGAGGTCCAGGGATGCTATTCCAAGCTTTACTTTGTCTTGAAACTTCTTGAATCGTGCTAGAGAACTCCAACTGCAAAACAAGAAAATGAAAATGGTGGAACTGGTTAGAGGAATTACAGGTCGTGTTTTAGGTTTTGGTTAGCTTGCATTGATGCTAGGGAATGTGTTTGATGAGCTTTGGTCAAGAAAACATGCAAGGAATGAGAGATGGTGTTCAAACTGCAGGCCTTGCCCTGTTTATGCAGTTTGAGAGTGATTCTGGGAATGGGAGTGTTTGGGAGGCCAAGGACTCGTGTTCTAGCTTGGGTTGGATGATTAGAAAGTGCCTACAATATTTGCTTTAGGTTTCTAATGCTGAGAGAGAAGTTGTGTTCTGTTATGATACTTTTCTTCACCCTTAAGCAAGCAAAGCCAACTTGGTGTTTTAGGCAAGTAGGGGACCCTTAAACATGCTGCTAACCTTGTCTTGATCAGAGTGTTTTGCTCATAATCTTGTGCCAATTGGATTTGATCTGTACTTGTGGATTTGCAACTTTGACATAAAGCTACCTTTTGCAAAAATGGATATAATGCTTTATCTATTTTGGGATTAATCCATCATGCAATGCTTTATCTCATGAAACAAGGTCTTAGCACAATGAATATGCATTAAATTATTGAGTGTTGGATGGTTTTAGGACCTGTAATCAAGATATGTAAGCTGAGATTGAAATTTGCACAAGTTATGAACATGTACATGATCAATTCAAAAGTGAGTTTTTGCTATATTGTGAAATTCGATTCTCTCAAGTTATGAGGTTGTTTGGTGAGTTCTTGGACATTTTGGAAAGCTTGGAATGTGTAATACAATCCATCTTTGAAATGCAAATTGAAATTCCAAGTGGAAGTGTATGGAAAATGGCCTTGAAGTTGGGTAGAAAACCTTACCAAAATAGGTTAAAATTTCACTAAGTTAAGAATGGTTTAGTGCCCTTATTCAAAAATTTGTAACTTGAGATACAAGCCTCATTTTGGAAAACTTTGTGAATCAAAGTTGTAGATTATGCAACAAGCTACAACTTTCATGTTTTGACTTTTGTTTGAATCCAAATGAATCATGGTGAGAAAGTGGGGCAAAGTTGGGGAAAAATTAGGGTTTTTCATAACTTAGAAAAATTCTAAGTTATGAAAAATTCTTATTTCTAACCCTAACTTGCATTTTTGATTTCTTGGTGAACAAGTTTCATGATTTGGCATGTTTTGATGAAAAATGAATCTTGACTCTTGATTTTGACCAAAAAGTCAAAGTTTGACTTTTCAGTATACAGTCAAAATTGATCAATTGACTGGGAAATTCAACTGTCAATCTTGTGTACTTGGGATCTTTTGAGTTTGTTGAGCATGTCAAGATAATTCCATGGGGTCCTTGAGTCCATATGTGAGCTTGGTTTGCCATTGGTTGGGTCAAACAGTCAGAAATTGCCTTTGTGCAGTCAAAACCCTAAAAATGACCATTTTGCCCTTTTGGTGATCTGATCAAATTTCTTGTGGAATTGTGATCCAAACTTGATCAAATGGTTCAAATGAGTTCATAATGTTGATGTGGGTCAATTTTCATGAGATTTGACTGTCAATTGGCCACAGTTGACTTTTTCCCCAATACAGTTGATTTCTAGGTCAACTGTCCAATTGACTGGGCTGAACTTGGAATCAAGACTTGAAACTTGATATGGATAAACTTAGGAGTCCAATATGAAGCATGAAAGTCATCTTAGGCATTTTAGGTCAAAACATCTTTGTGCAAACACAAACCCTAATTTGGGTTAGCAGTGCAAGGAGAAGTCTTGAGCAGATGAAACCCTAACTGGATCTTGATCTCCAAGGGCTTGGTGATGAGAAATGGGAGGGAAAATTTTGGGGTACAACACCTACAACCATCTGACCTCAAGGGACATTGGGAAATTAGAAGTGGTATCAAAGGGTTCTTAGCCAGGTTTCTGTTTGAGAAGGCCCAAGAATGTTGGAATTCCCTTGACCTACAAGCTTTTGAAGAAGTTGTGGCCCTCCTTGTCTATGGTTTGGTATTGTTCCCTAATCCAGATCAGCTTATAGATGTCAGTGTTGTCCAGATCTTCATGTCCAGGAATCCTATACCTACATTGCTTGGGGACATCCTTCACTCATGTTACACTCGAACCATGAGAAAAAGAGATGTCCTTATATGCTGTACTCCTCTCATGGGAAGGTGGTTTATTTCGCACCTTCCACAATCAGCCCTGAAGAATGAGCGGGGTTTGAGATGGTCACAACGATTGATGACTCTTACACATGCAGATATACATTGGTGCCCTCGGTCCAGAGAGGATGTCACTATCATTGATCGTTGCGGGGAGTACCCTAATGTTCCTTTACTTGGAATCAGAGGAGGTATTACTTACAACCCGTGCCTGGCTTGGAGACAGTTTGGTTATGCTCGGAGGGACGGCCCTCATGACATGTTAATTCCTGACATAGTTTTTGACTTCGACAACGATGCACAAGGACTTCGCCAGAGATTTATCAGAGCTTGGAGGATGCCAAGTAGGATAGACAGCAAGACCCCGGGGCACAGGAATTCCATCCCGTTGGAGCCTTATCTCAAGTGGGTACGAGCCCGCTCCCAGAAGTTAGTGATGCCTTATCCTCATGTGCTCCTGGTGATCAAAGAGCCAGTCTTGGAAGGTGAAGTGTCCTACACCATTCAACATCCTGACATGCCTACCTCCTGGGAAGAAATGCAGAAGAGTTGGATCCAGCTTAAGGAAGAACGGAATTCTCTTGAGACCAGTCTACATGCTAGTGAAAAGAAGGTCTTAGAGCTCACTCGCCTACTGCACGAGGAGAGGAATCTCAACACGTACATAGCTCCAAAGAGGACGCGTAGTGTCTTTTGGGATTGATTTGTTCTGTAATGTTTGCCCATGAGGCTTTGATGTACCAAACAATTATTTTCTTAATGATAACGTGTGTTCCTTTTTGTCTACAACAAATTTGAACTTTTGAACCCTTGAATGCATTGCATAAACACATATCATTCATCATGTGCATAGCAGGTACTCTTCTTTTCAGGTTGCTTACTATTCTTCGCTGTTTATTTCAGCAGCATGAACCCCGAATCATCAACCGAGATGTCTATCAAGGCCCTTCAGGCGCAGAACGCACAATTTCAAGAGCTGATCATGGGTTTGGCTCAAGCCTAAGAAGAGCTGAAGGCTTTGCTTCTGAAGAAGGAGAAGAAGAAGAAGAAGAGAACAGTTTTATTCAACTCGGGCCGGAGGTTTGGTAACACTCTGCAGAATGAGGAAGCTGGTTCTTCTGTAGGCAAAGACAGTCCCCAGGGGGGAAAGGCTCCAAGTCCAGTAGTCTCTGACAACGAGACTGATTTTAATGAGGAACAGTATCCTCCGGCTGAAGACAGATACAAGCAGCTGGAAGACCGTCTGAACGCCATGGAGATCCAACAAGTGCCTGGGCTGGATTTCGGAGACTTGGGCTTATCTACTGGTGTGATCATTCCTCACAAGTTTAAGGCACCATCTTTCACCAAGTATGACGAGGCGTCTTGCCCCAAGCTACACCTCAGATCTTATGTGCGGAAGATTCAACCGTACACAGTGGACAAGAACTTGTGGATCCACTTCTTCCAGGAGAGTCTTTCAGGGACTCATCTCGAATGGTTCTATCAGCTGGATGGAACCAAGGTTCGTAACTGGGAGGAGTTGGCTACTGCTTTTTACAAGCAGTATCAATATAATGCCGACCTTGCTCCTACACGTACCCAACTCCAGGGTATGTCGCTAGGATCAGGCGAAGGTTTTAAAGAGTATGCACAGAAGTGGAGGGATCTGGCTGGCAGGGTGCAGCCACCATTAACTGACCGTGAGTTGGTAGATATGTTCTTGGGAACCCTCTCCGGGCCATTTTTCAATCACCTTATCGGTAATTCGTCTGCAGGATTCACTGACCTTATTTTGAATGGGGAAAGAATAGAGGCTGGAATGAAGTCCGGAAAGATTCAGAAAGGTGCGTCTTCAAGTTCTGAGAAGAAGCCCTTTAAAAAGGAGGCCAGTGCTGTGTATGGGCCTAGGAGGCAAGATAAACTAGAGCGCCGCCAATCTGTCAACGCGGTGGTGATTGCTAAACCTGCTGCCGCTCCTCGGCAAACTAATCAACAAAGGGCTGAAAGACCCAGAAGAGAGTTTACCCGGCTGAGTATGACCTTGTCGCAAAATTTGCCGCAGTTGCTATCAACCAACTTGGTGACTGTTAGAGAGGCCCCGAAGGTTGTGAATACTGCCTCTCCTAAGTATAATCCAAATGCCCGTTGTGCTTATCACTCCGATAGCCCGGGGCATTCTACTGATGATTGTTGGGCCTTAAGGAATAAGGTGCAAGACCTTATTGATGCGAAAGAGGTTCAGTTTGAGGTGCCTGAGAAGCCTAATATGGTGACGGCTCCCATGCCTAACCATGGAGTAAATGCTATTGGGGACGAAGACGAAGTGGACGAATCTGAGTTTGACAGCTGGATCTACCCGGCAACCGACAGTGGACCTAGCAATTGGACTGGAAGGGACAACCTACCTGTTACTTTTGTTACGCAGTAATGAACTTCTTTGTTTTGGATTTGTAATAAACATTAATTCTAAACTTTATGGCCCGGTGTCTTACCCGGGGCACCGTGGCTTCATTTGTGAGGGCATATTAATTGTCATTTCATATATCATGAATAAAGACCTTGGACGTTTTCTCGCACTTCAAATCTTATGCTCCTTTTCTTTCTTTCCTTTCTTTATATATTGCAAAACAGTTGTATTTACACACACTCACTCATACAGGTTTCAATCCACTCTGGATCTCACTGGTAACGACTCTGCTACTGCCAGTTATGACTTCGAAAATCCGATCAACTTAGCCGAAGACGAAGGTGAAGATGATTGCGAAGTGCCTGGCGAGCTTGCAAGACTGTTACTCCAGGAAGAAAGGGCAATTCAACCACATGAAGAGCCGGTGGAAACAATAAATCTGGGTACTGAGGCAGACAGAAAGGAGGTTAAGATTGGTGCCAACCTAGAGCTCAGCGTGAAGCAACGGTTGACTCAGATGCTGCATGACTACATGGAAATCTTTGCCTGGTCTTACGAAGACATGCCTGGTTTGGATACCGACATTGTGGTCCATCACTTGCCTACCAAGGAAGACTGCCCTCCGGTTAAGCAAAAGGTCCGCCGTATGCGCCCAGAGATGTCTGAGAAGATCAAAGCCGAGGTTATGAAATAGTTTGATGTCGGGTTTCTTGCAGTAACTTCTTACCCTCAGTGGGTTGCTAATGTGGTGCCGGTCCCAAAGAAAGATGGTAAGGTTAGAATGTGTGTCGATTACAGGGATCTGAACAGGGCCAGCCCCAAGGATGACTTCCCCCTACCTCACATTGACGTTCTGGTTGACAATACTGCTCAGCACAAGGTGTTCTCCTTCATGGATGGCTTTTCAGGCTATAATCAAATCAAGATGGCTCCTGAGGACATGGAAAAGACTACCTTTATTACTCAGTGGGGCACCTTCTGCTACAAGGTCATGCCTTTTGGACTGAAAAACGCTGGGGCAACCTACCAACGTGCCATGGTTGCTTTATTTCATGACATGATCCATCATGAGATTGAAGTGTATGTGGACGATATGATTGCAAGGTCCCAAACTGAGGAAGAACACCTTGACCATCTGCAGAAACTATTTGACCGTTTGAAACTGTACAAGCTGAGGTTGAACCCGAACAAGTGCACCTTCGGGGTAAGATCTGGGAAGTTGTTAGGCTTCGTCGTGAGCGACAAGGGTATTTAAGTGGACCCTGCCAAGGTTAAAGCCATTCAAGAGATGCCAGTTCCTAAGACAGAGAAAGAAGTCAGAGGCTTTTTAGGACGCCTGAATTACATTGCTCGGTTCATCTCGCACCTAACTGCTACCTGTGAGCCAATCTTCAAGCTGCTGAAGAAAGATCAGGTAGTACGTTGGAATGATGAATGTCAGGCCGCTTTTGACAGAATCAAAGAGTACCTCCAAGAACCACCCATTCTTATGCCACCGGTTGAAGGGAGACCTCTGATACTATACCTGACAGTACTTGACAACTCAATGGGGTGTGTGCTGGGGCAGCATGACGAGTCTGGCCGAAAAGAGCACGCCATTTATTACCTTAGCAAAAAGTTTACCGACTGTGAGACCCGATACTCACTACTCGAGAAAACTTGTTGCGCTTTGGTATGGGCTGCTCGCCGGCTGAGACAGTATATGCTGACTCACACTACCTTGTTGATTTCAAAGATGGATCCAATAAAGTACATATTTGAAAAGCCTGCTCTGTCTGGGAGAATAGCAAGATGGCAAATGATCTTGACAGAATACGACATCCAGTACACGACTCAGAAAGCTATCAAAGGAAGTGTATTGGCAGACCACTTGGCACACCAGGCAGTAGACGACTATCAGTCAATGAACTTTGAGTTTCCGGACGAGAGCATCATGATTGTGACTGATTGTGAAGTACCTGGACCGGATGAAGGACCTGAGGAAGGATCCCGATGGTCTATGCACTTTGACAGAGCCTCCAACGCTTTGGGTAACGGTATCGGCGCTGTGATCATATCTCCTCAAGGCACTCATACTCCACTTACTGCCCGTCTATGTTTCAACTGCACCAACAACATGGCGGAGTATGAGGCATGCATCATGGGTCTTCAAGCTGCGATCGACTTAAGGATCAAGTTTCTGAGTGTCTTCGGAGATTCTGCTCTCGTGATCAATCAGATCAAAGGCGAGTGGGATACGAAACATCCGAATCTTATTCCTTACGAAGAATGTGTGTTGACATTGATCCCCCACTTCACAGAGATAACTTTCGAACATTTTCCAAGAGAGGAGAATCAGCTGGCGGACGCGTTAGCTACGATGTCTTCCATGTTCAAAGTCAAATGGGACAATGAGGCTCCCCGGGTCATCATCTGGAAACTGGACGAACCGGCATACTGTTGTGATCTTGAAGATGAGGTAGTGACTGAGAAACCTTGGTACCATGAGGTAAAGAGGTACTTGGAAGCTCAGGAATACCCTGAAGGTGCATCTATCAACGATAAGAAGTTTCTGAGAAGGTTCGCAGCGAAGTTCTTCCTCAGCAATGGCATTCTATACAAGCGAAACCATGATTCGACCTTACTACGTTGTGTGGATAAGACTGAAGCAGAAAGGATCGTGGCAGAGCTACATGAAGGTACTTTCAGAACGCATTCCAGTGGACATACCATGGCGAAGAAGATCCTTCGGGCATGATATTTCTGGTCCACAATGGAAGCTGATTGCTACCAACATTCTCGGACATGTCATAAATGCCAGATTTATGCAGATAAGGTGCATGTTCCTCCAGTTCCTCTGAACGTCTTGACTGCACCTTGGCCTTTTGCAATGTGGGGCATAGATATGATCGGCGAGATTAAACCTACAGCATCCAACGGGCATCGCTTCATCCTAGTGGCGATTGATTACTTCACGAAGTGGGTTGAAGCAGCTTCCTACGCCACTGTAACCAAGAATGTTGTGGCACGGTTCATTCGGCACAACCTGATCTGCCGATACGGCGTCCCAGAAAGGATCATTACAGACAACGGTACCAATCTTAACAATAAGATGATCACTGAGCTCTGCGAGCAATTTAAGATACAGCACCACAACTCTTCTCCCTACCGGCCAAAGATGAATGGGGCTGTAGAAGCAGCGAATAAAAATATCAAGAAAATTGTGCAGAAGATGACAGTGACTTATAAAGATTGGCATGAGATGTTACCATTCGCTCTACATGGGTACCGTACCTCAGCAAGGACGTCAACCGGGGCAACTCCTTTCTCCTTGGTCTACGGCATGGAGGAAGTCTTACCGATCGAGGTGCAGATACCCTCTCTCCGGATAATGAAGGATGCAGATCTGAGCGAAGATGATTGGATCCAGACACAACTTGATCAGTTAAATCTAATTGACGAAAAGAGACTTGCTGCTATTTGTCATGGTCAGACGTATCAAAAACGGATGATCAGGGCATTTAACAAAAAGTTCAGACCACAAGAATATCAAGTTGGGGATCTGGTAATCAAGCGCATCATCCTTCCTCAGAGTGATCCAAGGGGCAAATGGACTCCTACGTATGAAGGTCCATTTGTGGTTAAACATGTGTTCTCAAGAGGAGCCATGATTCTGACCACCATGGATGGTGATGACCTTCCTCACCCCGCCAATGCAGACATAGTAAAAAGATACTACGCATAATAAAGACCCGCTAGGTTGACATACCTAGGCAAAAATTAGGGCTTCCCGGCGAACCAAAAGGGTTCGGGCAAAATGAAGGGATGAAATAAAAAAATCTGTACACCCGGCAAGTCGAAAACCTGAAAAGGCGGCTTGGGCAAAAATGGGTATCCCGGTGGACTGAAAACCCGAAAGGGCGGTCCAGGCAAAAGTTAGGGATTAAAGCGTAATACTATGTCTCATTGGATCACTTTGCATCCAGAATCCGTATCAACACCAAGTTCAGACAGCATCGATCAATCAGCTTCATCTTCAGCTAGGTCATCAAGTGATGAGACGCTCAAAGATATAAAGGCGATAGCAGAGTTGGAACCCAGTGGGATTATTCTTTTCACATAGCTGTTTTGTTTTCCCTTTGTACAAATTGTGTAAACTCTTTTATTCGGCGGCGTTCTCTTACTAGGACGTCAGCCTCTTGTACATAAACGCCTATTTACAGGCAAATTCAAAAATCAATATAAATTCATTTTTCAGACAAATTGCCTTTTGTTTTTTTCTTTTTCTGTTTTGTTTTGCGAAGAACGTCCAAGGTTCAATTTGTGATATATGCATTTGACGCTAATTGCTAACTCATAAATATTTGCATACGAAACAAAGGATTAATTACAGGTAACATTAGAAACAGGGGCAATAATGTTTGTCTAAGCGATCTAATTGTTCTATCCACCAAGGTAAGTTCAGCTAAAGAACATAACCAATATCCCTTAATTCCCCAGAGAGTGAGCCAGCAAGTCAAGGCACTCTCCCCAAGCAGAATTATCCTGTCAGCCTTAAGGAAGTTGGGTATCTTCCAGCAGATCTCAACATTCCCCAGCATATTATACGAATATTTTTAACAAGCATCCCCGGCAGTCTTGATCTAACATTGTTCCCCGGCGGTATACCAGGCATTCAAAGGAGTCACTTCCAGTGCATCTCAAAATTTCCCCAGGAGAGTCCAGCATGGTTCAAGATTTCCCCAGGAAAGTTTGAATCCATCTCCCCAGCAGTAAGCTTATCCCCAGTAGATTCTGGAAGCTTATCCCCTACAGAGCACGAACGCATCCCCTGGCTTTATTCAAAGGTTATTTCCTTACCGGGATATAACTGGGTTATCCTCAGCCAAAAGCCGCAGAAAGATCGTCCTTGGTGAAGTCTTCTTATCCCCAACGAAGTCTATTAACACTTCCAACATCAACGGTATCCCCAGCGAAGTTACCATCAACATCTCAACAGAGTACCTCTCTTCCCACAGAGTACTTTTCCCCAACAAGATCGCTAGAGTAGTTATTCCCCGTAGAGTAATCTCTTCATCAAGTTTCATCCCCAACGGAGTCATCTTCTCCTACCGGTTCATTCTTGCAATCGCTCCCCAATGGAAACAAAAGCTCTACATCAGCCCAGGATGTGACTTCCCGGCACCCGTCAATGATTTACTTCCCTAGACAAAAACATACATTCATAAACATCGCATTTCCATACATTATAGCATACATATATGCATCATGAACATACGATCTCATTTATATTGAGAACATTATGGCTTGATCCATATCGCGCATTGCATATGACTGACCTTTACCTTTCAGGAAAGATCCAGTTAAATTCTCAGCTATGTCCAAGACATTCTCTGGTTCAGTTAAATCGATTCCTAAAGATTTTTCTGATTCTTATCCAGTTGAAGTTATTTCAAGACTTTCGTCTGGTTCAGTTAAATCGACCCTAAGATTTTTCTGATTCTTATCCAGTCAAAGATGTTCCAAGACTTTAGTCTGGTTCAGTTAAATCGATTCTAAGATTTTTCTGATTCTTATCCAGTCAAAGTTAACCCAAGGCCTTCTCTGGTTCAGTCAGATCGACCCTAAGATCTCCCTGATTCTTATTCCAGTTGAAGATTCCAAGACCTTGCCTGGTTCAGTTAAATCGACTCCTAAAGATTTTTCTGATTCTTATCCAGTCAAAGGCCTTCTCTGGTTCAGTCAGATCGACCCTAAGATCTCCCTGATTCTTATTCCAGTTGAAGATTCCAAGACCTTGCCTGGTCCAGTTAAATCGACTCCTAAAGATTTTTCTGATTCTTATCCAGTCAAAGGCCTTCTCTGGTTCAGTCAGATCGACCCTAAGATCTCCCTGATTCTTATTCCAGTTGAAGATTCCAAGATCTTGCCTGGTTCAGTTAAATCGACTCCTAAAGATTTTTCTGATTCTTATCCAGTCAAAGGCCTTCTCTGGTTCAGTCAGATCGACCCTAAGATCTCCCTGATTCTTATTCCAGTTGAAGATTCCAAGACCTTGCCTGGTTCAGTTAAATCGACCCTAAGATTTTTCTGATTCTTATCCAGTCAAAGGCCTTCTCTGGTTCAGTCAGATCGACCCTAAGATCTCCCTGATTCTTATTCCAGTTGAAGATTCCAAGACCTTTCCTGGTTCAGTCAAATCGACTCCTAAAGATTTTTCTGATGCCGATCCAGTCAAAGGCCTTCTCCGGTCCAGTTAAATCGATTCCTAAAGATTTTCCTGATGAAGACTCAGTAGAAGATATCCAAGATTCTCTCATCGTTACTGTTGAGGTAGTAATCGCTCCAGGTTCTCTCATCGTTACTGTTGAGGTAGTAATCTCCCCAGGTTCTCTCATCGTTATTGTTGAGGTAGTAATCATCCAAGGTTCTCTCAACGTTACTGTTGAGGTAGTAATCATCCAAGGTTCTCTCACCGTCCCGTTGAGGTAGTAACCATCCTTGATTCATTCATCATCTTTTGAAGCTCCCGACTCGATTCCTGTATCTCGCCAGGGCACGTCCGAAGAGTTCAAAGATTTGATACCTGTATCCAGCCAAGGCGCATCTACACAAAGAATTTTAAGATCAACTCCTGTAACAGGTCAGGTAATCATCTTTCTTTTTCAGGTACGCAAGTTCTCGCTAAGGAATCTCTTACGCGATCGACACCCAGATGGCATCTATAAGCCCATCCACCTATCCATCAATCTCCAAATGGCATCTGTAAGCCCATTCCCACCATCACACTGCTAACATGTGAGCACAAATTTCTGGGCACTCTAGTGTTCAATCATCTTCCACCTTCGGATTACGAAAGGCACGCCAGCCAATCTATATCCTCAGGTTTAAGAAGATTGAACAGGGGCAACTGTTGTACCCCAAAATTTGCCCTCCCATTTTCTTCAAGATTTGCCAAGATCAAGGTTTAAAATCTCTCAAGGGTTGCACAGTTCAATGGCCTCCTAACAGTCAAAAATTAGGGTTTTGGTTCTGGCAAAGAAATTGAAGTTTCCAAGGGCCCAAACAGGTCTCATATGCCTACAAACATTGTCAAGCATCCTCATGCCAATTTTCAAGACTCACAGCACAAAATTGCACAGTCAAAAACCCTAATTGCTCAACAGTCAACTGCAAGGGCAAAATGGTCATTTGACAGTCAAAAGTCAAAAATTATAGTCAACATCTTATTTTGAAGCCACAAACATCATTTGATCAATTCTTGATCATGATTCTCAAAGCATGGCTCAAAAAGTCTCAAGATGCAAAAGTTTCCATTTTTGGACAGTTGAAAAAGTCAACTGCAAATTGACCAAGGAATAACTTCCACATGGTTCATCAGAAAAATTCCATCCAAAGCTCATTTTGAAGAGAATGACATTTCCTGCAACTCATCTTCACACTTCAAGTCCAAGAAATACTCTCACAAAAAGTTATCAATCTCAACATTATAGGTCATTTTCAAAAGTCAACAAAAAGGCACTTTAAGTCAAAGACCATAACTTGAGATTGGTAAATCAAAATGACATGGGACCAAAGGCATTGGTTAGAGGACTTCAAGACCTTTCCAAAATGTCCAAGAACATGATCAAAGCTTAAAAATTGAGCAAGATATGCCTTGTGGAAGTTGGGAAATTTTTGGGAATTTTGAAAAGTCAACTTTGCTTCAAATGCCTCAAAATTGCTAATGGGCCACAATTTCTTCCAAGAATCATCATCCAAAAGTTATGCACGACCCATTGACCCAAAGGGGAGTTATTTCATTATTTTTTATTAATTATTTGAATTTTTATTATTATTAATTCATTTAATTAAAATAAAATGTGACAAAAATAGCAAATCATGTCTTCCAAATCTTTTTGTGCAGCATATTCTCTCATTAAGGCCTAGATATTTCGTGCATATGCTCAAGGGAACCAAATCTTCCAAAATAAGCAAGTTTTCATGGCAAAAAGGATTGAAAAGATTATGGAAAATCACAAATTCAAAATCATTGAATACAAGGCTTTGGGCTTGATTTTTCTAACCTAAATCATTCATATACATATATACAATGCAACCCTAATCAAAAAGACAAGGAAGCTGCGCCCAAACTCAAAGAGCAACTTGGCATTTTTTCCAAAAAAAATTGAAAACTGTTTTCATAGTTACAGTGTGTTTCAAGGCTTCAAAACTATTCCAAAGGTTTGCTGAGACATCCAGGAAGCGTTTACCATTGAAACCAAGCTTCCACGCGCAGAGAATCGGTAGAACGCCATTGCCCGGTTCATGAAAATTTGCATAATCGTACTTTGAATTTCATGCCATATTAATGCATTTTAATGTTCGATTTATACTAACATGAGCTCTCTGAATCCATTGGTGTCTTTTAATTGAATTAATATCATCTGTATCCAAAGTTGCCATGGACATTTTTTAGGGTTTCAGGAACCTTGAATTAGGGTTTTACGCTTGAGGAAAAATTGGACAACCAGACTAGTACTATCGAAACCAGGGCATCTGGACGAAATGATTGACCCCCTCGCGCTCAATTTATGATTAACTGTGCTCTATTCGCTATTTTTGTAGGTACCATTTAGTGGGGGTTTAAAACCCCCGCTATCCATTCTATATTTTCAGGCAAAAAAAAGAAGAAGGAAGAAGAAGAGGCTAGCGTGTTGAAAGATGGTTGGCCAGTTTGAATAACTGGCGCCCTTTTTTATTTTTCCAGTATAACGCTTACTTTTTGCATATATTAATCAGCACCCACTAAATAAACAAAGAAACGCACTGGCTGGGTTGGTGAATGATGTGTCCTTCAAGCATTGGGACCTGGGTTCGATTCCCAGGTCCCCCCCAAACGTTCAATGTTTTTTGTCCTAATATTTTCAGGTACAACGCCTCTCCCAGGATCCATCATACACCCAACACCATGGCACGCCACATGTCACCAGGGGTCAATCCAAAGGCTATCACGTGAGTTCCACCATATGCATTAGTCAGCTGTTCCACACACAAGTCTGAAAAGTCAAAAAGGCCTCATTCAATGGGCCAGATTGCTGCAAATAAACCTCCTCAATTTGGGTCAACCATCCCCCCATGTTTGCATTTTCTTGCCCCTTTTTATTCTTTTCTTTTATTTATTTTCATTATGTTTTATTGTTTTTTTAATTAATTCCACAAAATAATTTTATAACATAAAAAAAACCAGAAAATCATAAAACAATAAAAATATGTTTCATTAATATTAATTTCTATTAATTTTGTAAATAAATTTAATAATCAATTTAGTTTTAATTTAGGGTTTAAATTTTAATTTGTTTTCTAAATAACTAAAAAAGGGTAGAAATTAGGTTTTAGATTTTTATTCTTTTTCTCAATAAAATAATTTCATCTTATTTTTATTATTAATAATTAATTATTTTTGTAAATAAACTTGTCATTAAATAATTAGGTTAAATTAGGTCAAACTTAAACATTTTTTTAATAAATTAAAAACAATTTAGAACTAGGGTTTTATTTAACTTTTAACTCCAATTAATTCTCTTTAATTTCATAAATACAAAAAACATTAAAACTAATTTCTTTTCTTTATTCCATCATTAATTAATTTGTAATTTTAATTTAATTTCTTTAAAGGGTCCAACGCTGTTGTACCCCAAAATTTGCCCTCCCATATTCTTCAAGAAATTGCTAAGTCAAGCTTCAAAATTCCCCAAGGGTTGCACAGTCAAAGGGCTCCTATACAATCAAAACTAGGGTTTGAGTTCTGATCAAGAAATTGAAGTTTCCAAAGGCCCAATCAAGTCTCACATGCCTACAAATATGGTCAAGTATCCTCATATCAAGTTTCAAGGCATTCAGCTCAAAATTGCACAGTCAAAACCCTAGATTGCACTACAGTCAACTGTAGGGGCAAAATGGTCATTTGACAGTCAAAAGTTCAAAATTTTGGTCAACATATCATTTTGAAGCCACAAACATCATTTGATCAATGCTTGATTATGATTCTCAAAATTTGGCTCAGAAATCATCAAAGATGCAAAAGTTGCCTTATTTGGACAGCTGAAAAAGTCAACTGAAATTGACCAGGGCATAACTTTCACATGGATTATCAGAAAAATTCCATCCAATGCTCATTTTGAAGAGAAAGACATTTCCTACAACTCATATTCATACTTCAAGTCCAAGAAATGCTCTCACAAAAAGTTATCAATTTCAACATTATAGGTCATTTTCAAAAGTCAACAAAAAGGGACTTTAAGTCAAAGGCCATAACTTGAGATTGGTAAAACAAAATGACATGGAACCAAAGGCATTGGTTAAAGGACTCAAAGACCTTTCCAAAATGTCCAAGAACATGAGAAAATCATAAAATTTGAGCAAGTTATGCCTTGTGGAAGTTGGGAAATTTTTAGGAATTTTGAAAAGTCAACATTGATGCAAATGATCCAAAATTGCTAATGGGCCCATTTTTCTTCCATGATTCATCATTCTAAGCATATGCACGACCACTTGGCCCAAAGGGAAGTATTTTCTCATTTTTTACTTATTTATTTGAATTTATATTAATATTAATTCATTTAAATTATTTAAATACATGAAAAATATCTAACCTAACAAAACCAATCTTTTTATACATGTTTTGGCTTCTATAATTCGTGCATATACCAATGTGGAAAGTTTTGGTTTGATTTGAGCTAATTGACACAAAATGCACATGGAAAAGATATGGAAGATCCTTAAGGAAATCAAATATTCAAAACAATAAATTCCAAGAGATTTGATCCATGTTTTTGACCTAATTGCCTCACTACAAAGGCCTGATCACAACCCTAATCCTGGTACATCCTAAGCTGCGCAGAAGAACAATAGAAAAACTTAGAAAATTGTTGATAAAACTCAAATCTGAAATCAGTGCTAGAGGTCAATTCAAGGCATAATTCATAGTCCAACAGCTTCCTGAAACATCACTGAGCATTCCCCAATCAAGAACAACCATCAACACGCGTGGAATCGGTATACAGAAGCCCATTTTTTTTCATAAAAACTCAGAATCGTATATCATATTTTAGGCATTCTTTGTGAAATTTAATTGTTGATTCTTATTCCTTATTTGATTGTGAAGCTAACCATCGTATTCAATTGCATTTTTGTGCCACACACGCGATTTTACCATGTTCATATTCTAGGGTTCGCAAGATTTTGAATTGGGGACTTCTTGGTACTGTAAAATTAGCCAGTCATAATACCATTATCAAAACCAGGGAGTTTGGACGAAGAGATTGCAATGGTCGCGCTTAATTTATATACACGTGTGGCCTATTCGCTATTCTGAAAATAAGCCTATTTTGGGGGGGTTTAAAACCCCCGTTAAATATTTGACAAATTTGTTTCAGGCAGACACGATGAAGAAGATGAGTCCGTGGCACGCAGGGATTGGTTGCTTTTGAATTTCGCGCGTTTTCCATCACTAATCTTTCTTTTCTTTTATATTGTTTATTTGATATTATATAATAACAACGCATCAAATGGCGTAGTGGCACAGGTGTTGAGCTTGCAACGTCCAAGACCTGGGTTCGAGTTCCAGGTCTGTATAATTCTCAATATTATTTTTCAGTTCAAGCTCCCATGCAGGCATAATCCTAAGACTCACCATACACCTCATGATCCAAGCATACACGTGTCCCAGACGACCACACCAAAGGCATAGATTCAAAGAGCATACTACGCCTTAGTCAAACGTGTCACTCATGATTCAGAAAGTCAAACAGGCCACTGCCTATTGGGCCCAAACTTTTGGATTATACCTCCATAATGGGACAGAAAACCCCCCTGGTTTTATCTTTTCTAATTTTCTTTATGTTTTATTATTTTTAATTATTTGTTTGTTTGTTTTATTGTCTTAATTTAATTAATTGTTTTTGTTTAACAAAATACAAAAAAAAACTTCACAAAAAATTCAGAAAAGACAAAAATTTAATAATTATTTTATTTTAATTATTTTTCTAAATAAATTAACATGTAAATATTTAGTTTTAATTAGGTTGCAATTTTAATTCTTTTAAATAACAAAAATACAAAAAACATAAAATATTAAAAAAACATTTTCATTTAATATTAATTTTAATTCCTCTTTTCCATTAAATCTTAAAAAACACAAAAATACTAAAAAACATTTTCTTTTAATATTAATTTTAATTCTTTATTAATTTTAATTTTGCAAAAGGGTCCAACGCCCATATTTTTTAATTGTTTAATTTGCGCATTTATTTTATGTCGTTTATTATAATCATGTAATTCTCCCAAAGCGTTGTAACAACTTAAACTTTTCGCACTTTTATTTGCTTTATTTATTTTCCGTCAAATCGGGTCCGGTTTAATTTTAGCGATGTGGACCCGCGCCATTTGTAATAGCTTAGATTTATTTTTCCGCAACTTTTACTGCTAAATATGCATGCAAGAATGAATGGACTTAAAATAAAATCAAACGTAGATCACAATGAACATGACAAGACAAATATCAAATGAAAACGACACACGAATCGCACACACCACCCCTAGGGTACGCCTCACTGTTGCCTTTCCTCGAAAGGTGATCGTCGAGTAGAGGATGTCTTAGTAAGTCCTCATGATCCGGGAACCTGGCATGAGGGTAGCTTCTAAGGTGTCTTCCCATTGCTCTGGTGATCACCATGTCCCGAACCTCGAATTGACCCGAACCCCTCCAACGGTGGTGCTACCTACCTCTCAATGATGGGATGGCACTACTTTAAAGGACATTTACACAGACGAATTCCTTAGGGTAGGTAGGTTCTCGTAGATACTTGCTCTAATTTCAAACAAAACAAAACTCTTTTCACACCGACACGTTTTCAAAAGCTTTCAAAAGCAAATTTTTCAAACACTCTGACGCATGAGTCGAACTGAAATTTTTCAAAGAAACTTTTTAAACCCACATTGAAAAGCAAACAAACAATTTTGAAAACACATTGAGCAAGTATCTAAGAGCCCATGGATAACCATGGATAGAAAGGGTGCTAATACCTTCCCTTTCTATAACCTACCTCCCGAACCGAGAGCAATCTCTTTAAGGAATTTTTCTGTGCTTTTGTCCTTTCCATTTGGAGAAAATAAAAGACGGTGGCGACTCTTGCTTCCGCGACATTTCGCGAACCAGCGTTAAACAGTCAGTCCCAGATCCACCGATCACAGAACTGGCGACTCTGCTGGGGATATCTTTTGTAAAGTGAGGTGTACCTTAGGGCTAGGTCATAACTGTGTTTTCAATTGCTTTCCTTGTGTGCTTTAAATTGTGGGTTGCTTGGGAGTTCTATAGATCCTAACCCGGATCTGGGGGATACCTTTCTTAGAAAGTAGCAACAAGGCTGTGAGGGAACTGTGTGGGGTATACCGACATGGTTGAAACAGTCTGCTACATTGATGTGACACTTTGGTGTGTACCGGTAACCCTTGAGTTCAGTCAAGGAGAGTACGGGGCCTCCGCGTGGTGTCGTGAAGCATCGACAGACCTTAGGAACCTTAATTGAACTATCTTGGCCTCTTTAGGGTAGTGAGATAACTGACTTTGGTGTAGTCCGAGGTTGGTTGATACTCGATACTACGCTCAATTGAGGGTTGCTTTCCTGGAATATTTCGGTCGCCAGTTCAGTGGCTACATCGAAACGATGAACAATGAAAGCAATCCCGTGATATTGGGAACCTTAGAACCCGGTTACTTTGATTAGGACAGGTTGAACCCACCAACTCCAAGAGGGTACTACCCAGACCCCATGCTGGCCTTAAACCTTAAGGGCTTGTCTTGTGTGCCTTGCGTGCCTTACATGTTTGTCTTTGTAAATATCTGTGGTGTGTTTAATCATAGCATCATGACATCATCCAGCATCATACGCATTGACTAACCATTTCAGGGGTTCGAATTTTCATCTTTGTTCTTGTTTTGTAGGACATGGAAACTGTTCGTAGAAAGACAATTCAAGTCAGTCTTGTAAGGATCCCTCCTCAACTTAAGGAACTTATATCCAGGATTCCCGAGAACTCTTCATTCAGTGAAAGACATGGAAGCCTCATTAGCTTGGTCAACACCAACATTGAGGAAGATATGATCAAGGTCCTGTTCCAGTTCTTTGACCCTCTGCATCACTGTTTCACCTTCCTGGACTATCAGTTGGTACCTACATTGGAGGAGTTCTCCCGGCTCTTGAAGATTCCTATCCTTGATCAGCTACCCTTCAACGGTACAGAAAAGGAACCTAAGCTTGAAGAGATTGCTAAAGCCTTGCATCTACAGTCATCTGACCTCAAGGGACATTGGGAAGTTAGAAGTGGTATCATAGGGTTCTTAGCCAGGTTTCTGTTTGAAAAGGCCCTTGAATGTTGGAACTCCCTTGACTTTCAAGCTTTTGAAGAGGTTGTGGCCCTCCTTGTTTATGGTCTGGTGTTGTTCCCTAACCCAGATCAGCTTATTGATATCAATGTTGTCCAGATCTTTATGTCCAGGAATCCTATACCTACATTGCTGGGGGACATCCTTCACTCATGTTACACTCGAACCATGAGAAAAAGAGGTGTCCTTATGTGTTGCACTCCTCTCCTGGGAAGGTGGTTTATTTCGCACCTTCCACAATCAGCCTTGAAGAATGAGCGGGGTTTGAGATGGTCACAACGGTTGATGACTCTTACACATGCAGATATACATTGGTGCCCTCGGTCCAGAGGAGATGTCACTATCATTGATCGTTGCGGGGAGTACCCTAATGTTCCTTTACTTGGAATCAGAGGAGGTATTACTTACAACCCATGCCTGGCTTGGAGACAGTTTGGTTATGCTCGGAGGGATGGTCCTCATGATATGTTAATTCCTGACATAGTTTTTGACTTCGACAACGATATTCAAGGACTTCGCCAGAGATTCATCAGAGCCTGGAGGATGCCAAGTAGGATAGACAGCAAGACACTGGGGCACAGGAACTCCATCCCATTGGAACCTTATCTCAAGTGGGTACGCGCCCGCTCCCAGAAGTTGGTAATGCCTTATCCTCATATGCTCCCGGTAATCAAAGAACCAGTCTTGGAAGGAGAAGTGTCCTACACTATTCAGCACCCTGACATGCCCACATCCTGGGAAGAGATGCAGAAGAGTTGGATCCAGCTTAAGGAAGAAAGGAATTCTCTTGAGACTAATCTACATGCCAGTGAAAAGAAGGTCTTGGAGCTCACCCGTCTGTTGCATGAGGAAAGGAACCTCAGCACCTATATAGCTCCAAAGAGGATGCGCAGTGTATTTTGGGATTGATTTGATTTTTGTATTATTTGCCCACGAGGCTTTAATGTACTAAACAATTATTTCCTTAATGATAACGTGTGTTCCTTTCTGTCTACAACAAAGTTGAATTTTCGAACCCTTGAATGCATTGCATAAACACATATCATTCATCATGTGCATAGCAGGTTTTTCTTCTTTTCAGGTCGCTTACAGTTCTTCGCTGTTTATTTCAGCATCATGAATCCCGACTCGTCAGCAACTGAGACAACTATCAAGGCTCTTCAGGCGCAGAATGCGCAGTTTCAGGAACTAATCATGGGCTTGGCTCAAGGCCAGGCAGAATTGAAGGCTATGCTCCTGAAGAAGGAGAAGAAGAAGAAGAGAAGAACTGTTCTGTTCAACTCGGGCCGAAGGTTTTGCAATACTCTGCAGCAGGGAGAAGCTGGTTCTTCTGTTGACAAGAATAGTCCTCAGGCAGAAGCAAGGGTTCCTAGTCCGGTAGTCTCCGACAACGAGACTGATTTTGATGAAGAGCAGTATCCTCCTGCAGACGACAGATACAAGCAACTGGAGGACAGGTTGAAGGCTATGGAAGTTCAACAGGCACCTGGGCTGGATTTTGGAGATCTGGGTTTGTCAACTGGTGTGATTATCCCGCACAAGTTCAAGGCACCATCCTTCTCTAAGTATGATGGGGCATCTTGTCCCAAGCTGCACTTAAGGTCCTATGTTCGGAAAATGCAACCGTACTCTGCGGATAAGAATTTGTGGATCCACTTCTTCCAGGAGAGTCTTTCAGGGACTCATCTCGAATGGTTCTATCAGCTGGATGGGACCAAGGTTCGTAACTGGGAGGAGTTGGCTACTACTTTCTATAAGCAGTATCAGTATAATACCGACCTTGCCCCCACACGTACCCAACTCCAGGGTATGTCGTTAGGTGCAAGTGAAGGTTTTAAAGAGTACGCCCAGAAGTGGAGAGACCTGGTTGGCAGGGTGCAGCCACCATTGACTGATCGGGAGTTGGTAGACATGTTCTTGGGGACCTTATCTGGGTCGTTTTTCAACCATCTCATTGGGAATTCCTCTGCCGGGTTCACTGATTTGATTCTGACTGGAGAGAGAATTGAAGTTGGGCTGAAGTCTGGAAAGATTGCGAAGGGTGCATCATCTAGTGCAGAGAAGAAACCTTTCAAAAAGGAGTCTAGCGCCGTGTATGGTTCCAGGAAATCGGAGAGACCTGATCGCCGCCAATCTGTCAGCGCGGTAATGATTGCTAAGCCTGCTGCCGCTCCCCGGCCAAACAATCCTCAAAGGGCTGACAGACCCCGGAGAGAGTTTACCCGGTTAAGCATGACCCTATCGCAAATCCTGCCACAGTTGCTATCCACCAATTTGGTGACTGTCAAGGAGGCGCCAAGGTTTTCAAATACTACCTCTCCTAAGTACAACCCGAATGCTCGTTGCGCTTACCATTCAGACAGCCCGGGGCATGCCACTGATGACTGCTGGGCGTTAAAGAACAAGCTGCAGGACCTTATCGATGCCAAGGAGGTCCAATTTGAGGCATCTGAGAAGCCTAATGTGGTGACAGCTCCCCTACCTGCTCATGGAGTAAATGCCATTGGGGACGAAGAGGAAGTTGATGAAGCTGAGTTTGATAGCTGGATCTACCCGGCAACCAACGGTGGACTCAACAATTGGAGTGCAAAAGACAATCTCCCTGTTTCTCTTGTTACTGAGTAATGAATTCCTATGTTTTGTTATTTTGTAATAAACAATAAATAAACTCTTTGGCCCGGTGTCTTACCCGAGGCACCGTGGTATCATTTATGAGGGCATATAAATTGTCATTTCACATATCATGAATGAAAATCTTGGACGTTTTCTCGCATTACAAATATTGTGCTCCTTTTCTGTCTTTCTTTCCTTTACGCATATTTCAAAACAGCTGTATTTACACACACACTCACTCATACAGGTTTCAATCCACTCTGGATCTCACTGATAACAACTCTGCTACTGCCAGTTATGACTTCGAAAATCCGATCAACTTAGCCGAAGACGAAGGTGAAGATGATTGCGAAGTGCCTGGTGAGCTTGCAAGACTGTTTCTTCAGGAAGAGAGGGAAATTCAACCCCATGAAGAGCCAGTGGAAACAATAAACCTGGGTACTGAGGCAGACATGAAGGAGGTAAAGATTGGTGCCAACCTAGAGCTCAGCGTGAAGCAACGGTTAACCAAAATGCTGCATGATTATGTGAGATATTTGCCTGGTCCTACGAAGACATGCCCGGGTTAGATACCGATATTGTGGTCCATCACTTGCCGACTAAGGAAGACTGCCCTCCAGTTAAACAAAAGGTCCGTCGGATGCGTCCGGAGATGTCCGAGAAGATTAAGGCCGAGGTTATGAAACAGTTTGATGCCGGGTTCCTTGCAGTGACTTCTTACCCTCAGTGGGTTGCTAATGTGGTGCCAGTACCTAAGAAGGACGGTAAGGTCAGAATGTGTGTTGACTACAGGGATCTGAACAGGGCCAGCCCCAAAGACGACTTCCCCTTACCTCACATTGATGTCCTTGTTGATAATACGGCTCAGCACAAGGTGTTCTCTTTCATGGATGGCTTTTCAGGTTACAATCAGATCAAGATGGCACCTGAAGACATGGAAAAGACTACATTTGTTACTCAGTGGGGCACCTTCTGTTACAAGGTCATGCCTTTTGGATTAAAGAACGCTGGGGCAACCTACCAACGTGCCATGGTTGCCTTATTTCATGATATGATCCATCATGAGATAGAAGTGTATGTTGACGACATGATCGCAAGGTCCCAGACTGAGGAAGAGCATCTAGATCATCTGCAGAAGTTGTTTGACCGATTAAAACTGTACAAGCTGAGATTGAACCCTAACAAGTGCACCTTCGGGGTGAGATCTGGAAAACTGCTAGGCTTCGTGGTCAGTGATAAAGGAATACAAGTGGACCCTGCTAAGGTCAAGGCTATTCAAGAGATGCCAGTTCCTAAGACAGAGAAGGAAGTCAGAGGCTTTTTAGGACGCCTGAACTACATTGCTCGCTTCATCTCGCATCTGACTGCTACTTGTGAACCAATCTTCAAGCTGCTGAAGAAAGATCAGGTAGTACGTTGGAACGATGAATGTCAGGCCGCTTTTGACAGAATCAAAGAGTATCTCCAAGAACCACCTATCCTTATGCCACCGGTTGAAGGGAGACCTCTGATACTATATCTGACAGTGCTTGACAACTCAATGGGGTGTGTGCTGGGGCAGCATGACGAGTCTGGCCGAAAAGAGCATGCCATTTATTACCTTAGCAAAAAGTTTACCGACTGTGAGACCCGATACTCACTGCTTGAGAAAACTTGCTGCGCTTTGGTATGGGCTGCTCGCCGGCTGAGACAGTATATGCTGACTCACACTACCTTGTTGATCTCAAAGATGGATCCCATCAAGTACATATTCGAAAAGCCTGCTCTGTCTGGGAGAATTGCAAGATGGAAAATGATCTTGACGGAATACGACATTCAGTACACGACCCAGAAAGCCATCAAGGGAAGTGTATTGGCAGACCACCTGGCTCATCAAGCTGTAAATGATTATCAGTCAATGAACTTCGAGTTTCCAGATGAAAGCATCATGATTGTGACTGATTGTGAAGTACCTGGACCGGATGAAGGACCTGAACCAGGATCCCGATGGTCTATGCACTTTGACGGAGCCTCCAATGCTTTGGGAAATGGTATTGGCGCCATAATCATATCTCCACAAGGTACTCATACTCCACTCACTGCCCGGCTATGCTTCAACTGTACCAACAACATGGCGGAGTATGAGGCGTGCATCATGGGTCTTCAAGCTGCGATCGACTTAAGGATCAAGTTTCTCAGTGTCTTCGGAGATTCCGCTCTTGTGATCAATCAGATCAAAGGAGAGTGGGATACGAAACATCCAAACCTGATTCCTTACAGAGAATGTGTGTTGACCCTGATTCCCCATTTCACAAAGATAACCTTTGAACACTTTCCGAGAGAAGAGAATCAGCTGGCGGACGCGTTAGCTACAATGTCTTCAATGTTCAAGGTCAAATGGGATAATGAAGCTCCCCGGATCATCATCTGGAAACTGGACGAACCGGCATACTGTTGTGATCTCGAAACTGAATTGGTGACTGAGAAGCCTTGGTACCATGAAGTTAAGAGGTATCGGGAAGCTCAGGAATACCCTGAAGGTGCATCTATCAATGACAAGAAGTTCCTGAGAAGGTTCGCAGCCAAATTCTTCCTAAGCAACGGCATCTTATACAAGCGAAACCATGATTCAACCTTACTGCGTTGCGTGGATAAAATCGAAGCAGAAAGGATCATGGAAGAGCTACATGAAGGGACCTTTGGTACGCATTCCAGTGGACATACAATGGCTAAGAAAATCCTACGGGCAGGATATTATTGGTCCACCATGGAAGCTGACTGCTACCAACATTCCAGGACATGCCACAAGTGCCAGATTTATGCAGACAAGGTGCATGTTCCTCCGGTTCCCCTGAATGTTCTAACTGCGCCTTGGCCATTTGCAATGTGGGGCATAGACATGATCGGTGAGATAAAACCTACGGCATCTAATGGACATCGCTTCATCCTAGTGGCGATTGATTATTTTACAAAGTGGGTCGAGGCAGCATCCTATGCTACGGTAACCAAGACTGTGGTGGCACGGTTCATTCGGCACAACCTGATTTGTCGGTACGGTGTCCCAGAGCGAATAATTACAGACAACGGTACCAATCTAAACAACAAGATGATCGCTGAGCTCTGCGAACAGTTCAAAATACAGCACCACAATTCTTCTCCTTACAGACCGAAGATGAATGGGGCTGTAGAAGCAGCGAATAAGAACATCAAGAGGATCATTCAAAAGATGACAGTCACCTACAAAGATTGGCACGAGATGTTACCGTTTGCTCTACATGGATACCGTACCTCAGCTAGGACGTCAACCGGGGCAACTCCTTTCTCTCTGGTTTATGGCATGGAGGCAGTCTTGCCGGTCGAAGTGCAAATACCCTCTCTCCGGATAATGAAGGATGCAAATCTGAACGAGGATGATTGGATCCAGACATGACTTGATCAACTCAACCTCATTGATGAAAAGAGACTTGCTGCTATCTGCCATGGTCAGACGTATCAGAAACGGATGATCAGGGCATTTAACAAAAAGGTCAGACCACAGGAATATCGAGTTGGGGATCTGGTAATCAAGAGAATCATCCTTCCTCAGAGCGATCCAAGGGGAAAATGGACCCCTACGTACGAAGGGCCATTTGTGGTTAAGCATGTGTTCTCAGGAGGAGCAATGATATTGACCAACATGGATGGTGACGACCTTCCTCACCCCGCCAATGCAGACATAGTAAAAAAATACTACGCATAAAAAAAGACCCGCTAGGCTGATATGCCTAGGCAAAAATTAGGGCTTCCCGTCGAACCAAAAGGGTTCGGGCAAAATGAAGGGATGAAAATGAAAAAATATGTACACCCGGCAAGTCGAAAACCTGAAAAGGCGGCTTGAGCAAAAATGGGTATCCCGGTGGACCGAAAACCCGAAAGGGCGGTCCAGGCAAAAATTAGGGATAAAGCGTAATACTATGTCTCATTGGATCACTTTGCATCCAGAATCCGGTATCTGCATCAAGTTCAGACGGCATCGATCAGTCAGCTTCACCTTCAACCTAGGTCATCAAGTGATGAGACGCTCAGAGTTATAAAGACAATAGTAGAGTTGAAACCCAGTGGGATCATTCACATTTCACACAGCTGTTTTATTCTCTTTTGTACAAAATCTTGTATAAACTCTTTTGTTCGGCGGCGTTCTCTTACTAGGACGTCAGCCTCTTGTACACAAAACGCCTATTCACAGGCCATTCAAAATCAATACAAATCTATTTTCAGTTAAAATATGCCAAGTATTTTTCCTTTTTCTGTTTTGTTTTGCGAAGAACGTCCAAGGTTCAATTTGTGATATATACATTGACAATAATTTGCTAACTCATAAATATTTGCATACGAAACAAGGAATTAATTGCAGGTGACGCTAGAAACAGGGGAAATAAAGAGTTGTCTGAGCAGTCTAATTGTTCCGTCCTCCAAGGTATCAAGGTAGGTTCAGCTAAAGAATATAACCAGATACCTCAATTCCCCAGAGAGTGAGTCAGCAGTCAATACACTCTCTCCAAAATATATCAACAAATCTCAAGGAAGTCGGGTATCCTCCAGCAGATCCCAACACTCCCCAGCAGTATATATACATTCTTAACAAGCATCCCCGGCAGTCTTGGCCTAAAGATTGTTCCCCGGCGGTATATCAACATTCAATGGAGTCACTTCCCCAGCATACAAACTTCCCCAAGAGAGTCCAATCCAGGTTCCCCAGGAAAGTTGGAATTCATCTCCCCAAGCAGTAAGCTTATCCCCAGTAAATTCTGGAAGCTTATCCTCGCAGAGCACGAACGCGTCGTCCGGCTTTATTTAAAGAGTTATTTCCTTAACAGGATATAACTGGGTTATCCTCAGCCAAGAGCCACGGAAAGAACGTCGTCAACGAAGCCTTTTTATCCCCAGCGAAGTCCATTCATACTTCCAATATAACAAGGGTATATACTCAGCAAGTTATCAACATTCAGCAAAGCATTCTCAATCCCCACAGAGTATCACTCCCCAGCATGGTCGCTAGAGTATTTTTCTCCCCGCAGAATTATTTCATTTGCCAAGTTTATTCCTCAACGGAGTCATCTTCTCCTACCGGTATCCTTGCAGTTATCATCCCCAGCGGAAGCAAAAAAATCCATTCTTCAGCATCAGCCCAGGATATGACTTCCCGACATCCGTCAAGGATTTAATCTCCTAAATAAAAAAACATACATACATAAACATCACATACATCATTATAGCATGCATGTACGCATCATATCATACAAATCGCATCCATGTTGAGAACATCATTGCTTGATCCATATCATGCATTGCATACGACTGACCTTTACCTTTCAGGAAAGATGCAGTTGAAATTCTCAAACATATTTCAAGGCCTTCTCTAGTCCAGCTAAATCGACTCCAAACAGATTTTTCTGATAAAGACTCAGTAGAAGTAATCTCTTATGGTCCCCTCTCCAACGGCGAGTGAGGTGGTAATTCCCTTTTCAGATGTTTCCCTCTCCAACGGTGAGTGAGGTGATAATTCCTTTCAGATTATAATTTCCTATAGTTCCCTCTCCAACGGTGAGTGAGGTGACTCCCTTTGAGATTATAATGTCCTTTGGTCCTCTTCCTGACACTACGAAGATGGTAAATTCCTACCAAGATTTTCTCAACGAGCGTTGTTGAGGTTAAAATCATCCAAGGTTCTCTGACCATTCATGCTAAGGTGGTAACCATCCCTGGTTCATTCATCATCTTGTGAAGTTCCAGACTCAGCTCCTGTAACCAGTCAGGACACATCTATATCAAGCATCTGAAATCAGCTCCTGCAACGTGTCAGGTACTCATTTTTCTTTTGCAGGTATGCAGGTTCTCGCTAAGGAATCTCTTACGCGATCAACATCCAGATGGAATCTATAAGCCCATCATCCTATTCATCAACCTCTAAATGGCATCTGTAAGCCCATTCCCCACCATCACTGCTACTATGTGAGCGCAAATTTCTAGGGCACTCTAGTGTTCAATCATCTTCTACCCTCGGATTACGAAAGGCACGTCAGCCAATTTGCATCCTCAGGTCTAAGAAGATTGAACAGGGGCAACTGTTGTACCCCAAAATTTGCCCTCCCATATTCTTCAAGAAATTGCTAAGTCAAGCTTCAAAATTCCCCAAGGGTTGCACAGTCAAAGGGCTCCTATACAATCAAAACTAGGGTTTGAGTTCTGATCAAGAAATTGAAGTTTCCAAAGGCCCAATCAAGTCTCACATGCCTACAAATATGGTCAAGTATCCTCATATCAAGTTTCAAGGCATTCAGCTCAAAATTGCACAGTCAAAACCCTAGATTGCACTACAGTCAACTGTAGGGGCAAAATGGTCATTTGACAGTCAAAAGTTCAAAATTTTGGTCAACATATCATTTTGAAGCCACAAACATCATTTTATCAATGCTTGATTATGATTCTCAAAATTTGGCTCAGAAATCATCAAAGATGCAAAAGTTGCCTTATTTGGACAGCTGAAAAAGTCAACTGAAATTGACCAGGGCATAACTTTCACATGGATTATCAGAAAAATTCCATCCAATGCTCATTTTGAAGAGAAAGACATTTCCTACAACTCATCTTCATACTTCAAGTCCAAGAAATGCTCTCACAAAAAGTTATCAATTTCAACATTATAGGTCATTTTCAAAAGTCAACAAAAAGGGACTTTAAGTCAAAGGCCATAACTTGTGATTGGTAAATCAAAATGACATGGGACCAAAGGCATTGGTTAAAGGACTCAAAGACCTTTCCAAAATGTCCAAGAACATGAGAAAATATTAAAATTTGAGCAAGTTATGCCTTGTGGAAGTTGGGAAATTTTTAGGAATTTTGAAAAGTCAACATTGATGCAAATGATCCAAAATTGCTAATGGGCCCATTTTTCTTCCATGATTCATCATTCTAAGCATATGCACGACCACTTGGCCCAAAGGGAAGTATTTTCTCATTTTTTACTTATTTATTTGAATTTATATTAATATTAATTCATTTAAATTATTTAAATACATGAAAAATATCTAACCTAACAAAACCAATCTTTTTATACATGTTTTGGCTTCTATAATTCGTGCATATACCAATGTGGAAAGTTTTGGTTTGATTTGAACTAATTGACACAAAATGCACATGGAAAAGATATGGAAGATCCTTAAGGAAATCAAATATTCAAAACAATAAATTCCAAGAGATTTGATCCATGTTTTTGACCTAATTGCCTCACTACAAAGGCCTGATCACAACCCTAATCCTGGTACATCCTAAGCTGCGCAGAAGAACAATAGAAAAACTTAGAAAATTGTTGATAAAACTCAAATCTGAAATCAGTGCTAGAGGTCAATTCAAGGCATAATTCATAGTCCAACAGCTTCCTGAAACATCACTGAGCATTCCCCAATCAAGAACAACCATCAACACGCGTGGAATCGGTATACAGAAGCCCATTTTTTTTCATAAAAACTCAGAATCGTATATCATATTTTAGGCATTCTTTGTGAAATTTAATTGTTGATTCTTATTCCTTATTTGATTGTGAAGCTAACCATCGTATTCAATTGCATTTTTGTGCCACACACGCGATTTTACCATGTTCATATTCTAGGGTTCGCAAGATTTTGAATTGGGGACTTCTTGGTACTGTAAAATTAGCCAGTCATAATACCATTATCAAAACCAGGGAGTTTGGACGAAGAGATTGCAATGGTCGCGCTTAATTTATATACACGTGTGGCCTATTCGCTATTCTGAAAATAAGCCTATTTTGGGGGGGTTTAAAACCCCCGTTAAATATTTGACAAATTTGTTTCAGGCAGACACGATGAAGAAGATGAGTCCGTGGCACGCAGGGATTGGTTGCTTTTGAATTTCGCGCGTTTTCCATCACTAATCTTTCTTTTCTTTTATATTGTTTATTTGATATTATATAATAACAACGCATCAAATGGCGTAGTGGCACAGGTGTTGAGCTTGCAACGTCCAAGACCTGGGTTCGAGTCCCAGGTCTGTATAATTCTCAATATTATTTTTCAGTTCAAGCTCCCATGCAGGCATAATCCTAAGACTCACCATACACCTCATGATCCAAGCATACACGTGTCCCAGACGACCACACCAAAGGCATAGATTCAAAGAGCATACTACGCCTTAGTCAAACGTGTCACTCATGATTCAGAAAGTCAAACAGGCCACTGCCTATTGGGCCCAAACTTTTGGATTATACCTCCATAATGGGACAGAAAACCCCCCTGGTTTTATCTTTTCTAATTTTCTTTATGTTTTATTATTTTTAATTATTTGTTTGTTTGTTTTATTGTCTTAATTTAGTTAATTGTTTTTTTTTAACAAAATACAAAAAAAAACTTCACAAAAAATTCAGAAAAGACAAAAATTTAATAATTATTTTATTTTAATTATTTTTCTAAATAAATTAACATGTAAATATTTAGTTTTAATTAGGTTGCAATTTTAATTCTTTTAAATAACAAAAATACAAAAAACATAAAATATTAAAAAAACATTTTCATTTAATATTAATTTTAATTCCTCTTTTCCATTAAATCTTAAAAAACACAAAAATACTAAAAAACATTTTCTTTTAATATTAATTTTAATTCTTTATTAATTTTAATTTTGCAAAAGGGTCCAACGCCCATATTTTTTAATTGTTTAATTTGCGCATTTATTTTATGTCGTTTATTATAATCATGTAATTCTCCCAAAGCGTTGTAACAACTTAAACTTTTCGCACTTTTATTTGCTTTATTTATTTTCCGTCAAATCGGGTCCGGTTTAATTTTGGCGATGTGGACCCGCGCCATTTGTAA
The DNA here is from genome assembly GCA_948472305.1 of Vicia faba. Taxonomy (NCBI): domain Eukaryota; kingdom Viridiplantae; phylum Streptophyta; class Magnoliopsida; order Fabales; family Fabaceae; genus Vicia; species Vicia faba. The sequence goes on along the minus strand of OX451737.1, from coordinate 325,145,400 downwards.
TAGCTTAGATTTATTTTTCCGCAACTTTTACTGCTAAATATGCATGCAAGAATGAATGGACTTAAAATAAAATCAAACGTAGATCACAATGAACATGACAAGACAAATATCAAATGAAAACGACACACGAATCGCACACACCACCCCTAGGGTACGCCTCACTGTTGCCTTTCCTCGAAAGGTGATCGTCGAGTAGAGGATGTCTTAGTAAGTCCTCATGATCCGGGAACCTGGCATGAGGGTAGCTTCTAAGGTGTCTTCCCATTGCTCTGGTGATCACCATGTCCCGAACCTCGAATTGACCCGAACCCCTCCAACGGTGGTGCTACCTACCTCTCAATGATGGGATGGCACTACTTTAAAGGACATTTACACAGACGAATTCCTTAGGGTAGGTAGGTTCTCGTAGATACTTGCTCTAATTTCAAACAAAACAAAACTCTTTTCACACCGACACGTTTTCAAAAGCTTTCAAAAGCAAATTTTTCAAACACTCTGACGCATGAGTCGAACTGAAATTTTTCAAAGAAACTTTTTAAACCCACATTGAAAAGCAAACAAACAATTTTGAAAACACATTGAGCAAGTATCTAAGAGCCCATGGATAACCATGGATAGAAAGGGTGCTAATACCTTCCCTTTCTATAACCTACCTCCCGAACCGAGAGCAATCTCTTTAAGGAATTTTTCTGTGCTTTTGTCCTTTCCATTTGGAGAAAATAAAAGACGGTGGCGACTCTTGCTTCCGCGACATTTCGCGAACCAGCGTTAAACAGTCAGTCCCAGATCCACCGATCACAAACGCCCTCGCACTCGATTCTAATTTCTTTTCGCATTTATTTTTATTTCTTTTGTGGATATAATGTATTTTCCCCAAAGCCTTGTAATAGATAATCAGGACATTTACTTTCCGCACTTTTCTTTTCAAATCGGGTCTTTGTTTAATTTGGCGATGTAGACCCGCGCCTTGTAATAGCGTAGGACCTTTATTTTCCGCACTTTAAATTACGCACCCTTTAAACTGCTAACTATCACATGAAAGAATGTATGCTCAAATAAAATCAAAGCGTAGAACACTCAATGCATGATCAAGACAAATAATAACTGAAAATGATACACAATTCACACACCACTTCTAGGGTACGCCTCACTGTTGCCTTGCCCCTCGAAACGTGGTCATCGAGTAGAGGACGTTTTAGTAAGTCCTAATGTCCATGAACATGGCATGGGGGTAGCTTCTAAGGTGTCCTACTATTGCTCTGGTGACCACATTGTCCCTAAACTCGAAGTGACCCGAACACCTCCAACGGTGGTGCTACCTACCCCTCAATGGTGGGATGGCACTACCTCAAGGACATTTACACAGACTAATTCCTTAGGGTAGGTAGATGACTCGTAGATACTTGCTCTAATTCAAAACAAATCAAAAACTGCTTTTCACACCGACACTTTTCAAAAAGCTTTCAAAAACAACTTTTCAAACACTCTTGAGGACTGATACAAGAGTCGAACTGAAATTTTAAACGAAACTTTTTCAAACCCACTCACCTTGAAAAGCAAACAAACACTTTGAAAACACAAATGAGCAAGTATCTAAGAGCCCATGGATAACCATGGATAGAAAGGGTGCTAACACCTTCCCTTTCTATAATCTACCTCCCGAACCCGAGAAACATCTCATAAGAAATTTTTTTGTGCTTTTGTCCTTTCCATATTGGAGAAAATAAAAGACGGTGGCGACTCTTGCTTCCGCGACATTTCGCGAACCAGCGTTAAACAGTCAGTTCCAGATCCACCGATCACAATATGATTCCAAGATCCCAAACTGAGGAGGAACACCTTGACCATCTGTGGAAGCTGTTTGACCGTCTGAAGTTGTACAAGCTGAGGTTGAACCCAAACAAATGCACCTTTGGGGTGAGATCTGGAAAACTACTAGGTTTCATTGTAAGCGACAAAGGTATTCAAGTGGATCCTGCCAAGGTGAAAGCCATACAAGAGATGCCAGCTCCCAAGACAGAGAAAGAAGTCATAGGCTTTCTAGGACGACTGAACTACATTGCCCGATTCATCTCACATTTAACTGCTACCTGTGAACCAATCTTCAAATTGCTGAAGAAAGATCAAGTAGTACGTTGGAACGATGAATGTCAGGCCGCTTTCGAAAAGATCAAAGAGTATCTCCAAGAACCACCCATTCTTATGCCGCCGGTTGAAGGGAGACCTCTAATCCTATACTTGACGGTACTTGACAATTCAATGGGGTGTGTGCTGGGGCAGCATGACGAGTCTGGCCGAAAAGAGCACGCCATTTATTACCTGAGCAAAAAGTTTACCGACTGTGAGACTCGGTACTCACTGCTCGAGAAAACTTGTTGTGCTCTGGTATGGGCTGCTCGCCGGTTGAGACAGTATATGTTGACTCAGACTACTCTGTTGATTTCAAAAATGGATCCAATCAAGTACATATTCGAAAAGCCTGCTATGTACGGAAGAATAGCAAGATGGCAAATGATCTTGACGGAATATGACATCCAATACACAACTCAGAAAGCAATCAAAGGAAGTGTATTGGCAGACCATTTGGCACACCAGCCTGTGGATGATTACCAGTCGTTAAGCTTTGAATTTCCGGACGAGGATATCATGGTAGTAACTGATTGTGAAGTACCTAGACCGGATGAAGGACCTGAGGAAGGATCCCGATGGTCTATGCATTTTGACGGAGCCTCAAACGCTTTGGGTAATGGTATCGGCGCTGTGATCATATCCCCTAAAGGCACTCATACTCCACTCACCGCTCGATTATGTTTCAACTGCACCAACAACATGGCGGAGTATGAGGCATGTATCATGGGTCTTCAAGCTGCAATTAACTTAAGGATCAAGTTTCTGAGTGTCTTCGGAGATTTCGCTCTCGTGGTCAATCAGATCAAAGGCGAGTGGGATACGAAACACCCAAATCTTATTCCTTACAAGGAGTATGTGCTGACATTGCTTCCCCACTTCGAGGAGATAACTTTTGAACACTTCCCAAGAGAGGAGAATCAGTTAGCGGACGCGTTGGCTACAATGTCTTCTATGTTCAAAGTCAAATGGGACAACGAGGCTCCCCGGATCATCATTTGGAAGTTGGACGAGCCTGCATACTGCTGTGATCTTGAGACTGAAGAAGTAATCGAAAAACCCTGGTATCATGAAGTGAAGAGGTATTTGGAAGCTCAAGAATACCCCGAGGGTGCATCCGTTAACGACAAGAAGTTTCTGAGAAGATTCGCAGCAAAGTTCTTCCTCAGCAATGGCATCCTCTACAAGCGAAACCATGACTCAACCCTACTGCGTTGTGTGGATAAGACTGAAGCAGAGAAGATCATGGCAGAGCTTCATGAAGGTACATTCGGAACACATTCCAGTGGACATACAATGGCAAAGAAAATCCTTCGGGCAGGATATTTTTGGTCCACAATGGAAGCCGACTGTTACCAACATTCTCGAACTTGTCATAAATGCCAGATTTATGCTGATAGGGTGCATATCCCTCCGGTGCCTCTGAACGTCCTGACGGCACCTTGGCCTTTTGCAATATGGGGCATTGATATGATCGGCGAGATCCGACCAACGGCATCCAACGGGCATCGTTTCATCTTGGTAGCGATTGATTACTTCACAAAGTGGGTTGAAGCAGCTTCCTACGCCACTGTAACCAAGAGCGTCGTGGCCCAATTCATTCGGCACAACCTGATCTATCGATACGGTGTACCTGAGAGGATCATTACGGACAATGGTACCAATCTTAACAACAAGATGATCACTGAGCTCTGCAAGTAATTCAAGATACAAACACCACAACTCTTCTCCCTACCGGCCGAAGATGAACGGGGCTGTAGAAGCAACAAATAAGAATATCAAGAAGATTGTGCAGAAGATGACAGTGACCTACAAAGATTGGCACGAAATGTTACCGTTTGCTCTTCATGGTTACCGCACTTCAGCACGGACGTCGACAAGGGAAACTCCCTTTTCCTTGGTCTATGGCATGGAGGCAGTCTTGCCTATTGAAGTCCAGATACCCTCTCTCCGGATAATGAAAGATGCAGACTTGAGTGAAGATGACTGGATCCAGACTCGGCTTGATCAGTTAAACCTAATTGACGAAAAGAGACTCACTGCTATTTGTCACGGTCAGACGTACCAAAAACGGATGATCAGGGCATTTAACAAGAAGGTCAGACGACAAGAGTATCAAGTCAGAGACCTGGTAATCAAGCGCATTATTCTTCCTCAAAGTGATCCCAGGGGCAAATGGACCCCTACATGCGAAGGGCCATTTGTGGTTAAACATATCTTCTTAGGAGGAGCTATGATTCTAACCACCATGGATGGTGACGACCTTCCTCACCCCGCTAATACAGACATAGTAAAAAGATACTACGCATGAATAAAAAGACCTGCTAGGTTGACACGCCTAGGCAGAAATAAGGGTTTCCCGGCGAACCAAAAGGGTTCGGTCAAAAATAAGGGATGAAAATGAAAAAATCTGTACACCCGGCAAGTCGAAAACCTGAAAAGGCGGCTTGGGCAAAAATGGGTATCCCGGTGGACTGAAAACCCGAAAGGGCGGTCCAGGAAAAAGTTAGGGATAAAGCGTAATACTATGTCTCATTGGATCACCTTGAATCCATAATTCGGCATCAACTATCGGGCTCAGACTTCGGCATCGATCAATCAGCTTCATCTTCAACTAAGCAGCAAAGCGATGAGACGCTTGAAGACATAAAGGCGATAGTAGAGTTGGAACCCAGTGGGATTATTTTTCACATGCTGTTTTGTTTCCTTGTCAATATTGTATAAACTCTATGTTGCTCGGCGGCGTTCTCTTACTGGGACGTCGGCCTCTTGTACAAAAACGCCTATGTACAGGAAAATTTCAAAATCAATACAAATTCAATTTTTCAGACAAATTATCCATTGTTTTTCCTTTTTTCTGTTTTGTTTTGCGAAGAACGTCCAATGTTCATTTTTGATATATGCATTTGCCATTAATTGCTAATCATAAATACTTGCATACGAAACCAAAGACTAATTACAGATGACAACAGAAAACGGGGCAATTTAGAATTGTCCAAGCGGTCTAGTTGCTCTATCCACCAAGGTACCAAGGTAGGTTCGGCTGAAGAACGTAACCAAGTCACTTCAACTCCCCGCAGAGTAAGATAAGATTCAGCAATACTCTCCCCAAGTAGAGTTGGTTTCCTATCAGCCCTGGAAAGGCACAATATTCCCCTAGCGAGTCAACAATACTCTCCAAGCAGGATCAGTCTACTGTCAACCTTAAGGAAGTTGGGTATCCCCAGAAGATCTCAACAATCCCCAGCGGAGTATAGACATTCCTCAACAAGCGTCCCCGGCAGTCTTAATCTAAGATTGTTCCCCGGCGGAATACCAACACCCCGGTACAGTCTGAAAAGTTTCCCCAGGAAAGTTGAATTATTATCCCCAGCAGGTCTTGGAGCTTATCCCCAGTAGATTCTGGAAGCTTATCCCCTGCAGAGTACGGATGTCTCTCCCAGACTTTATTCAAAGTTATTTCTCACAGGAGCTTATAACTGGGTTATCCTCAGCTAATAACCACGGAAAGATCGTCCTCAGCGAAGTTCTTCCTATCCTCAACGAAGTTCTTCCTATCCCCAGCGGAGTTCTCATCAGAACCTCGACAAGGTATCTCTTCCCACAGAGTAACTCCCCTCAGAGTAATCTCTGCAACAAAGTTTATTCCCCAACGGAGTCATCTTCTCCTACCGGTTTATTCTTGCAACCATCATCCCCAGCGGAAGCGAAGAACTCTACTCTTCAACATCAGCCCAGGATTTGATTCCCCGGCCAGTCGTCAAGGATTTATTTTCCTAGACAAAAATACATTCATAGACATTTCACATTTCCTACATCCTGCTTACATACATGATAAAGTGCATACAACACTGTCTCATTTTGAGCATCATGACATCATGCATCCCATACATCATGACATTACATACAACTGATGTTTTGCCTTTTCAGGAAAAAGATCAATCCAAAAGATGACTACTATCAACTGTCGCAATTCCAGATTCGATACCTGTACCTAGCCAGGGCATGTCTGTGAGTGATGGATTGTAGATTCGATACCTGTATCTAGCCAGGGCATATCTACATGAAGAGTTTGAAGATCAACACCTGTAACAGGCCAGGAAATTATCTTTCATTCTCAGGTCAGAGGTCTACACCTGTATCCAGCCAGGAAAGCTATCTCTACCAACCTTTTGCAATTCCAGATTCGATTCCTGTATCCAGCCAGGGCACATTTGTGAGAAACTGATTCCAGATTCGATACCTGTATCCAGCCAGGGCATATCTGTAGACGACAATTCCAGATTCGATTCCTGTATCTATCCAGGGCACATCTGTGAGCGACAATTCCAGATTCGATACCTGTATCTAGCCAGGGCACATCTGTGAGCAACCAATTGTAGATTCGATACCTGTATCTAGCCAGGGCATATCTGCATGAAGATTTTGAAGATCAACACCTGTAACAAGCCAGGAAACATCTTCCTTTCTCAAAGTACGCAAGTTCTCGCTAAGGAATCTCTTATGCGATCAACACTTCCAAATGGCATCTATAAGCCCATTCCCGATGAGGTTCTGTCACGCCTCCAGATGGCATCTATAAGCCCATCCTCCTATCCATCTCTCCAAATGGCATCTATAAGCCCATTCCCTCCATCACATTGCTGATACTCCAGCATGCGAGTGCAAATTTCAGGGTACTCTAGTGTCCAATCTCTTTCTACCCTCGAGTCACGAAAGGCAAACTTGCCAATCTAACTCTTCAGGTTCAAGAAGATTGAACAGGGGCAACTGTTGTACCCCAAAATTTTCCCTCCCATTTCCTCAACATTTTCTCACCACAAGACCCTTGGAGCTCAAGATCCAGCTAGGGTTTCCTCTGCTCAAGACTTCTCCTTGCACTGTTGACCCAAATTAGGGTTTGTGTTTGCACAAAGATGTTTTGACCTAAAAGGCCCAAGATGACTTTCATGTTTCATATTGGACTCCCAAGTTTGTCCATACCAAGTTTCAAGCCTTGATTCCAATCTTTGCCCAGTCAATTGGACAGTTAACCTAGAAATCAGCTGTATTGGGGGAAAAGTCAATTGTGGTCAATTGACAGTCAAACCTCATGAAATTTGACCCACATCAACATATTGAACTCATATAAACCATTTGGTCAAGTTTGGATCATAATTCCACAAGAAATTTGATCAGATCACCAAAAGGGCAAAATGGTCATTTTTAGGGTTTTGACTGCACAAAGGCATTTTTTGACTGTTTGACCTAGCCAATGGCAAACCAAGCTCACATATGGACTCAAGGACCCAATGGAATTGTCTTGACATGTTCAACAAGTTCAAAAGATCCCAAATGCACAAGATGGACAGATGAATTTTCCAGTCAATTGATCAATTTTTGACTGTATACTGAAAAGTCAAACTTTGACTTTTTGGTCAAAATCAAATGTCAAGATTCATTTTTCATTAAAACATGTCAAAACATGAAACTTGTTCATCAAGAAATCAAAAATCACAAATTAGGGTTTGAAATGAAGAATTTTCATAACTTAGAATTTTTCTAAGTTATGAAAATCCCTAATTTTTTCCTAACTTTGTCCCATTTTTTCACTAAGATGCATTTGGATTCAAACAAAAGTCAAAATATGAAAGTTGTAGTCCATTACAAAATCTACAAATTTTATTCACAAAGTTTCTTCAAAAGAAGCTTGTAGCTCAATTTATGATTTTTGGAACAAGGGTGCAAAACATTCTTAACTTAGAAAAATTTTGACCTATTCTAGGCAGGATTTTTGCCTAACTTCATGGCCACTTTTCACATGCTTCCACTTGGAATTTCAATTTGCATTACAAAGATGGATTGTAGTACACATTACAAGCTTTCCAAAATGACCAAGAACTCATCAAACAACCTTGTGGTTAGGGAGAATCGAATTTGGCAATATGGGAAAAACTCACTTTGTTCATGACCAATTTACATGTCCATAACTTTGCATTTTTGAACTCAGCATTCTCTAAGCTAGATTACATGTATTTTATCCCATCCACACTCATAAATTTAATGCCAATCCTTCATGTTTAAGTCTTATCTTGTGTGTTTAAGCATTGCATACAAGATTAAGCCTTAATAAGAAAAAGCATATTATCCATTTTTGTAAAGTGTTACTTTATGTCAACTTTGCAATCTATGAGGTACAATGCAGATCTTTGAGGCACAAAGGCATAGACATATCCCACTAATCAAGACTAAAATGTGCAGCATAGATAGAGGCATTGTACTGGCCTAGAAACCAAGTTGACATTTCTTGCTTAAGTGTGAAGAAACTTGCATATCACACACCAACTCTCATTGCTGCAGACCTAAGCTTAGACAAACTTGTTAGACACATTCTAAACAACATAACTGAGCTGAAACACGAGCCTATCACCTTCAATACCTCCCCATTCACAGAAACACCATAAAACTGCAAAAACAGGGCATAAGCTGCAGTTTGAATCCCATAGCTCAATCCACTCGTTCATTTTCATCCAAACCAGTTGAAACACATTCCATACCATCCATACAAACTGTCCCAAGCCTTGGAAGCAGACTGTAACACCTCTAACCAACTTCACCATTTTCACATTTTCTGTTTTGCGGGTGGATTGCTATAGCTTGATTCACTTGGTTTCAAAGCAAACTAAAGGTTGGAGAAGCATCCCTGACCTTCAAGCAAGCTGTACCAATACTCACTTTGCCTTGAAAGTGCCTCCATTGTCAGACACGATCCAAGCTGAACAGGTAAGTTCATAGACTTCTATCTCTCAATATAGGAAGAGTTAGCTCTAAGTTTGTGAATGAAAAATGTTCTACTCATGTCCCTGAAGCTATACATATCTTTACTTTCCATTTATATTGCATATGCTGAGAGTATTTTGAACCTGAACATTGACAAAAACTTAGGTTAAGAATTAGGGATGGAGAAATTCTCTCTCATTTCTGAGAGTTAGGTTGAGTTTTTTATATGTATGGAATCGTGGCTTGATGCTTAACATTTTTCATGTTGTGAGTTTGTGCTAAAAGTCCAAGAATCTTGAGATAACAGAAGCACGTGTTTTGTACAAAGATGCTGGAGGTTGAAGAAGACAGAGTCTTGGGTTGGGCCTGAGATTTTTTTTTCCTTTTCACACCACTGCATTTCACATGCACCCCCTGGCCCATTTTGAGTTTTACTTGTCATTTTCCATTTTTTCCTTTTGATTTTGTTTCCATATTTTTATTTAAGCATGAAAAAATATTAAATTTATTTTTCCCATATTTTTTGCATTTATTTTGATATTTATTTGGCTTTATTTAGTTTTGTAAATAAATAAATATAGATACTTTTATTTTAAAATACAAAAAAATAATACAAACATATTTTATTTCTGATTTTTATTTTATGTTATCTCTTGAAAACATTTTATAATAAATATATTTTTTTAATAATATTAAATATTTTATTTTTGTACATAATATATATATTTAATAAATAATGTAAAATACTTATATATTCATTAGTATATTTATGGAAAATACAAAGAATTATTACGTTTTATTTTTATTAATATTTTGACCTCAAAAATACTTTTTTTACAAAATACCTTCTTTTATTTATTTATTTTGTACATAATTAATAAATATTGCATATATTATATAATAAATACCTTTTATTTATAAAATTAGGGTTTTGCCCTAAATACCAAAAATACCAAAATTAATTCATTTTTATTTTTGTTTATTTGACACATGATAAATACTTTTTTACATACATATGAAAACCATTTTTGCATTTTGCATATTTATTTTTATTTTATTTAATACTTGTGCAATTAAATCCCTTGTAGAATTTCAATTTGGATGTAATAGTTAGAATTTATTTTCTTGTCAAAACATCCCCATTTGAACATTTGTACCCCCCATCCCATATATTGTGTTGTAATAACTTAGGACCTTTTATTTTTCGCATTTAAAAGCTTTCTAATTATGCCATGCTAGAATTAGGGTTTGTATGCAAATCAAAAACAACAAATAGTTTGACCTAAATTCAAGATAAACAAGCATGAAAATGGACAACACTCATCACACTTGCACCCCTACGGTATTCCACTTGTTGCCTTCAAATAATAGGCCATATTGCATGTTAGGTATCTTTGGCAAAAACAAAACAATCAAATGATCATAGTCCCTCGATGACGCTTTCAAAGGTTGCCTAAAAAATGATCAAGTCCCTTAAAAAAAATTGCCCAAAGATACTTGGCACTATTGCAATCATGGTCTAAACGATGACCCGCGCCCGTCCCGCTCACATCCTAACACAAGATTGTCTACCAAATACAATGGTGGAACAAAATTGTTAAAAGGGTTAAAACATAGAAAGAATCTTTGAGAAATTTAGGGGTAGACAAAACTCTTAGTTACTTGAATCAAAACTTGCAAAAACACTTGCCTACTTTTCAAAACCACACATCACAACACACTTTCAAAACAAACTTCAAAAACATTGAAAACTTTTCAAAAGATAAGTACACCTTTGTATACATTCAAACATGGATCATTAAAAAGGTTGCCACAAGAAAATGGCCTCTTTTCAAAACATTTTCAAACCCACACACACAAAGCACCATTTCAAACAATTGAAAATCAAGGCAAGTTGATCTAAGCAAGTAACTAAGAGCCCATGGATAACCATGGATAGAAAGGGTGCTAATAGCTTCCCTTTCTATAATCTACTCCCCGAACCCAAGAAAACATCTCAAAGGTTTTTGCTGTGCTTTTTAACCTTTCCTTAGGATAAAATAAAAAGTCGGTGGCGACTCTTGCTCAACCGAAACATTTGCGAAAACAAACGCAAAACCTCAAGTCAGTTCTCCCACCGTATCACAAAACTGCCGACTCTGTTGGGGATGACTTTAAAGTGGAGTAACCTTAGGGCTTAGATCACCCTCTTGCATGACTAATTGTTTGTTTTGATTGCTTTATATCTTGGCTCTCTTGTTTGGGTTTGCAATCCTATACCCGGATTTGGGGAAACATTCATAGATAGCAATACGTTGTGGAAACTGTGCGGGGTATACCGTCACGGTTGAAGCAATAGCTATATTAGTGCGACATATTTGTGAGTACCGGTAACCCTTGAGTTCAATCAAGGATAGTACGGGGCCGCTGAGTGATGACACTAAGCACTAATGACCTAGAACCTTACTTGACCATCTTGGCCTTTCATTAGGGATAGTGAGATGACCGACTTTGGTGCAGTCCGAAGTTGGTAGATACTCGATACTACACTCATTGAGGGTTGTTTTCTTGGAATATTTTGGTCGCTAGTTAAGTGGCTAAACCAAAACGATGAACGATGAAAATAATCCAGTGATATTGAGCTCCTTAGAACCCGGTTTCTATTTTTAGGACAGGTTTTTAAGCCAACTACACTCAAGAGGGTACTTACCTATGAAACCTCATGCAAGCCTGAAACTAGGGTTTTGTGTGAATTGCTTGTACATATGTCTGTGCATACATCATGAACATCATGAAGCATCATATGCATACACTAACCATTTCAAGGATTTAGATCTTCATCTTTGTTCTTGTTTTGTAGGTCATGGAAATTCTTCGAAGAAAAACCATCCAAGTCAACCTTGTGAGAATCCCTCCTCAACTCAAGGAGCTCACATCAAGAATTCTGGAAAGCTCTCCCTTCAGTGAAAGACATGGTAGACTGCTCAGCTTAGTCAGCACCAACATTGAAGAGGACATGATGAAGGTGCTATTCCAATTCTTTGACCCTCTTCACCACTGTTTCACTTTCCCTGACTACCAGTTGGTGCCCACTTTGGAGGAATTTTCTCAACTCCTGAGAATTCCTATCCTTAATCAACTACCTTTCAACGGTACGGAAAAGGAACCAAAGCCTGAAGATGTTGCTCGAGCACTACATCTGCAGCCATCCTACATCAAGGGGCATTGGGAGACTAGAAGCGGTGTCAAAGGCTTCTTAGCAAAATTCTTGTTTGAGAAGGCACAAGAGTGTTGGAATTCATTGGACCTACAAGCCTTTGAAGAAATTGTGGCACTCCTTATCTATGGGTTGGTCTTGTTCCCAAATCCTGACCAGCTTGTAGATGTTAACACCGTCAAGATCTTCTTATCCAGAAATCCAATACCAACATTGCTTGGGGACATTCTTCACTCATTTTACACTCGAACAATGAGAAAGAGGGGTGTTCTCATGTGTTGTACTCCTCTCCTTGCAAGGTGGTTTATTTCGCACCTTCCACAATCTGTCTTGAAGAATGACCAAGGCTTAAGGTGGTCACAACGGTTGATGACCCTCACTCACTCTGATGTACATTGGTGTTCTCGGTCCAGAGAAAATGTCATCATCGTCGATCATTGTGGAGAGTTCCCTAATGTTCCATTACTTGGCATTAGGGGAGGCATTACCTACAACCCTTGTCTAGCCTTGAGACAATTTGGATATGCACGAAGAGATGGCCCTCATGACATGTTGATTCCTGACCTAGTTTTTGACTTCGACAACGATGCACAAGGACTTCGCCAAAGATTCATCAGAGCTTGGAGGATGCCTAACAAAGTTGACAGCAAGACACTGGGGCACAAGAACTCCATCCCTCTTGAGCCTTACCTCAAGTGGGTACGAGCCCGAGCCCAGAGTCTAATGATGCCTTATCCTCATGTTCTCCCTGTGATTAAAGAGCCCATCAAGGAAGGAGAGGTTCCCTACACCATCCTATATCCTGACATGCCTACATCGTGGAAGGAGATGCAGAAGAGTTGGATCCAACTTAAGGAGGAACGGAACACTTTTGAAGCCAGCTTCTACGCCAGTGAGAAGAAGGTTCTAGAGCTTACCCTCCGACTCCATGAGGAAGAGACCCTCAACACCTACATCGCACCAAAGAGGATGTGCAATGTCTTTTTACCTTGAGAAGTTTTTTGTAATATTTGGCCCATGGGGCATTCATGTACTGACAAATCTCTTCTTATTAATATGACGTGCGTTCCTTTTTGTTTGAAACAATTTTGAATGTTCTAAATCCTTGAATGCATTGCATACATAAGCATACCATTCATCACGTGCATAAGCAGGTCTCCACACCAGGTTTCCTTATCTTTCTGCTGTTTATTTCAGTAGGATGGATCTCGAACAAACGGTCAAGGACTTGCAGTCTCAAAACGCACAGTTTCAACAACTCCTGATGACCTTGGCTAAGGGTCAGGAAGATCTGAAAGCCCTGCTGGGGAACAAAGACCAAGTGAAAAAGAAGAAGAAGAGAATCGGGGTGGCTACCCTAGGGAGAAGGTTTGAGGGTGAAGCCAGAAGAGTGCTTGAATTCCCCCTACTTCTGAGGAGGGAACCAGTAAAGGGAATGCGGCTGCAGTACCTTCCGAATCCGAGGTTGAGGAAGAGGAGGCTGAAGAAGACGAAGACTACTCTGATCAACAATACCCGCCCGCCGACGATAAGTACAAGGGTTTGGAAGACAGGTTGGCAGCTATAGAGCTACAGAGAGTTCCAAGCTTAGATTTCGAAGACTTGGGATTAGTTGCTGGAATTGTGATCCCCCCGAAGTTCAAAGTGCCAGTTTATGTAAGGTATGACGGGCTGTCCTGCCCGAAAATGCATCTCAGATCATATGTAAGGAAAATCCAACCTTACACTGCAGACAAAAACCTTTGGATCCATTTCTTTCAGGATAGCCTTTCTGGGGCTCAACTCGAGTGGTTCTATCAGCTGGATGGAGCCAGTATCTGAAACTGGGAAGACTTGGCCACCGCATTTTATAAACAATATCGATACAATTCTGACCTCGCTCCCACACGTACTCAACTTCAGGGTATGTCACTGGGAACAGGCGAAGGATTTAAAGAATATGCGTAAAAGTGGAGAGATCTGGCTGGCAGGGTGCAGCCACCTTTGACTGACCGTGAACTTGTTGACATGTTCTTAGGGACCTTGTCTGGTTCGTTCTTTAACCATCTGATTGGTAATTCTTCTGCTGGGTTTACAGATTTGATTTTGACGGGTGAGAGGATAGAAGCTGGTATCAAGTCAGGGAAGATACAAAAAGGTGCCGTTGCGAGTACTGAGAAGAAGCCTTTCAAAAAGGAAGCTAGTGTTGTTTATGGTCCTAGGAGACAAGTTAAGCCGGAACACCGCCAAACTGTTAATGCATTGGTAATTTCAAAGCCTGCTGCTGCTCCTCAGCAATTCAACCAGCCAAGGGGTGAGAGGCCCAAAAGGCAGTACACTCGGCTTAGCATGACCCTGTCTCATATTTTGCCGCAACTACTATCAACCAATTTGGTAACTGTCAAAGAAGCTCCGAAGGTAGTGAACACAGCTTCTCCGAAGTACAACCCCAACGCCCGTTGCGCTTATCACTCTGATAGCCCCGGGCATACTACGGACGATTGCTGGGCTCTGAGGAATAAGGTTCAAGACCTTATTGATGCTAAGGAAATACAGTTTGAGGCGCCTGAAAGGCCCAATGTTGTGACTGCTCCCATGCCCCAGCATGGAGTGAACGCTGTGGAAGAAGACCGATATGTGGCCTCCGTGGAAGAGATTGTTACTCCGTTATCGACTGTTAAAAGGAATCTGTTGCTAGTCGGTTTATTTCCGGGATGTGATGAAGATTGCCTTCTATGTGTTGTTTCCCCTTTTGGTTGTCCTTTGCTAAAATCAGGTATCCAAAGCCTGATGGATAGCAAAGAGATCTTATTTGAGAAAATCGCCGTTCCTCCTGTCCCTGCCGAAGAAGTTTCTATCATCACTATTTTCAACAAACCTCCCAAGGCTCCTTCAAAGAAGCCTGTCAAAATTATGTCCACTCAGAAGTTGGCTCCCATTATCATTACAGTTCCGGGGCCCCTCCCCTATACATCCGACAAAGTTGTCCCATGGCACTATGGGGAAGATGTTTATGTACTTGGGGTGAAGCAAAAGTTTGATACAAGTACCGGTGTTATCAACATCACCGGGCCTGCCAAGATTACTCGCAGTGGTAGGCTGTTTTCACCAGATATTTCGCCACCAGTTATTCATAAACCTCTTATCATCACACCCGCAAGTGTGCATGTTTCCCTTCCAAATCAAGTTCCTATTTCTACCCCTGCCGCCGAGTCCTCTAATGCTCGGGGCAAAGGGGTTGCTGCTGATTTGCCTGCCTTGACGGAGGCGCCGAAGACAACCGCTGTTGAAGCCTCCCAGCAAGAGATGGAGGAGATTCTCAAGATTATCAAGAAAAGTGATTTCAATGTTGTTGAGCAGTTGGGGCACACCCCATCAAAAATTTCTATGCTATCACTGCTGTTATGTTCGGAGGCCCATGCAAAGGCCCTGATCTCCTTCCTGAAGATGGCTCATGTGCCGCAAGAAACATCTGCTGATCAATTTACTGATTGTGTGGCCAACTTGACTGCTGATAACGGCTGGGCTTTTCTGACGCCGATCTAACTGTAAAAGGAAGAACTATAATGACGCCCTGCATGTCTCTATTGAATGCAGGGGCACTACTCTTGCCCATGTGTTGGTAGACACCAGTTCTTCATTGAATGTATTACCCAAGAAGGCCTTAGACAGGTTAGATTGTGAGGGTTTGGAGCTCAAGCCTTGTAACATTATTGTCCGAGCCTTTGACGGTTCGAAAAGGATGGTACATGGCGAGGTTGACATCCCAATCAGGGTTGGTTCTCAGGTGTTTGATTCTACTTTCTATGTGATAGATATCCGTCCATCCTGATCTTGTTTGCTGGGTCGCCCATGGATTCACAAGGTCGGAGCTGTGACCTCCACACTACATCAAAAGCTTAAGTACCCAGTCAGAGGAAAGATTGTCACGGTGCAGGGGGAAGAAGAGTATATGGTTAGCCACCTAAACTCGTTCCGGTACATAGAAATGGATGGGGAATTCATTGAAACCCCCTTTCAACACTTTGAAGAGGTGCCTCAGACGCTGGCGTCAGCTGAAACTGTAATTGAAGACCCTCCTTTGAAGATGGCTTCCTTAAAGGATGCCCGGGCTGTGATTGAGAAGGGTGAATGTGCAAATTGGGGCCGACTTCCTGACTTTACTCCGAAGACCGACAAGTTTGGTTTGGGCTTCACTGCAGAGGCTCAAAGGGCTGTTCACAAAGCAAGGATTGGAAGACCTCCTGTGTTCATCACCAACCCGAGAGTGAATGCTATTGAAGACGGCATGGAAGAATCAGAATTTGACAGCTGGATCTACCCAACAACCGACAATGGACCAAGCAACTGGACTGCCAAAGACTTCACCCCTATTACTTTTGTCACTCAGTAATAAACTCTTTTGTTTTCAATTTGTAACAAACAATGTGTTGACACTTTTATGGCTCGGTGTCCTACCCGGGGCACCGCGGTTCCATTTGTGAGGGCTTTTGTATGACATTTTCATATATCATTAATCAAAACATTGGACGTTTGTTGCATTTCAAATATTGTGCTCCTTTTCTTTCTTTATCATATATTGCAAAACAACTATATTTACACACACTCACTTATACAGGTTGCAATCCACTCTGGATCTCACTGGTAACGACTCTGCTACCGCCAGTTATGACTTCGAAAATCCGATCAATTTGGCCGAAGACGAAGGTGAAGATGATTGCGAAGTGCCTGGTGAACTTGCAAGACTGCTACTCCAGGAAGAGAGGGCCATTCAGCCACATGAAGAGCCAGTGGAAACGGTAAATCTAGGTATGGAGACAGATAGAAAGGAAGTCAAGATCGGCGCCAATCTAGAGCTCAGTGTGAAGCAACGGTTGATTCAGATGCTGCGTGACTACATGGAAATCTTTGCTTGGTCTTACGAAGACATGCCTGGTTTGGATGCCGACATTGTGGTTCATCACCTGCCTACCAAGGAAGACTGCCCTCCGGTAAAACAAAAGGTCTGCCGTATGCGTTCAGAGATGTCCGAGAAAATCAAAGCTGAGGTTATGAAACAATTTGATGCCGGATTTCTAGCAGTGACTTCTTACCCTCAGTGGGTTGCCAACGTGGTTCTAGTACCTAAGAAAGATGGCAAGGTCCGAATGTGTGTTGATTACAGGGATCTGAACAGGGCCAGCCCCAAGGATGATTTCCCTCTGCCTCATATCGACGTTCTGGTTGACAATACTGCTCAGCATAAAGTTTTCTCCTTCATGGACGGCTTCTCCGGTTATAATCAGATCAAGATGGCTCCCAAAGATATGGAGAAGACCACCTTCATTACTCAGTGGGGCACCTTTTGCTACAAGGTCATGCCATTTGGATTGAAAAATGCTAGGGCAACTTACCAACGTGCCATGGTTGCTTTATTTCATGATATGATCCATCACGAAATAGAAGTGTATGTCGATGATATGATTGCAAGATCCCAAACTGAGGAGGAACACCTTGACCATCTACGGAAGCTGTTTGACCGTCTGAAGTTGTACAAGCTGAGGTTGAACCCAAACAAATGCACCTTTGGGGTGAGATCTGGAAAACTACTAGGTTTCATTGTAAGCGACAAAGGTATTCAAGTGGATCCTGCCAAGGTGAAAGCCATACAAGAGATGCCAGCTCCCAAGACAGAGAAAGAAGTTAGAGGCTTTCTAGGACGACTGAACTACATTGCCCGATTCATCTCACATCTAACTGCTACCTGTGAACCAATCTTCAAATTGCTGAAGAAAGATCAAGTAGTACGTTAGAACGATGAATGTCAGGCCGCTTTCGAAAAGATCAAAGAGTATCTCCAAGAACCACCCATTCTTATGCCGCCGGTTGAAGGGAGACCTCTAATCCTATACTTGATGGTACTTGACAATTCAATGGGGTGTGTGTTGGGGCAGCATGACGAGTCTGGCCGAAAAGAGCACGCCATTTATTACCTGAGCAAAAAGTTTACCGACTGTGAGACTCGGTACTCACTGCTCGAGAAAACTTGCTGTGCTCTGGTATGGGCTGCTCGCCGGTTGAGACAGTATATGTTGACTCACACTACTCTGTTGATTTCAAAAAATGGATCCAATCAAGTACATATTCGAAAAGCCTGCTCTGTCCGGAAGAATAGCAAGATGGCAAATGATCTTGACGGAATATGACATCCAATACACAACTCAGAAAGCAATCAAAGGAAGTGTATTGGCAGACCATTTGGCACACCAGCCTGTGGACGATTACCAGTCGTTAAGCTTTGAATTTCCGGACGAGGATATCATGGTAGTAACTGATTGTGAAGTACCTGGACCGGATGAAGGACCTGAGGAAGGATCCCGATGGTCTATGCATTTTGACGGAGCCTCAAACGCTTTGGGTAATGGTATCGGCGCTGTGATCATATCCCCCAAAGGCACTCATACTCCACTCACCGCTCGGTTATGTTTCAACTGCACCAACAACATGGCGGAGTATGAGGCATGTATCATGGGTCTTCAAGCTGCAATTGACTTAAGGATCAAGTTTCTGAGTGTCTTCGGAGATTCCGCTCTCGTGGTCAATCAGATCAAAGGCGAGTGGGATACGAAACACCCAAATCTTATTCCTTACAAGGAGTGTGTGCTGACATTGCTTCCCCACTTCGAGGAGATAACTTTTGAACACTTCCCAAGAGAGGAGAATCAGTTAGCGGACGCGTTGGCTACAATGTCTTCTATGTTCAAAGTCAAATGGGACAACGAGGCGCCCCGGATCATCATTTGGAAGTTGGACGAGCCTGCATACTGTTGTGATCTTGAGACTGAAGAAGTAATCGAAAAACCCTGGTATCATGAAGTGAAGAGGTATTTGGAAGCTCAAGAATACCCCGACGGTGCATCCGTTAACGACAAGAAGTTTCTGAGAAGATTCGCAGCAAAGTTCTTCCTCAGCAATGGCATCCTCTACAAGCGAAACCATGACTCAACCCTACTGCGTTGTGTGGATAAGACTGAAGCAGAGAAGATCATGGCAGAGCTTCATGAAGGTACATTCGGAACATATTCCAGTGGACATACCATGGCAAAGAAAATCCTTCGGGCAGGATATATCTGGTCCACAATGGAAGCCGACTGTTACCAACATTCTCGAACTTGTCATAAATGCCAGATTTATGCTGATAGGGTGCATATCCCTCCGGTGCCTCTGAACATCCTGACGGCACCTTGGCCTTTTGCAATATGGGGCATTGATATGATCGGCGAGATCCGACCAACGGCATCCAACGGGCATCGTTTCATCTTGGTAGCGATTGATTACTTCACAAAGTGGGTTGAAGCAGCTTCCTACGCCACTGTAACCAAGAGCGTCGTGGCACGATTCATTCGGCACAACCTGATCTGTCGATACGGTGTACCTGAGAGGATCATTACGGACAATGGTACCAATCTTAACAACAAGATGATCACTGAGCTCTGCGAGCAATTCAAGATACAACACCACAACTCTTCTCCCTACCGGCCGAAGATGAACGGGGCTGTAGAAGCAGCAAATAAGAATATCAAGAAGATTGTGCAGAAGATGACAGTGACCTACAAAGATTGGCACGAAATGTTACCGTTTTCTCTTCATGGTTACCACACTTCAGCACGGACGTCGACATGGGCAACTCCCTTTTCCTTGGTCTATGGCATGGAGGCAGTCTTGCCTATTGAAGTCCAGATACCCTCTCTCCGGATAATGAAAGATGCAGACTTGAGTGAAGATGACTGGATCCAGACTCGGCTTGATCAGTTAAACCTAATTGACGAAAAGAGACTCACTGCTATTTGTCACGGTCAGACGTACCAAAAACGGATGATCAGGGCATTTAACAAGAAGGTCAGACGACAAGAGTATCAAGTCAGAGACCTGGTAATCAAGCGCATTATTCTTCCTCAAAGTGATCCCAGGGGAAAATGGACCCCTACATACGAAGGGCCATTTGTGGTTAAACATATCTTCTCAGGAGGAGCTATGATTCTAACCACCATGGATGGTGACGACCTTCCTCACCCCGCTAATACAGACATAGTAAAAAGATACTACGCATGAATAAAAAGACCCGCTAGGTTGACACACCTAGGCAGAAATAAGGGTTTCCCGGCGAATCAAAAGGGTTCGGGCAAAAATAAGGGATGAAAATGAAAACATCTGTACACCCGGCAAGTCGAAAACCTGAAAAGGCGGCTTGGGCAAAAATGGGTATCCCGGTGGACTGAAAACCCGAAAGGGCGGTCCAGGCAAAAGTTAGGGATAAAGCGTAATACTATGTCTCATTGTATCACCTTGCATCCATAATTCGGCATCAACTATCGGGCTCAGACTTCGGCATCGATCAATCAGCTTCATCTTCAACTAAGCAGCAAAGCGATGAGACGCTTGAAGACATAAAGGAGATAGCAGAGTTGGAACCCAGTGGGATTATTTTTCACATGCTGTTTTGTTTCCTTGTCAATATTGTATAAACTCTATGTTGCTCGGCGGTGTTCTCTTACTGGGACGTCGGCCTCTTGTACAAAAACGCCTATGTACAGGCAAATTTCAAAATCAATACAAATTCAATTTTTCAGACAAATTATCCATTGTTTTTCCTTTTTTCTGTTTTGTTTTGCGAAGAACGTCCAATGTTCATTTTTGATATATGCATTTGCCATTAATTGCTAATCATAAATACTTGCATACGAAACCGAAGACTAATTACAGATGACATCAGAAACAGGGGCAGTTTAGAATTGTCCAAGCGGTCTAGTTGCTCTGTCCACCAAGGTACCAAGGTAGGTTCGGCTGAAGAACGTAACCAAGTCACTTCAACTCCCCGCAGAGTAAGATAAGATTCAGCAATACTCTCCCCAAGTAGAGTTGGTTTCCTATCAACCCTGGAAAGGCACAATATTCCCCTAGCGAGTCAGCAATACTCTCCAAGCAGGATCAGTCTACTGTCAGCCTTAAGGAAGTTGGGTATCCCTAGAAGATCTCAACAATCCCCAGCGGAGTATAGACATTCCTCAACAAGCGTCCCCGGCAGTCTTAATCTAAGATTGTTCCCCGGCGGAATACCAACACCCCGGTACAGTCTGAAAAGTTTCCCAGGAAAGTTGAATCATTATCCCCAGCAGGTCTTGGAGCTTATCCCCAGTAGATTCTGGAAGCTTATCCCCTGCAGAGTACGAATGTCTCTCCCAGACTTTATTCAAAGTTATTTCTCACAGGAGCTTATAACTGGGTTATCCTCAGCTAATAACCACGGAAAGATCGTCCTCAGCGAAGTTCTTCCTATCCTCAACGAAGTTCTTCCTATCCCCAGCGGAGTTCTCATCAGAACCTCGGCAAGGTATCTCTTCCCACAGAGTAACTCCCCTTAGAGTAATCTCTCCAACAAAGTTTATTCCCCAACGGAGTCATCTTCTCCTACCGGTTTATTCTTGCAACCATCATCCCCAGCGGAAGCGAAGAACTCTACTCTTCAACATCAGCCCAGGATTTGATTCCCCGGCCAGTCGTTAAGGATTTATTTTCCTAGACGAAAATACATTCATAGACATTTCACATTTCCTACATCCTGCTTACATACATGATAAAGTGCATACAACACTGTCTCATTTTGAGCATCATGACATCATGCATCCCATACATCATGACATTGCATACAACTGATGTTTTGCCTTTTCAGGAAAAAGATCAATCCAAAAGATGACTACTATCAACTGTCTCAATTCCAGATTCGATACCTATACCTAGCCAGGGCATGTCTGTGAGTGATGGATTGTAGATTCGATACCTGTATCTAGCCAGGGCATATCTACATGAAGAGTTTGAAGATCAACACCTGTAACAGGCCAGGAAATTATCTTTCATTCTCAGGTCAGAGGTCTACACCTGTATCCAGCCAGGAAAGCTATCTCTACCAACCTTTTGCAATTCCAGATTCGATTCTTGTATCCAGCCAGGGCACATCTGTGAGCAACTGATTCCAGATTCGATACCTGTATCCAGCCAGGGCATATCTGTAGACGACAATTCCAGATTCGATTCCTGTATCCAGCCAGGGCACATCTGTGAGCGACAATTCCAGATTCGATACCTGTATCTAGCCAGGGCACATCTGTGAGCAACCAATTGTAGATTCGATACCTGTATCTAGCCAGGGCATATCTTCATGAAGAGTTTGAAGATCAACACCTGTAACAAGCCAAGAAACATATTCCTTTCTCAAAGTACGCAAGTTCTCGCTAAGGAATCTCTTATGCGATCAACACTTCCAAATGGCATCTATAAGCCCATTCCCGATGAGGTTCTGTCACGCCTCCAGATGGCATCTATAATCCCATCCTCCTATCCATCTCTCCAAATGGCATCTATAAGCCCATTCCCTCCATCACATTGCTGATACTTCAGCATGCGAGTGCAAATTTCAGGGTACTCTAGTGTCCAATCTCCTTTTATCCTCGAGTCACGAAAGGCAAACTTGCCAATCTAACTCTTCAGGTTCAAGAAGATTGAACAGGGGCAACTGTTGTACCCCAAAATTTTCCCTCCCATTTCCTCAACATTTTCTCACCACAAGACCCTTAGAGCTCAAGATCCAGCTAGGGTTTCCTCTGCTCAAGACTTCTCCTTGCACTGTTGACCCAAATTAGGGTTTGTGTTTGCACAAAGATGTTTTGACCTAAAAGGCCCAAGATGACTTTCATGTTTCATATTGGACTCCCAAGTTTGTCCATACCAAGTTTCAAGCCTTGATTCCAATCTTTGCCCAGTCAATTGGACAGTTAACCTAGAAATCAGCTGTATTGGGGGAAAAGTCAACTGTGGCCAATTGACAGTCAAACCTCATGAAATTTGACCCACATCAACATATTGAACTCATATAAACCATTTGGTCAAGTTTGGATCATAATTCCACAAGAAATTTGATCAGATCACCAAAAGGGTAAAATGGTCATTTTTAGGGTTTTGACTGCACAAAGGCAATTTTTGACTGTTTGACCTAGCCAATGGCAAACCAAGCTCACATATGGACTCAAGGACCCAATGGAATTGTCTTGACATGTTCGACAAGTTCAAAAGATCCCAAAAACAGATGAATTTTCCAGTCAATTGATCAATTTTTGACTGTATACTGAAAAGTCAAACTTTGACTTTTTGGTCAAAATCAAATGTCAAGATTCATTTTTCATTAAAACATGTCAAAACATGAAACTTGTTCATCAAGAAATCAAAAATCACAAATTAGGGTTTGAAATGAAGAATTTTCATAACTTAGAATTTTTCTAAGTTATGAAAATCCCTAATTGTTTCCTAACTTTGTCCCATTTTTTCACTAAGATGCATTTGGATTCAAACAAAAGTCAAAACATGAAAGTTGTAGTCCATTACAAAATCTACAACTTTGATTCACAAAGTTTCTTCAAAAGAAGCTTGTAGCTCAAGTTATGATTTTTGGAACAAGGGTGCAAAACATTCTTAACTTAGAAAATTTTTGACCTATTCTAGGCAGGATTTTTTCCTAACTTCATGGCCACTTTTCACATGCTTCCACTTGGAATTTCAATTTGCTTTACAAAGATGGATTGTAGTACACATTCCAAGCTTTCCAAAATGTCCAAGAACTCATCAAACAACCTTGTGGTTAGGGAGAATCGAATTTGGCAATATGGGAAAAACTCACTTTGTTCATGACCAATTTACATGTCCATAACTTTGCATTTTTGAACTCAGCATGCTCTAAGCTAGATTACAGGTCTTTTATCCCATCCACACTCATAAATTTAATGTCAATCCTTCATGTTTAAGTCTTATCTTGTGTGTTTAAGCATTGCATACAAGATTAAGCCTTAATAAGAAAAAGCATATTATCAATTTTTGTAAAGTGTTACTTTATGTCAACTTTGCAATCTATGAGGTACAATGCAGATCTTTGAGGCACAAAGGCATAGACATATCCCACTAATCAAGACTAAAATGTGCAGCATAGATAGAGGCATTGTACTGGCCTAGAAACCAAGTTGACATTTCTTGCTTAAGTGTGAAGAAACTTGCATATCACACACCAACTCTCATTGCTGCAGACCTAAGCTTAGACAAACTTGTTAGACACATTCTAAACAACATAACTGAGCTGAAACACGAGCCTATCACCTTCAATACCTCCCCATTCACAGAAACACCATAAAACTGCAAAAACAGGGCATAAGCTGCAGTTTGAATCCCATAGCTCAATCCACTCGTGCATTTTCATCCAAACCAGTTGAAACACATTCCATACCATCCATACAAACTGTCCCAAGCCTTGGAAGCAGACTGTAACACCTCTAACCAACTTCACCATTTTCACATTTTCTGTTTTGCAGGTGGATTGCTATAGCTTGATTCACTTGGTTTCAAAGCAAACTAAAGGTTGGAGAAGCATCCCTGACCTTCAAGCAAGTTGTACCAATACTCACTTTGCCTTGAAAGTGCCTCCATTGTCAGACACGATCCAAGCTGAACAGGTAAGTTCATAGACTTCTATCTCTCAATATAGGAAGAGTTAGCTCTAAGTTTGTGAATGAAAAATGTTCTACTCATGTCCCTGAAGCTATACATGTCTTTACTTTCCATTTATATTGCATATGCTGAGAGTATTTTGAACCTGAACATTGACAAAAACTTAGGTTAAGAATTAGGGATGGAGAAATTCTCTCTCATTTCTGAGAGTTAGGTTGAGTTTTTTATATGTATGGAATCGTGGCTTGATGCTTAACATTTTTCATGTTGTGAGTTTGTGCTAAAAGTCCAAGAATCTTGAGATAACAGAAGCACGTGTTTTGTACAAAGATGCTGGAGGTTGAAGAAGACAGAGTCTTGGGATGGGCCTGAGATTTGTTTTTCCTTTTCACACCACTGCATTTCACATGCACCCCCCTGGCCCATTTTGAGTTTTACTTGTCATTTTCCATTTTTTTTCCTTTTGATTTTGTTTCCATATTTTTATTTAAGCATGAAAAAATATTAAATTTATTTTTCCCATATTTTTTGCATTTATTTTGATATTTATTTGGCTTTATTTAGTTTTGTAAATTAATAAATATAGATACTTTTATTTTAAAATACAAAAAAATAATACAAACATATTTTATATCTGATTTTTATTTTATGTTATCTCTTGAAAACATTTTATAATAAATATATTTTTTTAATAATATTAAATATTTTATTTTTGTACATAATATATATATTTAATAAATAATGTAAAATACTTATATATTCATTAGTATATTTAGGGAAAATACAAAGAATTAATACATTTTATTTTTATTAATATTTTGACCTCAAAAATACTTTTTTTACAAAATACCTTCTTTTATTTATTTTTTTGTACATAATTAATAAATATTGCATATATTATATAATAAATACCTTTTATTTATAAAATTAGGGTTTTGCCCTAAATACCAAAAATACCAAAATTAATTCATTTTTATTTTTGTTTATTTGACACATGATAAATACTTTTTTACATACATATGAAAACCATTTTTGCATTTTGCATATTTATTTTTATTTTATTTAATACTTGTGCAATTAAATCCCTTGTAGAATTTCAATTTGGATGTAATAGTTAGAATTTATTTTCTTGTCAAAACATCCCTATTTGAACATTTGTACCCCCCATCCCATATATTGTGTTGTAATAACTTAGGACCTTTTATTTTTCGCATTTAAAAGCTTTCTAATTATGCCATGCTAGAATTAGGGTTTGTGTGCAAATCAAAAACAACAAATAGTTTGACCTAAATTCAAGATAAACAAGCATGAAAATGGACAACACTCATCACACTTGCACCCCTAGGGTATTCCACTTGTTGCCTTCAAATAATGGGCCATATTGCATGTTAGGTATCTTTGGCAAAAACAAAACAATCAAATGATCATAGTCCCTCGATGACGCTTTCAAAGGTTGCCTAAAAATGATCAAGTCCCTTAAAAATAATTGCCCAAAGATACTTGACACTATTGCAATCATGGTCTAAACGATGACCCGCGCCCGTCCCGCTCACATCCTAACACAAGATTGTCCACCAAATACAATGGTGGAACAAAATTGTTAAAAGGGTTAAAACATAGAAAGAATCTTTGAGAAATTTAGGGGTAGAAAAAACTCTTAGTTACTTGAATCAAAACTTGCAAAAACACTTGCCTACTTTTCAAAATCACACATCACAACACACTTTCAAAACAAACTTCAAAAACATTGAAAACTTTTCAAAAGATAAGTACACCTTTGTATACATTCAAACATGGATCATTACAAAGGTTGCCACAACAAAATGGCCTCTTTTCAAAACATTTTCAAACCCACACACACAAAGCACCATTTCAAACAATTGAAAATCAAGGCAAGTTGATCTAAGCAAGTAACTAAGAGCCCATAGATAACCATGGATAGAAAGGGTGCTAATACCTTCCCTTTCTATAATCTACTCCCCGAACCCAAGAAAACATCTCAAAGGTTTTTGCTGTGCTTTTTAACCTTTCCTTAGGATAAAATAAAAAGTCGGTGGCGACTCTTGCTCAACCGAAACATTTGCGAAAACAAACGCAAAACCTCAAGTCAGTTCTCCCACCGTATCACAGAACTGGCGACTCTGCTGGGGATGACTTTAAAGTGGAGTAACCTTAGGGCTTAGATCACCCTCTTGCATGACTAATTGTTTGTTTTGATTGCTTTATATCTTGGCTCTCTTGTTTGGGTTTGCAATCCTATACCCGGATTTGGGGAAACATTCATAGATAGCAATACATTGTGGAAACTGTGCGGGGTATACCGACACGGTTGAAGCAATAGCTATATTAGTGCGACATATTTGTGAGTACCGGTAACCCTTGAGTTCAATCAAGGAGAGTATGGGGCCGCTGAGTGATGTCACTAAGCACTAATGACCTAGAACCTTACTTGACCATCTTGGCCTTTCATTAGGGATAGTGAGATGACCGACTTTGGTGCAGTCCGAAGTTGGTAGATACTCGATACTACACTCATTGAGGGTTGTTTTCTTGGAATATTTTGGTCGCTAGTTAAGTGGCTAAACCAAAACGATGAACGATGAAAACAATCCAGTGATATTGAGCTCCTTAGAACCCGGTTGCTATTTTTAGGACAGGTTTTTAAGGCAACTACACTCAAGAGGGTACTTACCTATGAAACCTCATGCAAGCCTGAAACTAGGGTTTTGTGTGAATTGCTTGTACATATGTCTGTGCATACATCATGAACATCATGAAGCATCATATGCATACACTAACCATTTCAAGGATTTAGATCTTCATCTTTGTTCTTGTTTTGTAGGTCATGGAAATTCTTCGAAGAAAAACCATCCAAGTCAACCTTGTGAGAATCCCTCCTCAACTCAAGGAGCTCACATCAAGAATTCCGGAAAGCTCTCCCTTCAGTGAAAGACATGGTAGACTGCTCAGCTTAGTCAGCACCAACATTGAAGAGGACATGATGAAGGTGCTATTCCAATTCTTTGACCCTCTTCACCACTGTTTCACTTTCCCTGACTACCAGTTGGTGCCCACTTTGGAGGAATTTTCTCAACTCCTGAGAATTCATATCCTTAATCAACTACCTTTCAACGGTACGGAAAAGGAACCAAAGCCTGAAGATGTTGCTCGAGCACTACATCTGCAGCCATCCGACATCAAGGGGCATTGGGAGACTAGAAGCGGTGTCAAAGGCTTCTTAGCAAAATTCTTGTTTGAGAAGGCACAAGAGTGTTGGAATTCATTGGACCTACAAGCCTTTGAAGAAATTGTGGCACTCCTTATCTATGGGTTGGTCTTGTTTCCAAATCCTGACCAGCTTGTAGATGTCAACGCCGTCAAGATCTTCTTATCCAGAAATCCAATACCAACATTGCTTGGGGACATTCTTCACTCATTTTACACTCGAACAATGAGAAAGAGGGGTGTTCTCATGTGTTGTACTCCTCTCCTTGCAAGGTGGTTTATTTCGCACCTTCCACAATCTGTCTTGAAGAATGACCAAGGCTTAAGGTGGTCACAACGGTTGATGACCCTCACTCACTCTGATGTACATTGGTGTTCTCGGTCCAGAGAAAATGTCATCATCGTCGATCGTTGTGGAGAGTTCCCTAATGTTCCATTACTTGGCATTAGGGGAGGCATTACCTACAACCCTTGTCTAGCCTTGAGACAATTTGGATATGCACGAAGAGATGGCCCTCACGACATGTTGATTCCTGACCTAGTTTTTGACTTCGACAACGATGCGCAAGGACTTCGCCAAAGATTCATCAGAGCTTGGAGGATGCCTAACAAAGTTGACAGCAAGACACTGGGGCACAAGAACTCCATCCCTCTTGAGCCTTACCTCAAGTGGGTACGAGCCCGAGCCCAGAGTCTAATGATGCCTTATCCTCATGTTCTCCTGTGATTAAAGAGCTCGTCAAGGAAGGAGAGGTTCCCTACACAATTCTATATCCTGACATGCCTACATCGTGGGAGGAGATGCAGAAGAGTTGGATCCAACTTAAGGAGGAACAGAACACTTTTGAAGCCAGCTTCTACGCCAGTGAGAAGAAGGTTCTAGAGCTTACCCGCCGACTCCATGAGGAAGAGACCCTCAACACCTACATCGCACCAAAGAGGATGCGCAATGTCTTTTTACCTTGAGAAGTTTTTTGTAATATTTGGCCCATGGGGCATTCATGTACTGACAAATCTCTTCTTATTAATATGACGTGCGTTCCTTTTTGTTTGAAACAATTTTGAATGTTCTAAATCCTTTAATGCATTGCATACATAAGCATACCATTCATCACATGCATAAGCAGGTCTCCACACCAGGTTTCCTTATCTTTCTGATGTTTATTTCAGTAGGATGGATCTCGAACAAACGGTCAAGGACTTGCAGTCTCAAAACGCACAGTTTCAACAACTCCTGATGACCTTGGCTAAGGGTCAGGATGATCTGAAAGCCCTGCTGGGGAACAAAGACCAAGTGAAAAAGAAGAAGAAGAGAATCGGGGTGGCTACCCTAGGGAGAAGGTTTGAGGGTGAAGCCAGAAGAGTGCTTGAATTCCCCCTACTTCTGAGGAGGGAACCAGTAAAGGGAATGCGGCTGCAGTACCTTCCGAATCCGAGGTTGAGGAAGAGGAGGCTGAAGAAGACGAAGACTACTCTGATCAACAATACCCGCCCGCCGACGATAAGTACAAGGGTTTGGAAGACAGGTTGGCAGCTATGGAGCTGTAGAGAGTTCCAGGCTTAGATTTCTAAGACTTGGGATTAGTTGTTGGAATTGTGATCCCCCCGAAGTTCAAAGTGCCAGTTTTTGTAAGGTATGACGGGCTGTCCTGCTCGAAAATGAATCTCAGATCATATGTAAGGAAAATCCAACCTTACACTGCAGACAAAAACCTTTGGATCCATTTCTTTCAGGATAGCCTTTTTGGGGCTCAACTCGAGTGGTTCTATCAGCTGGATGGAGCCAGTATCCGAAACTGGGAAGACTTGGCCACCGCATTTTATAAACAATATCAGTACAATTCTGACCTCGCTCCCACACGTACTCAACTTCAGGGTATGTCACTGGGAACAGGCGAAGGATTTAAAGAATATGCGTAAAAGTGGAGAGATCTGGCTGGCAGGGTGCAGCCACCTTTGACTGACCGTGAACTTGTTGACATGTTCTTAGGGACCTTGTCTGGTCCGTTCTTTAACCATCTGATTGGTAATTCTTCTGCTGGGTTTACAGATTTGATTTTGACGGGTGAGAGGATAGAAGCTGGTATCAAGTCAGGGAAGATACAAAAAGGTGCCGTTGCGAGTACTGAGACGAAGCCTTTCAAAAAGGAAGCTAGTGCTGTTTATGGTCCTAGGAGACAAGTTAGGCCGGAACTCCGCCAAACTATTAATGCATTGGTAATTTCAAAGCCTGTTGCTGCTCCTCAGCAATTCAACCAGCCAAGGGGTGAGAGGCCCAAAAGGTAGTACACTCGGCTTAGCATGACCCTGTCTCATATTTTGCTGCAACTACTATCAACCAATTTGGAAACTGTCAAAGAAGCTCCGAAGGTAGTGAACACAGCTTCTCCGAAGTACAACCCCAACGTCCGTTGCGCTTATCACTCTGATAGCCCCGGGCATACTACAGACGATTGCTGGGCTCTGAGGAATAAGGTTCAAGACCTTATTGATGCTAAGGAAATACAGTTTGAGGCGCCTGAAAGGCCCAATGTTGTGACTGCTCCCATGCCCCAGCATGGAGTGAACGCTGTGGAAGAAGACCGATATGTGGCCTCCGTGGAAGAGATTGTTACTCCGTTATCGACTGTTAAAAGGAATCTGTTGCTAGCCCGTTTATTTCCGGGATGTGATGAAGATTGCCTTCTATGTGTTGTTTCCCCTTTTGGTTGCCCTTTGCTAAAATCAGGTATCTAAAGCCTGATGGATAGCAAAGAGATCTTATTCGAGAAAATCGCCGTTCCTCCTGTCCTTGCCGAAGAAGTTTCTATCATCACTATTTTCAACAAACCTCCCAAGGCTCCTTCAAAGAAGCCTGTCAAAATTATGTCCACTCAGAAGTTGGCTCCCATTATCATTACAGTTCCGGGGCCCCTCCCCTATACATCCGACAAAGCTGTCCCATGGCACTATGGGGCAGATGTTTATGTGCTTGGGGTGAAGCAAAAGTTTGACACAAGTACCGGTGTTATCATCATCACCGGGCCTGCCAAGATTACTCGCAGTGGTAGGCTGTTTTCACCAGATATTTTGCCACCAGTTATTCATAAACCTCTTATCATCACACCCGCAAGTGTGCATGTTTCCCTTCCAAATCAAGTTCCGGTTTCTACCCCTGCCGCCGATTCCTCTAATGCTCGGGGCAAAGGGGTTGCTGCTGATTTGCCTGCCTTGACGGAGGCGCCGAAGACAACCGCTGTTGAAGCCTCCCAGCAAGAGATGGAGGAGATTCTCAAGATTATCAAGAAAAGTGATTTCAATGTTGTTGAGCAGTTGGGGAACACCCCATCAAAAATTTCTATGCTATCACTGCTGTTATGTTCGGAGGCCCATGCAAAGGCCCTGATCTCCTTCCTGAAGACGGCTCATGTGCCGCAAGAAACATCTGCTGATCAATTTACTAATTATATGGCCAACTTGACTGCTGATAACGGGATGGGCTTTTCTGACGCCGATCTAACTGTAAAAGGAAAGAACCATAATGACGCCCTGCATGTCTCTATTGAATGCAGGGGCACTACTCTTGCCCATGTGTTGGTAGACACCGGTTCTTCATTGAATGTATTACCCAAGAAGGCCTTAGACAGGTTAGATTGTGAGGGTTTGGAGCTCAAGCCTAGTAACATTGTTGTCCGAGCCTTTGACGGTTCGAAAAGGATGGTACATGGCGAGGTTGACTTCCCAATCAGGGTTGGTTCTCAGGTGTTTGATTCTACTTTCTATGTGATGGATATCCTTCCATCCTACTCTTGTTTGCTGGGTCGCCCATGGATTCACAAGGCCGGAGCTGTGACCTCCACACTACATCAAAAGCTTAAGTACCCGGTCAGAGGAAAGATTGTCACAGTGCAGGGGGAAGAAGAGTATATGGTCAGCCACCTAAACTCGTTCCGGTACATAGAAATGGATGGGGAATTCATTGAAACCCCATTTCAACACTTTGAAGAGGTGCCTCAGACGCTGGCGTCAGCTGAAACTGTAATTGAAAACCCTCCTTTGAAGATGGCTTCCTTAAAGGATGCCCGAGCTGTGATTGAGAAGGGTAAATGTGCAAATTGGGGCCGACTTCCTGACTTTACTCCGAAGACCGACAAGTTTGGTTTGGGCTTCACTGCAGAGGCTCAGAGGGCTGTTCGCAAAGCAAGGATTGGAAGACCTCCTGTGTTCATCACCAACCCGAGAGTGAATGCTATTGAAGACGGCATGGAAGAATCAGAATTTGACAGCTGGATCTACCCAACAACCGACAATGGACCAAGCAACTGGACTGCCAAAGACTTCACCCCTATTACTTTTGTCACTCAGTAATAAACGCTTTTGTTTTCAATTTGTAACAAACAATGTGTTGACACTTTTATGGCTCGGTGTCCTACCCGGGGCACCGCGGCTCCATTTGTGAGGGCTTTTGTATGACATTTTCATATATCATTAATCAAAACATTGGACGTTTGTTGCATTTCAAATCTTGTGCTCCTTTTCTTTCTTTATCATATATTGCAAAACAACTATATTTACACACACTCACTTATATAGGTTACAATCCACTCTGGATCTCACTGGTAACGACTCTGCTACCGCCAGTTATGACTTCGAAAATCCAATCAATTTGGCCGAAGACGAAGGTGAAGATGACTGCGAAGTGCCTGGTGAACTTGCAAGACTACTACTCCAGGAAGAGAGGACCATTCAGCCACATGAAGAGCCAGTGGAAACGGTAAATCTAGGTACGGAGACAGATAGAAAGGAAGTCAAGATCGGCACCAATCTAAAGCTCAGTGTGAAGCAACGGTTGATTCAGATGCTGCGTGACTACATGGAAATCTTTGCTTGGTGTTACGAAGACATGCCTGGTTTGGATGCCGACATTGTGGTTCATCACCTGCCTACCAAGGAAGACTGCCCTCCGGTAAAACAAAAGGTCCGCCGTATGCATCCAGAGATATCCGAGAAAATCAAAGCTAAGGTTATGAAACAATTTGATGCCGGATTTCTAGCAGTGACTTCTTACCCTCAGTGGGTTGCCAACGTGGTTCCAGTACCGAAGAAAGATGGCAAGGTCCGAATGTGTGTTGATTACAGGTGTTGTACCCCAAAATTTGCCCTCCCATATTCTTCAAGGAATTGCCAAGTCAAGCTTCAAAATTCCCCAAGGGTTGCACAGTGCAAAGGTCTCATATACAGTCAAAATTAGGGTGTTGATTCTGATCAAGAAGTTGAAGCTTCCAAAGGTCCAATCAAGTCTCACATGCCTACAAATATGGTCAAGCATCCTCACATCAAGTTTCAAGACATTCAGCACAAAATTGCACAGTCAAAACCCTAAATTGCACTACAGGCAACTGTAGGGGCAAAATGGTCATTTGACAGTCAAAAGTTCAAATTTTTGGTCAACATATCATTTTGAAGCCACAAACATCATTTGATCAATGCTTGATCATGATTCTCAAAATTTGGTTCAGAAATCATCAAGATGCAAAAGTTTCCTTATTTGGACAGCTGAAAAAGTCAACTGAAATTGACCTGGGCATAACTTGCACATGGATTATCAGAAAAATTCCATCCAAAGCTCATTTTGAAGAGAAAGACATTTCCTACAACTCATCTTCATACTTCAAGTCCAAGAAATGCTCCCACAAAAAGTTATCAATTTCAACATTATAGGTCATTTTCAAAAGTCAACAAAAAGGGACTTTAAGTCAAAGGCCATAACTTGAGATTGGTAAATCAAAGTGACATGGGACCAAAGGAATTGGTTAGAGGACTCAAAGACCTTTCCAAAATGTCCAAGAACATGAGAAAAGCTTAAAAATTGAGCAAGTTATGCCTTGTAGAAGTTGGGAAATTTTTGGATATTTTGAAAAGTCAACATTGATTCAAATGACCAAAAATTGCTAATGGGCCCATTTTTCTTCCACAATTCATCATTCCAAGCATGTTCACGACCACTTGGCCCAAAGGGAAGTATTTTCTCATTTTTTATTTATTTATTTGAATTTTTATTTATATTAATTCATTTAAATCATTTAAATATGTGGAAAATATTTAAATTAACCTAACAAATCTTTTTGTACATGTTTTAGCCTCAATAATTCGTGCTTGTACCAATATGGAAAGAATTGGACTGATTAGATCATGATTTGCACAAAAGCACATGGAAAAATATTTGAAAATCAAGCTTGGAAATCAAATCTTCAAAACTATGAATGCAATGGATTTGATTGATTCTTTTTGACCTAATGCACTCAGTACAAAAGCCTAAACATAACCCTAATGTTCATACACACTGAGCTGCGCCCAAGAGCCATTGTAGAACTTGAAATTTCTCTCTAAAAAGTCAAAACTGAAAGTACACTTCCAGGGCGATTCAAGGCAGAATTTGTGTTTCAATAGCTTGCTCAAAGGTCATTGGACATATTCCAATCAAAAACAACAAATCAAAACGCAAGGAATTGGTATACAGCATTCCAAATATGTCATGAAAAACTCATAATCGTGTTCTCAAATTTAGGCATTTTCATAACATTTTATTCATGGATTCTTATTCCTCATTTGATTCTGAAGCTAACCAATGCATTTAATTGTCTTTTTATTTGCTATACGCGATTATGCCATGTTTGAGTTTTAGGGTTTGCAGAGTTTGAAATTGGGGATTTTGAAACGAGGAAAAATTGGAACCTTTGGCCACTACCATTAGAATAATCATGACTGGACGAAGAAGATGCAGCACTCGCGATCAATTTATGAACACTATAGGCCTAATCGCTATTTTCTAATAGCAGGCCTAAGAGAGCATTTGCAAAACCGTGGCCAAAGTGTTCTTGTCTCAGAAAAAAAATAAAACACGCAAGGAAGATGATGTGTTGGCAAACGTTGGTTGGTTCTTTTAAATTTCGCGCGTTTTTGAACCACTAACTATTGCTTCTTATTATATTATTCTTCATCTATGTTATACACAAAGCGCAACAAGTGGTTCAGTGGCAAGGCAGACGCTGGCAACATCCATGACCTGGGTTCGAGCCCCAGGTCTTCAATAATTTCCATGTTATTTTTCCTTTAACGTTCACGTGCAGCGCTTATGTTGAGGATCATGATACACCTCTTAATCCAGCCACCCACGTGCTCCTGGAGATCAGATCAAAGGCTGAAAATTGATGAGCACCATAGGCTTGAGTCAACGCCTCTGCACGTGCCTAGTAAAAGTCCACCAGGCCTTGCTAAATGGGCCAGATTACTAAGGCCAAACCTCCATATTGGGGTCTGAACCCTCAGGTTTGCACATTCTTTTTATTTTCTTTACTTTTTTGTATTATTATTTTTTATTCCTTTTAATTATTATTTATTCAGTTAATTAATTATATTTTCATAAAATCATAAAACACATAAAAAAATCAGAAAAGAGTTAAAACAATAAATAAATTTTTATTTTAGTATTTTCATAATTAAACTTGTATATAATCATTTAGTTTTAATTTAAGTTTTAATTTTAATTCTTTTCATAATAAAATCATAAAAAATGTAGAAATAGGTTTTAATTAATAATTTTTCACCCTTTTTATTTTTCTTTCCTAAATATATCAAATAATTAAATATTTTATTTTCATAATTAAAATTGTAAATTAATTAGGGTTTCATTTAGGTTAAAAACTTCAATATTTTTCTTAATAACTTAAAAGTCATTAGAATTAGGGTTTACATTTTATCTTGATTTTAATTAATTCTCCCTTTTTATATTAAATCTAAAAAACATAAAATACCAAAAACAAGTTCTTGCTTTCTTTTAATTTTAATTCCTCATTAATTTTAATTTTGCAAAAGGGTCCAACGCCCTCGTTTCGATAAATTTCCAATTCGCGCACTTATTTTATTTCTTGTAAATATTAATGTATCTCTCCCGAAGCCATGTAAATTACTTCTCGCATTTTTAATTCTTTTAATTTCTTTATTTTTCCGTCAAATCGGGTCCTGGTTAATTTTGGCGATGTGGACCCGCGCCATTTGTAATAGCTTTAGATTTATTTTTCCTCGCAACTTTTAACTATTAAACAAAGCATGCAAGAATGAATGGCCTTAAATAAAAAACAAGCGTAGAACACCAATAACATGACAAGATAAATACAAATGAAAACGACACACGAATCGCACACACCACCCCTAGGGTACGCCTCACTGTTGCCTTGCCTCGAAAGGTGATCGTCGAGTAGAGGATGTCTTAGTAAGTCCTCATGATCCGGGAACCTGGCATGAGGGTAGCTTCTAAGGTGTCTTCCTATTGCTCTGGTGATCACCATGTCCCGAACCTTCGAATTGACCCGAACACCTCCAACGGTGGTGCTACCTACCTCTCAATGGTGGGATGGCACTACTTTAAAGGACACTTACATAGACGAATTCCTTAGGGTAGGTAGGTTCTCATGGATACTTTCTCAAATCTAAAAACAAATCAAAATTACTTTTCACACCGACACATTTTCAAAAAGCTTTCAAAAGGCAATTTTTCAAACACTCTGATACAAGAGTCGAACTGGAATTTTCAAAGAAACTTTTTAAAACCCACAGTTGAAAAGCAAACAAACCAATTTTGAAAACACAATGAGCAAGTATCTAAGAGCCCATGGATAACCATGGATAGAAAGGGTGCTAACACCTTCCCTTTCTATAACCTACCTCCCGAACCGAGAGCAATCTCTTTAAGGAATTTTTCTGTGCTTTTGTCCTTTCCATTTGGAGAAAATAAAAGACGGTGGCGACTCTTGCTTCCGCGACATTTCGCGAACCAGCGTTAAACAGTCAGTTCCAGATCCACCGATCACAGAACTGGCGACTCTGCTGGGGACTATCTTATAAAGTGAGGTGTACCTTAGGGTTAGTTCATAATTGTGTTTTCAATTGTCTTCTTTGCTTGCTTTACTATTGTGGATTGTATCGGAGTTACATAGATCCTAACCCGGATCTGGGGATACCCTGTTTAGGTAGCATAAGCTGTGAGGGACCTGTCCGGCGTATACCGGCATGGGTGAAGCAGTGGCTACGTTGGTGTGGCGCCTTGGTCTGTACTGATATCCCTCGTGTTGAAACGGGGAGAATATGGGTCTTCCAAGGAGTCATTAAGCACCAACAACCTTAGAACCCTAAATGACACAACTTGGCCATTAGAACAGTAGCAGTATGCTACGCCCATTGAGGCTAAACTCTCGTGATGGTTCTGGCCGCAAGAAAAGATTGCGATGCTGGAGTTGTGACCGATTGAGGATAGTCAATGATATTGGGATCCTCTAAGAACCCGGTTACTTTGATAGGACAGATTTTGAGCCCACCAACTTCAAGAGGGCAATACCTAGACCTCATGCTGGCCTAAACTCTAAGGGCTTCTCTTGTGTGACTTGTGTGCCTTCGTACTTGACCATTTGCATGCTTGTTGTCTGACATTCGAGTTTCTTGCAGGTCTTGTTTATAGTCCTTAATGGGGACTCATAACAGGGTTACTAAGTTCTTGCAGGTTGTTTATAGTCCTTGATGGGGACTCATAACAGGGTTACTAAGCTCTTGCAGGTTTTGTTTGTAGTCCTTAATTAGGGACTCATAACAGGATACTGAGTTTCTTGCAGGTTTTGTCTATAGTCCTTAATGGGGACTCATGACAGGGTTACCTACATTACCCCATGAATAGCATGACATCATACCATTGCATACATCCTAACCCATTTCAAGGATCTCAAGGGTTTGTGATGCAGGTCATGATAAATCAAACATCTAGCAAGGGGCAAAGAGGATTTATTTTCCTCTAGCTAAGGTTGTCAGGGGCTATGACCCACTTGATATGGTGAGCTCTGACTCCTGAAGAAGGTTCCCCTAACCAAGGTTGTTTGGAAATCAAAACCAACATGATGACTAAAGTCAGAGGCTATGACCCACTTGATATGGTGAGCCTTTGACCCTTGAAGAAGGACTCTCCACAACATGAAGTTCCTTCAGTCAAGCTACCAATTCAAATGCTAACGATTTTCTTGTTTACCCCGCGAGGTCCTTGAAAACATTGCATGCATGTCATACATATCATTACATAACAGGTATCTTTGCTGCAGGTCACTTACCTTTCTCGCTGTTTATTTCAGCAATGGCCTTCCAACCAGATAACCAGGACCTTCTCGCTCAAGAGACTCGGTTTGGGGAAATTCTCCTGAATCTATCCAAGGGGCAGGAAGAGCTAAGGACACTTCTCATGGGGACCTTTGTCAGGAACAATGCTGAGGATGAAAGGCTGAAACACCTACAAGCTGAGATGGATGCAATGAAAGCCCAAATGCTGGGGCAGAGGAATGCCATTCAAGGGTTAGCTCAAAGACAAGATGAGCTCCGGTTTCTCGTCAACCAACTGCTTCAGGGTAACCAACTGGGGCAAGCATCTAAGGGTAAAAAGCCAGTCACCGTTCGACCATCTTTGAGACAAAGAGGCAAGGAGAAAGCTCCTCATATGGCTTCAGTATCACCAATTCAGTATCGACCTCACCAGCTTCAGCCAGACAAGCCCAAAAGGCAATTCACCAAGCTCAACGTGTCGCTACCTCAAGCCTTACAACAACTGCTGAGGTTGAACTTGGTCACTCTAAAGGATCCTCCTAAGAATCCCAACAGGACACCTTCAAGGTATAACCCCAATGCTCATTGCGCTTATCATTCTGACAGCCCGGGGCATGCTACAGAGGATTGTTGGACTTTGAAGAATGAAATCCAGGATCTGATTGAGGAAGGAGCTGTGGAATTCACCCAAGATGGCCAGGCTGAGTGCTTCTACCATCCCTACAGGAGGCACCACTTGAAGTGACAAGCCCCGAGATTAGAAAATTTTTGTTCATTCGAATGTTCAAGATTGCAATTTTCTTTTGTTCAAACATTTATTCATGTTAAACATTGTTATCACATTAATGCATCGCTTATGTCTATTTTGAATCAATATATTCGTATTCACTAAACGCAAATTATTTTCATATTTTTTATGATGTCAACTCTCGATTAATAATTCTAAGCCTCTTGAGGGAGGATGACGAAAATGATACGGCTATCTTTATAGTATGCTTTTGAACAGACCCCGCTGATGAGGTACAGGCATTGTTTCAATTCCTAAACACTGGAGTTATAAGGAAGATAATCCCTCGTCAACCCCTCTGAGCCAAAGAAGTAGGAGTTTTTCTTTTCGAAATTTAAAACCCTTAATCATAATCTGGGGCAGGGTAGTTCTCTCAGTTGATCCGAGTGCATAACAAATGGCACCAAAGAAGTCCTTACAAAACAAAGAAAGACAGTGATGGTTCCAAACAATCATACAGACAGGCAGTCATTACCAAAATCAAAAAGCCCAATAAGTCAAAATACCCATGAAGGAGACTTACAAAACTGGGGCATCCCGCTGACTGTAATTCCGAAAAAGGAAACAGTTCAGGCAAAAAAAGAAAGAAAGGGATAACAAAAAAATCAAAAAGAAAGAGGTCTTACAAACCCTCAACAAAATCAAAAATGACTGCCTATTCAAAGTAAATTGTCAATATCCGAACCATCACTGGTATATCAAAGCAAAGACTCAAACAAGATCTAACGCACGATCAGCTGAGTTTAGGTTTGAAGAACATCACGAAGAGCGTGTGGGTACAAATAATTTGAGCCTCTATCCTTTGTTTCTTAAACCGTGAACCAGGCCACGTTATAACCCTTAAAAGTCCTAGCTGAAGCATGGGTTAGTTCGAAAGCATACTGTTACGAAAGGTATCCTGACTCCTTAAGGCTCACGGTAAAATACGGAGTTGACATCACGTTTTACAAACATCCACTTGTTTTATGAAAAAGAATGCATTTTCGAAATCTTCAAGACAGACATAAGCTTTGCATTTTTGACATAACTTTGTTTGCATATGACTTTTTGTTTGAACATCATAGAA
The DNA here is from genome assembly GCA_948472305.1 of Vicia faba. NCBI lineage: Eukaryota > Viridiplantae > Streptophyta > Magnoliopsida > Fabales > Fabaceae > Vicia > Vicia faba. The sequence goes on along the minus strand of OX451737.1, from coordinate 325,105,620 downwards.
ATTCGCACGACGAATGCCTAATAAACAGAAGTACTTCCAATCAAGGGGGCATGGCATGATTATTGTCCATCATCTGGGGCAATCAAGTCAATATTCGGAGAATCTCTCAAAGGCCAAATAGCCTGGGGCAAATCTCCGCATGAGTCACTTGGGGCATTTCAACAACGAATCTGGCCTGATCAAATACCTTCTGGTGGCATGACAAAACACTTCTAACAGGGGCAACTCCCCACACTTTCTGAGAACGGACATAGTCGAAAAATACTATGCATAATCAAAGACCCGCTAGGTTGACACACCTAGGCAAAAATAAGGGCTTCCCGGCGAACCAAAAGGGTTCGGGCAAAATGAAGGGATGAAATGAAAAAATCTGTACACCCGGCAAGTCGAAAACCTGAAAAGGCGGCTTGAGCAAAAATGGGTATCCCGATGGACTGAAAACCCGAAAGGGCGGTCCAGGCAAAAGTTAGGGATCAAAAGCGTACGACTATGTCCTGTCATCTTGTCACCTGCCTACCAGAAGAAAGCTTACCCATCAACCACTATCAGTGCCTCACAGGTCTTCCTCTCCCACCTCAGAAACAGGGGCAATAGAGAGTTGTCTAAAAGCAATCTGATTGTTCTGTCCTCCAGGGTACCAAGATGGGTTCGGCGGAAGAACGTAACCAGATATCTTAATTCCCTAGAGAGTAAGCCAGCAGCAAGTACACTCTTCTCCAAGCAAAATTATCAGGCATTAAGGAAGTTGGGTATCCTCCCGCAAATCTCAATATTCCCAGCAGCATATATATTCTTAACAAGCATCCCCGGCAGTCTTGGTCAAGATTGTTCCCCGGCGGCAGACCAACATTCAAAGGAATCGCTTCCCCAGCATATTAAAACTTCCCCAAGAGAGTCCAGTCTAGCTCCCCTGGAAGGTTGGAATCCATCTCTCCAAGCAGTAAGCTTATCCCCAGTAGATTCTGGAAGCTTATCCCCCTCAGAGCACGAACGCGTCTCCCGGTTTTATTCAAAGAGTTATTCCCCTACCAGGATATAACTGGGTTATCCTCAGCCAAAAGCCACGGAAAGAGCGTCCTCGACGAAGTTCCCTTATCCCCAGCGAAGTCTATCAACACTTCCAATACAACAATGGTATCCCCAGCGAATTTATTATCAACAACTCAACAGAGTATCTCTCTCCCCACAGAGTATCGCTCCCCAGCATGGTCGTTAGAGTACTTTTCTCCCCGCAGAATATTCCATTTGCCAAGTCTATTCCTCAACGGAGTCATCTTCTCCTACCGGTATTCTTGCAACTATCATCCCCAGCGGAAGCAAAGATCTAATTTTCCAACAGCAGCCCAGGAGTAACTTCCCGGCACCCGTCAAGGATTTATTTTCCTAAGACGAAAACATATGTTCATAAACATCACATCTTCATACGTTGTAGCATGCATATGCATCATACTACACGTATCTCATTAATTTTGAGGACATACAGTTCATGCATCATGATCTTGCATACAATTGATGTTTTGCCCTTTTCAGGAAAAAGGTCAATACAAAGATGATCACTATCAACTATCGCAATTCCTTCTAGATATAGTTTCAGATGTAAACCAGATATGGTGACGTTCTGATACTGCTTCCAGAATTCCTTCTAGATATAGTTCAGATATGACCCAGATATGGCGACGTTCTGATACTGCTTCCAGAATTCCTTCTAGATATAGTTCAGATATGACCCAGATATGGCGACGTTCTGATACTGCTTCCAGAATTCCTTCTAGATATAGTTCAGATATGACCCAGATATGGCGACGTTCTGATACTGCTTCCAGAATCCCTTCTAGATATAGTTCAGATATGACCCAGATATGGTGACGTTCTGATACTGCTTCCAGATTTCCTTCTAGATATAGTTCAGATATGACCCAGATATGGTGACGTTCTGATACTGCTTCCAGATTTCCTTCTAGATATAGTTTCAGATGTAAACCAGATATGGCGACGTTCTGATACTGCTTCCAGATTTCCTTCTAGATATAGTTCAGATATGACCCAGATATGGCGACGTTCTGATACTGCTTCCAGAATTCCTTCTAGATATAGTTCAGATATGACCCAGATATGGTGACGTTCTGATACTGCTTCCAGATTTCCTTCTAGATATAGTTTCAGATGTAAACCAGATATGGTGACGTTCTGATACTGCTTCCAGATTTCCTTCTAGATATAGTTCAGATATGACCCAGATATGGTGACGTTCTGATACTTCTTCCAGATTTCCTTCTAGATATAGTTTCAGATATAAACCAGATATGGTGACGTTCTGATACTGCTTCCAGAATTCCTTCTAGATATAGTTCAGATATGACCCAGATATGGCGACGTTCTGATACTGCTTCCAGAATTCCTTCTAGATATAGTTCAGATATGACCCAAATATGGCGACGTTCTGATACTGCTTCCAGATTTCCTTCCAGATATGGTTCGGATGTGACCCAGGCATGGCGACGTTCTGACACTATTCCAGTTGAAGATTTCAAGACCTAGACCGGTTCAGTTAATCGACCCTAAGATTTTCTGTTTCTTATCCAGTCCAAGGCCTTCTCTAGTCCAGCTAAATCGACTCCCAACAGATTTTTTTGATAAAGACTCAGTAGAAGTTATCCAGGTTATATTTTCCTATTGGTTCTCTCTCCGACGGTGCATGAGATTTCCATTTTAGGTTTTTCTTTAAGATTATATTTTCCTATGGTTCCCTCTCCGACGGTGAGTGAGGTGATAATTCCTTTTCAGATGGTTCCCTCTTCGACGGTGAGTGAGGTGATAATCTTCTATGGTTCCCTCTCCGACGGTGAGTGAGGCGATAATTCCTTTTCAGATGGTTCCCTCTCCGACAGTGAGTGAGGTGATAATCTCTTATGGTTCCCTCTCCGACGGTGAGTGAGGTGATAATTCCTTTTCAGATGGTTCCCTCTCCGACGGTGAGTGAGGTGATAATCTCCTATGGTTCCCTCTCCGACGGTGAGTGAGGTGATAATTCCTTTTCTTATAGGTCCCTCTTCGACGGTGAGTGAGGTGACAATCCCCTTTCAGATTATAATTGCCTATGGTTCTCTTCCCGATACTGCAAAGATGGTAATTCCCGCTGAGATTTTTCTCAACGAGCGTTGTTGAAGTTAAAGTCGCCCAAGGTTCTCTTACCATTCATACTAAGGTAGTAACCATCCCTGGTTCATTCATCACCGTTTGAAGCTCCAGACTCAGCTCCTGTAACCAGTCAGGACACATCTGTACCAAGCATCTGAAAATCAGCTCCTGCAACGTGCCAGGTACTCATTTTTCTTTTGCAGGTATGCAGGTTCTCGCTAAGGAATCTCTTACGCGATCAACATCCAGATGGCATCTATAAGCCCATCATCCTATCCATCAACCTCTAAATGGCATCTATAAGCCCATTCCCATCACCACACGGCTACTATGTGAGCGCAAATTTCTGGGCACTCTAGTGTTCAATCATCTTCCACCTTCGGATTACGAAAGGCACGCCAGCCAATCTGCATCCTCAGGTCTAAGAAGATTGAACAGGGGCAACTGTTGTACCCCAAAATTTGCCCTCCCATATTCTTCAAGGAATTGCCAAGTCAAGCTTCAAAATTCCCCAAGGGTTGCACAGTGCAAAGGTCTCATATACAGTCAAAATTAGGGTGTTGATTCTGATCAAGAAGTTGAAGCTTCCAAAGGTCCAATCAAGTCTCACATGCCTACAAATATGGTCAAGCATCCTCACATAAAGTTTCAAGACATTCAGCACAAAATTGCACAGTCAAAACCCTAAATTGCACTACAGGCAACTGTAGGGGCAAAATGGTCATTTGACAGTCAAAAGTTCAAATTTTTGGTCAACATATCATTTTGAAGCCACAAACATCATTTGATCAATGCTTGATCATGATTCTCAAAATTTGGTTCAGAAATCATCAAGATGCAAAAGTTTCCTTATTTGGACAGTTGAAAAAGTCAACTGAAATTGACCAGGGCATAACTTGCACATGGATTATCAGAAAAATTCCATCCAAAGCTCATTTTGAAGAGAAAGACATTTCCTACAACTCATCTTCATACTTCAAGTCCAAGAAATGCTCTCACAAAAAGTTATCAATTTCAACATTATAGGTCATTTTCAAAAGTCAACAAAAAGGGACTTTAAGTCAAAGGCCATAACTTGATATTGGTACATCAAAATGACATGGGACCAAAGGCATTGGTTATAGGACTCAAAGACCTTTCCAAAATGTCCAAGAACATGAGAAAAGCTTAAAAATTGAGCAAGTTATGCCTTGTAGAAGTTGGGAAATTTTTGGATATTTTGAAAAGTCAACATTGATTCAAATGACCAAAAATTGCTAATGGGCCCATTTTTCTTCCACAATTCATCATTCCAAGCATGTGCACGACCACTTGGCCCAAAGGGAAGTATTTTCTCATTTTTTATTTATTTATTAGAATTTTTATTTATATTAATTCATTTAAATCATTTAAATATGTGGAAAATATTTAAATTAACCTAACAAATCTTTTTGTACATGTTTTAGCCTCAATAATTCGTGCTTGTACCAATATGGAAAGAATTGGACTGATTAGATCATGATTTGCACAAAAGCACATGGAAAAATATTTGAAAATCAAGCTTGGAAATCAAATCTTCAAAACTATGAATGCAATGGATTTGATTGATTCTTTTTGACCTAATGCACTCAGTACAAAAGCCTAAACATAACCCTAATGTTCATACACACTGAGCTGCGCCCAAGAGCCATTGTAGAACTTGAAATTTCTCTCTAAAAAGTCAAAACTGAAAGTACACTTCCAGGGCGATTCAAGGCAGAATTTGTGTTTCAATAGCTTGCTCAAAGGTCATTGGACATATTCCAATCAAAAACAACAAATCAAAACGCAAGGAATTGGTATACAGCATTCCAAATATGTCATGAAAAACTCATAATCGTGTTCTCAAATTTAGGCATTTTCATAACATTTTATTCATGGATTCTTATTCCTCATTTGATTCTGAAGCTAACCAATGCATTTAATTGTCTTTTTATTTGCTATACGCGATTATGCCATGTTTGAGTTTTAGGGTTTGCAGAGTTTGAAATTGGGGATTTTGAAACGAGGAAAAATTGGAACCTTTGGCCACTACCATTAGAATCATCATGACTGGACGAAGAAGATGCAGCACTCGCGATCAATTTATGAACACTATAGGCCTAATCGCTATTTTCTAATAGCAGGCCTAAGAGAGCATTTGCAAAACCGTGGCCAAAGTGTTCTTGTCTCAGAAAAAAAAATAAAACACGCGAGGAAGATGATGTGTTGGCAAACGTTGGTTGGTTCTTTTAAATTTCGCGCGTTTTTGAACCACTAACTATTGCTTCTTATTATATTATTCTTCATCTATGTTATACACAAAGCGCAACAAGTGGTTCAGTGGCAAGGCAGACGCTGGCAACATCCATGACCTGGGTTCGAGCCCCAGGTCTTCAATAATTTCCATGTTATTTTTCCTTTAACGTTCACGTGCAGCGCTTATGTTGAGGATCATGATACACCTCTTAATCCAGCCACCCACGTGCTCCTGGAGATCAGATCAAAGGCTGAAAATTGATGAGCACCATAGGCTTGAGTCAACGCCTCTGCACGTGCCCAGTAAAAGTCCACCAGGCCTTGCTAAATGGGCCAGATTACTAAGGCCAAACCTCCATATTGGGGTCTGAACCCCCAGGTTTGCACATTCTTTTTATTTTCTTTACTTTTTTGTATTATTATTTTTTATTCCTTTTAATTATTATTTATTCAGTTAATTAATTATATTTTCATAAAATCATAAAACACATAAAAAAATCAGAAAAGAGTTAAAACAATAAATAAATTTTTATTTTAGTATTTTCATAATTAAACTTGTATATAATCATTTAGTTTTAATTTAAGTTTTAATTTTAATTCTTTTCATAATAAAATCATAAAAAATGTAGAAATAGGTTTTAATTAATAATTTTTCACCCTTTTTATTTTTCTTTCCTAAATATATCAAATAATTAAATATTTTATTTTCATAATTAAAATTGTAAATTAATTAGGGTTTCATTTAGGTTAAAAACTTCAATATTTTTCTTAATAACTTAAAAGTCATTAGAATTAGGGTTTACATTTTATCTTGATTTTAATTAATTCTCCCTTTTTATATTAAATCTAAAAAACATAAAATACCAAAAACAAGTTCTTGCTTTCTTTTAATTTTAATTCCTCATTAATTTTAATTTTGCAAAAGGGTCCAACGCCCTCGTTTCGATAAATTTCCAATTCGCGCACTTATTTTATTTCTTGTAAATATTAATGTATCTCTCCCGAAGCCATGTAAATTACTTCTCGCATTTTTAATTCTTTTAATTTCTTTATTTTTCCGTCAAATCGGGTCCTGGTTAATTTTGGCGATGTGGACCCGCGCCATTTGTAATAGCTTTAGATTTATTTTTCCTCGCAACTTTTAACTATTAAACAAAGCATGCAAGAATGAATGGCCTTAAATAAAAAACAAGCGTAGAACACCAATAACATGACAAGATAAATACAAATGAAAACGACACACGAATCGCACACACCACCCCTAGGGTACGCCTCACTGTTGCCTTGCCTCGAAAGGTGATCGTCGAGTAGAGGATGTCTTAGTAAGTCCTCATGATCCGGGAACCTGGCATGAGGGTAGCTTCTAAGGTGTCTTCCTATTGCTCTGGTGATCACCATGTCCCGAACCTTCGAATTGACCCGAACACCTCCAACGGTGGTGCTACCTACCTCTCAATGGTGGGATGGCACTACTTTAAAGGACACTTACACAGACGAATTCCTTAGGGTAGGTAGGTTCTCATGGATACTTGCTCAAATCTAAAAACAAATCAAAATTACTTTTCACACCGACACATTTTCAAAAAGCTTTCAAAAGGCAATTTTTCAAACACTCTGATACAAGAGTCGAACTGGAATTTTCAAAGAAACTTTTTAAAACCCACAGTTGAAAAGCAAACAAACCAATTTTGAAAACACAATGAGCAAGTATCTAAGAGCCCATGGATAACCATGGATAGAAAGGGTGCTAACACCTTCCCTTTCTATAACCTACCTCCCGAACCGAGAGCAATCTCTTTAAGGAATTTTTCTGTGCTTTTGTCCTTTCCATTTTGAGAAAATAAAAGACGGTGGCGACTCTTGCTTCCGCGACATTTCGTGAACCAGCGTTAAACAGTCAGTTCCAGATCCACCGATCACAACAGGGATCTGAACAGGGCCAGCCCCAAGGATGATTTCCCTCTGCCTCATATCGATGTTCTGGTTGACAATACTGCTCAGCATAAAGTTTTCTCCTTCATGGACGGCTTCTCCGGTTATAATCAGATCAAGATGGCTCCCGAAGATATGGAGAAGACCACCTTCGTTACTCAGTGGGGCACCTTTTGCTACAAGGTCATGCCATTTGGATTGAAAAATGATGGGGCAACTTACCAACGTGCCATGGTTGCTTTATTTCATGATATGATCCATCACGAAATAGATGTGTATGTCGATGATATGATTGCAAGATCCCAAACTGAGGAGGAACACCTTGACCATCTGCGGAAGTTGTTTGACCGTCTGAAGTTGTACAAGCTGAGGTTGAACCCAAACAAATGCACCTTTTGGGTGAGATCTGGAAAACTACTAGGTTTCATTGTAAGCGACAAAGGTATTCAAGTGGATCCTGCCAAGGTGAAAGCCATACAAGAGATGCCAGCTCCCAAGACAGAGAAAGAAGTCAGAGGCTTTCTAGGACGACTGAACTACATTGCCCGATTCATCTCACATCTAACTGCTACCTGTGAACCAATCTTCAAATTGCTGAAGAAAGATCAAGTAGTATGTTGGAACGATGAATGTCAGGCCGCTTTCGAAAAGATCAAAGAGTATCTCCAAGAACCACCCATTCTTATGCCGCCGGTTGAAGGGAGACCTCTAATCCTATACTTGACGGTACTTGACAATTCAATGGGGTGTGTGTTGGGGAAGCATGACGAGTCTGGCCGAAAAGAGCACGCCATTTATTACCTGAGCAAAAAGTTTACCGACTGAGAGACTCGGTACTCACTGCTCGAGAAAACTTGCTGTGCTCTGGTATGGGCTGCTCGCCGGTTGAGACAGTATATGTTGACTCACACTACTCTGTTTATTTCAAAAATGGATCCAATCAAGTACATATTCGAAAAGCCTGCTCTGTCCGGAAGAATAGCAAGATGGCAAATGATCTTGACGGAATATGACATCCAATACACAACTCAGAAAGCAATCAAAGGAAGTGTATTGGCAGACCATTTGGCACACCAGTCTGTGGACGATTACCAGTCGTTAAGCTTTGAATTTCCGGACGAGGATATCATGGTAGTAACTGATTGTGAAGTACCTGGACTGGATGAAGGACCTGAGGAAGGATCCCGATGGTCTATGGATTTTGATGGAGCCTCAAACGCTTTGGGTAATGGTATCGGCGCTGTGATCATATCCCCCAAAGGCACTCATACTCCACTCACCGCTCGGTTATGTTTCAACTGCACCAACAACATGGCGGAGTATGAGGCATGTATCATGGGTCTTCAAGCTGCAATTGACTTAAGGATCAAGTTTCTGAGTGTCTTCGGAGATTCCGCTCTCATGGTCAATCAGATCAAAGGCGAGTGGGATACGAAACACCCAAATCTTATTCCTTACAAGGAGTATGTGCTGACATTGCTTCCCCACTTCGAGGAGATAACTTTTGAACACTTCCCAAGAGATGAGAATCAGTTAGCGGACGCGTTGGCTACAATGTCTTCTATGTTCAAAGTCAAATGGGACAACGAGGCGCCCCGGATCATCATTTGGAAGTTGGACGAGCCTGCATACTGCTGTGATCTTGAGACTGAAGAAGTAATCGAAAAACCCTGGTATCATGAAGTGAAGAGGTATTTGGAAGCTCAAGAATACCCCGAGGGTGCATCCGTTAACGATAAGAAGTTTCTGAGAAGATTCACAGCAAAGTTCTTCCTCAGCAATGGCATCCTCTACAAGCGAAACCATGACTCAACCCTACTGCGTTGTATGGATAAGACTGAAGCAGAGAAGATCATGGCAGAGCTTCATGAAGGTACATTCAGAACACATTCCAGTGGACATACCATGGCTAAGAAAATCCTTCGGGCAGGATATTTCTGGTCCACAATGGAAGCCGACTGTTACCAACATTCTCGAACTTGTCATAAATGCCAGATTTATGCTGATAGGGTGCATATCCCTCTGGTGCCTCTGAACGTCCTGACGGAACCTTGGCCTTTTGCAATATGGGGCATTGATATGATCGGCGAGATCCGACCAACGGCATCCAACGGGCATCGTTTCATCTTGGTAGCGATTGATTACTTCATAAAGTGGGTTGAAGCAGCTTCATACGCCACTGTAACCAAGAGCGTCGTGGCACGATTCATTCGGCACAACCTGATCTGTCGATACGGTGTACCTGAGAGGATCATTACGGACAATGGTACCAATCTTAACAACAAGATGATCACTGAGCTCTGCGTGCAATTCAAGATACAACACCACAACTCTTCTCCCTACCGGCCGAAGATGAACGGGGCTGTAGAAGCAGCAAATAAGAATATCAAGAAGATTGTGCAGAAGATGACAGTGACCTACAAAGATTGGCACGAAATGTTACCGTTTGCTCTTCATGGTTACCGCACTTCAGCACGGACGTCGACAGGGGCAACTCCCTTTTCCTTGGTCTATGGCATGGAGGCAGTCTTGCCTATTGAAGTCCAGGTACCCTCTCTCCGGATAATGAAAGATGCAGACTTGAGTGAAGATGACTGGATCCAGGCTCGGCTTGATCAGTTAAACCTAATTGACGAAAAGAGACTCACTTCTATTTGTCACGGTCAGACGTACCAAAAATGGATGATCAGGGCATTTAACAAGAAGGTCAGACGACAAGAGTATCAAGTCAGAGACCTGGTAATCAAGCGCATTATTCTTCCTCAAAGTGATCCCAGGGGCAAATGGACCCCTACATGTGAAGGGCCATTTGTGGTTAAACATATCTTCTCAGGAGGAGCTATGATTCTAACCACCATGGATGGTGACGACCTTCCTCACCCCGCTAATACAGACATAGTAAAAAGATACTACGCATGAATAAAAAGACCCGCTAGGTTGACACGCCTAGGCAGAAATAAGGGTTTCCCGGCGAACCAAAAGGGTTCGGGCAAAAATAAGGGATGAAAATGAAAAAATCTGTACACCCGGCAAGTCGAAAACCTGAAAAGGCGGCTTGGGCAAAAATGGGTATCCCAGTGGACTGAAAACCCGAAAGGGTGGTCCAGGCAAAAGTTAGGGATAAAGTGTAATACTATGTCTCATTGGATCACCTTGCATCCATAATTCGGCATCAACTATCGGGCTCAGACTTCGGCATCGATCAATCAGCTTCATCTTCAACTAAGCAGCAAAGCGATGAGACGCTTGAAGACATAAAGGCGATAGCAGAGTTGGAACCCAGTGGGATTATTTTTCACATGCTGTTTTGTTTCCTTGTCAATATTGTATAAACTCTATGTTGCTCGGCGGCGTTCTCTTACTGGGACGTCGGCCTCTTGTACAAAAACGCCTATGTACAGGCAAATTTCAAAATCAATACAAATTCAATTTTTCAGACAAATTATCCATTGTTTTTCCTTTTTTCTGTTTTGTTTTGCGAAGAACGTCCAATGTTCATTTTTGATATATGTATTTGCCATTAATTGCTAATCATAAATACTTGCATACGAAACCAAAGACTAATTACAGATGACATCAGAAACAGGGGCAATTTAGAATTGTCCAAGCGGTCTAGTTGCTTTTTCCACCAAGGTACCAAGGTAGGTTCGGCTGAAGAACGTAACCAAGTCACTTCAACTCCCCGTAGAGTAAGATAAGATTCAGAAATACTCTCCCCAAGTAGAGTTGGTTTCCTATCAGCCCTGGAAAGGCACAATATTCCCCTAGCGAGTCAGCAATACTCTCCAAGCAGGATCAGTCTACTGTCAGCCTTAAGGAAGTTGGGTATCCCCAGAAGATCTCAACAATCCCCAGCGGAGTATAGACATTCCTCAACAAGCGTCCCCGGAAGTCTTAATCTAAGATTTTTCCCCGGCGGAATACCAACACCTGGTACAGTCTGAAAAGTTTCCCCAGGAAAGTTGAATCATTATCCCCAGCAGGTCTTGGAGCTTATCCCAGTAGATTCTGGAAGCTTATCCCCTGCAGAGTACGGATGTCTCTCCCAGACATTATTCAAAGTTATTTCTCACAGGAGCTTATAACTGGGTTATCCTCAGCTAATAACCACGGAAAGATCGTCCTCAGCGAAGTTCTTCCTATCCTCAGCAAAGTTCTTCCTATCCCCAGCGGAGTTCTCATCAGAACCTTGGCAAGGTATCTCTTCCCACAGAGTAACTCCCCTCAGAGTAATCTCTCCAACAAAGTTTATTCCCCAACAGAGTCATCTTCTCCTACCGGTTTATTCTTGCAACCATCATCCCCAGCGGAAGCGAAGAACTCTACTCTTCAACATCAGCCCAGGATTTGATTCCCCGGCCAGTCGTCAAGGATTTATTTTCCTAGACGAAAATACATTCATAGACATTTCACATTTCCTACATCCTGCTTACATACATGATAAAGTGCATACAACACTGTCTCATTTTGAGCATCATGACATCATGCATCCCATACATCATGACATTGCATACAACTGATGTTTTGCCTTTTCAGGAAAAAGATCAATCCAAAAGATGACTACTATCAACTGTCGCAATTCCAGATTCGATACCTGTACCTAGCCAGGGCATGTCTGTGAGTGATGGATTGTAGATTCGATACCTGTATCTAGCCAGGGCATATCTACATGAAGAGTTTGAAGATCAACATCTGTAACAGGCCAGGAAATTATCTTTCATTCTCAGGTCAGAGGTCTACACCTGTATCCAGCCAGGAAAGCTATCTCTACCAACCTTTTGCAATTCCAGATTCGATTCCTGTATCCATCCAGGGCACATCTGTGAGCAACTGATTCCAAATTTGATACCTGTATCCAGCCAGGGCATATCTGTAGACGAGAATTCCAGATTCGATTCCTGTATCCAGCCAGGGCACATCTGTGAGCGACAATTCCAGATTCGATACATGTATCTAGCCAAGGCACATCTGTGAGCAACCAATTGTAGATTCGATACCTGTATCTAGCCAGGGCATATCTGCATGAAGAGTTTGAAGATCAACACCTGTAACAAGCCAGGAAACATCTTCCTTTCTCAAAGTACGCAAGTTCTCGCTAAGGAATCTCTTATGCGATCAACACTTCCAAATGGCATCTATAAGCCCATTCCCGATGAGGTTCTATCACGCCTCCAGATGGCATCTATAAGCCCATCCTCCTATCCATCTCTCCAAATGGCATCTATAAGCCCATTCCCGCCATCACATTGCTGATACGCCAGCATGCGAGTGCAAATTTCAGGGCACTCTAGTGTCCAATCTCCTTTTACCCTCGAGTCACGAAAGGCAAACTTGCCAATCTAACTCTTCAGGTTCAAGAAGATTGAACAGGGGCAACTGTTGTACCCCAAAATTTGCCCTCCCATTTCCTCAACATTTTCTCACCACAAGACCCTTGGAGCTCAAGATCCAACTAGGGTTTCCTCTGCTCAAGACTTCTCCTTGCACTGTTGACCCAAATTAGGGTTTGTGTTTGCACAAAGATGTTTTGACCTAAAAGTCCCAAGATAACTTTCATGCTTCATATTGGACTCCCAAGTTTGTCCATACCAAGTTTCAAGCCTTGATTCCAATCTTTGCCCAGTCAATTGGACAGTTAACCTAGAAATCAGCTGTATTGGGGGAAAAGTCAACTGTGGCCAATTGACAGTCAAACCTCATGAAATTTGACCCACATCAACATATTGAACTCATATAAACCATTTGGTCAAGTTTGGATCACAATTCCACAAGAAATTTGATCAGATCATCAAAAGGGCAAAATGGTCATTTTTAGGGTTTTGACTGCACAAAGGCAATTTTTGACTGTTTGACCTAGCCAATGGCAAACCAAGCTCACATATGGACTCAAGGACCCAATGGAATTGTCTTGACATGTTCAACAAGTTCAAAAGATCCCAAATGCACAAGATGGACAGATGAATTTTCCAGTCAATTGATCAATTTTTGACTGTATACTGAAAAGTCAAACTTTGACTTTTTGGTCAAAATCAAATGTCAAGATTCATTTTTCATTAAAACATGTCAAAACATGAAACTTGTTCATCAAGAAATCAAAAATCACAAATTAGGGTTTGAAATGAAGAATTTTCATAACTTAGAATTTTTCTAAGTTATGAAAATCCCTAATTTTTTCCTAACTTTGTCCCATTTTTTCACTAAGATGCATTTGGATTCAAACAAAAGTCAAAACATGAAAGTTGTAGTCCATTACAAAATCTACAAATTTTATTCACAAAGTTTCTTCAAAAGAAGCTTGTAGCTCAAGTTATGATTTTTGGAACAAGGGTGCAAAACATTCTTAACTTAGAAAATTTTTGACCTATTCTAGGCAGGATTTTTGCCTAACTTCATGGCCACTTTTCACATGCTTCCACTTGGAATTTCAATTTGAATTACAAAGATGGATTGTAGTACACATTCCAAGCTTTCCAAAATGTTATAGAACTCATCAAACAACCTTGTGGTTAGGGAGAATCGAATTTGGCAATATGGGAAAAACTCACTTTGTTCATGACCAATTTACATGTCCATAACTTTGCATTTTTGAACTCAGCATGCTCTAAGCTAGATTACAGGTCTTTTATCCCATCCACACTCATAAATTTAATGCCAATCCTTCATGTTTAAGTCTTATCTTGTGTGTTTAAGCATTGCATACAAGATTAAGCCTTAATAAGAAAAAGCATATTATCCATTTTTGTAAAGTGTTACTTTATGTCAACTTTGCAATCTATGAGGTACAATGCAGATCTTTGAGGCACAAAGGCATAGACATATCCCACTAATCAAGACTAAAATGTGCAGCATAGATAGAGGCATTGTACTGGCCTAGAAACCAAGTTGACATTTCTTGCTTAAGTGTGAAGAAACTTGCATATCACACACCAACTCTCATTACTGCAGACCTAAGCTTAGACAAACTTGTTAGACACATTATAAACAACATAACTGAGCTGAAACACAAGCCTATCACCTTCAATACCTCCCCATTCACAGAAACACCATAAAACTGCAAAAACAGGGCATAAGCTGCAGTTTGAATCCCATAGCTCAATCCACTCGTGCATTTTCATCCAAACCAGTTCAAACACATTCCCTAACATCCATACAAACTGTCCCAAGCCTTGGAAGTAGACTGTAACACCTCTAACCAACTTCACCATTTTCACATTTTCTGTTTTGCAGGTGAATTGCTATAGCTTGATTCACTTGGTTTCAAAGCAAACTAAAGGTTGGAGAAGCATCCCTGACCTTCAAGCAAGTTGTACCAATACTCACTTTGCCTTGAAAGTGCCTCCATTGTCAGACACGATCCAAGCTGAACAGGTAAGTTGATAGACTTCTATCTCTCAATATAGGAAGAGTTAGCTCTAAGTTTGTGAATGAAAAATGTTCTACTCATGTCCCTGAAGCTATACATATCTTTACTTTCCATTTATATTGCATATGCTGAGAGTATTTTGAACCTGAACATTGACAAAAACTTAGGTTAAGAATTAGGGATGGAGAAATTCTCTCTCATTTCTGAGAGTTAGGTTGAGTTTTTTATATGTATGGAATCGTGGCTTGATGCTTAACATTTTTCATGTTGTGAGTTTGTGCTAAAAGTCCAAGAATCTTGAGATAACAGAAGCACATGTTTTGTACAAAGATGCTGGAGGTTGAAGAAGACAGAGTCTTGGGCTGGGCCTGAGATTTGTTTTTCCTTTTCACACCACTGCATTTCACATGCACCCCCCTGACCCATTTTGAGTTTTACTTGTCATTTTCCATTTTTTCCTTTTGATTTTGTTTCCATATTTTTATTTAAGCATGAAAAAATATTAAATTTATTTTTCCCATATTTTTTGCATTTATTTTGATATTTATTTGGCTTTATTTAGTTTTGTAAATAAATAAATATAGATACTTTTATTTTACAAAAAAATAATACAAACATATTTTATTTTTGATTTTTTTTTATGTTATCTCTTGAAAACATTTTATAATAAATATATTTTTTTAATAATATTAAATATTTTATTTTTGTATATAATATATATATTTAATAAATAATGTAAAATACTTATATATTCATTAGTATATTTAGGGAAAATACAAAGAATTAATACATTTTATTTTTATTAATATTTTGACCTCAAAAATACTTTTTTTACAAAATACCTTCTTTTATTTATTTTTTTTTGTACATAATTAATAAATATTGCATATATTATATAATAAATACCTTTTATTTATAAAATTAGGGTTTTGCCCTAAATACCAAAAATACCAAAATTAATTCATTTTTATTTTTGTTTATTTGACACATGATAAATACTTTTTTACATACATATGAAAACCATTTTTGCATTTTGCATATTTATTTTTATTTTATTTAATACTTGTGCAATTAAATCCCTTGTAGAATTTCAATTTGGATGTAATAGTTAGAATTTATTTTCTTGTCAAAACATCCCCATTTGAACATTTGTACCCCCCATCCCATATATTGTGTTGTAATAACTTAGGACCTTTTATTTTTCGCATTTAAAAGCTTTCTAATTATGCCATGCTAGAATTAGAGTTTGTATGCAAATAAAAAACAACAAATAGTTTGACCTAAATTCAAGATAAACAAGCATGAAAATGGACAACACTCATCACACTTGCACCCCTAGGGTATTCCACTTGTTGCCTTCAAATAATGGGCCATATTGCATGTTAGGTATCTTTGGCAAAAACAAAACAATCAAATGATCATAGTCCCTCGATGACACTTTCAAAGGTTGCCTAAAAAATGATCAAGTCCCTTAAAGAAAAATTGCCCAAAGATACTTGGCACTATTGCAATCATGGTCTAAACGATGACCCGCGCCCGTCCCGCTCACATCCTAACACAAGATTGTCCACCAAATACAATGGTGGAACAAAATTGTTAAAAGGGTTAAAACATAGAAAGAATCTTTGAGAAATTTAGGGGTAGACAAAACTCTTAGTTACTTGAATCAAAACTTGCAAAAACACTTGCCTACTTTTCAAAACCACACATCACAACACACTTTCAAAACAAACTTCAAAAACATTGAAAACTTTTCAAAAGATAAGTACACCTTTGTATACATTCAAACATGGATCATTACAAAGGTTGCCACAACAAAATGGCCTCTTTTCAAAACATTTTCAAACCCACACACACAAAGCACCATTTCAAACAATTGAAAATCAAGGCAAGTTGATCTAAGCAAGTAACTAAGAGCCCATGGATAACCATGGATAGAAAGGGTGCTAATACCTTCCCTTTCTATAATCTACTCCCCGAACCCAAGAAAACATCTCAAAGGTTTTTGCTGTGCTTTTTAACCTTTCCTTAGGATAAAATAAAAAGTCGGTGGCAACTCTTGCTCAACCGAAACATTTGCGAAAACAAACGCAAAACCTCAAGTCAGTTCTCCCACCGTATCACACTACCCAAAAAGCTATAAAGGGGAGTGTACTAGCTGACCATCTAGCTCATGAAGCCGTCGAAGATTACCAATCTATGAGATTCGAATTCCCTGATGAGGACATCATGACATTGGACAACATTGAAGGTAACGGACCGTATGACGGACCTGAACAAGGATCTCAATGGACCCTGTACTTTGATGGCGCTTCAAATGCACTTGGCAACGGTATCGGTGCGGTACTCATTTCTCCGGAAGGCTGCCATACACCCTGCACTGCCCGACTTTGCTTCAGCTGTACCACCAACATGGCTGAATATGAAGCTTGCATCTTTGGTCTCCAGGCTGATATAGACTTGGGAATCAAATCTTTTGTCGTATTTGGGGACTCGGCTTTGGTTATCAGTCAAGTCAAAGGAGATTGGGACACCAAACATCCTAATCTTATCCCATACAAAGAACATGTCTTGACATTGTTGCCTCATTTCGAGTATATTACCTTCGAGCATTTCCCGCGAGAAGAAAATCAGTTAGTCGATGCTCTGGCTACAATGTCTTCCATGTTTAAACTCAACTGGGATAACGAGGCTCCCCAAATCACCATCGAGCGAATGGATGAACCTGCGCACTGTCATGAGATTAATACCGAAGAAGTAGTGGAACAACCCTTGTTTCATGAAATCAAAAGGTATCTCCAGACTAGAGAATATCCTGAAGGAGCTTCAGTCAATGATAAAAAGTTCTTAAGGAGATTTGCTGCCAAGTTCTTCCTAAGCAATGGCATTCTTTGTAAGCGCAGCCATGATTGTGTTCTACTTCGTTGTGTGGGCAAGGTTGAAGCAGAGTTGATCATGACCGAAATACATAGCGGCACATTTGGCACCCACTTGAGCGAACATACGATGACTAAGAAGATTCTAAGGGTAGGCTACTACTGGTCTACCATGGAAGCTGATTGTCATCAACATTCCCGTACCTACCACAAATTCCAAGTCTACGCTGACAAGGTACATATTCCTCCCGTTCCTCTCAACGTTCTGACGGCTCCTTGGCCATTCGCGATGTGGGGCATTGACATGATTGGAGAGATCAAGCCCACAACATCCAATGGACATCGCTTCATCCTGGTGGCTATTGATTACTTCACCAAATGGGTCGAGGCAGCTTCCTATGCCTCAGTTACAAAGAATGTGGTTGCCCGCTACATCAAGCAGAACCTCATATGCCGGTATGGTATCCCCGACAGGATCATCACAGACAACGGTACAAATTTGAACAACACCATGATCACCGCTCTATGCGAACAGTTCAAGATTTATCATCACAATTCATCTCCCTATTAGCCGAAGATGAACGGTGTTGTTGAAGCCGCGAACAAAAACATCAAGAAGATCATTCAAAAGATGACAGTCACCTACAAGGACTGGCATGAGATGTTACTGTTTGCTCTGCATGGATATCGTACCACGGCACGTACTTCAACAGGGGCAACCCCATTTTCTTTGGTGTATGGCATGGAAGTTGTTCTACCCATGGAAGTTCAGATTCCTTCCTTGAGGATTATGAAGGATGCCGGTTTGAGTGAAGACGATTGGATTCAGACTCGGCTTGATCAACTTAACTTGATCGACGAGAAGCGACTTACTGCTGTTTGTCATGGTCATACGTATCAAAAGCGGATTATCAAGGCCTTCAAGAAGAAAGTCATATGTCAGGTATATCAAGTCGGAGATCTTGTAATCAAGCGGATCATCTTACCGCAAAGTGATCCCAGGGGCAAGTGGACTCCTACTTACGAAGGACCATTTGTAATCAAGAGCATCTTTTCTGGTGGGGCAATGATTCTGACCACCATGGACGGCGACGACTTGCCGCACCCTGCGAACGCAGACATAGTCAAAAGATACTACGCATAAAACGACCCGACAAGTTGAAAACCCGAAAGGGAGACTTGGGCAAAAATGGGCATCCCGGTGAATCGAAAACCCGAAAGGGCGGTTCAGGAAAAAATTAGGGATAAAACAAAACAAAAAAATTGTACACCCGACAAGTTGAAAACCCGAAAGGGCGACTTGGGAAAAAAAGGGTTTCCCGGTGGATCGAAAACCCGAAAGGGCGGTCCAGGAAAAATTTAGGGAATTAAAGCGTATGACTATGTCTCGTCGGATCACTTTAAGGATAATCTCTTCACCAACAAAACTCCAAGCTACTGATCAATCCAGTCATCGGCGGACGAAGCAGCGAATGGACAAGACACTCAGAGTTGTGAAGGCTATAGCAGAATGGGAACCCCATGGAATTATTACACATAGCCATCTTTCTGTTGTAAAATTTTTTTCTCAATTTTATGACAATATTCTCTTACTAGGATGTATGTCTTCTTTGTACAAAGATACTTACAAAAGTTAATACAAAGATACTTCAAAGTGCAGAAATTTGTTTACCTCTCTTTTCTTTTTACGCTTATGTTTTATTTGAAAACGTCCAATGTTTTGTTAAATAGGCATATGCATTTGAATATAATCACTGCTTACCAATAAAACGAAATTGAGAAAAGATAATTACTGATAGTTTGAAGGTGTAGAAAGATATCTTTGTGCCATTCCAGAAGAAATCCCCTGCAATACATCATTTAGATCCTCAACAAAGCTAAAACCTCAGAGTACATGTCCCCAGCAGAGTTAAGCTCCAAGATCCCCAGCGGAGCCAGTACATTCTAAACTGGATTCCCCAGCTGAGTTAAGTTTCAGAGTTCCCATCAGAGTTCAAACTCCCGATCCCCAATGGAGCCTGAAAACCCTGAAAAACCTATCCCCCAGCGGAGCCAGAGTATTCTAAACCTTCTTCCCTGGCGAAGTCAAATTTCCAACTATCAACCCCCGGTGGGAACTTTTCAACTTCCCCCAACTTCCCCAGTAGTTTGGCATACAACCCAAAGCTCTTGATTTCACCAGCCGAGTAAACATTCTCCCCACAGAGTTATCTCCCATCCGATCGAAGATTCTCGATCTCGTTTCTCCAAGCAGAAACCTCCCAGGTTTTAATTCCCCGGTAGATATTTTCAGAGTTTTCCTTATTTCCCAGGAAAGTCATGAAGGATCCTCATTCCCCGTAGAAGTTGACATAACCCTTGTGAATCCTCACAAGTCACTAAGGATTTTCAATCCCCAGCATTGGTCCTAGGATTTCTCATTTCTCAAACAATCAGAGATTCTTTAACCCCCAAGCAGTCAGCAAGAGTTCCTCATCTTCAACAAAGATTTTTGAGTCCTCAGCATTGGTCGGGATTTACTTTCTCCAGTAGCAGCCAAAGGATTTTCAATCCCCAGCAGCAGTCAAGAATTTAGTCTCCTCAGCAAGACAGCTACTCAACTTACATGCATAACCATTACATTCATATATCATAAACATTGATGAAACACAGTTCATTGCATCATACATATCATGCAACATAACTTTGTGTTTTAGCTAACATTTTACCCTTTTTCAGGATAAGATTAAAAGGCTATCATTAACAATTATTCAGATACAGTATGGATACACCCCAGACACGGCGGTCATTCTATTACTCATTCAGAACTCCAAGTCAAAATACAAACTAGATACGCTCCAGACACGACAGCCATTCTATCTCTCATTCAGATTCAACTACAAGTTCAGATACGCTCCAAACACGGATGCCATTCTGGCCCTTTACACCAGCAGTTTGATTCTCCCCAGTGCAGTCGCCACGAAAATACTTCTGTCACTTATTCAGATCCCGGTTACAGTTCCAGATACACTCCAGAGACGGAAGTCATTATTCTACTCATACAGATCTCAGCTTCAGATACAGTCCAGATACGCTCCAGACACGGTTTCCATTTTGTCACTCATTCAGAACTTATCCCCAACACACAATTGCTCTATACACAGATGCTTCTTTGTTACCCATTCACAATACAGATACACTCTAGACACGGCAGTCATTCTGATATTCATTCAAAGTCCAAATACAGTTACAGCTCAGATACGCTCCAGACACAGACGCCATTCTTTTGCTCATACAAACTTAGTCTCCAGATACAATTCAAAGGCATTCTAGACACGGATACCATTCTGATGCTCATTCTTCTGACCTACAACATTGCAATTTAACAAACATTCTTGGATGGCATCTTTAAGCCCATCTCCAACAAGATTCTACCATCCCCAAATGGCATCTTTAAGCCCATTCCCTCATCTATATTTTGGCGAGTGCAAAGTTACGGGCACTCTAGTGTCCAATCCTCTTTTACCTTCGAGTCGCGAAAGGCAAACTTGCCAATCTAACTCTTCAGGTTCAAGAAGATTGAACAGGGGCAACTGTTGTACCCCAAAATTTTCCCTCTTATTTTATCAACATTTCTCATCACAAGACTCTTGGAACTCAAGATCAAGCTAGGGTTTGCTCTGCTCAAGACACCTCATTGCACTGTTGACCTAAATTAGGGTTTAAGTTTGCACAGGGATGTTTTGACCCACAATGCCCAAAATGACTTTCATACTTCATGTTGGACTCACAAGTTTATCCATACCAAGTTTCAAGCCTTGATTCAAATTTTTGCCCAGTCAACTGGACAGTTGACCTAGAAATCAGCTGTATTGGGGAAAAAGTCAACTGTGGCCAATTGACAGTCAAACCTCATGAATTTTG
This sequence comes from Vicia faba, assembly GCA_948472305.1. Lineage (NCBI taxonomy): Eukaryota > Viridiplantae > Streptophyta > Magnoliopsida > Fabales > Fabaceae > Vicia > Vicia faba. Next base: position 325,084,152 of record OX451737.1, on the reverse strand, counting down.
ACCCACATCAACATTATGAACTCATATGAACCATTTGATCAAGTTTGGATCACAATTCCACAAGAAATTTGATCAGATCACCAAAAGGGCAAAATTGTCATTTTTAGGGTTTTGACTGCACAAGGGCAATTTTTTACTGCACAAGGGCAATTTTTGACTGTTTGACCTAGCCAATGGAAAATCAAGCTCAACCATGGACACAAGGGCTCAATGACATTGTATTGACCTATTCAACAAGTTCAAAAGATCTCAAATGCATAGGATTGACAGATGAATTTTTCAGTCAACTGATTAAAATTTGACTGTATATTGAAAAGTCAAACTTTGACTTTTTGGTCAAAATCAAGTGCCAAGGGTCATTTTTCATCAAGACATGTCATATTATGTAACTTGTTCATCAAGAAACCCAAAAATGCAAATTAGGGTTTAAAATGGAAAATTTTCATAACCTAGAAATTTTCTAAGTTATGAAATTTTCTTATTTTTTCCTAACTTTACCCCACATTTTCACCAAGATTAAAATGGATTCAAACAAAACTTATAACATGAAAGTTGTAGTCCATCACAAAGTCTACAACTTTTATTCATAAAGTTTTCTCAAAAGAATCTTAGATCTCAAGTTATGATTTTTGGAACAAGGGTACCTAAAACTTTTAACTTAGAGAAATTTTGCCCTAGTTTAGGCAGGATTTTGACCCATCTTCTTGGCCATTTTTCAAATAGTTCCACTTGGAGTTTCAAGTTGAATTTCAAAGATGGATTATAGTACATGTTGCAATATTTCCATATTATCCAAGAACTCCTCAAACACCTTTGTGGTTAGGGAGAATCGAATGCTTGAAGTTGGCAAAAACTCACTTTGTAACCATGGCCAATACATGTTCATACCATTTGCCAAATCTGACCAAGCTAGCATAGTTCACAATTACAGGCCTCTAAACCAATTCACACTCCATAATTGAATGCAAATCCACTGAGCTAATGCTTTATCTTGGCCATTTGGACATTACACACAAAACTAATCCTTAATTAGAAAAAGATACATTGCCATTTTTGAAGAGATATGCTTTATGTCAAACCATGATCTTTGAAGCATGGGGCCATATCTATGAAGAAAAATCAAATCCACAAATTGCAACTATCAAGGAGATTTTATGCAGCATAATAGAGGACTGGTGCAGGCCTGTGAGAAAAGGTTACACTTTCTTGCTTCACAAAGAAGAAATTTGTCCAAATCCTCCCAACTCAAAAACCAGCCATAGTCAGCTTACACAAACATTGCAAACAAGTTTCTCATACCCTAGCAAGTAAGAAGCACGAGCCCTTGACCCCTCAAACCTCCTTGTACACAAAATCTCCATTTTTCTGCAAAATAGGGCAAGCCCTGCAGAATCACTTCCATCTCCACTTTGCCTCGTGTGTTTTGCCTCAAACTTGTTCCAATACCTTCCATTCAACTCACCTAAACTATTCCAGACCTCCATTGCCAACTGTAACTCCATTAACACACATTGCCATTTTTGTTTGGAAGCTTTGCAGGTTGAGTTCTGTAGCACGATTCAGGCTACTTCAAAACAAACCAAGCATTGGGAAAGCATTAATGGACATCAGGCATGCTCAAAAGAACCTCAAGCACCATTGAAAGTTGCTACATTGTCCAGCTCGAACTCAACTGAAACACGTATTTCATGAACTTCTATATCTCTATTTAGGAATAGTTAGACTTAGGTTTGTGAATGAAATATGTTGTATTCATAGCCCTGAAACCATACATGTGCTTAGTTTTCATTTATATTAATCGTGCTAGGAGAATTTCATCCATGAACTTTCTGGAAAAAACTAGGTTAGAAATTAGGGTCAGAGAAATTCTCTCTGGTCTTTGAGAGTTAGCTTAAGTTTTTTATATGGTTAGATTCGTTGTTTGATGCTCTACAAGTTTCATGTTTTGAGTTTTGTCAAAAAAGCATTGAATCAGGAGATACAGGTCTGTGTAGAAAACGCGCGTTTTTTCAATCATCTGGAGGTTGAAGATGAAGTCTGGGCTGGGCCTGGATTTCTTTGCTTTTGACACCTCCCAATTCACTTTCAGCACCCCCTGGCCCATTTCTTTGTATTTTATTATTTTTGCATTTTTATTTTATTTCTGACTTTGATATTTTATTTTCTAATATAAAAAATAATTCAAAAATATTTTCATAAATTTTTATATTTATTTGGTATTTATTTTAATTATTTCTAGTATTAATACATTAAATACTTTATATTCATTTTGTTTAAATTTAAAAATAATGTAAAAAATACTTTTATTTTTATTTATTATTTTTATTCACATTTGAAAATATTTTCTTGGAATATATACATTTTTGTAAATAATTTATTTTATTTTTACACACTTAATATATTTAATGTATATATATGTGCATATATACTATATTTTATTAAGTAATTAGAACAAAAACACAAAAATAATACATTTTTATTTTTATTAATATTTTATACTAAAAATACCTTTTTTTCAATATACTTTTATTTTTTGTACAAATTGATACATTATTGTATATAAATAATAAATAATACTATCTATTTAAGAAATTAGGGTTTTTGCCCTAAAAAACAAAAATAATTAAAATTGACTTTTTCTATTTATTTCTTTACATTTCACATTAAAAATACTTTTTACATACATAAATTTTTTTTTGCATAATACATTTTATTTAATATTTATTTATTGTATTTATTTAAATATTGTACATTTAATTGTTATGCCTTACACATTCAATTTGGTTGTAATAATTTAGAATTTAATTTCTTGTCTAAATAATCCCCTATTCAAAATTGTACCCCCCTCCCTATATCATGTTGTAATAGTATAGAATTTAAATTCTCTCACCTTTAAATGCTTTCAATTATGCCATGATTAGACTTAGGGTTTGTATGCAAAATCAAATCAACAAATAGTTTGACCTAATTAAAGACAAATGCATGAAAAACAAACACAATGCACACTTGCACCCCTAGGGTTTCAATCCACTTGTTGCCTTCAAAAATGGGACATGGTATGCATGTCAAGTACTTTGGAAAAATAAGAACAAAACAAAAGATCATAGTCCCTCGATGACGCTATCTGAGTTGCCTAAACAAAAATGATCAAGTCCCTCAAGAAAATTGCCAAAAATACTTGACACTATTGCTATCATGGTCTATACGATGACCCGCGCCTGTCCCGTTTAACATCCTAACACAAGGTTGTTCACCAAATACAATGGTGAAGCAACACTGTTAAAAGGGTTAAAAAACATAAGAAAGATCTTTGAGTAAAATAGGGTAGACGACTCTTAGTTACTTGATCAAAACTTGCAAAAACATCCTTGCTATCTTCAAAATACACTTCACAACACATTTCAAAACATTTCCAAACAACTTTCAAAAACATTGAAAACTTTTCAAAAGACAAAAACATCTTTGTATACATTCAAACAAGAATCATTACAAAGGTTGCCACAACGATGGCCTCTTTCAAAACATCTTTCAAAATCACACACAAATCACCATTTCAAGCAATTGAAGAGCACCATTTCAAACAATTGAAAATCAAAGCAAGTGACCTAAGCAAGTAACTAAGAGCCCATGAATAACCATGGATAGAAAGGGTGCTAATACCTTCCCTTTCTATAATCTACTCCTCGAACCCAAGAAAACATCTCAAAGGTCTTTCCTGTGCTTTTTGAGCTTTCCTTAGGATAAAATAAAAAGTCGGTGGCGACTCTTGCTAAACCGAAACATTTGCAAACACAAACGCAAAATCCCAAGTCAGTTCTCCCACTGTATCACACAAGTCAAAAGAAATTGAAGGAGAATCCCAAAATTAAGAGGAACATGATCCAATCTTGGCATTTCGATTCCGCCTTCTCACTCCGATAAAATATGGTAATCTCTCATCCTTCCCTTCAACGAGTTTTAGTTTTCCATCAATGATGGCTAGGCAAGAAGTAGGTGAACTCATCACCGAATATGGAGTTTACTACCCGAATTTAGTTCGTAAATTCTATGCAACTATGAAAATTGGTGCCGACGGTGCGCTTTCTTCATGGGTAAAAGGGAAGCACATCTTAACTTCAACCACTCAATTTGGAAGATGCTTGGGTGTTCCTAGTGTTATTCAAGAATTGATCATACTTTGTAAAAATCAGATTTTGTATAAGATTAACCTTGCATTTCAGGATTGTTAGAGCAAGTGTGTGCATTGAAGAGTGTTGTAACCAAAAAATTTCCCTCCCATTTTCTTAAAAACATGCTTACAAAAGGTCTCAAATACTCAAAGCCACTCAAGGTTGACTGGTCAAACCTCCTCTTAAGCAAAGGTATTCAACTAGGGTTTTGTGCTTCTCAAGGAAGATTGGGTTGCAAGGGTCTCAAATGACTTTCATGGTTCATCATGGGTCCTCAATAATGCTTATGTCAAGCTTCAAGTCTTGCATCACATGTTTTCTCAGTCAATGGCTCAAAAGATTGAAAGTCAACTATATTAGGTAAAAAGTCAACTATGGTCAACATGCAGTCAAACTTCAAGATTTTTTTGTCAACATCAACATTTTGAGGTGATATTCATCATTTGGACTAGTGCATGACCTAATGGATTAAAGCATGATCTCAAGGGATCAAATACAACATCTTGACCTAATTACATGGCTCAAGACATTTCCAAATATATAAGTGATTTATATTTGAAGAATTGAATCAATTGATAAAAAGTCAACAGTCACACAAAAGTCAAACTTTGACTTTTTGGTCAACATTGGAAGTCAAAAATCAAGAATCATCAAAACATTCAAAATAATAAATTTTGATCATCAAGAATTTCAAAGATCAAGAAAGTCAACAAAAGTCAAAGTTGGAAGATTTTCAAGTACTTAGGAAAAATTCAAGTATTTTGTGCTTAGAAAACCCTAACTTCACAAGCAAGTTTCTTCAAGATACAAGTTGATTCAAAGAAAACTTTCAACATGAAAGTTGTAGGAATTAATGAATTCTACAACTTTGTTAATGAGGGTTGATCTCCAAAAAGTTCTTAAATTAAGAGATATGAACCCATGAAGTTATGATATTTTTATCTAACACTTAGAAAAAAATTCAACAAGTTTTGATCAGTTTTTTATCTCAACTTTTTGGTAAATTTTCACCAATTTCCCTGTTGATTTAGCCAAAGTGGTTAACATGAAAGTTGAAGATCTTATTCTAAGCTTTCCAAAATGTCTAATAGAATAAAAAGATCATGTTTGAGCAAGGAGAATCGAAGAGATAAAGTTAGGCATTTCGTGCTTGAATTTCAAGTCGTTTTGTGAAGAACTCAAGAGAAAATATCATAACCTTACCATTCAATCTCACTTTCCAGGCCATGTTTCTTCTGAATCTCCACATAATCTTAGATTTACACAAGATTATGGTGCATTACACAAGGATTTGAAGCTTTATCCACTTGATCATACCATTTTTGGATGAAATTGCAAAAAGCTCCATATCCATTTGCATAAAGACCACTTTAATCACAAAGTCCACTCCTTGAGCCTCTAACTTATTTATTCTGATCACACTCAACATGAATGCTCAGAAGCAACATCTCTAAGCCTACCAACCACCCTATTTATGCATTGGAACCATGATCTTCATGTAACTTTCTCACTTACATTTCAACCAAGTCTCAAAACTTTAAGGCTCAAACCTGATAAGCCCTTGCCCTCAAGCTTTTGCCTATAAATATAGAGTTCATTTGCAGTCCAAAACACTAATTGACAAGCCCTTAAACCCTCTCAAACTCTCCCGCACTAGAATTTACCATAAAACTCATTTCTTGAGTTTTCAAAATCCATTTCTTTGAAACTCTCAAACCTTGCAACTTTTGTCCAAACAAATCACCAAAACACTTCATACACATCAAGTATAAGTGATCTAAACTCTTGTTTCATCAGTGTAACATCATTTTCATCATCCACCATTTTCACTTTTTATACTTGCAAGTCGACTTGGCCAGAGGTATCAAGAGGTTCTCAGCACCAAGTGAGTATCCAAACAGCTTCCTCGGGGTCCAGGCAAGCTCACCAAATCATCATTTCACCTCTGGAAGTCGTGTAGAGGGCATTGAATTTTTGTATCAAGAGGTAAGTTTTTAAAACTTTGAAATCCTTATTTAAGCATCAGTTTCAAATACATTCTAAAGAAAATATGTAGATATCATGCCTCTAAAGCTAACCATGTCCTTAGTTCTCATTTAAATTGACTGTGTGATGAGAATTTTAACTCTGAACCGTTAGGGTTCGTTTTTGGTACCAACATAAATTCTCTTTAATCTTTGAGTTTTAGCTTGATTAGATTACATGTTTAAATTCATGATTAAATTTCAAGCAAGTTTGGTTTTGGAAGTTTTCAAAATGGATGAGAAATTGGAGTTTTCAAAAATCATCAATGGTGTTGTTGTTGTCTGCGCGCGTGAGGAAGAAGAAGATAACATTTCAAATTTTAAAAATTCGCTTTAATTTATAGTGATTGGGTGGTGTTTCATAATCAGATGAAACAGCCATCCCAAGTGGTAAAATATGCGCGCCTATGATCTTGGGGACCTGGGTTTGAGCCCCAATGGTACCCTTTTGCCTATTTTCTTCATTTTCAACTTCATTTTTTCACTTTATTTTCCATCATTTTCAATCAATTCTTTTTGCACTCAAATTTAAATTTTTTTAAGCTAATTTTTTGCACACTATTAGTTTACCACATCTACTTTATGAATATTAAAAAATATCACAAAAATACTTTTTATTTCTTTATTTTCCAATTAAATCAAAGTGCACATTTTTTAGGGTTTTTAAGGGGACTTTTGAGATCTTTTGATCAATCCCTCAACTTTGCTCACAATGCTTGATTTTACCATGATAGGTCTTGATTCTCATGAGATATCTTGACACTTGAGTAAACATTTCATGATGGCTGGATCTTTCTTAGGACTTTTCTTAACCAAATTCACATTAAAACATGAAACATGTACAAAAATCAAAAGTTGGGCTCCATGACTTTCAAATGTGATTGTGATGCGTACACTTGTTTCAAACACCCAAAAATATTAGAATTTCTTAGTTTTTAAATTTCTTTTTCTTTTTACCATCTCCACGCATTTGTTTATTTTTCGCATCGTTATTTTCATGATTATGTAACTGTTAAAGGATGTAATAGATAAAATAGGGTTTACTTTACTTTTCTCCCCAATTTTTATGGTTTGTACTCCCTATCCCCGAAGCCTTCTAATAGCGTAGAACATTTAATTTCCGCAATTTACTGCTTTTCCTTATTATTGTTAGTTTAATAGGATTGTATGGCAAGATCTAAAACAAAATGCTAGATAACTATAAATCCAAGATAAATTAACTGAAATCAAATGAGTTCTTACACACGCACCTCTAGGGTGACTCCACTTGTTGCCTTTGGAAAATAGTCATGTCCCTCGAACGTGGGATGCTTTAGCAAATACCCTCGGTTAAAAGATCGTAGTCCCTTGATGACCCTTTGATGCTTCTTCGGTAAACGATCATAGTCCCTTACGATAATGTTTCTCAAGTGCCTTATAAGTTTCCTTCTATGACTGTACGATGACCCACGCTTATCCCTCACATCCAACAATAGGGCTTCCTACTAACTAATGGTAGGGTAGCACCATCTAAAGGAGGAGGAAAAGAACAAAGACTGTTTTGAGTAGGTAGAACGCTCGTAGTCGCTTGCTCACAAACTTTTCAAAACAAAACATCTTTTCACAAAACAAAACTTTCTTTCACAAATATTTTCAAAACAAAATTTTTGTATACATTCTCAATGATAGGAGAATCATTACAAAATTGTCGCACTTAGGAATTTTAAAAATATTTTCAAACATACACAAGCACAAAGCATTTCCAAAAAGTGAGCTAGAGATTAAGAGCCCGTAGAAAACTAGGGATGAAAAGGGTGCTAACACCTTCCCTTTTCATAACCTACCCCCCTTAATCAGAAAATTCTCAAAAGGTCTTTCATGTTCTTTTCACCCTTTCCTTTATTAGATAAAATAAAAGTCGGTGGCGACTCTTGCTATCCGCAACATTTGCGATAAAATGCAAAACCTAAAAGTCAGTTCTCCCACTGTATTACAAAGAGGATTGTGATACGGTGGGAGAACTGACTTGAGGTTTTGCGTTTGTTTTCGCAAATGTTTCGGTTGAGCAAGAGTCGCCACCGACTTTTTATTTTATCCTAAGGAAAGGTTAAAAAGCACAGCAAAAACCTTTTGAGATGTTTTCTTGGGTTCGGGGAGTAGATTATAGAAAGGGAAGGTATTAGCACCCTTTCTATCCATGGTTATCCATGGGCTCTTAGTTACTTGCTTAGATCACTTGCCTTTTGTTTTCAATTGTTTGAAATGGTGCTTTGTGTGTGTGGGTTTGAAAATTGTTTTGAAAAGAGGCCAATGTGGTGACAACCTTTGTAATGATCCATGTTGGGATGTATACAAAGGTGTATGTCTTTTGAAAAAGGTTTTCATTGTTTTTGAAAGTTGTCTTGAAAGTGTAGTGATGTGTGGTTTTAGAAAATAGGCAAGTGTTTTGTTTTTGCAAGTTTGATTCAAGTAACTAAGAGGTTATCTACTCCTAAATTTCTCAAAGATTATTGCTATGTTTTAACCCTTTTAACAAGTTTGTTCCACCATTGCATTTGGTGGACAATCTCATGTTAGGATGTGAAAGGGACGGGCGCGGGTCATCGTTTAGACCATAATTGCAATGGTGCTAAGTATCTTTGGGCAATTTTCTTTAAGGGACTTGATCATTTGTTTAGGCAACATTTTGAAAGCGTCATCGAGGGACTATGATCATTTGATTTGTGTTTGTTTTGCCCAAAGAGACCTAACATGCAATATGGCCCAATTTTGAAAGGCAACAAGTGGAATACCCTAGGGGGTGCAAGCGTGATTTGTGTGTTCACTTTCATGCTTGTTTATCTTGAGATTAGGTCATAACTATTTTTGATTGTTTTTCGCATACAAACCCTAATTCTAGCATGGTATATTTAGGAAGCGATAAAGTGCGAAAATAAATTTACTAAGCTATTACAGCACCATATATGGGAAGGGGGGTACAAATGTTCAAATGGGGATTTTGACAAGGAATTTAAACCTAATCTATTACATCAATTTGGAATTATTTACAAGAATATTTAATTTACATAAATTAAATAAAATAAGAATAAATATGCAAGATGCAAAATGTTTTTCTTTTGTTTTTGTGTATATATGGAAAAAAGGTATTTTTATAAAATACAATAAAAAAAAGTATTATTTTTATGGAATTTTCATGTCTAGGGTTAAACCCTAATTTTATTAAATAAAATGTACTATTTATCTATTATGCATCAATATTTATTTATTATATACAAAAATAAAATAAAATGAAGTATATTTGTCAAAAGGTATTTTTATATTAAATATTAATAAGAAAAATAAAAATGTGTATATTTTATTATTTAACCTAAATATATTAATAAAATGTATATATATATATATGTATTATTTTAAATATGTATTATATATAAAAATTAATAATATTTAATATTTAAAAAAAAGTATTTTTTTTCTATAAAATATTTTCAGAAAGTAAAACAAAATAAAAATGTATAAAAATGTATTTGCACTATTTTAATATTTTATATAAAAGTATATGTATTTATTTATTTATGTACAAATGTCAATATAAACAATTAAATGCCTAAAAAATAGGAAAATGATGAGAAAAGTATTTTTCATATTTTTAATATCATAAGAAAAAATAAAGAAGTCAAACCAAAAAAAGAAAAGTCAAAAAATCAATAAAATGAACAAAATGGGCTTGGGGGGTTCAGAAGTAAATGTATGGTGCAAATAGGAAAGTCAACTCAGGCCCAGCCCAAGAAGACCCTTCTTCAACCTTCAGACCTGTTATGAACAACCAAAGCACGCGTTTTCTATCTCTTGATTCCTGGACTTTCAAGCAAAACTCACAACATGAAAAATATAGAGCATGAGAAGACGAATCCAACCATATAAAGAACTTGACTTAACTCTCTAAGATGAGGGAGAATTTCTTCTCCCCCAATCTCTGACCTATTTTTTTATCAATGTTCAGACTCAAAATTCTTGCAGCACACATAATATAAATGAAATCTAATTATATGGGCATGTTCAGGGCTATGATTGTGACATGTTTCCTTCACAAACCTAAAGCTAACAATGCCTAATAAGAGAGATACGAGTTCATGAACTTACCTGTTCAGTTGAAGTTCTATCTGGCAATGGAGAAGCTTTCAGTGCAAGGTGATGATTGGTATAGCTTCCTTGAGGTCCAGGGATGCTATTCCAAGCTTTACTTTGTCTTGAAAGCTTTTGAATCGTGCTAGAGCACTTCACCTGTAAATCAGAAAAGTGAAAATGGTGGAACTAGTTAGAGGAGTTACAGGTCGTGTTTTAGGTTTTGGTTAGCTTGCATAGATGGTAGGGAAGGTATGTGAACTGGTTTGGGCAAGAAAGCTTGAGAGAAATGAGAGATGGCACTCAAACTGCAGGCCCTGCCCTGTTCTTGCAGTTTGAAGGTGATTCTGGGAATGGGAGTGTATGAGGGATGTTAGGGTCGTGTACTAGCTCAGTTGGGATCTCTTGAATGTGTTTTACAAGTTTGCTTAAGTGTTTTTAAGCTGATATCAGAGTTGTGTTACAAAATGCAATGTTTCTTAACACTTAAGCAAACAAGGCCAAGTTGATGTTCTAGGTCAGTAGAGGCCCCCTAATGTGCTGCATAACCTCTCCTTGATCAGTGTGCTTTGCTCATAATCTTGTGCCAATTTGATCTTTATTGTACCTCTTGGATTTTCAATTTGACATAAAGCTTGCTTTTTCAAAAATGGATAAAGTGTTTTATCTATTTTGGGATTAATCTACTATGCAATGCTTGAATCCATAGAACATGGTCTTGGCACAAAGAGTTTGCATTTAATTATTGAGTGTTGGATGGTTTAAGGACCTGTAATGTAGCATAAACCAAGCTGACTTGCAAATGGCATAAGTTATGAACATGTACATGACCAAATCAAAAGTGAGTTTTTGCCATATTGTGAAATTCGAATCTCTCAAGTTATGAGGTTGTTTGATGAGTTCTTGGACATTTTGGAAAGCTTGGAATGTGTACTACAATCCATCTTTGAAGTGAAAGTTGAAATTCCAAGTGGAAGTGTATGGAAAATGGTCTTGAAGTTAGGTAGAAAACCTTGCCAAAATAGGTCAAATTTTCACTAAGTTAAGAATGGTTTGGTACCCTTATTCCAAAAATTGTAACTTGAGATACATGCCTCATTTGGGAAAACTTTGTGAATCAAAGTTGTAGATTTTGCAACAAGCTACAACTTTCATGTTTTGACTTTTTCTTGAATCCACATGAATCATGGTGAGAAAGTGGGGCAAAGTTAGGAAACAATTAAGGTTTTCCATAACTTAGAAAAATTCTAAGTTATGAAAAATTTCCATTTCAAACCCTAATTTGCATTTCTTGATTTCTTGATGAACAAGTTTCATGATTTGGCATGTTTTGATGAAAAAATGAATCTTGACTCTTGATTTTGACCAAAAAGTCAAAGTTTGACTTTTCAGTATACAGTCAAAATTGATCAATTGACTGGGAAATTCAACTGTCAATCTTGTGTACTTGGGATCTTTTGAACTTGTTGAGCATGTCAAGATAATTCCATGGGGTCCTTGAGTCCATATGTGAGCTTGGTTTGACATTGGCTAGGTCAAGCAGTCAAAAATTGCCTTTGTGCAGTCAAAACCCTAAAAATGACCATTTTGCCCTTTTGGTGATCTGATCAAATTTCTTGTGGAATTGTGATCCAAACTTGATCAAATGGTCCATGTGAGTTCATAATGTTGATGTGGGTCAATTTCCATGAGGTTTGACTGTCAATTGGCCACAGTTGACTTTTTCCCCAATACAGTTGATTTCTAGGTCAACTGTCCAATTGACTGGGCAAAATTTGGAATCAAAACTTGAAACTTGGTATGGATAAACTTGGGAGTCCAACATGAGGCATGAAAGTCATCTTAGGCCTTTTAGGTCAAAACATCTTTGTGCAAACACAAACCCTAATTTGAGTCAACAGTGCAAGGAGAAGTCTTGAGCAGAGGAAACCCTGACTGGATGTTGATCTTCAAAGGTCTTGTGATGAGAAATTGTTGGGGAAATGGGAGGGCAAATTTTGGGGTACAACAAGGATTGTTCTTCTTGCACTTAGTGTTGAAGATCTTAAAGGTTTTAAGAGCCTTTAATCTCCCTATAGAATAGATAGTAAGGCATCACCTTTGGTGTGATTAGGCTTGTGCAATCATTCTAAACTATAGTGAAATCTCTTCCGTGTTGGCAAGAGGATTGGAGTACTCTCGATCTGTAAGGGGAACCAGTATACATCTGGTGTTCATTTACTTTATGCACTTTATTTCTTTCATCACCATAATCAGAAAAATAAGAACTTTAAAAAGAAGGCAAAAATTGACCATCACCTAATTCACCCCCCTTCATAGGCGCATTACTAACTTACAGAATCATCCAAGCAAGTGATTTCCTTAATTGGAATCTGTGAATCTGAAGAAGAGTCATGGGACTCTGATAAAGAATCATATGTGGGAGAACTCACTATCGGTCAACTAGCTGCTGGATTCATTGAAATGTGCCTCAAGAATGAAAGAATGTGTCAGAAATCTGAGAGCAAAAGATTCTCATTACTACACTAGATGCTGAGAAAGATGAGCACTTGTATATCATTGCTAATCTTATAAAAAATATGTTTCAATCTGATGAGAGTATGGAGAATGTAAAGGATCTTGGGTATACTAACCAAGTTCTGAACAACAACAGGCAACTGGTGTAGTTTATTCCTCAAAAGGTGAAACAAGATAAAAAGATGTCTAATCACATGTCTCAATGTCAACCTAGACATCTCAAAAGGAAGTATGATCTCGTGGATACCTGAAGTCTTCATGTTACAAACTATATGGATACCCCAACCAAGTGACTGCTCTCAAAAGAAAACCTGGTCATTGCAAGGAAAGGTCAAAAGAACCTTCTCATATTGATGCATGTGGTCTTATGGTCTATACGCTCTAAAAGCCTCAACCCGAGAAGATTGGTACTTTGATACTGGTTGTTCTAGAATCATGACTGGTGTCAAGAAATTCCTAGTAAACATCAAACCACGTGGCTCGAGCTATGTCACTTTTAAAGATGGGTCAAAAAGTTAAATCAAAGGTGTTTCAAATGTGAAGTATGTAGGACAACCCACTCTTAACAATGTATTGTTTGTAAAAGGACTAGCTACAACCCTAATAAGTATCCGTCAACTATGCGATCAAAATCTCTAAGTTAACTTTACTAAATTTAAATGTCTAATTACAAATGATAAGAAGGAAGTTGTTATAAAAGGAACCATATCAAAAGACAACTGCTACTTATGGAATTCACCAGAAAGAGAATGTCTCTCAACATGTTTAATATCAAAAGATGATGAAGTTAACATATGGCATCAAAAGCTTAGTCATCTTCATCTGAAAGGTATGAAGAAGATCTTGTCAAAAGAAGCTATTAGATATATTCCCAAGCTAAAGATTGATGATGGGATAATTTATGGTGAATGTCATATTGGAAAACAGACAAATATGTCCCATAATAAGATCCAACATCTTACTACCACAAGAGTTCTAGAGCTGCTCCACATGGACTTGTTGGGACCTGTGCAGGTTTAAAGTCTTGGAGGGAAAAGGTATGCCTATGTTGTTTTTTATGATTATTCAATATTCACTTGCATAAAGTTCATCAAAGAAAAGTATGAGTTGTTTGAAGTCTTCAAGGAATTATGTCACAAGATTCATAAAGAGAAGAACGGTGGTGTTGTCATAATCATGAGTGATCATGGGAAAGAATTTGAGAACAGCAAGTTCAAAGAATTTTGTGCTTCTAAAGGAATTAGTCATGAGTTTTATTCACCCATCAATCCTTAACAAAATGGTGCGGTTGAACGAAATAACAAGACCATTCAAGAGTGTGCGAGAGTTATGCTTCATGCCAAGAAATTACCTCTTTACTTTTGGGCTGAAGCCATGAACACTGCTTGCTATATTCATATTAAGGTGACAATTAGAACTGGAACTTCAGTTACTATTTATGAATTATGGATAGGAAGAAAGCCAACTGTCAAATACTTCCAAGTCTTTGGGAGTAAGTGTTACATTCTTTCTGACCGAGAGCTAAGAAGGAAGTTGGATGCTAAAAGTGATGAAAGAATTTTTCTGGGATACTGTACTAACAGCAAAGCATAGAGTATTCAACTCCAAAACTAAGGTAATGATGGAATCTTCAAATATGATCGTTGATGACATAGAAGATGATGTCCTAAAAGAATTTGAGACAATCATTCCAACTGAAGATGTGATTCCTGAAGAAAATGTTACAACACCTACCACAGATGTTGCAAGCTCAAGTGCTGACTCTGAAGTTGAAGAGCCTTAGGTAGCTGACAAAGGACCTTCTCTCAGGATCCAAAAGGATCATCCTAAGGAGCTTATAATTGATAATCCTATACAAGGGGAGGTTACTATATTAAGGGAATTTGTATCAAATGCTTGTTTTGTGTCAAAGATTGAGCCAAAAAATGTGAAGGGAGCTTTGAATGATGAGTTCTGGATTAATGATATGCAAGATGAGCTTGGCCAGTTCAAGATAAATGAAGTATGGGATTTGGTACCAAGACCTGAAGAAAAAATGTCATTGGTACAAAGTGGGTGTATAAGAACAAGGCAAATGAAGAAGGAGGTGTCATCAGGAATAAGGCCAAACTAGTTGCTCAAGGGTACACTCAAATTGAAGGAGTAAACTTTGATGAAATATTTTCTCCTGTGGCTCTCTTGAAGTTTATCAGGTTGTTGCTTGGAGTGGCTTGTCACTTAAAGTTCAAACTATATCAGATGGAAGTCAAGAGTACTTTTCTGAATGGGTACCTAAATGAAGAGGTTTATGTTGAACAACCAAAAGGATTTTTTGATCTATCTTTCCCAAACCATGTGTTCAAACTACATAAGGCTTTGTATGGTCTAAAGGAAGCTCCAAGGGCTTGGTATGAAAGGTTGACTGAATTTCTTGTCAATCATGGATATAGAAAGGGTGGAATTGACAAGACCCTCTTTGTCAAAGATAGAGATGGATAACTTATGATAGCCTAGATTTACGTGGATAATATTGTCTTTGGGGGAAAGTCAGATGAAATGGTTCATAATTTTGTTGAGAAGATGAAATATGAACTTGAAATGAGTTTGATAGGTGAACTAACTCACTTTCTTGCTTTACAAGTTAAGCAAATGGAAGATTTTATTTTCCTGTGTTAAAGTAAGTATGCCAAGAATATTGTAAAGAAGTTTGGAATGGAAAATTACAAACATAAGAGAACTCCTACTCCTACTCATGTGAAGCTATCTAAAAATTAAAATGGGGTGAATGTTGATCAGAGTTTATATAGAAGCATGATTGGAAGTCTTTTATATCTCACAGCTAGCAGACCAGACATAACCTTTTCAGTTGGAGTTTGTGCAAGGTACCAAGTAGAACCCAACGTGAGTTTTATTAATCAAGTCAAAAGGATATTGAAGTGTGTCAAGGGAACTAGTGATTATGGAATGTTGTATTCTCATAACTCAAGTTCCATTATGGTGAAATTATGTGATATGGATTGGCCTGGAAGTGCATATGATAGAAAGAGTACCTCTGGTGGATGTTTCTTTATTGGAAACAACTTGATCACCTGATTTAGTAAGAAGAAAGACCGTGTTTCTCTCTCTACTGCTGAAGCTAAATACATAGCAGCAGGAAGCAGCCACTCTCAACTGGTATGAATGAAACAAATATTGTCTTAGTATAATGTCACACAAGGTGTTATGACATTATTCTGTGACAATTTAAGTGCGAAAAACATTTCCAAAAATCCTATTCAACACAGTAGGACCAAGCACATTGACATCAGGCATCATTTCATCAGGGAACTTATGGAGGACAAAGTTATAAAACTTTAGCATGTTAGTACTGAAAATCAGCTTGATGATATCTTCACAAAAGCTCTTGATACTGCACAGTTTGAGAACCTGAGGAAGAGACTTGGAATCTGTATCTATGAAGAATTATAGCAATTACTGTTGGTGTTGCATCTGTTATTGAAGATGATAAGGATGGAGTTGCACTTGATACTTGAGCTGGAGAGGATGCATGAAAGCTAGTCATGCAGTTTTTTTTGGATCTGCCTTGTGATCCTGTTTATTTTGATTTATGATTATGTAAGGGTTAAATACCCAGGATATTTTTAATTTTCTGCACCCTGCTACTTTATAACTTTTAGGTGTTTTAAAATTTTGCTAGTATTGCCAGCTTACCTTTGTCATTTTATGGCAAAAAAGGGAGAGTAGTATGATATTGAGGGTGTCAGAACATGTACTACTTATGGTACTTGTGAGGGGGAGAATTTATGTTCCTCCATTTTTATGATAGCACGTATTGAGGGGGAGTTCATGCTGTTCTGGACTGAAGGATGTCAGACATGATGTCTCGACATCATGGCATGAAGAACTTAGATTCTCTATGTGTGTTGCAGTTGTGTTAGTAGATCCTCTAACTACTAACTGTGTTTTGGTTGTGTGCTACTATTTTTGTGTTGCTAACCTTGCTTGTTTCTTTTTCATTGTTGTGCCTCTGATATGTATGTTTGATTTTTAAAATATATCATGGCATTTTGTGTGCAAGGGTTATTTGGTTGTTTTAGCCAAAATGTGCCAAATGGGGAGATTGTTTTAGTCCCAACTTGTTGTTTTTAACATGTCAAAGAAGGTGTCCCAACCTAAATATAGGACATCGTGTCTGCATCAGCCGTTAGTAACGTCTAAGCTGATTTATCAGTTACTGAATATTTAGGGAATATTCAGTTAGCTGATGTGGCATCCAAGATTGACAACTCAGATAATTTTATGTTTTTTTTGAAGATTTTCATAGTTTCTAAATATGGAGACATTTTGGGAAACTATTGATTGAAGAACAATTATCTTGGAGAAGTTTTTTCAGACTTTGTGCAGCCTCATTGCCACGGTTTTGAAGCCCAACCCAGTCTATAATAATGTTATAAATAGACTGGTGTATACCTAGTTTTAGGTGGAACTTATATGTGTAGTTTTTTAGGGTTTTAGAAATCCTTATTATTGGGTTTTAAGTTCCTTGTCAAATGTTCTTAAGGTTTTAAGCATAGAACATTTGTGTGTCAGGTACTCACAAGTTGTGAAGCATAGAGTTCTTGTGTGTCAATTATTATAAGCTTTTAAGCATTGAGTTTTGTGTGTCTTGGAAGAGTGTCTTCCATTTTTGTTCTTTACTTCTGTTAGAGTGTCTCTAATTGTTGAGTGTAGTTGAAGGGGGATTTGAGGAGGGCCTCATACCTAGGTGTGTTTTAGGTAGAAGTTAAACAAAGGGTAGTGATTAAGTGCATAGGTTGTAAACTAGAGGTTTATTGAGAGGTCTACAAATTGATATTATCTAGTTAATTTCATCCCTGGCTTGGTATCCCCCAGAGTAGGAGTTATTGTCTCCGAACTGGGTAAACATATCTGGTGTTATTTACTTTCAGCATTGTTTTAATTGTTTATACTTCTTGTTGTTGTGTGTGAAGTCGAATCCGGTGTCTCGACATCTTTTAGGACATCTAAGATCTGACAACCAGAATTTTAAGACTTATTATTGTGAATTGTAATCAGATTTGGTTATAGTGGATTAAGTCCTTGTTGAAGGAAAAATCACCTGAGGAGGGTGGAAAAGATGTAGCCAAGTTAATGGTGAACTTTGATAAATTGAATGTGTCTTTTTTTATTTCTAGTATTCTATATTCTTTCATAGTTTTATCAAATAGTTTATAAAATGGAAAAGTTTTGAAAATCCAACTCAAACCCTCCTTTCTTGTGTTTTTTCTCTACCTTCATTAGAAATACATATTACACAATATTTTTATTCATTCTATAACACCAAATTCACTAATTTAAGTGCACACATACCAACAATTTATCAAATGTTTTCAATCTCTAAAAGAGAACAAAATCATGAACAAATACACAACAACTATGGAAATCAAAATCCCTACATACCCATCATTATACCATCCTTTAGAAAGTTGGAACCCCACCCTTACCTTAGATTGAAGGTTCCCAAGCTCCTACAATGGATTATTCTTGCCCTAGCTTTTTCTCACTTTCTCGCTTCTACTTCTCTGAGCACTATCATTCCCACAAATACGATTCAACTCTCTAATTCTTTCTTTTGCTAATTTAACCCTTAGAATCCTATTATGGCATTCCATCCTTACCCTCACTAAACCTCATGCAATGACCATATTGCCCTCATTATTTCTACTCATTATATCTAATTTTAATTATTAAAACAACTCTAACCATTATTCATAATTCCAAATAATTTCTAATTAAATTATTTAAGTTAGAAATAATCCTCACTACTACTTTAATCCGTCACTACCCCCCATCTAATAAAATTAAACCATCTATTGCATCAAATAAGTCACAAGCAACCAATCAAATAATAAATTTAATATTCAGGGCATTACAACTCTCCTCCACTTAGAATATTTTCATCCTCGAAGATTACCTGATGCAAACAAATATGGGCAAGACTCTCACATCTTACTCTCCAATTCCAAGGCCGCGTTCTCTCCTGAAGCTCCTCATCAAAATACTTTCATGAGAGCAATTTCTTTTTCCCTCAGCTTCTTCATCTCACAGTCTTTGATTCGCACAAGTACTGTCTCAACAGTAAGATTATCCCTCACTTGCACATCATCCATCAAAATCACATGAAATGGATCTAAAATATACTTTCGAAGTTGCAACACATGGAACACATCATGCAAATTTGACAGATTAGATGGAAAGGCCACCATATACGCAACTGTTTCCACCTTCTCAGAAATTTGATACGAACCAATAAACCGAGGAGTAAGTTTCTCAATTTCAAGGCGCAGCCTACACTATCACCGGAGTGACTCTCAAGAATACATGGTCTCCATCTTGAAACTCAAGATCCTTACTTCTCTTGTCATGGTAATTCTTTTGTCTAATTTGTGAAGTCTTCGTCTTATCCAGAATTAACTTCACCTTTTATGTAGTCTGTCGAACAATCTCGGGTCCAAGCACTACACTCTCATCAGATTCATACCAACACAAAGGTTCTCTACACCTTCGACCATACAATACCTCAAAAGGTGCCATATCGATACTTGAATGAAAACTATTGTTATACGTGAAATCTATCAGTGGAAGATAACTATCCCACATACCTCCCTGCTCAAGATTACAATCTCTCAACAAATCCTCCAATGACTGAATAGTCCTCTTTGTCTGGAGGTGATACGCAGAACTCAATGTCATCTTAAAGCCCAACGCATCCTGCAAAATCTTCCAAAATTCATAAGTAAACTTTGGATCTCTATTGGAAATAATACTCGATGGAACCCCATGAAGCTTCACAATCACGTAGATATAAATCTCTGCCAACTTCGATACAGGAAAACTGATATTAATCGAAATGAAATGAGCCAATTTTGTCATCCTATCAACAATTTCCCTAATTGTATCATGTCCTGTTGGAGTACTTGGAAATCCTATCACAAAATCCATCGAAATATTATCTCATTTCCCTTCCGGAACATTCAACGATTGAATAAGTCCTGTAGGTTTTTGATGTTCGACTTTCGACTTCTGGAAAGTCAAACACACATACACAAACAATTCCAAATCGCATTTCATCCAGGCTCCCAAAATAACTTCTTCAAGTCTTGATACATTTTAGTAGCTCCCGGATGGATACTCAAACTGCTTCTATGACTTTCTTCTAGAATCATCTTTTTCAACTCAGAATCATCAGGAATACAAACTCTATCATGGAATCTCAACACACCTTACACATCCACCTTAAAATCACTGTCTTCAGACTGATTGCTCCCAACCATCATGTCTACCATATTTACATCCAATTTTTGAGCTTCTTTAATATCATTCAGGAAATCATTGTTAATCTTCAGCATTCCCAACATTACACTTTGCGGGGTTAACTCACAAACTAAGCTCATATCTCTGAATTTCTCAATCAATTCTAGTTCTCTAACCATCATAGCAGACATATGCAAAGATTTACAACTCAAGGCATCTGCCACAACATTAGCTTTACCTGGATGGTAATTCAAGCCAAATTCATAATCCATTAACAGTTCTAACCACCTTCTTTGCCTCATGTTCAATTCCTTCTGGTCAAGCAAGTACCTCAAATTCTTGTGATCACTAAACACTTCAAACCTGGAGCCATAAAGGTAATGTCTCTAAATCTTTAGCATAAACATTATTACAGATAATTCTAAATCATGAGTGGGACAATTCCGTTCATGAATCTTCAATTTCCTTGACGCTTAAGCTATCACTTTGTCATTATGCATAAGCACCCAACCTAAACCCAATTTAGATGCATCAAAATATAGAACAAAAGATTCTTCTAGGTTAGGTAATATAAAAATTGGAGTCGTTGTCAATTTCTTCTTCAGCTCGATAAAAACTTTACTCACACTGAAAATCCCACAAAATGCCATACCTTTGCAAGTAAGTTGAGATAACAAAAGTGCTAACATAGAAAAGCCCTTGATAAATCTTATGTAATAACCAGCTGTTGTACCCCAAAATTTTCCCTCCCATTTTCTCAACATTTCTCATTACAAAGCCCTTGGAGATCAAAATCTAGTTAGGGTTTCATCTGCTCAAGACTTCTCCTTGCACCGTTGACCCAAATTAGGGTTTGTGTTTGCACAAAGATGTTTTGACCTAAAAGGCCCAAGATGACTTTCATGCTTCATATTGGACTCCCAAGTTTATCCTCACCAAGTTTCAAGCCTTGATTCCAAGTTTTGCCCAGTCAATTGGACAGTTGACCTAGAAATCAACTGTATTGGGGAAAAAGTCAACTATGGCCAATTGACAGTCAAATCTCATGAAAATTGACCCACATCAACATTATGAACTCCTATCAACCATTTGATCAAGTTTGGATCACAATTCCACAAGAAATTTGATCAGATCACCAAAAGGGCAAAATGGTCATTTTTAGGGTTTTGACTGCACAAAGGCAATTTTTGACTGTTTGACCTAGCCGATGGCAAACCAAGCTCATATATGGACTCAAGGACCCCATGGAATTATCTTGACATGCTCAACAAACTCAAAAGATCCCAAGTACACAAGATTGACAGTTGAATTTCCCAGTCAATTGATCAATTTTGACTGTATACTGAAAAGTCAAACTTTGACTTTTTGGTCAAAATCAAGAGTCAAGATTCATTTTTCATCAAAACATGCCAAATCATGAAACTTGTTCACCAAGAAATCACAAAATGCAAATTAGGGTTAGAAATTAGAATTTTTCATAACTTAGAATTTTTCTAAGTTATAAAAGACCCTAATTTTTTCCCAACTTTGTTCCACTTTTTCACCAAGATCCATTTGGATTCAAACAAAAGTCAAAACATGAAAGTTGTAGCTTGTTGCATAATCTACAACTTTGATTCACAAAGTTTTCCCATTTGAGGCTTGTATCTCAAGTTACAAATTTTTGAATAAGGGCACTAAACCATTTTTAACTTAGTGAAATTTTAACCTATTTTGACAAGGTTTTCTACCTAACTTCAAGACCATTTTCCATACACTTCCACTTGGAATTTCAACTTGCACTTCAAAGATGGATTGTAGTACACATTCCAAGATTTCCAAAATGTCCAAGAACTCATCAAACAACCTCATAACTTGAGAGAATCGAATTTTGCAAAATGGGAAAAAGTCACTTTTGTTCTTGGCCAAGACATGTTCATACTTTGGTGTCATTTTGATCTCAGCATGCTTAAGCTACATTACAGGTCCTAAAACCCTTTGACACTCATAAATTTAATGCAAAACCATTGAACCAAGTTGTTATTCTAAGCCTTTGGACATTACATGGAGAATTAACCCCAAACTAGAAAAAGCATTATTTCCATTTGTGAAAAGTAGAACTTTATGTCAAGTTTGCAATCCAAGTGGTACAGTCCAAATCTTCTTGGCACAAGTTTGTGAGCAAATTGCACTGATCAAGGCAAGGGATTGCAGCATAGTGTGAGGGCCTGTACAGGCTAGAATGATCAAGTGGCTTTTGTTTGCTTCAAGTTCAAGAAAGCGAGCATAACTTGTACCAACTCTAATATCAGCTTACAAACCCTTAAGTGAACTTATCAAACACATTCCACACATCAAAACCAAGCTATTGCACGAGCCTTTTGCCTCCAATCCCTCCCAAAACTCAGAATCACCTTGAAACTGCTCAAACAGAGCAACCTCTGCAGATTGAGTTCCAACTCTCAATCCTTTCAAGCATTCTTGCCCAAACCAGTTCACATACATCCCCTAACATCTATGCAAGCTAACCAAAAGCAAAAACACGACCTGTAATCACTCTAACTGGTTCCACCATTTTCACATTTCTGACTTGCAGGTGAAGTGCTCTAGCTCGATTCAAAAGCTTTCAAGACAAAGTAAACATTGGAATAGCATCCCTGGACCTCAAGGAAGCTTTTCCAACCATCACCTTGCACTGAAAGTTTCTACATTGACAGATAGAACTTCAACTGAACAGGTAAGTTTTTGAATTCATATCTCTCTTATTAGGCATCATTAGCTTTAAGTTTGTGAATAAACAATGTTCTACTCATGCCACTGAACATGTACATGTTTTTACTTTTCATTTCTTTTGCTTGAGCTGTGAGAATTTAAGGTTTGAAAATGGCAGAAAATCTAGGTTAGAATTTGGGGGAGAAGAAATTCTCCCTCATCTTAGAGAGTTAGGACAAGTTCTGCATATGGTTGGATTCGTCTCTTGATGCTGAACATTTTTTATGTTATGAGTTTTCATTAATAAGCCAGGAATCAGGATGTTTGAATGTTGGAACCAAGCGCGCGTTTTCTGAACGTTTTGGCTGGAGGTTGAAGACAGTGGCTTCTTGGGCTGGGCCTGTGTGTTTTTCTTATTCACACCATATTTTTTGGTTTTGCACCCCCAAGCCCATTTCATTCATTTTTATGTTTTTTTGACTTTTCTTTTTTTGGCCTGATTTATTTATTTTTCCTCATCATATATAAAACATAAAAATATTTTTTTTTTATCATTTTTCTATTTATTAGATATTTATTTAGTTAGATTAGTTATTTGAACATAAATAGGTAAATAAATATACTTTTATTTAAAAAATGCTAAAATGGTGTGAATACATTTTTATTTTTATTTTATTCCATTTTATATTCTGAAAATATTTTATGTGAAATATACTTTTTTACAAAAATTAAATATTATTATTTTTGTGCATATTTAAAATAATTTGTGAATAATACAAATAAATACATACATATTAATATACTTAGAATAAAATACTAAAAATGCACATATTTTATTTTATTATTATTAAACACTAAAAAATCATTTTTTACAAATATACTTTATTTTTATTTTATTTTTGTGCACAAATAATAAATATTATATATATTGAATAATAACACATTTTATTCAATAGAATTAGGGTTTTACCCTAAATATGAAAATACCCCAAAAAAAATAATACCTTTTATTTTCTTTTTATTTTACATAAATAATACTTTTTTTCATACATAAAAATTCTTTTTGCATTCTTGCATATTTGTCTTATTCAATCTATGCAAATTGATCACCTTGTAAAATATTTCAATATTTATGTAGTAGTTTTAGGTTTAAATTACTTGTCAAAATCCCCATTTGAACATTTGTACCCCCCTTCCCATATTTGGTTTTGTAATAGCTTAGTAAATTTATTTTCGCACTTTAATGCTTCCTAAACATACCATGTTAGAATTAGGGTTTGAATGCGAATAAAACGAACAAAGTAGTTTGACCTAATACAAGAAAAGAAAGCATGAAAATGGACAACACATCTCACACTTGCACCCCTAGGGTATTCCACTTTGTTGCCTTCAAATAATTGGGCCATATTGCATGTTAGGTTTCTTTGGGTAAAACAAACAATCAAATGATCATAGTCCCTCGATGACGCTTTCGAAAAGTTGCCTAAAATGATCAAGTCCCTTTCAAAGAGAAATTGCCCAAAGACATTTAACACTATTGCAATTATGGTCTAAACGATGACCCGCGCCCGTCCCTTCAACCTCCTAATATAAGATTGTCCACCAAATGCAATGGTGGAACAAAATTGTCAAAAGGTTTAAAACATAAACAAGAATCTTTGAGAGAACTTTAGGGTAGATAACTCCTAGGTACTTGTCAATTTGCAAAGAAAACACTTGCCAAATTTCAAAACACACTTCACAAACACTTTCAAAAAACAAACTTTCAAAAAACCTTGAAACATCTTTTCAAAAAGACACACACCTTTTGTAAAACATTCGAGTAAAGAATTGTTACAAGGGTAGCCTGTACAAGGCATCTTTTCCAAAACCTTTTCAAAACCACACACAAAGCACCATTTCAAACAATTGAAAACCAAGGCAAGTTGATCTAAGCAAGTACCTAAGAGCCCATGGATAACCATGGATAGAAGGGGTGCTAATACCTTCCCCTTCTATAATCAACTCCCCGAATCCAAGAAAAATCTCAAAGGTTTTTGCTGTGCTTTTTAAACCTTTCCTTAGGATAAAATAAAAAGTCGGTGGTGACTCTTGCTCAACCGAAACATTTGCGAAAACAAACGCAAAACCCTAGTCAGTTCTCCCACCGTATCACAGAACTGGCGACTCTGCTGGGGACCTTTTTAAAAGTGGAGTAACCTTAGGGCTTAGATCACCTTCTTGCATGACTAATTGTTTGATTTGCTTGCTTTATACTTTGGCTCTATTGTTTGGGTTTGCAATCCTACACCCGGATTTTTGGAAAACATTCATAGATAGCAATACGTTGTGGAAACTGTGCAGGGTATACCGACACGGTCGAAGCAATAGCTATATTAGTGCGACATATTTGTGAGTACCGGTAACCCTTGAGTTCAATCAAGGAGAGTACGGGGCCGCTGAGTGATGTCACTAAGCACTAATGACCTAGAACCTTACTTGACCATCTTGGCCTTTTATTAGGGGTAGTGAGATGACCGGCTTTGGTGCAGTCCGAAGTTGGTAGATACTCGATACTACACTCATTGAGGGTTGTTTTCTTGGAATATTTTGGTCGCTAGTTAAGTGGCTAAACCAAAACAATGAACAATGAAAACAATCCAGTGATATTGAGCTCCTTAGAACCCGGTTACTATTTATAGGACAGGTTTTTAAGCCAACTACACTCAAGAGGGTACTTACCTATGAAACCCCATGCAAGCCTGAAACTAGGGTTTGGTGTGATTTGCTTGTACATATGTCTTGTGCATACATCATAAACATCATGAAGCATCATATGCATTTACTGACCATTTCAAGGGTTTGGATCTTCATCTTTGTTCCTGTTTTGTAGGTCATGGAAATTCCTCGCAGAAATACCATTCAAGTCAACCTTGTGAGAATCTCTCCTCAACTCAAGGAGCTCACCTCAAGAATTCCGGAAAATTCATCCTTCAGTGAAAGACATGGTAGACTGCTCAGCCTAGTCAACACCAACATTGAAGAAGACATGATGAAGGTGCTATTCCAGTTCTTTGACCCTCTTCACCACTGCTTCACTTTCCATGATTATCAGTTGGTGCCCACTTTGGAGGAGTTTTCTCAACTCCTAAGAATCCCTATCCTTAATCAACTACCCTTCAACGGTACGGAAAAGGAACCAAAGCCGGAAGATGTTGCTCGAGCATTACATCTACAACCATCAGAAATCAAGGGGCATTGGGAAACCAGAAGCGGCGTCAAGGGATTCTTAGCAAAATTCTTGTTTGAAAAGGCACAAGAATGTTGGAATTCATTGGACCTACAAGCCTTTGAAGAAATTGTGGCACTCCTTATCTATGGGTTGGTCTTGTTCCCAAATCCTGACCAATTGGTAGATGTCAACGCCGTCAAAATCTTCTTGTCCAGAAATCCAATACCAACATTGCTTGGGGACATCCTTCACTCATTTTACACACGGACAATGAGAAAGAGGGGTGTTCTCATGTGTTGTACTCCTCTCCTTGCAAGGTGGTTTATTTCGCACCTTCCACAATCTGTCTTGAAGAATGACCAAGGCCTAAGGTGGTCCCAACGGTTGATGACTCTCACTCATTCTGATGTGCATTGGTGTTCTCGGTCCAGAGAAAATGTCATCATCGTCGATCGTTGCGGAGAATTTCCTAATGTTCCTTTACTGGGAATCAGAGGAGGTATCACCTACAACCCTTGCCTAGCTTTGAGGCAATTTGGATATGCACGGAGGGATGGCCCTCATGACATGTTGATTCCTAACCTAGTTTTTGACTTCGACAACGATGCGCAAGGACTTCGCCAAAGATTCATCAGAGCTTGGGGAAAACTCAACAAGGTTGATAGCAAGACTCTGGGACACAAGAACTCCATCCCTCTTGAGCCTTATCTCAAGTGGGTACGGGCCCGAGCCCAAAGTCTAATGATGCCTTATCCTCATGTTCTCCCTGTGATTAAAGAGCCTGTTAAGGAAGGAGAGGTTCCCTACACCATCCTACATCCAGACATGCCTACATCGTGGGAGGAAATGCAGAAAAGTTGGATTCAGCTCAAGGAGGAACGGAACACTTTTGAAGCTAGCTTCTACGCCAGTGAGAAGAAGGTTTTAGAGCTTACCCGCCGACTCCATGAGCAAGAGGCCCTCAACACCTACATCGCGCCAAAGAGGATGTGCAACGTCTTTTTGCCTTGAGAGGTTATTTTGTAATATTTGGCCCATGGGGCATTTATGTACTAACAAATTCCATCTTATTAATATGACGTGCGTTCTTCTTTGTTTGAAACAATTTTGAATGTCTTAAATCCTTGAATGCATTGCATACATAAGCATGCCATTCATCATGTGCATAAGCAGGTCTCACTCCAGGTTTCCTTATCTGTCTGCTGTTTATTTCAGTAGGATGGATCTCGAGCAAACAGTCAAAGACCTACAGGCTCAGAATGCATAGTTCCAGCAACTCCTATTGACCTTGGCTAAGGGTCAGGAGGATATCAAGACTCAATTAGGGAATAAGGACCCAGTGAAGAAGAAGAAAAAGAGGATTGGAGTGGCTACTTTGGGGAGAAGATTTGACGGAGAAGCTCGGAGAGTGCTTGAATTTCCTCCTACTTCTGATGAAGGGACTAGTAAGAGAGATGGAGTTGCGGTGCCTTCCGAGTCTGATACGGAGGAAGAAGAGGTTGAAGAGGATGAGGATTATTCTGACCAACAATATCCTCCAGCTGATGATAAATACAAGGGTTTAGAAGACAGATTGGTCGCCATGGAATTACAAAGAGTACCGGGTTTGGATTTTGAAGACTTGGGTTTGGTTGCCGGGATTGTGATTCCCCCAAAATTCAAAGTGCCAGTGTTTGTGAGGTATGATGGGCTGTCCTGTCCCAAAATGCATCTCAGGTCCTACGTGAGAAAGATCCAACCCTATACAGAAGATAAAAACCTTTGGATTCATTTCTTTCAAGACAGCCTTTCTGGAGCTCAGTTGGAGTGGTTTTATCAGCTAGAAGGAACCAGTGTCAGAAATTGGGAAGATTTGGCCACCGCTTTCTACAAACAATACCAATATAATTCTGACCTTGCTCCTACTCGTACCCAACTTCAGGGTATGTCACTAGGAACAAGCGAGGGATTCAAAGAATATGCACAAAAATGGAGGGATTTGGCTAGCAGGGTGCAGCCTCCTTTAACCGACCGTGAACTCGTTGATATGTTTCTTGGGATCCTATCTGGGCCGTTTTTCAACCATCTAATTGGTAACTCTTCCGCGGGGTTTACCGATTTGATCTTAACAGGCGAAAGAATAGAAGCTGGCATCAAGTCAGAAAAGATTCAGAAGGGTGTTGCTGCAAGTGTTGAGAAGAAGCCTTTTAAGAAGGAAACAGCTGTGGTATATTCTCAGAGAAGAGCAGGGAAGACGGAGCGTCGACCAACTGTGGGGGCCGTAATGATTCAAAACACTCCGAGTGAGCAGCCTTGCTATAACCAGTCCAGACCAAATCAGCAACGAGTAGAACGGCCTCAACGGCAGTTCACCCGTATTAATATGACTCCAGCGCAAGTGCTTCCCCATCTATTGAAGTTGAATCTCGCCACCATCAAGGAGGCACCAAAGAATGTGAATACGTCCTCTCCGCATTATCATGCTAATGCTAAATGCGCCTACCATTCAGACAGTGTTGGACACGACACGAATGATTGTTGGGAACTCAAGCATAAGATCCAAGACCTGATAGAGGCTAAGGAGGTAGAGTTTGACGCTCCGGAGAAGCCTAATGTGATATCTGCACCCATGCCGAAGCACGGCCGAAATGTCAATGCCATTGAAGAAGATTTGTATGTTGCTGATGTCAACGATCTGACTACTCCACTGCTAACCATTAAGTTGAATTTGTTAAGGGGCGGGATCTTCCCGGGATGTAAAGAAGACTGCTATTGTTGTTACTCTCTGCCGTTTGATTGTCCGTTACTGAAGAAAGGCATCCAAGGCCTTATGGATAGTCGACAAATTTTGTTTGAAAAAGTTTCTGCTGTTCCAGTTCATACTGAAGATGTCTCAATCATAACCATTCATGCCAATCTTTCCCAGGCCGTCAGAAAGCCTGTTAAGATTACACCAGCTACGAAATCTGTTCCTTTGAAGATAACAATGTCAGGGTCTGTCCCCTATGTTTCTGAGAAGTCGATACCTTGGAACTATGGCGGTGACATCTACTATCATGGTATCAAACAAATTGAAATAATTGAAGAAAGTTCGGATGATGATAAAGCCAGCATTAGTAACATTGCGGGCACCAGCAAAATCACCAGGAGCGGGAGAATATTTTCTCCAGAGATTGCCCCTCCAAGAGCAGTCTTTGGACCCTCATCAGCTGACAAGGTCGTCCCCGCACCAATAAAACTTTCTGCTAGAACTCCTTTGATTGAAGATGTTGTTGTTCCTAGTACTGTCCCTCCTACCGTTGCTGACAAAGGTAAGGGAGTCCAAGATGAGCTCGTCAGGACGAGGGCTCAGCCCTTGGCCATCCCTGAAACCTCCAAGAAGGAAATGGATGAGATTTTGAGGATAATCAAAAGAAGCGATTACGATGTGGTGGAACAGTTGGGGAAAACCCCCTCCAAGATCTCCATGCTGGCACTACTACTTTGCTCGGAAGCGCACGCTAAGGCTCTGATAAAATTTCTAAAGGCAGCTCATGTGCCCCAAGAAACCTCTGCGGATCAATTTCAAAATTGCGTGGCTAGCCTGACTGCGGACAATGGATTAGGTTTTTCTGATGCCGACCTAACTCCTAAAGGTAGAAACCACAATGATGCTTTGCACATTTCAATCGAGTGTCGAGGAACCACTCTTGCACATGTTTTGGTTGATACCGGTTCGTCGCTGAATGTTTTGCCTAAAAAGGCCTTGGACCGGCTAGATTGTGAAGGTTTGGAATTGAAGCCGAGTGATATTGTTGTCAGAGCTTTCGATGGTTCGAAGAGAATGGTCCATGGAGAGGTTGAAATTCATATCAAGATAGGCACTGAGGTGTTTAAATCCACTTTCTATGTGATGGACATCCGTCCGTCATACTCTTGCTTGCTGGGTAGGCCATGGATACACCATGCTGGGGCAGTTACCTCCTCCTTACATCAGATGTTGAAGTATCCTGTCAAGGGAAAGATCATCACTGTCCATGGCGAAGAAGAGTACATGATTAGCCACTTAAATTCTTTCCGGTACGTGGAGGTTGAAGGAGAGTTCATTGAGACACCGTTTCAACATTTCGAAGAAGTCCTTCCTGAAACAGCAGTAGCGAAGTTGACGGCTGAGACACCGAGACAGATGGCCAGGATGGCATCTCTGGAGGATGCAAGGGCCGCAATAAAAGAAGGGAAGAATTCAGCATGGGGGCAGTTACCTGACATTCCACATAAGACTGACAAATTTGGATTAGGGTTCACAACCGCTGGCCAGAAAGCTATGCGCCGTTCGAAGATTGAAAGGGCGCCAGTCAAAATTTCTCCCTATGGAATCAACGCTTTGGAGGATGAAGACAAGGAGAGCAACATTGAAGAGTGGATTTATCCAACCGTCAAAGGAGGATTGAACAACTGGGAGGCAAAAGACTTTGTCCCCATCACTTTTATTCATCAGTAATTTATCTGTTAAACATTTCCTATTTGGTCTGTAATATTTATTTTCAAACAATCCGTACACTATCTTTTCACCTCATGCCTTGCCCGGGGCATGTAGGTCCATTTGTAAGGGTTTTGATTATTTTTCATATCCATATGCCATGTTTAGTGATTCATTGGACGTTTTTCATTTGATAAACTGCTTGTGTTCATTTTCTTTCCTTTTGCATTTTTTGTTTAAGGATGGCTATCCCTTACACACACCCACACTCACAAATGCAGGTACCCATCCACTCCGGATTCCATGGGTGACTATTCTGCTATATCTTTCAATAACTCTGAAGATCTGGTCAATCAAGCCGAGTATGAAGAGGACGAAGGTTGTGAAGTACCGGGGGAGCTAGCCAGACTTTTGCAACAAGAGGAAAGGGCCATCTTACCGCATGAAGAGTCATTAGAAACTGTCAACTTGGGGACCGAGGAAGACCGGAAAGAGGTGCAAGTGGGTGCCAATCTGGAGCCAAGAGTCAAAGAGCGCTTAGTACAGTTGTTGAATGAGTATGTTGAAATCTTCGCTTGGTCTTATGAAGACATGCCAGGTTTAGACACAGACATCGTGGTTCACCGTCTCCCTACAAGAGAAGACTGTCCACCGATCAAGAAAAAAGTTCGCCGAATGAGGCCCGACATGTCCGAAAAGATCAAGGCAGAAGTAATGAAGCAGTTCGGCGCTGGCTTTCTGGCTGTTACGTCCTATCCTCAATGGGTCGCTAACATTGTGCCAGTAACTAAGAAAGATGGCAAAGTCAGGATGTGTGTGGACTACCGGGATTTGAATAGGGCCAGCCCCAAAGACGATTTCCCGCTACCTCATATTGACATTTTGATCGACAATACAGCTCAGCACAAAGTGTTTTCCTTCATGGACGGATTCTCGGGTTACAATCAAATCAAAATGGCCCCTGAAGATATGGAGAAAACAACTTTTGTCACACAGTGGGGCACTTTCTGTTACAAGGTGATGCCGTTCGGGCTGAAGAACGCAGGGGCAACTTATCAACGCGCCATGGTAGCTCTGTTTCATGATATGATACATCATGAAATTGAAGTTTACGTAGACGATATGATAGCTCGGTCACAAACAGAGGAAGAGCACCTTGAGCATTTAGAAAAGCTGTTTGACAGGTTGAAAGAATACAAGCTCAGGCTGAATCCAAGTAAATGCACTTTTGGAGTTAGGTCTGGTAAACACCTGGGATTCATTGTAAGCAACAAAGGCATTGAAGTCGATCCGGCAAAAGTAAAAGCAATACAAGAGATGCCTGCTCCCCGTACTGAAAAGGAGGTTAGAGGATTCTTGGGGCGCTTATACTATATTGCCAGATTCATTTCACATCTGACTTCTACCTGTGAGCCAATTTTCAAACTCTTGAAGAAAGATCAGGTAGTTGAATGGAACGACGATTGTCAGGCTGCTTTTGATAGAATCAAGGAGTATTTGCTAGAACCTCCTATTCTGATGCCACCCGTCGAAGGAAGACCATTGATCATGTATTTGACTGTCTTGGATAACTCAATGGGGTGTGTTTTGGGCCAGCATGACGAGTCTGGTCAAAAAGAGCATGCTATTTATTACCTTAGCAAAAAGTTTACCGACTGTGAGACTCGCTACTCACTGCTCGAGAAAACTTGCTGCGCTTTGGTATGGGCTGCTCGCCGACTAAGACAGTATATGTTGACTCATACTACCTTGTTGATTTCCAAAATGGATCCTATCAAGTATATCTTCGAAAAGCCCGCTTTATCTGGAAGGATAGCTAGATGGCAAATGATCTTAACTGAGTATGACATCCAGTACACCACCCAAAAAGCTATAAAAGGGAGTGTACTAGCTGACCATCTGGCTCATCAGGCTATCGAAGATTATCAACCCATGAGATTTGATTTCCCGGACGAGGACATCATGAATTTGGATAACATTGAAGGTAACGGACCGTATGACGGACCCGAAAAGGGATCCCGATGGACCCTGTACTTTGATGGTGCTTCAAATGCACTTGGAAACGGCATTGGCGCAGTACTCATTTCTCCGGAAGGTTGTCACACTCCTTTCACGGCCCGACTTTGCTTCAGCTGCACAAACAACATGGCTGAGTATGAAGCTTGCATCTTTGGTCTCAAGGCTGCTATAGACTTAGGGATCAAGTCTTTGATCGTATTTGGGGACTCGGCTTTGATCATCAGTCAAATCAAAGGAGAGTGGGATACCAAGCATCCTAATCTTATCCCATACAAAGAACATGTCCTGACATTGTTGCCTCACTTCGAGCAAATTACCTTCGAGCATTTCCCGCGAGAAGAGAATCAGCTAGCAGATGCTCTAGCCACAATGTCCTCCATGTTTAAACTCAACTGGGATAACGAGGCTCCCCAAATCACCATCGAGCGAATGGATGAACCTGCGCATTGTCATGAGATTAATACCGACGAAGTAGTGGAACAACCCTGGTTCCATGAAATCAAAAGGTATCTCGAGACTAGAGATTATCCTGAAGGAGCTTCCGTAAATGACAAGAAGTTCTTAAGGAAATTCGCTGCTAAGTTCTTCCTGAGCAACGGCATCCTTTACAAACGAAGCCATGATTGTGTATTACTCTGATGCGTAGATAAAGCTGAAGCAGAGTTGATTATGACTGACATACACAGCGGCACATTTGGCACTCACTTGAGCGGGCATACAATGGCTAAGAAGATCCTAAGGGCAGGCTATTATTGGTCTACCATGGAAGCGGACTGCCATCAACATTCCCGTACTTGCCACAAGTGTCAAGTCTATGCTGACAAAGTTCATATCCCTCCGGTTCCTCTCAACGTCCTGACTGCTCCGTGGCCCTTCGCAATGTGGGGCATTGATATGATTGGAGAAATCAAGCCCACGGCTTCCAACGGACATCGCTTCATCCTGGTTGCCATTGACTATTTCACCAAATGGGTCGAAGCGGCTTCCTTCGCCTCTGTTACCAAAAATGTGGTTGCCCGCTTTATCAAGCAGAATCTCATATGTCGGTATGGTGTTCCAGACAGAATCATCACAGACAACGGTACGAATCTGAATAACACAATGATCACCGCTTTGTGCGAACAGTTCAAGATTTATCATCACAATTCATCTCCCTATCGGCCGAAGATGAACGGTGCTGTTGAAGCTGCAAACAAAAACATTAAGAAGATTATTCAGAAAATGACAGTCACTTACAAAGACTGGCATGAGATGTTATCGTTTGCTCTGCATGGATACCGTACGACGATACGTACTTCAACTTGGGCAACCCCATTTTCTTTGGTTTATGGCATGGAAGCTGTCTTGCCTATGGAGGTCCAGATTCCTTCTCTAAGGATTATGAAGGATGCAGGTTTGAATGAAGATGATTGGATGCAGACCCGACTTGATCAACTCAATCTGATCGACGAAAAGCGACTTGCTGCTATATGCCATGGTCAGACGTATCAAAAGCGGATGATCAAGGCCTTCAATAAGAAAGTCAGACGTCAAGTGTATCAAGTCGGAGATCTAGTGGTCAAACGGATTATCTTGCCGCAAAGTGATCCCAGGGGCAAATGGACTCCTACATATGAAGGACCATTTGTGATCAAGAGCATATTTTCTGGTGGTGCAATGATTCTGACCACCATGGACGGCGACGATTTGCCGCACCCTGCAAACGCAGACATAGTCAAAAGATACTACGCATAGATAACCCGACAAGTCGAAAACCCGAAAGGGCGGCTTGGGCAAAAATGGGCATCCCGGTGGATCGAAAACCCGAAAGGGAGATTCAGGCAAAAATTAGGGATAAAACAAAAAAATCTGTACACCCGGCAAGTCGAAAACCCGAAAGGGCGGCTTGGGCAAAAAGGGGCATCCCGGTGGATCGAAAACCCGAAAGGGCGATTCAGGCAAAAATTAGGGAATTAAAGCGTATGACTATGTCTCGTCGGATCACTTCAAAGACAATCTCTTCATCAACCAGTTCCAGACTCCTGATCAATCCAGTCATCGTCAAACGAAGCATTGAATGGACAGATATTCAGAGTTGAGAAAGCTGTAGCAGAATGAAATCTCATGGAATTATTTCACATAGCCATCTTTATTTTTTGTAAATTTTTCAAATATTTACGACAAAATCCTCTTACTAGGATGATTGTCTCCTTTATACAAATATACTCATAGAGAATTAATACAAATACTTTTCCCAGAAATTTGTGCCATTTCCTTTTCTTTTCTTTCTGCACTAATTGTTTATTTTGAGAAACGTCCAATGTTTTGTTAAATAGGCATATGCATTTGAAACATAATCATTTCCTAAATGGACCTAAGAAAGAACAATTATCGACAGATCAAAGGTACATTTGGATATCTTGACACCCTTTCAAAGGAAAACCCAGGAGACTTGGAATCCATATCCCTAGCAAACCCTGAGGTTTATCTCCAGCAGATTCTCGAAGCTTATCCCCAGTAAGGTTCTGGAGGATATTTCCCCGCAGAGTACGGACGTCTCTCCCGAGTTTTATTCAAAGTTATTCCTCACAAAGGCTTATAACTGGGTTATCCTCAGCTAACAACCACAGAAGATCGCGCTCGCCAAAGTTCTTCCTATCCCCAGCGAAGCCAGACTAATGAGCCTTCTCCCCACAGAGTTTTAGGGGGGGAAATCTTGAGTTCCCCAGTGAAGTCGCCAGAATTGCTTCCCGCCAAACTGAAGATTCCCGGTCTTACATCCCCGGCATGAGTCTACTAGATTGGTACTCCCCAGTAGAAGTCTTCAGGATTTCCCCAGAAGACTGGTATACAACCCAAGCTCTTTGTTCTCCAGCAATGACCAGGATTTATTCTTCAGCAGTCACGATGCTTTTATCTTCAGCCGTCCAAGATTCATCTATCCCTAGCAAGACAGCTCATCAGCTTACACGCGCATTCATTACATTCATATCATAAACATTGATATAACATATATTGCATCATACATTTCATGCAACATAATTTTGCGTTTAGCTGACATTTTGTCCTTGTCAAAACAGGGATAAAAAGCTATCCTTAACAGTTTCAGATGCAGTTTTTCACGGATTCATCATCAAGCAACCCTACACCGGTTCTTATTCAAATCCAAGACTTCTGAAAACAGTTTATGGATTCTTCCCAACAACGGATGTTAATCTGTTGACTTATTCAGATACAACTTTCTGAAAACAGCTTACGGACGCTTCCCAACAACGGACGCTGCTCTATTGCTTATTCAAACCTCAAGATTTCTGAAAACAGTTCACGGGTTCTCCAAGTAACGGATGTTAACCTATCGCTTGTTCAGATTCTTCTCAAAGACTTCTGAAAATAGTTTATGGATTCTTCCCAACAACGAATGTTAATCTATCGACTTGTTCAGATGCAACTTTCTGAAAACAGCTTACGGACGCTTCCCGACCACGGATGCTGCTCTATTGCTTATTCAAACTTCAAGACTTCTGAAAACAGTTTACGGGTTCTCCAAGTAACGGATGTTAACCTATCGCTTGTTCAGTTTCTTCTCCAGACTCCTGAAAACAGTTCATGGATTCTTCCCAACAACGGATGTTAATCTATCAACTTGATCGGATGCAACCTTCTGAAAACAGCTTACGGATTCCTCCCAACAACGGATGTCAATCTATCGCTTGTTCAGACCCCAAGTTCAGAGATGGTCCAAAGCTTGGACACCTTCCTGATATTCCCTTCCAGATGGCATCTCTAATCCCATCTCCGAATGGCATCTCTAAGCCCATTCCCGCATTCATTGCTTTGACAAGTGCAAATTTCCGGGCACTCTAGTGTCCAATCTCCTTTTACCCTCGAGTCACGAAAGGCAAGCTTGCCAATCTAACTCTTCGGATTCAAGAAGATTGAACAGGGGCAACTGTTGTACCCCAAAATTTTCCCTCCCATTTTCTCAACATTTCTCATTACAAAGCCCTTGGAGATCAAAATCTAGTTAGGGTTTCATCTGCTCAAGACTTCTCCTTGCACTGTTGACCCAAATTAGGGTTTGTGTTTGCACAAAGATGTTTTGACCTAAAAGGCCCAAGATGACTTTCATGCTTCATATTGGACTCCCAAGTTTATCCTCACCAAGTTTCAAGCCTTGATTCCAAGTTTTGCCCAGTCAATTGGACAGTTGACCTAGAAATCAACTGTATTGGGGAAAAAGTCAACTATGGCCAATTGACAGTCAAATATCATGAAAATTGACCCACATCAACATTATGAACTCCTATCAACCATTTGATCAAGTTTGGATCACAATTCCACAAGAAATTTGATCAGATCACCAAAAGGGCAAAATGGTCATTTTTAGGGTTTTGACTGCACAAAGGCAATTTTTGACTGTTTGACCTAGCCGATGGCAAACCAAGCTCATATATGGACTCAAGGACCCCATGGAATTATCTTGACATGCTCAACAAACTCAAAAGATCCCAAGTACACAAGATTGACAGTTGAATTTCCCAGTCAATTGATCAATTTTGACTGTATACTGAAAAGTCAAACTTTGACTTTTTGGTCAAAATCAAGAGTCAAGATTCATTTTTCATCAAAACATGCCAAATCATGAAACTTGTTCACCAAGAAATCACAAAATGCAAATTAGGGTTAGAAATTAGAATTTTTCATAACTTAGAATTTTTCTAAGTTATAAAAGACCCTAATTTTTTCCCAACTTTGTTCCACTTTTTCACCAAGATCCATTTGGATTCAAACAAAAGTCAAAACATGAAAGTTGTAGCTTGTTGCATAATCTACAACTTTGATTCACAAAGTTTTCCCATTTGAGGCTTGTATCTCAAGTTACAAATTTTTGAATAAGGGCACTAAACCATTTTTAACTTAGTGAAATTTTAACCTATTTTGACAAGGTTTTCTACCTAACTTCAAGACCATTTTCCATACACTTCCACTTGGAATTTCAACTTGCACTTCAAAGATGGATTGTAGTACACATTCCAAGCTTTCCAAAATGTCCAAGAACTCATCAAACAACCTCATAACTTGAGAGAATCGAATTTTGCAAAATGGGAAAAAGTCACTTTTGTTCTTGGCCAAGACATGTTCATACTTTGGTGTCATTTTGATCTCAGCATGCTTAAGCTACATTACAGGTCCTAAAACCCTTTGACACTCATAAATTTAATGCAAAACCATTGAACCAAGTTGTTATTCTAAGCCTTTGGACATTACATGGAGAATTAACCCCAAACTAGAAAAAGCATTATTTCCATTTGTGAAAAGTAGAACTTTATGTCAAGTTTGCAATCCAAGTGGTACAGTCCAAATCTTCTTGGCACAAGTTTGTGAGCAAATTGCACTGATCAAGGCAAGGGATTGCAGCATAGTGTGAGGGCCTGTACAGGCTAGAATGATCAAGTGGCTTTTGTTTGCTTCAAGTTCAAGAAAGAGAGCATAACTTGTACCAACTCTAATATCAGCTTACAAACCCTTAAGTGAACTTATCAAACACATTCCACACATCAAAACCAAGCTATTGCACGAGCCTTTTGCCTCCAATCCCTCCCAAAACTCAGAATCACCTTGAAACTGCTCAAACAGAGCAACCTCTGCAGATTGAGTTCCAACTCTCAATCCTTTCAAGCATTCTTGCCCAAACCAGTTCACATACATCCCCTAACATCTATGCAAGCTAACCAAAAGCAAAAACACGACCTGTAATCACTCTAACTGGTTCCACCATTTTCACATTTCTGACTTGCAGGTGAAGTGCTCTAGCTCGATTCAAAAGCTTTCAAGACAAAGTAAACATTGGAATAGCATCCCTGGACCTCAAGGAAGCTTTTCCAACCATCACCTTGCACTGAAAGTTTCTATATTGACAGATAGAACTTCAACTGAACAGGTAAGTTTTTGAATTCGTATCTCTCTTATTAGGCATCATTAGCTTTAAGTTTGTGAATAAACAATGTTCTACTCATGCCACTGAACATGTACATGTTTTTACTTTTCATTTCTTTTGCTTGAGCTGTGAGAATTTAAGGTTTGAAAATGGCAGAAAATCTAGGTTAGAATTTGGGGGAGAAGAAATTCTCCCTCATCTTAGAGAGTTAGGACAAGTTCTGCATATGGTTGGATTCGTCTCTTGATGCTGAACATTTTTTATGTTATGAGTTTTCATTAATAAGCCAGGAATCAGGATGTTTGAATGTTGGAACCAAGCGCGCGTTTTCTGAACGTTTTGGCTGGAGGTTGAAGACAGTGGCTTCTTGGGCTGGGCCTGTGTGTTTTTCTTATTCACACCATGTTTTTTGGTTTTGCACCCCCAAGCCCATTTCATTCATTTTTATGTTTTGTTGACTTTTCTTTTTTTGGCCTGATTTATTTATTTTTCCTCATCATATATAAAACATAAAAATATTTTTTTTTATCATTTTTCTATTTATTAGATATTTATTTAGTTAGATTAGTTATTTGAACATAAATAGGTAAATAAATATACTTTTATTTAAAAAATGCTAAAATGGTATGAATACATTTTTATTTTTATTTTATTCCATTTTATATTCTGAAAATATTTTATGTGAAATATATTTTTTTACAAAAATTAAATATTATTATTTTTGTGCATATTTAAAATAATTTGTGAATAATACAAATAAATACATACATATTAATATACTTAGAATAAAATACTAAAAATGCACATATTTTATTTTATTATTATTAAACACTAAAAAATCATTTTTTACAAATATACTTTATTTTTATTTTATTTTTGTGCACAAATAATAAATATTATATATATTGAATAATAATACATTTTATTCAATAGAATTAGGGTTTTACCCTAAATATGAAAATACCCCAAAAAAAATAATACCTTTTATTTTCTTTTTATTTTACATAAATAATACTTTTTTTCATACATAAAAATTCTTTTTGCATTCTTGCATATTTGTCTTATTCAATCTATGCAAATTGATCACCTTGTAAAATATTTCAATATTGATGTAGTAGCTTTAGGTTTAAATTACTTGTCAAAATCCCCATTTGAACATTTGTACCCCCCTTCCCATATCTGGTTTTGTAATAGCTTAGTAAATTTATTTTCGCACTTTAATGCTTCCTAAACATACCATGTTAGAATTAGGGTTTGAATGCGAATAAAACGAACAAAGTAGTTTGACCTAATACAAGAAAAGAAAGCATGAAAATGGACAACACATCTCACACTTGAACCCCTAGGGTATTCCACTTTGTTGCCTTCAAATAATTGGGCCATATTGCATGTTAGGTTTCTTTGGGTAAAACAAACAATCAAATGATCATAGTCCCTCGATGACGCTTTCGAAAAGTTGCCTAAAATGATCAAGTCCCTTTCAAAGAGAAATTGCCCAAAGACATTTAACACTATTGCAATTATGGTCTAAACGATGACCCGCGCCCGTCCCTTCAACCTCCTAATATAAGATTGTCCACCAAATGCAATGGTGGAACAAAATTGTCAAAAGGTTTAAAACATAAACAAGAATCTTTGAGAGAACTTTAGGGTAGATAACTCCTAGGTACTTGTCAATTTGCAAAGAAAACACTTGCCAAATTTCAAAACACACTTCACAAACACTTTCAAAAAAATAAACTTTCAAAAAACCTTGAAACATCTTTTCAAAAAGACACACACCTTTTGTAAAACATTCGAGTAAAGAATTGTTACAAGGGTAGCCTGTACAAGGCATCTTTTCCAAAACCTTTTCAAAACCACACACAAAGCACCATTTCAAACAATTGAAAACCAAGGCAAGTTGATCTAAGCAAGTACCTA
This sequence comes from Vicia faba, assembly GCA_948472305.1. Lineage (NCBI taxonomy): Eukaryota > Viridiplantae > Streptophyta > Magnoliopsida > Fabales > Fabaceae > Vicia > Vicia faba. The sequence continues at coordinate 325,043,849 of OX451737.1, read as the reverse complement.
AGAGCCCATGGATAACCATGGATAGAAGGGGTGTTAATACCTTCCCCTTCTATAATCTACTCCCCGAATCCAAGAAAAATCTCAAAGGTTTTTGCTGTGCTTTTTAAACCTTTCCTTAGGATAAAATAAAAAGTCGGTGGCGACTCTTGCTCAACCGAAACATTTGCGAAAACAAACGCAAAACCCTAGTCAGTTCTCCCACCGTATCACACCAGCCAAACCCAAAAAGCTTCTAATCTCTATAACTGATTTGGAGCTTCCCACTGCAACACTGCATCTACCTTGGATGGATCTACAACAATACCATCACTTGAGATAATGTATCCCAAAAACCTCACCTTTTCTAACTAGAACTCGCACTTCGATAACTTTCCATATAATCTCTTCTCTTTCAATACTTGCAATACAATTCACAAATGTTCATCATGCTCTTTTTCTGACTTAGAATAAATAAAAATAACATCAATAAAGACCACCACGAACTTGTCTAGATACCGATGAAAGATTTTGTTCATATACTCCATGAATACACAAGGGGCATTAGAAATGTTGAATGCCATCACCAAATACTCATAGTGTCCATACCGAGTCCTGAAAGCCGTCTTCTGAATGTCATCATTCTTTACTCGAATTTGATGATAACCCGACCTCAAGTCAATTTTGCTAAACACACGTGCACCTACCAACAGATCCAGGTCATCTATTATCAAGAGTGGATATTTGTTTTTGATTGTCACTTTATTCAATCGTCAATAATCTACACACAATCTTATACTATCGTCTTCATTTTTCACTAGCAACACCGGAGCTCCCCAAGGCGATACACTTGGTCTCACAAATTTCTTTTCAAGCAAGTCTTCTAACTGCTTCTTCAACTCTTCTAACTCAGATGCCAACATCCTATATGGTGCCTGTGATACGGTGGGAGAACTGACTTGAAGTTTTGCGTTTGTGTTCGCAAATGTTTCCGTTTAGCAAGAGTCGCCACTGACTTTTTATTTTATCCAAAGGAAAGGTCAAAAAGCACAGGAAAGACCTTTGAGATGTTTTCTTGGGTTCGGGGGGGGGGGGGGGGGGGGTAGATTATGAAAAGGGAAGGTGCTAGAACTCTTTTCATCCATGGTTTTCCATGGGCGCTTAGTTACTTGTTTAGATCACTTGCTTTGCTTTTCCAATTGTTTGAAATGGTGCTTTTGTGTGTGGTTTTTAAAAATATTTTGAAAAGAGGCCATCATTGTGGCAACCTTTGTAATGATTCTTGTTTGAATGTATACAAAGGTGTATTGTCTTTTAAAAAGGTGTTTCAATGTTTGAAAGTTTGTTTTTGGAAAAATGTTTTGAAATTGTGTTGTGAAGTGTGTTTGAACATAGCAAGGATGTTTTTGCAAGTTTTGATCAAGTAACTAAGAGTTGTCTACCCTATTTTACTCAAAGATCTTTCCTACACATTTTTAACCCTTTTGACAGTGTTGTTTTACCATTGCATTTGGTAAACAACCTTGTATTTAGGATGTTAAACGGGACAGGCGCGGGTCATCGTATGGACCATGATAGCAATTGTGCTAAGTATCTTTAGAAAAATTTTGAGGGACTAGATCATTTTGTTTAGGCAACCAAGATAGCATCATCGAGGGACTATGATCTTCTGTTTTGTTTTTATTTTGCCAAGATACTCAACATGCATAACATGGCCATTTTCAAGGCAACAAGTGGATGAAACCCTAGGGGTGCATGTGTGCATTTTGTTGTCAATTTACATGCTTTTTTGCCTTTGTATTAGTCAAGCTATTTGTTTTGATTTTGGATTTTTTTGCATACAAACTCTAATTTCTAATATGGCATATTTTGAAAGCATAAATGCGTAAAATAAATCTACACTATTACAAAATTTGATATGGGAAGGGGGTACAATCTTTGAATAGGGGATTATTTTGCAAGAAATTAAAACCATAATATTTACTATTACATCCAAATTGAATAAATGGTACAAATAAATAAATGAACAAGTATTTAAATGATCAATTAAATAAATGTACAAAATATTATGAATATGCAAAAAATGTTTTTGTTTATTTTTTTATGTATGTAAAAAATATTTAATTTACATAATGAAAAGAAATAAAAGATTATATTTTTTATTAAGGGTAAAAACCCTAATTTTCTTTAAGAAAGCATTTTTTTTAATATTATTTATTTATGTAAAAAATAAAAATATATTCAAGTGTCAAAAAATGAAATATATTAGAAAGAAAAAATATTATTTTAAATGAGGGTAGAAACCCTAGTTTTTTGTTTTAAGATAATATATACCATATTAATTATTTTGTGTACAAGAAAATAAATATAAATATATACAAATATTTAGAAAAATAATAATATATGAGAAAATATTATTTAAATATATAAATACTAAAAAAATATTATGTATTGTTTACAAGCTTTTATTTGAGAAAATAAATAGCGTGTCTAATTAAAAATTATTTTCATGTTAGAAAAATAAAGTAAAATATAAAAATAAATGTGAAAATTTATAAAAATATCTTTGGTATTTTTTATGTTTAGGAAATAATAAAATAAAATCAGAAATGAAAAATAAATACAAAAATACAAAAATATAAAGAAATGGGCCAGGGGGTGCAATCAGCAAGGCAGGGGGTGTGTTGTACCCCAAAATTTACCCTCCCATATTCTTCAAGGTTCCTCAAGAATAATTCTCAAATTGCTCAAGTTTACTCAAGAGATTGCATAGTCAAACCACTTCCTAAGCCAGTTGAAATTAGGGTTTTGGTTCTTTCAATGAATTTGAGGTTTTCAATGGCTCAATCAAGTCTCATATGCCTATAAACATTCTCAAGCATCTACATGCCAAGTTTCAAGGTTCACAGTGCCAATTTGCACAGTCAAAAGCTCCATTTGACCTACAGTCAACTGCAGGGGCAAAATGGTCATTTTGCAGTCAAAAGTCGGAATTTTTGGTCAACATCTTATTTTGAGTCCACAATCATCATTTGATCAAGTCTTGATCATGATTCTACAAGGATAGCTCAATAATCCTCAAAGATGCAAAAGTTACTATTTTTGGACAGTAGAAAAGTCAACTGTATCTTGACAAGGGCATAAATTTTTCATGGTTCATCAGAAAAATCCCATCCAATGCTCATTTTGAAGGGGATGACATTTCCTACAAACCATCTTCACACTCCAAGTCCAAGAAATGATCTCACAAAAAGTTATCAATTTCTACATTATAGGTCAATTTCAAAAGTCAACAAAAATGCACTTTAAGTCAAACACCATAACTTGATATTGGTAAATCCAAATGACATGGGACCAAAGGCATTGGTTAGAGGACTTCAACACCTTTCCAAAATGTCCAAGAACATGTTCATAGGATCAAAATTGAGCAAGATATGCATTGGAGAAGTTGGGAAATTTTTATGAATTTGCAAAAGTCAACTTTACTCAAAACACTTTGTTTTTGCTAATGGGCCTCAAATTTCTTCTTGAAACTTTATCCATGGCCTATACACGACCCATCAAGCTTAATTGAATTATTTTCTTATTTTTTATTAATTAATTGGATTTTTAATCAATATTAATTCATTTAATTAATTTAAATTGTAGGAAAATACAAAGATTTGATTTTTCAATCTTTTTGTGAAGCAAACATGGTCAAGATATACTGGCAATTTCGTGTACCAATCAAGGATGCAAAAATCTCCAAATTTGGCAACTTTTTCCAATCATGAAGATTCAAAAATAATTGATTTTCAGTCAAATATTCAATCATCATTCCAATGGATTTTTGTGCAAGATTTTAACCTAATTCCATTCTCCTATATATACACAAGCCAACCCTAATCATGGATACGGGAAATTTCTGCAGAAAAAGCCATAACCATATTGGAAAAATTCAAGAAAACTTGAAAACTGATTTCCATATTCTAGCACGATTCAAAGGCTTTTGTGGATTCTAACACATTGCAGGGAGTGTGAGGAACGTGTAGCAATCAAAACCAGTCCTTAAAGCTACAAGAATCATCAAGAACAGTTTAACGGTTTACCACTTTTTTTCCAGAATCGTATTGCTTATTTCATGCACATTTAACATGAATTATTGTTTGTTTTGCATTGCTTGAATCCATATGAAGCTATTGGCATAGTTTAATTGAATTATAATGCACAGAATCATAAATTGCCATGGATGAATTCTAGGGTTCCTGAGCTTGGAATTTGGGGATTCTTAATACAAGAAAAATTGAGCCTCATAAGACCCATGACTGAATTCGTTAGGTCAAGACGAATCCAAAGCCACCCTTGCGAAATATTTATATACAACACAGGGCTAATCGCTATTTTTGGTCATTGCATATTGTTGGGGTTAAAAACCCCCGCTATCTAACGTTTATTTTGCAGGTTTAGCGAGGAAGATGATAAGCTGTTGACATGCTATTGGGTAATTCAAAAAAGGGCGCGCGTTTATTTGTTTGTACAGCATATTGTTCAGTTTCCTAATATATTAATTGTTTGTTATTTTATTAATGACTGAAGCGTGATGGCGTAGTGGTTAATGTGCTGGCTTGAAATCATTGGGACCTGGGTTCGAATCCCAGGTCCCCCAAAACGTTTCTATTATTTTTCTTAACGTGTTCACATGCAGGCATTCCAAAAGCGTTCCATCATGTACTTCAATCATCAATGCGCCAAGTGGCCACAGTCATAAATCTAATGGCCAGGAGATGGTGATCATGGTACTCCCTAGTCAACCAACGCCTGGACAATTCAAGAAAGTCAAACAGGCTTGTGTGCAAATGGGCCTAAGAATTTCCAAGGAAACCTCCATAATGGGCCAGCACCCCCCTGGGTTCTTTTTCTTTTTTCTCTTTATATTTTCTATTTATTTAGTTAATTATTTTATTAATTATTATTATTATATTTATTTAACTAACATAATTAATTATTTTCATAATAAATTCAGAAAACTAAAATATTTTTATTATTATTGTTATTTATTAATTTCAAATTATTTTTGTAAATAAATACTAACACAAATTAATTTAGTTTAATTAGGGTTAATTTTAACTTTTTCTCAATAATTTAAAATCAACATAGAATTAGGGTTTTCTTTTGACAATTTTAATCCTTTTTCTTTTATTTTCCTTAAAACATAAAAAAACTTAAAAAATATTTCTTTTAATTAATTAATTAATTAGTTTTAGGTTTAATTTAATTTAATGCAAAATAACCAAAAATTCATTCTTTTCTCAAAAAGGGTCAAAACCCTAAGGACTTCTCCGATTTAATTTCTATTTCGCGCGTATTATTTTTTATCATATTTATGTATTTGCTCCGAGAATGTAATAGCGTAATTAGGACCTTTTATCGCTTTCTTTTATTTTCCGCACTTTACTTTTTCCAAGGGTTTGTTTTTTGGCGATGTAAATACCCGACGCCTTGTAATAGCGTAGATTTACTTTCCGCAATTTACTTAACTGTTAGATGAATGTTAACTATGCATGACAAGACTTGCCTGAAAATTAAAATCAAAACGTAGCTCACCAATAACATGTACAAGATAACTTAACATGAAACCTGACACACTCGCACATGCCACTCCTAGGGTACGCCTCACTTGGTTGCCTCGACGTGGTCATTGAGTATAGGGTGTTTTAGAGGTCGCCCTCCTATCTAAAGATCCAAGTTGCCTCGAAACGGTTGCCTCGGATAAAAAGGATCTAGGACATTAGGGTTACCGCTAAGGCGTCCTACTATTGCTTTGGTGACCACATGTCCCTATAATCGAATTGACCCGAATAACTCCAACGACGGTGCTACCTACTTCTCAATAGTGGGATAGTACTGTCTAAAGGACATTTACACAGCTTAATTTCTTTTGAGTAGGTAGATTTCTCCTGGGTACTTGCTCTTTCAAAACAAAAATACTTTTCGCACCTACACTTTTGAACAAAGTTTTTTTCAAACAAACACTTCATACACTCTTGAGGACAGATACAAGAGTTAAAACGAAGTTTTCAAACAAACTTTTTTCAAAACCCACAAACACAAGAAAAGCAAACATTTTTTGAAAACATAGTGAGCAAGTACCTAAGAGCCCGTGGATAACCACGGATAGAAAGGGTGCTAACACCTTCCCTTTCTATAATCTACCTCCCGAACCGAGAAACATCTCGAAAAGGAATTTTGCTGTGCTTTTGTCCTTTCCTTGTTGGAAAAAATAAAAGACGGTGGCGACTCTTGCTTACCGCGACATTTCACGAACCAGCATTCCAAAACAGTCAGTTCTATTTCCACCGATCACAGAACTGGCGACTCTGCTGGGGACTCCATTAAATAAGTGAGGTGTACCTTATGATTTGATCATTCTATGTTTTCAATTGTATGCCTTGTTTGCTTTAATATTGTGGGCTTGCATCGGAGTTTTATAGATCCTAACCCGGATCTGGGGATACCCTTTTAGAAGTAGCAACAAACTGTGAGGGACATGTCCGGTGTAGACCGACACGGGTGAAGCAGTAGCTACATTAGTGTGACACCTTGGTCTGTACCGATATCCCTTGTGTTGGAACGAGGAGAATATGGGTCTTCTGAGGAGTCATTAAGCACCAACTGACCTTAGAACCTTAAATTGACCCAACTTGGCCATAGAACAGCAGCAGTATGCTACACTCATTGAGGCTAAACTCTCGTGATGGTTTCGGCCGCAACAAAAGGTTGCGAAGCTGGAGTTATGACCGATTGAGGGTAGTCGGTGATATTGAGATCCTCTAGAACCTGGTTACTATTTCTAGGACAGGTCTCAACCAACTGGAACTGAAAGAGGGTAGTACCTAAACTTCATGTTGGCCTGAACTCTAAGGGCTGTCTTGTGTGACTTGTGAACCTTGCCATGTTTGCCTTTTGTGAATACTTGTGGTGTGCCTTTACCATGACATCATAACATCATACCATTGCATACATCCTGCATAAGGACTAACCCATTTCAAGGATCTCAAGGGTTTGTGTTGCAGGTCATGATGAACCAACTGTCTAGCAAGGGGCAAAGGGGATTTATTTTCCTCTAACCAAGGTTGTTCGGAGATCAAAACATGATAACTTGAGTCAGGGGCTATGACCCACTCGATATGGTGAGCCTTGACTCTTGAAGAAGGACTCTCAACAACATGAAGTTCCTTCAATCAAGCTACAAAATTCAAATTCTAACAGTTTCCTGTTTACCCCGCGAGATCCTTGAAAACATTGCATACATATACATACATATCATTGCATTACAGGTACCCTTTTACAGGTCACTTATCTTCTTCGCTGTTTATTTCAGCAATCATCATGTCTACCAAACCTTCCACTGAACAAGCTATCAAAGCCCTCCAGGCCCAGAATGCCCAGTTCCAGGAGTTGGTTATGAGCCTAGCCCAGGGTGAACAGGATTTGAAGACTCTGATTCTGAAAGAGAGGAAGAAGAAGAAGAAGAGGATCGTCTTGTTCAACGTTGGACGCAGGTTTGGGAATGCACTGCAGAATGAGGTTGAACTGACTACCCCATCTGTAGGGAAAGACAATCCACAAGAGGAAAGGGTTCCTAGCCCCATAGTCTCCGACAACGAGACGGATTATGATGAAGAACAGTACCCTCCAGCTGAGGATAAGTACAAACAGCTGGAAGACCGTTTTAGCGCTATGGAGATTCAGAATATGCCCGGGTTGGACTTTGGAGACCTAGGCTTATCCTCTGGGGTGATGATTCCCCATAAGTTCAAGGCACCTGCTTTTGCAAAATACGACGGAGCTTCCTGTCCTAAGTTGCACCTCTGATCGTATGTAAGGAAGATCCAACCTTATACCGCTGACAAGAATTTATGGATCCATTTCTTCCAGGATAGTCTTCCAGGGACTCAACTCGAGTGGTTCTATCAGCTGGATGGAGCCAGTATCCGTAACTGGGAAGATTTGGCTACGGCGTTCTATAAGCAGTATCAATATAATTCCGACCTCGCTCCTACGCGTACCCAACTCCAAGGTATGTCACTAGGGACGGGTGAAGGATTTAAAGAGTATGCGCAAAAATGGAGAGACCTTGCTGGAAGGGTGCAGCCACCTCTAACTGACCGTGAGCTGGTTGATATGTTCTTGGGGACCCTGTCTGGTCCGTTCTTTAACCATTTGATTGGAAATTCTTCTGCCGGGTTTACAGACCTTATCTTGACTGGGGAGAGAATTGAAGCTGGCATCAAAAGTGGGAAGATTCAAGAAGCTATACCTTTTGATGCTCAGAAAAAGCCCCACAATGGGAAGAAAGAGTCCAATGTTGTGTACCGTCAAAAGAGTCGTCGCGATCAACAGGTAGGGGCAACCCAGATCTCCGATCACACGCTTGTTCAACAAAGACCGAGCAATAGGCGTAGGGTAAGATATCAAGATAGGAAGTATACTGACATCAACATGCCTTTGTCTCAAGCGTTACAATAATTGCTGAAGGTGAAACTGATCACACTAAAGGATCCTCCTCAAAATCATGATACTTCCTCTTCCAAGTATAACCCGAGTGTGAGATGTGCCTACCATTCTGACAGTCCTGGACATGACACCGACGACTGTTGGAGTTTGAAGAACAAGATCCAAGACTTGATTGATGCCAAGGAGATTTAGTTTGATCACTGATCCTACACCAAATCATTGAGAATGTCTTTTGTTCATTAGAATTTTCAATTTGTAATTTTATTTGCTTATTCAAACATTTACTCATGTCAAACTCTATTACTTTATCAATGCATTGCATATGTCTGTTTTGAATCAATCCATTCATATTCACTATATTCAAATTGCTTTCATTTTTTTTGTGATGTTCAAACTCTCGATTAAAAAAGTCTAAGCCTCTTGAGGGAGGATGACGAAAACGATACCACGATCTTTACAGTATGCTTTTGAACGGACCCCGCTGATGAGGTACAAGCATTGTTTCAAATCCTAAACAGTGGATCTATAAGGAAGGTAATCCCTCGTTAACCCCTTCGAGCCAAAGAAGTTGGAGTTTTCTTTTCGCAAGAATTAAAACCCTTAATTATAACCTGGGGCAGGGTAGTTCTCTCAGTTTAATCCAGGTGCACAACGAATGGCGTCAAAGAAGTCCTTCCTAAACAAAGGACAGTGATGGTTCCCTATAATTGTCAAGACAGGCAGTCGTTGTCTTTCAAAAAACAAAAGCCCAATAAGTCAAAACCTATGAAGGAGACTTACAAAAACTGGGGCATCCCGCTGACTGTAATCACAAAAGAAACAGTTCAGGAAAAAGACAGGGATAATAAAATCGAAAAGAAAGAGGTCCTACAAACCCTCAACAAAAAAAATGGCTGCCTAGTCAAAATAAAATATCAATATCCGAACCATCACCGGAATATCAGAGCAAAGACTCAAACACGATCTAATGCATGATTAACTGAGTTTAGGATTGAAGAACATCACGAAGAATGGGTGGGTACAAATAAATTTTGAGCCTTTATCCTTTGTTTCTTAAACCGTGAACTAGGCCACGTTATAACCCTTAAAAAGTCCTAGCTGAAGCATGGGTTAGTTCGAAAGCATACTGTTACAAAAGGTATCCTGACTCCTTAAGGCTTGCTGTAAAATACTGAGTTGACATCACATTTTACAAAAATTCACTTGTTTTATTGAAAACTGCATTTTCAAAAATTTCAAGACAGACATAAACTTTGCATTCTTAAAATAACATTGTTTGCATATGACTATTTGTTCGAACAGCGGAGAAATTCACACGACGAATATCTAGTGGACAGAAAACCTTCTCAATAAGAAGAGTCGCCTCAAGTGGAAAAAACACTCTCAATCAAGGGGCACGGCATGATCATTATCCATCATCTGGGGCAGTCAAGTCAAGATTCAAGGAATCTCTCAAAATGCCAAACAGCCAGGGGGAGATCTCCATCTGAATCAACTGGGGCATTGGGCATGAACCCCAACGACCAATCTGGTACGATCAAACATCTTCTGGTAATATGATAACACAACACTACTAACAGTGACAACTCCCTACATTCTGAGAGCGTGGACATAGTCGAAAAAATACTACGCATAATCAAAGACCTGCTAGGTCGACTGGCCTAGGCAAAAATAAGGGCTTCCCGGCGAACCAAAAGGGTTCGGGCAAAAATAAGGGATAAAAAATGAAAAAAAAATCTGTACACCCGGCAAGTCGAAAACCTGAAAAGGCGGCTTGGGCAAAAATGGGTATCCCGGTGGACTGAAAACCCGAAAGGGCGGTCCAGGAAAAAATTAGGGATCAAAGCGTACGACTATATCCCATCATCTCGTCACTTGCCTACCAGAAGAAGAGTTGTCAATCGGCAGTTATCAAGCACCTCGTAGGCCTTCTTCTCCCGCAGAAACTGGGGCAATAAGAATTGTCTAAGTAATCTAGTTGCTCTGTCCACCGAGGTACCAAGGTAAGTTCAGCTGAAGAATATAACTAAGATACCTTTACTCCCTGCAGGGTAAGACAAGATTCAGCAATACTCTCCCCAAGCAGAGTTGGTCTCCCATCAGCCCTAAAAAGGCACAGTATCTCCAGCAAGTCAGCAATACTCTCCCCCGAGCAGAGTTGGTCTACCATCAGTCCTGGAAAAGTTGGGTATCCCTAGAAGATCTTAATATTCCCTAGCAGAGTATACATATATTCCTCAGCAAGCATCCCCGACAGTCTTAATATCCCTCGACGGAAATATAAGATTGTTCCCTGGTGGAATACAAGATACCCCCAGTGGAGCCATTTCCCCAATACAGTCCAAAAGTTTCCCCAGGAGAGCTGAATCATCCTCCCCAGTAGATTCTGGAAGCTTATCCCCTGCAGAGTACAAAGGTTATTCCCCACCAGAGTCTAACTGGGTTATCCTCAGCAAGTTGCAACGGAAAGATCATCCTCAGCGAAGTTCTTCCTATCCCCAGCGGAGTTCATCAAATTCCCCAACAAAGCTTATCAACAGAATTCCCCAGCGGATTTTATCGTTCAAATCTTCAGCGAAGCATCTCTTCCCCACAGAGTAATTCCCTGCAGAGTAATCTCTTCACCAGGTTTATTCCCCAACGGAGTCATCTTCTCCTACCGGTTTATTCTTGCAATCATCTTCGTTCATCATCCCTAGTGGAAACGAAGAACTCTACTCTTCAACATCAGCCCAGGATTCAACAAACTCCCGGCATTCGTCAAGGATTTATTTTCCTAGACGAAAATACATTCATAAAACATTTCACATTTTCATACATCATGATACATGCACATACGCATCATATCATAAATCTCATTTACTTTGATGCATGCATCATGACATCGCATACAACTAACTCTTTACCTTTTTCAGGAAAAGATCGATCAACGGATAAAAGTCATTACCTTTTGAACTAGTAATCGTTCAATATTCCTTCACCATTCCCGTTGAGGTAGTAATCGTCCAAGATTCCTTCATAATCTTGCTGAGGTAGTAATCGTCCTAGATTCCTTCATCATCCTGCTGAGGTAGTAATCGCCCAAGATTCCTTCATCATCCTGCTGAGGTAGAAGTCATCCGAGATTCCTTCATCTTCCCGTTGAGGTAGTAATCGTCCAAGATTCCTTCATCGTCCTGCTGAGGTAGTAATCGTCCAAGGTTCCTTCATCGTCCTGCTGAGGTAGTAATCGTCCTAGATTCCTTCATCATCCTGCTGAGGTAGAAGTCGTCCAAGATTCCTTCATCATCCCGTTGAGGTAGAAGTCATCCAAGATTCCTTCATCATCCTGCTGAGGTAGTAATCGTCCCAGATTCCTTCATCATCCTGCTGAGGTAGTAATCGTCCTAGATTCCTTCATCATCCTGCTGAGGTAGAAGTCACTCAAGATTCCTTCATCATCCCGTTGAGGTAGTAATCATCCAAGATTCCTTCATAATCCCATTAAGGTAGCAATCGTCCTAGATTCCTTCATCATCCTGCTGAGGTAGTAATCGTCCTAGATTCCTTCATCATTTTGCTGAGATAGTAATCGTCCCAGATTCCTTCATCATCCTGCTGAGGTAGAAGTCATCCAAGATTCCTTCATCATCCTGCTGAGGTAGAAGTCATCCAAGATTCCTTCATCATTCTGCTGAGGTAGTAATCGTCCCAGATTCCTTCATCATCCTGCTGAGGTGGAAGTCATCCAAGATTCCTTCATCATCCTGCTGAGGTAGAAGTCATCCAAGATTCCTTCATCATCCTGCTGAGGTAGAAGTCATCCAAGATTCCTTCATCATCCTGCTGAGGTAGAAGTCGTCCCAGATTCCTTCATCATCCTGCTGAGGTAGTAATCGTCCCAGGTTCCTTCATCATCCCTTTGAGGTAGTAATCGTCCAAGATTCCTTCATCATCCTGCTGAGGTAGTAATCGTCCCAGATTCCTTCATCATCCTGTTGAGGTAGTAATCGTCCTAGATTCCTTCATCACCCTGTTGAGGTAGTAATTGTCCTAGATTCCTTCAACACCCTGCTGAGGTAGTAATCATCCCCGATTCCTTCATCATCTATTTGGAGTAGCAATCGTCTTAGATTCCTTCATCACATCATTATAAAAAAAAACCTTTCTTAAGTTCCGGATTAATACGTGTAACTAGCCAGGAAATATCTGTGGACGACTGATTGTAGATCTATACCTGAAACCAGACAGGAAAGTTATCTACATTGAAGAGATTGAAGATCAATACCTATAGCAAGTCAGGAAAACTATCTTTCTTTCTCAGGTCAGAGATTAATACCTAAAACCAGCCAGGAAAACTATCTCGACTAACCTTCTCAAGTTTCGGATTAACACCTGTAGCAAGCCAGGAAATATCTGTGGACGACTGATTATAGATCTATACCTGAAACCAGACAGGAAAGTTATCTACATGAAGAGATTGAAGATCAATACCTATAGCAAGCCAGGAAAACTATCTTTCTTTCTCAGGTCAGAGATTAATACCTGAAACCAGCCAGGAAAACTATCTCATCGGCCAGCCTTCTTAAGTTCCGGATTAACACCTGTAGCAAGCCAGGAAATATCTGTGGACTACTGATTGTAGATCTATACCTGAAACCAGACAGGAAAGTTATCTACATTGAAGAGATTGAAGATTAATACCTGTAGCGAGCCAGGAAAACTATCTTTCTTTCTCAGGTCAGAGATTAATACCTGAAACCAGACAGGACAACTATCTACTGGACCATCATGAAGCAACCCTACACAGGTTCCCTCTGTCAACTTACAAAGTTCAAATTCTACAAACCACAGGTATGCAAGTTCTCGCTAAGGAATCTCTTACGCGATCGACACCCCTGGATGGCATCTATAAGCCCATCTCCACAACTATCCATTACAATCTCCTATATGGCATCTATAAGCCCATCCTTCTACCAACAATCTCCAGATGGCATCTATAAGCCCATCCTCCTATCCATCATCTCTCCAAATGGAATTTGTAAGCCTATTCCCGACATCACATTGCTGATACTACACCATGCGAGTGCAAATTTCTGGGCACTTTAGTGTTCAATCATCTTCCACCTTCGGATCACGAAAGGCACGCAAGCCAATCTACATCCTCAGGTTTAAGAAGATTGAACATGGGCAATTTTTGTACCCCAAAATTTTCCCTCCCATATTCTTCAAGGTTCCTCAAGAATAATTCTCAAATTGCTCAAGTTTACTCAAGAGATTGCACAGTCAAACCACTTCCTAAGCCAGTTGAAATTAGGGTTTTGGTTATTTCAAGGAATTTGAGGTTTTCAATGGCTCAATCAAGTCTCATATGCCTATAAACATTCTTAAGCATCTACATGCCAAGTTTCAAGGTTCACAGTGCCAATTTGCACAGTCAAAAGCTCCATTTGACCTACAGTCAACTGCAGGGGCAAAATGGTCATTTTGCAGTCAAAAGTCATAATTTTTGGTCAACATCTTATTTTGAGTCCACAATCATCATTTTATCAAGTCTTGATCATGATTCTACAAGGATAGCTCAATAATCCTCAAAGATGCAAAAGTTACTATTTTTGGACAGTAGAAAAGTCAACTGTATCTTGACCAGGGCATAACTTTTTCATGGTTCATCAGAAAAATCCCATACAATGCTCATTTTGAAGGGGATGACATTTCCTACAAACCATCTTCACACTCCAAGTCCAAGAAATGCTCTCACAAAAAGTTATCAATTTCTACATTATAGGTCAATTTCAAAAGTCAACAAAAATGCACTTTAATTCAAAGACCATAACTTGGGATTGGTAAATCCAAATGACATGGGACCAAAGGCATTGGTTAGAGGACTTCAAGGCCTTTCCAAAATGTCCAAGAACATGTTCATATGATCAAAATTGAGCAAGATATGCATTGGAGAAGTTGGGAAATTTTTATGAATTTGCAAAAGTCAACTTTACTCAAAACACTTTGTTTTTGCTAATGGGCCTCAAATTTCTTCTTGAAACTTTATCCATGGCCTATACACGGCCCATCAAGCTTAATTGAATTATTTTATTATTTTTTATTAATTAATTGGATTTTTAATCAATATTAATTCATTTAATTAATTTAAATTGTAGGAAAATACAAAGATTTGATTTTTCAATCTTTTTGTGAAGCAAACATGGTCAAGATATGCTGGCAATTTCGTGTACTAATCAAGGATGCAAAAATCTCCAAATTTGGCAACTTTTTCCAATCATGAAGATTCAAAAATATTTGATTTTCAATCAAATATTCAATCATCATTCCAATGGATTTTTGTGCAAGATTTTAACCTAATTCCATTCTCCTATATATACACAAGCCAACCCTAATCATGGATACGGGAAATTTCTGCAGAAAAAGCCATAACCATATTGGAAAAATTCAAGAAAACTTGAAAACTGATTTCCATATTCTAGCACGATTCAAAGGCTTTTGTGGATTCTAACACATTGCAGGGAGTGTGAGGAACGTGTAGCAATCAAAACCAGTCCTTAAAGCTACAAGAATCATCAAGAACAGTTTAACGGTTTACCACTTTTTTTCCAGAATCGTATTGCTTATTTCATGCACATTTAACATGATTTATTGTTTGTTTTGCATTGCTTGAATCCATATGAAGCTATTGGCATAGTTTAATTGAATTATAATGCACAGAATCATAAATTGCCATGGATGAATTCTAGGGTTCCTGAGCTTGGAATTTGGGGATTCTTAATACAAGAAAAATTGAGCCTCATAAGACCCATGACTGAATTCGTTAGGTCAAGACGAATCCAAAGCCACCCTCGCGAAATATTTATATACAACACAGGGCTAATCGCTATTTTTGGTCATTGCATATTGTGGGGGTTAAAAACCCCCGCTATCTAACGTTTATTTTGCAGGTTCAGCGAGGAAGATGATGAGATGTTGACATGCTATTGGGTAATTCAAAAAAGGGCGCGTGTTTATTTGTTTGTACAGCATATTGTTCAGTTTCCTAATATATTAATTGTTTATTATTTTATTAATGACTGAAGCGTGATGGCGTAGTGGTTAATGTGCTGGCTTGAAATCATTGGGACCTGGGTTCGAATCCCAGGTCCCCCAAAACGTTTCTATTATTTTTCTTAACGTGTTCACATGCAGGCATTCCAAAAGCGTTCCATCATGTACTTCAATCATCAATGCGCCAAGTGGCCACAGTTACAAATCTAATGGCCAGGAGATGGTGATCATGGTACTCCCTAGTCAACCAACGCCTGGACAATTCAAGAAAGTCAAACAGGCTTGTGTGCAAATGGGCCTGAGAATTGTCAAGGAAACCTCCATAATGGGCCAGCACCCCCCTGGGTTCTTTTTCTTTTTTCTCTTTATATTTTCTATTTATTTAGTTAATTATTTTATTAATTATTATTATTATATTTATTTAACTAACATAATTAATTATTTTCATAATAAATTCAGAAAACTAAAATATTTTTATTATTATTGTTATTTATTAATTTCACATTATTTTTGTAAATAAATACTAACACAAATTAATTTAGTTTAATTAGGGTTAATTTTAACTTTTTCTCAATAATTTAAAATCAACATAGAATTAGGGTTTTCTTTTGACAATTTTAATCCTTTTTCTTTTATTTTCCTTAAAACATAAAAAAACTTAAAAAATATTTCTTTTAATTAACTAATTAATTAGTTTTAGGTTTAATTTAATTTAATGCAAAATAACCAAAAATTCATTCTTTTCTCAAAAAGGGTCAAAACCCTAAGGACTTCTCCGATTTAATTTCTGTTTCGTGCATATTATTTTTGATCATATTTATGTATTTGCTCCGAGAATGTAATAGCGTAATTAGGACCTTTTATCGCTTTCTTTTATTTTCCGCACTTTACTTTTTCCAAGGGTTTGTTTTTTGGCGATGTAAATACCCGACGCCTTGTAATAGCGTAGATTTACTTTCCGCAATTTATTTTCCGCAATTTACTTAACTGTTAGATGAATGTTAACTATGCATGACAAGACTTGCTTGGAAATTAAAATCAAAACGTAGCTCACCAATAACATGTACAAGATAACTTAACATGAAACCTGACACACTCGCACATGCCACTCCTAGGGTATGCCTCACTTGGTTGCCTCGACGTGGTCATTGAGTATAGGGTGTTTTAGAGGTCGCCCTCCTGTCTAAAGATCCAAGTTGCCTCGAAACGGTTGCCTCGGATAAAAAGGATCTAGGACATTAGGGTTACCGCTAAGGCGTCCTACTATTGCTTTGGTGACCACATGTCCCTATAATTGAATTGACCCGAATAACTCCAACGACGGTGCTACCTACTTCTCAATAGTGGGATAGTACTGTCTAAAGGACATTTACACAGCTTAATTTCTTTTGAGTAGATAGATTTCTCCTGGGTACTTTCTCTTTCAAAACAAAAATACTTTTCGCACCTACACTTTTGAACAGAGTTTTTTTCAAACAAACACTTCATACACTCTTGAGGACAGATACAAGAGTTAAAACGAAGTTTTCAAACAAACTTTTTTCAAAACCCACAAACACAAGAAAAGCAAACATTTTTTGAAAACATAGTGAGCAAGTACCTAAGAGCCCGTGGATAACCACGGATAGAAAGGGTGCTAACATCTTCCCTTTCTATAATCTACCTCCCGAACCGAGAAACATCTCGAAAAGGAATTTTGCTGTGCTTTTGTCCTTTCCTTGTTGGAGAAAATAAAAGACGGTGGCGACTCTTGCTTACCGCGACATTTCGCGAACCAGCATTCCAAAACAGTCAGTTCTATTTCCACCGATCACAGGGTGTAAAAAAATAAAAGCAAAAGCCCAGCCCAATTCCAAGCTTCATCTTCAACCTTGGCTCAAAAATACGCACGCATGTACAAAATATCGAGATCCTGCATACGTGCTCTAATGCAAAAACTCATAACATCAAAGTTGTAGCATTTTTCAAGACGAATTCAACCATATAAGTAACTTAATCTAACTCTCAAAGACCAGAGAGAATTTCTCTGACCCTAAATTTTAACCTAATTTTTTCAGGAAGTTCATGGATCAAATTCTCTTAACACGTTTAACTTAAATGAAAACTGAGCATATGTACAGCTTCATGGCTATGAGTACTACATTTTTTATTCACAAACCTAAGCCTAATGATTCCTAAATAGAGAGATAGAAAGTTGACAAAAACCGGTTTCAGTTGTACTCGTGTATGGGAATGTGGCGCTTTTCAGTAAAGCCTGAGATGTTTGGGAGCTTGCTTGAACTTCCTCTGACCTTCCCCAATGCCTAGTTTGCTTTGAATGTGCTTGAACAAGCTTGTAGAACTCAACCTGCACAAGCTGAAAACAGAAATGGTGAAGCTTGCAAATGGAGTTACAGTCAGTGTCTAAGGGTTGAGATAGCTTGGATAGGTTATATGGAATGTATTGGAACAAGTTTGGGGCAAAACGCATGAGCAACTTGTGAGATAGAACTCAAAGTGCATAGGCTGCCCTATTTTTGCAAGAGGAATGTGATTTTGTGTTTTGGAAGGTTTGAGGGCTCAATGGCTCGTGTTTCTGGCTCAAGGGAATGCACAAAACTTGTTTTAAAAGCTTTCCAGGGTTGGTTCTCTCAGATGTTCAAGTTCTCTTGATTTTTGCAAGTTTCTTGTATTTTAAGCAAAAGTGAGCCATGATGCAAGACAGGCATGTACAGGCTATCTATCAGCTTTCACTTTACAATCTTGGCCCCCCTCAGTTTGTGGATATTGTGTGTTGTACCAGATCTTGTTCAAGGCACAAGGATTCTATTTGACATAAAGCAAATTTGACAAAAATGGCAATTTTGCCTTTTTGCCATTTTAGGGTTAATTCTTTGTGTAATCCTCCCATGACCAGAACAAAGCCTCAAACCAATGGATTTGAATTTAATTATTGAGTATGGAATGGTTTTGGGACTTGTAATCAAGTACAAACAAGGCTGATTAGAGTTTGCAACTTGTATCAATATGAAAATGCCATGGACCAAAAGTGAGTTTTTGCCAACTTCAAGCCTTCGATTCTCCCTAACCATAAATGATTTTGGAGAGTTCTTGGAAATTTTGGAAAGCTAGTAACATGCTATACAATCCATATTTGAAATTCATTTTGATATTCCAAGTGGAACTATGTGAAAAATGGTCATGAAGATAGGTCAAAATCCTTCCTAAACTAGGGCAAAATTTCACTAAGTTAAAAGTTTCATGGACCCTTGTTCCAAAAATCATAACTTGAGATCCCAGCTTCTTTTGGGAAAACTTTGTGAATCAAAGTTGTATACTTTGTGGAGGAATACAACTTTCATGTTGGAAGTTTTGTTTGAATCCAATTGCATCATGGTGAAAATGTTAGGCAAAGTTGGGGAAAAATAAGAAAATTTCATAACTTAGAAAAATTCTAAGTTATGAAAATTTTCAATTTTAAACCCTAATTTGCAAAATTAGGTTTCTTGATGAACAAGTTTCATATTTTGACACATCTTGATGAAAAATGACCCTTGGCACTTGATTTTGACCAAAAAGTCAAAGTTTGACTTTTCAGTGTACAGTCAAATTTTGATCAGTTGACTGAAAAATTCATCTGTCAATCCAATGTATTTGAGATCTTTTGAATCTTGTGAATAGGTAAAGATGATTCCATTGAGTCCTTGAATCCATTCTTGAACCCAATTTTCCATTGGCTAGATTAAAAATCAGAAATTGCCCTTGTGCAGTCAAAACCCTAAAAATGACCATTTTGCCCTTTTGATGATCTGATCAAATTTCTTGAGGAGTTGTGGTCCAAACTTGATTAAATGGTTCATATGAGTCTATAGTGTTGATGTGGATAAAAAATTATTAGGTTTGACTGTAAATTGGCCACAGTTGACTTTTTCCCCAATACAGCTGATTTCTAGGTCAACTGTCCAATTGACTGGGCAAAAATATGATTCAAGGCTTGAAACTTGGTAGAGGAAATCTTATAGGTCCAACATGAAGCATGAAAGTCATTTTGAACATTTAAAGTCCAAAAATCCCTGTGTAAACTCAAACCCTAATTTAGGTCATCAGTGCAAGGAGATGTCTTAAACAGAGCAAAACCCTAATCCTGTCTGGAGTTCAAAGAGTCTTGTGAGGGGAAATCTTGATAAAATGAGAGGGAAAATTTTAGGGTACAACAACTGCCCATGTTCAATCTTCTTGAACCTGAAGAGTTAGATTGGCGAGTTTACCTTTCGTGACTCGAAGGTAAAAGATGATTGGACACTAGAGTGCCCGTAAATTTGCACTCGTCAAAATGTAGCTGAGGGAATAGGCTTAAAGATGCCATTTGGAGATGGTAGAATCTTGCTGGAGATGGTATTAAAGATGCCATCCAAGACTTGTTTGTTGAAAATCAGGATAATGAATACCATATTGGTATCCGTATTTGGAACGTATCTGAGTTGTATCTGGAGATTGGATTCGTATGAGCAAAAGAATGGCGTCCGTGTCTAGAGCGTATCCAAGATGTAACTGTATTTGATTCTTGCATGAATATCAGAATGACTGCCGTTTTTGGACTGTATCTGTATTGTATCTGAACTCTGAATGGGCGACAGAGAGACATCTATGTATGGAGCATCTCTTGGATGGGGATAAATTCTGAATGAGTGATAGAATGGCAACCGTGTCTAGTGCGTATCTGGACTGTATCTGAAGTTGAGATCCGTATGAGTAGCAGAATGACTTCCGTGTCTGGAGTGTATCCGTACTGTAACTGGGATCTGGATAAGTGATAGAATGACTTCCATGTCTGGAGTGTATCTGAACTTGAAGTTGATAGTTGAATCTGAATGAGTAATAGAATGACCGCCGCGTCTGGGGTGTATCCATACTGTATCTGAAATCTTTGAACATTTGTTAAAGGTATCTTTTAATCTTATCCTGAAAAGGGTAAAATGTTAGCTAAAATACAAAGTTATGTTGCATGACATGTATGATGCAATAAAATGTGTTCTATCAATGTTTATGATATATGAATGTAATGGATGCGCATGTAAGCTGATTAGCTGTCTTGATGAGGAAAATAAATCCTTGATAGCTGGAGATAATGAAATCTTTGACTGCTGCAGGGGAAAATAAACCCTTGACTGTTGTTGTTGATTCAAGATTTTTGATTGCTGAGAATGAGAAATCCTTGGACCATTGTTGGGGATTGAAAATCCTTGGTGACTTGTGGGATTTAACAAGAACTTTGACAACTTATGTGGGGATGTGAGAATCCTTCATGACTTTCCTGGGAAATAAGGAAAACTTTGACGATCTCTACTGGGGAATTAAAACCTGGGAGGCTTCAACTGGAGAAATAAGACCGAGAATCTTCGATCTGCTGGGAAATAACTCTGTGGGGAGAATGTTTTCTCTGTTGAAGAGTTCTCAAGGGCTTGGGTTGTATTCCAATCTACTGGGGAATTTGGAGGAAATTGGATGGTACTCCACTGGGGTTTAAGGGTTGAAGTTTTGGACTCCGTTGGGGAAGAAAGTTTTATCTTTGCTGAGGGTTTGCAGTTCAAAGTTTTCTGGCTCCGCTGGGGACTGGGAGTTTGGAAACTTAGTTCTGATGGGGATTTTGAAACTTAACTCCGCTGGGGATATGTATTTCAACGATTCAACTCTGTTGAGGATCTGGATGATGTACTGCAGGGGGTTTCCTCTGGAATAGCCTAAAGACATTTTCCTATACTTTCAACCTATCAGTAATTATCCTTTCTCATTTTGTTTTATTTGTAAGCAGTGATTATATTCAAATGCATATGCTCATTTAATAAATCATTGGACGTTTTCAAATAAAACACAGGTGTAAAAAAGAAAGAAAAGGCAAACAAATTTTTGTACTTTGAAATATCTTTATATTAACTTTGTGTAAGTATTTTGTGCAACAGAGACAGATATCCTAGTAAGAGAATGTTGTCATAAAAATGAGAAAAAATTTATACAAAGAAAGATGGCTATGTGTAACAATTCCAAGGGGTTCCCCTTCTGCTATAGCCTTCGTAACTCTGAGTATCTTGTCCATTCATTTCTTCGTCTTAGGATGATTGGATCGATCAGAAGATTGGAGCTTATCCGTGAAGAGATTGTCCTTAAAGTGATCTGACGAGACATAGTCATACGCTTTAATTCCCTAACTTTTTCCTGGACCGTCCTTTCGGGTTTTCAATCCACCGGGAAACCCTTTTTTGCCCAAGTCGCCCTTTTGGGTTTTCAACTTGCCGGGTGTACAGATTTTTTATTTTATCTATCCCTAAGTTTTGCCTGAACCTCCCTTTCGCGTTTTCGATTCACTGAGATGCCCATTTTTGCCCAAGTCGCCCTTTCGGGTTTGTAACTTGTCGGGTCGTTTATGCGTAGTATATTTTGACTATGTCTGCGTTCGCAGGGTGTGGTAGGTCAACACCGTCCATGGTGGTCAGGATCATTGCCCCACCAGAAAAGATGTTTTTTATCACAAATGGTCCTTCGTAAGTAGGAGTCCGTTTGCCCCTGGGATCAGTTTGCGGCAAGATGATTCGCTTGATTACAAGGTCACTGACTTGATATACTTGTCTCTTGACTTTCTTGTTGAAGGCCTTGATCATACGTTTCTGATACGCCTGACCATGGAAAAGAGCAGTAAGTCGCTTCTCGTCAATCAAGTTAAGTTGATCAAGCCGGGTCTGAATCCAATCGTCTTCACTCAAACCCGCATCCTTCATGATTCTCAAGGAAGGAATCTGAACTTCAATAGGTAAAACAGCTTCCATGCCATATACCAAAGAAAAGGGGTTTGCCCCAGTTGAAGTGTGTGCCGTGGTACGGTACCCGTGCAAAGCAAACGGTAACATCTCATGCCAGTCCTTGTAGGTGACTGTCATCTTTTGAATGATCTTTTTGATATTTTTGTTTGTAGCTTCTACAACACCGTTCATCTTAGGCCGATAGGGAGATGAATTGTGATGTTGAATCTTGAACTGCTCGCACAGAGAGGTGATCATAGTATTGTTCAAATTTGTACCGTTGTCAATGATAATCCTGTCGGGGATACCATACCGGCATATGAGGTTCTGCTTGATGAAGCGGGCAACCACATTCTTTGTAACGGATGCGAAGGAAGCTGCTTCGACCCATTTGGTAAAGTAATCAATGGCCACCAGGATGAAACGGTGTCCATTGGATGTTGTAGGCTTGATCTCTCCAATCATGTTGATTCCCCACATCGCGAATGGCCAAGGAGCTGTTAAGACATTAAGAGGGACTGGGGGAATATGTACCTTGTAAGCATAGATTTGGCATTTATGACAAGTACAGGAATGTTGATGACAATCAGCTTCCATGGTAGACCAGTAGTAGCCTGCCCGTAGAATCTTCTTAGCCATCGTATGACCACTTGAGTGGGTGCCAAAGGTGCCATTATGTAGTTCAGCCATGATCTGCTCAGCTTCAACCTTGTCCATACAACGGAGTAGGACACAATCCAGATTGTGCTTGTATAAGATACCATTGCTCAGAAAGAACTTGGCCACGAACCTCCTTAAGAACTTTTTGTCATTGACTGAAGCTCCTTCAGGGTATTCTTGTGCTTTGAGATACCTTTTGACGTCATGAAACCAAGGTCGGTCCACCACTTCTTCGGTATTAATCTCGTGACAATGTGCAGGTTCGTCCATTCGTTCAATGGTGATTTGAGGTGCCTCATTATCCCAGTTAAGTTTAAACATGGATGACATTGTAGCTAGCACATCTGCCAACTGATTCTCTTCTCGCGGGAAGTGCTCAAAGGTAATCAGCTCGAAATATGGTAACAATATCAGGACATGTTCTTTGTAATGGATGAGGTTAGGGTGCTTAGTATCCCACTCTCCTTTGATTTGACTGATAACCAAAGCTGAGTCCCCAAATACAATCAAATATTTGATTCCCAAGTCAATAGCAGCCTTGAGACCAAAGATACAAGCTTCATACTCGGCCATGTTGTTGGTGCAGCTGAAGCAGAGTCTAGCAGTGAAAGGTGTATGGTAACCTTCTGGAGAGATAAGTACCGTGCCGATACCATTTCCAAGTGCATTGGAGGCACCATCAAAGTACAGGGTCCATCGGGATCCTTGTTCAGTTCCGTCATACGGTCTGTTTTCTTCAATGCTGCTCAAAGTCATGATATCCTCGTCGGGAAAGTCGAACCTCATGGATTGATAATCTTCGACAGCTTGATGAGCTAGATGGTCAGTGTGATCGGTGGATCTGGAACTGACTGTTTAACGCTGGTTCGCGAAATGTCGCGGTAAGCAAGAGTCGCCACCGTCTTTTATTTTCTCCAACAAGGAAAGGACAAAAGCACAGCAAAATTCCTTCTTTGAGAATGTTTCTCGGTTCGGGAGGTAGATTTATAGAAAGGGAAGGTGTTAGCACCCTTTCTATCCATGGTTATCCATGGGTTCTTAGGTACTTGCTCTTATGTTTGCATAAATGTTTGCTTTTCAAATGTGTGTGGGTTTTGAAAAAGTTTCGTTTAAAGATTTCAGATCGACTCTTGTATCAGTCCTCAAGAGTGTTTGAAAAATTGTTTTGAAAGCTTTTTGAAAAGTGTCAGTGTGAAAAGAGTTTTGATTGATTTTTTTGAATAGAGCAAGTATATATGAGTCATCTACCTACCCTAAGGAATTAGGTTGTGTAAATGTCCTTAAGGTAGTGCCATCCCACCATTGAGAGGTAGGTAGCACCACCGTTGGAGGTATTCGGGTCAATTCATTTGTAGGGACATGTGTGGTCACCAGAGCAACAGTAGGACACCTTAGAAGCTACCCTTATGCCATTGATCCTTTTTAATTCTGAGGCAACCGTTTCGAGGCAACTTTTCCGAGGCAACCGTTTCGAGGCAACTTGTTTCGAGGCAACTAGATCAATGGACATAAGGACTTACTAAGACATCCTATACTCGACGACCACGTTTCGAAGGCAAGGCAACAGTGAGCCGTACCTTAAGAGTGGTGTGTGAATTTGTGTGTTGTTTTCATGTTATGTTTTATCTTGTACATGTATCATGGTGATCTACGCATTGTTTTTAATTAGCCATACATTCTTTCATGCAATTAGAATTTAAAAGTGCGTAAATTTAAATGCGGAAAGATAAATCCTACGCTATTACAAGGCGCGGGTCTATACATCGCCAAATTACAAAGACCCGTTTTTGATAAAGATGCGGAAAGTAAAGACGGAAAGATAAACCTAATTACTATTACATCTGAGAAACAGTTACATAATGATCGAAAGAAATAATGCGTGAAAAGAATTAAAATTAGGACGTCCGAGGGTTTTGACCCTTTGCATGAAATTAAATTAAATTAAAGTCTAATTATTATTTAATTAAAGAAAGGTGTTTTTTTGTGTTTTTTGTAGTCAGCGGGATGCCCTAGTCTTGTAAGTCTCCTTCATAGGTTTTGACTTGTTGGGCTTTTATTTTGAGAAATGATGACTGCCTGTCTTTATGATTATTCGGAACCATCATTGTCTTTTGTCTTGGAAGGAATCCTTTGATGCTATTCGCTGTGCATCTGGATCAACTGAGAGAACTACCGTACCCCAGGTTATGATTAAGGGTTTTAATTTTCGAAAAGAAAAACTCCTGCTTCTTTGGCTCAGAGGGGGTTGACGAGGGATTATCTTCCTTATAACTCCAGTGTTTAGGAATTGAAACAATGCTTGTACCTCATCAGCGGGGTCTGTTCAAAAGCATACTGTAAATTGTGGTATCGTTTTCGTCATCCTCCCTCAAGAGGCTTAGAATTATTAACCGAGCGTTGATCATCACACAAAATATGAAAGCAATTTGCAATATAGTGAATACGAAATAATTACTTCAAAACAAACATGTGCAATGCATTAATGAAATAACAACGTTTGATATAAAATGTTTGAACAATCAAAGAAAATTACAACTTGAACATTCGAATGAACAAAAAATTTCCAATCCTAGCCATGTTTTGGCAAGGGAGCAGTGGTCACATTGGGAGTCTCAGCCGGCTCGAATTCGATCTCCTTAGCATCGATCATGTTATGGATTTTGTACTTCAGCGCCCAACAATCCTCAGTATCGTGTCCCGAGCTATCAGAATGATAAGCACACCTCGCATCTGGGTTGTAATTTGGAGAGGAGGTCTTGGGATTTGCAGGAGGGTTGATCACCGCAATCAGATTCAATTTCAACATGTGCTGCAATGCTTGTGACAATGGCATGTTGATATTGGTGAATTGTCTTTTAGGCTCGTTCGGCCTTCGTTGATTTCCCTTTTGTGGTTGTCGGCGTGGTGCAGAACCAGAGATCATGACTGCCCCTGCCTGCTGGTCACGACGACTCTTTTGACTGTATGCAGCATTAGACTCTTTCTTCCCCGTGTAAGGCTTTTTCTGAGTATCCGAAGGTGTAGCCTCTTGAATCTTCCCAGCCTTGATACCAGCTTCAATTCTTTCCCCAGTCAGAATGAGGTCTGTAAACCCTGTAGATGAATTACCAATGAGATGATTGAAGAACGGCCCGGATAGGGTCCCCAAGAACATATCAACGAGTTCCCGGTCAGTCAGAGGTGGTTGTACCCTTCCAGCAAGGTCCCTCCATTTTTGAGCGTATTCTTTAAAACCTTCGCCTGCACCCATAGCCATTCCCTGAAGCTGAGTGCGCGTGGGAGCAAGGTCAACATTGTACTGGTACTGCTTGTAGAATGCAGTGGCCAAGTCCTCCCAGCTGCGGATGTTGGCTCCATTCAGTTGGTAGAACCAGTCGAGTTGAGTTCCCGACAGACTGTCCTGAAAGAAGTGAATCCACAAATTCTTGTCAGCCGTGTAGGGCTGGATCCTTCTTATGTATGGCCTGAGATGCAGCTTAGGACAGGAAGCCCCGTCGTATTTTGCAAAAGCAGGTGCTTTCAATTTATGAGGGATCACCACCCCAGAAGACAGACCTAGATCTTCGAAGCCCAGGCCAGGCACCTTTTGTATCTCCATTGCACTTAGCCGGTCTTCCAACTGTTTATACCTGTCCTCAGCTGGAGGGTACTGTTCATCATTGAACTCTGTCTCGTTGTCGGAGACCACTGGACTAGGAACCTCTCTCTCATGGGGGCTGTCCTTTCCAACAGATGGGGTAGTCTGCTCAACCTCATTTAGTGATCCATTCCCAGATTTGCGTCTCGGGTTGAACAACACCGTTCTCTTCTTCTTCTTCTTCGAGAGCAGAGTCTTCAAATCCTGTTGACCTTGGGCTAGACTCTTAATCAACTCCTGGAACTGGGCGTTCTGAGCCTGGAGGGCCTTGATGGATTTCTCAGTAGATGATTCAGGATTCATGATGAGACTGCTGAAATAAACAGCAAAGAAGGTAAGTGACCTGTAAACAGTGGTACCTGTAATGCAATGATATGTATGATATGCATGCAATGTTTTCAGAGATCTCGCGGGGTAAACAAGAAAAATTATTAGAGTTTGAATTTTGTAGCTTGATGGAAGGAACTCCATGTTGATGAGAGTCCTTCTTCAAGGGTCAAAGGCTCACCATATCCAGTGGATCATAGCCCCTGACAACTTTGGCTAGAGGAAAATAAATCCCCTTTGCCCCTTGCGGGACAGTTGGTTCATCATGACCTGCATCACAAGCCCTTGAGATCCTTGAAATGGGTTAGTCCTTATGCAGGATGCATGCAATGGTATGATGTTATGCTATGCATGGGATAATGTAGGTAAACCCTGTTATGAGTCCCAATTAAGGATTGTAAACAAAACCTGCAAGAAACTCAAGTGTCAGATAACAAGCATGCAAATAGTCAAGTTGGAAGTCACACAAAAGAGCCCTTAGAGTTTAGGCCAGCATGAAGTTTAGGTACTACTCTCTTTCAGTTTCGTTGGTTAAGACCTGTCCTATCAGAAGTAACCGGGTTCTAGAGGATCCCAATATCACTGACTACCCTCAATCGGTCATAACTCCAGCATTGCAATCTTTTCTTGCAGCCAGAACCATCACGAGAGTTTAGCCTCAATGGGCGTAGCATACTGCTACTGTTCTATTGGCCAAGTTGGTTCATTTAAGGTTCTAAGGTCGGTTGGTGCTTAATGACTCCTCAGAAGACCCATATTCTCCTCGTTGCGACACAAGGGATATCGGTACAGACCAAGGTGCCACACCAACGTAGCCACTGCTTCACCCGTGTCGGTCTACGCCGGACAGGTCCCTCACAGCTTATGCTACCTAACAGGGTATCCCCAGATCCGGGTTAGGATCTATGAAACTCCGATGCAGCCCACAATGATAAAGCAAACAAACACAACAATTGAAAACACAAGTGATCTTAGTCCTAAGGTACACCTCACTTTATAAGTATATCCCCAGCAGAGTCGCCAGTTCTGTGATCGGTGGATCTGGAACTGACTGTTTAACGCTGGTTCGCGAAATGTCGCGGTAAGCAAGAGTCGCCACCGTCTTTTATTTTCTCCAACATGGACAGGACAAAAGCACAGCAAAATTCCTTATGAGATAGTTCTCGGTTCGGGAGGTAGATTTATAGAAAGGGAAGGTGTTAGCATCCTTTCTATCCATGGTTATCCATGGGCTCTTAGATACTTGCTCATTGTGTTTTCAAAAGTGTTTGCTTTTCAAAGTATGAGTGGGTTTGAAAAAGTTTCGTTTAAAGATTTCAGATCGACTCTTGTATCAGTCCTCAAGAGTGTTTGAAAAAATGTTTTGAAAGCTTTTTGAAAAGTGTCGGTGTGAAAAGAGTTTTTGATTTGTTTTTGAATAGAACAAGTATCCATGAGTCATCTACCTACCCTAAGGAATTAGGCTGTGTAAATGTCCTTAAGGTAGTGCCATCCCACCATTGAGAGGTAGGTAGCACCACCGTTGGAGGTGTTCGGGTCAATTCGTTTGTAGGGACAGTGTGGTCACCAGAGCAACAGTAGGACACCTTAGAAGCTACCCTTATGCCATTGATACTTTTTAATTCCGAGGCAACCGTTTCGAGGCAACTGGATCATGTCATGGACATAAGGACTTACTAAAACGTCCTATACTCGACGACCACGTTTCGAAGGTAAGGCAACAGTGAGGCGTACCCTAAGAGTGGTGTGTGAATTTGTATGTTATTTTCATGTTATGTTTTATCTTGTACATGTATCATGGTGATCTACGCTTGTTTTTAATTTAGGCCATACATTCTTTCATGCAATTATAATTTTAAAAGTGCAGAGATTTAAATGCGGAAAGTAAAATCCTACGCTATTACAAGGCGCGGGTCTATACATCGCCAAATTACAAAGACCCGTTTTAATAAAAATGCGGAAAATAAAAGACCTAATTACTATTACATGGCTTGAGCAATTACATAATATTTGCAAAGAAAAAATAAGAATAAATGCGCGAAAGAATTAAAGTTGAATGTCCGAGGGCGTTGGACCCTTTTGAAATTATATTGAAATTAAAACTAGTTAATTATTTACTTAAAGAAAGGAAATTGTTTTTTAGGTTTTTGGTATTTAATGAAATAAGAAAAGAATTTAAAATTAGAAGGAACCCTAGTTCTAAATATTTTTAATTATCAAAGAAAAGGTTAAAGTTTAAAACCTAATTTACACTAATTAATTATTTTACATATTTATTTACAAAATTAGTAATTAATAATAATAATAATGAGAAAATTATTTATTAAAGAAAAAGATGAGAATGTTAAAAAAAACCCTAATTTCTACATATTTTATTTATTTAAGAAAAAGTATTAAAATTGAAAACCTAAATTAACTAAATTTATTATTTAAAGTTTATTTACAAAATAAGTTAATAGAAATTAAATATAATTAAATATATTACACTTTTGCTTTTTTTTTTTGTATTTTATATTATGAAAAGTTATTTTATGAAATTAAAAGAAATAATTAAAAATATTAAAAAGAATTAAAAGAAAATCAAATAAAAATAAAAAATAATGCAAACCATGGGGGGGTATCTGGCCATTTTTGGAGGTAAATTGAGAAATTCAGGTCCATTAGACAAAAAGCCTTGTTTGACTTTCTGGCATCACGTGCGTGTTCATTGACCCCTGAGTACCGTGGTCTGCATTCTTTGGCCATTGGATTGGGTTTCATGGCTATTTGTGTTCTGGCTGTTGGCCATTTGTGTTCTGGCCGTTGGCCATTTGTATTCTGGCTTTTGGCCATTTGTGTTCTGGCCTCAACGTTCCTTAACCTTCTCAGGATGTCTGTCTCGCCATGTATTGGTGTCATGCATAAGTTGTTCTACTTTGGCCATTTGACTTTTGGCTTTTGGCCATTTGTGTTTTGGCCTCAACGTTCCTTAATCTTCCTGCATGGGATCCTGTCTAAATCTGCAGTGTTGAATCTCATGAACACATTAAATAAAATGCAAATAAAGCCAATATATGAAGAAATTTAATGTTTAGGCACAATATGGCATGTATGAATGATTATACCCTTTTGATCATGGAGATCAAATCAATCTTACCCTTACTGGAAAATTAGTGACATGAATGCTTTTATGCCTTTTGGATCATGGAGATCAAGCCAGTCTTACCCTTACTGAAGAAGTAGTGAGGTGTTGGTTTGTAACTGTGATGGCTTGTTTGTAGTGAGAGAGGGATTTGTAATAAGGATTTCATGGTTTTAGGGTTCTTGAAAGAATTTGATATTCTAATAGTGTTGTGGCAAGGTTTTTTCTCTCTTTTTTCTCCTCCTTGGTTTGTGTGAAAATAAGGCGATTATATAATGAAAATTAGGGTAAAGAAAATGGGCTTTGAATGTGCAATTGGGCCTCCAATGTTCACTTGAGTTCGTCACTTTCCAGGCTAAATCGCAGAGACTTAAGTGCAATTTTTAAAGTTGAAATGTGAAAACAAAATGTAGCCGACATCGATAACTAACTCCTGTCCGAAAATCGACTCAATCGGATAAACGGTGAATTAGTTATGAATTTTTGAAGTTTCAGCTCAGACAAACTTATTTTGGGCTCCAGTGTCGACTCTGACACGTTCTTCAATAAAAAACTGGTATTGATCGGAGCATAATCTGGTCTCGACTTTTGAAGCAAAGTTGTAGATCTATGAGTCAGGGACCTTGTGTAAAAATATGAGCCCAATTCGATAAAAATTGACCGAGTTATGAATTTTCGAAGTTTCGGCCCAGATGAAATAATATTCAGCATTCAGGATTTTCAGCGTGTCACGCACTCTAAGCAAAAAACGAAGGCCTTTTGAATACCGTTTGAACTCAATACCTTCTGTGAAAATGTAGCCAACTCAATTTGTGAAATTTTGGCGCCGGAACCAGCTCGATATGATGAAAATCGACCAAGTTATGATTTTCTAAACATGACGCAAATAAACTTCGGTCACAAATTTTCTGTACGAAAATACTTGATAAATCCACATTTTTGAAGACCTTCTGATCGAAATTGGCTTCCAGCCGTGAGAGATGAAAACGTAGATAATGTTAAGACGGAATTTTGGCCACCGGAACGGGTTCAAAACGAGTCACGATCTTCAAGTTATGAATTTTTTAGCGCGTAAAAACTGCACTTTCAGCACACTTTTTTCACCATATTTCTTCGAGAAAACTCACACATTCGGATACCTTCTTTAAAGAATTGACTCTTGAGCCGAACCTGAATTTGAGAATATGTTATCAGAGATATCTTGGCGAAAGAATACCTGAATATGACGCGCCGGGTTGGACTTGTGAATTTTTCTTGAAATGTCTTGAGAAATATGGGAGGGCAAATTTTGGGGTACAACAGTCAGCTAGTACACTCCCCTTTATGGATTTTTGGGTCGTGTACCGTATATCATACTCAGTCAGGATCATCTGGCATCTAGCGATTCTTCCGGATAGAGCAGGCTTCTCGAAGATATACTTGATCGGATCCATCTTAGAGATCAGTAAAGTGGTATGTGTCAACATATATTGTCTTAGCCGGCGAGCAGCCCATACCAAAGCGCAGCAAGTTTTCTCGAGCAGTGAGTAGCGAGTCTCACAGTCGGTAAAATTTTTGCTAAGATAATAAATGGCATGCTCTTTTCGGTCAGACTCGTCATGTTGGCCCAGTACGCACCCCATTGAATTATCTAAGACAGTCAGATACATGATTAAAGGTCTTCCTTCGACGAGTGGCATCAAGATAGGAGGTTCCAGCAAATACTCCTTGATCTTATCGAAAGCAACTTGACAGTCATCATTCCATTTAACCACCTGATCTTTCTTCAACAACTTGAAGATTGGTTCACAGGTAGATGTTAGGTGAGAGATGAACCTTGCAATGTAGTTTAGGCGTCCCAAGAAACCTCTGACCTCCATCTCAGTGCGAGGGGCAGGCATTTCTTGTATAGCTTTGACTTTGGCAGGATCAACCTCGATGCCTTTGTTACTGACGATGAATCCCAAAAGTTTACCGGACTTGACTCCGAAAGTGCACTTGCTAGGGTTCAGTCTGAGCTTGTATTCCTTTAACCTGACAAACAGCTTTTGCAGATGGTCGAGGTGTTCTTCTTCTGTTTGTGAATGGGCTATCATGTCGTCTACGTAGACTTCGATCTCATGATGTATCATATCATGAAACAAAGCTACCATGGCTCGCTGATAGGTTGCCCCGGCATTCTTCAGTCCAAATGGCATCACTTTATAGCAGAAGGTACCCAACTGCGTAAAAAAAGTAGTCTTCTCCATGTCTTCGGGGGCCATTTTGATCTGGTTGTACCCTGAAAATCCGTCCATGAAAGATAATACCTTGTGTTGAGCTGTGTTGTCAACCAAGATGTCAATGTGTGGTAGTGGAAAATTGTCTTTAGGGATAGCCCTGTTTAAGTCTCTGTAGTCCACGCACATTCTGACTTTGCCGTCCTTCTTAGGCACGGGCACAATGTTAGCAACCCATTGTGGATAGGAAGTAACAGCAAGAAAGCCAGCATTGAACTGCTTCATCACTTCAGCTTTGATCTTTTCGGACATGTCGGGCCTCATTCGGAGGACTTTCTGTTTGATTGGTGGACAGTCTTCTCTTGTAGGGAGACGGTGAACCACAATATTTGTATCCAGTCCCGGCATATCTTCGTAGGACCAGGATAAGATCTCAACATATTCATTCAATAGCTGAACTAAGCGCTCTTTAACACTTGGATCTAGGTTGGCACCCACTTTAACCTCTTTTCTGTCTTCGGCAGTACCCAAATTGATAGTCTCTAACAACTCTTCATGGGGCAGAATAGCCCTTTCTTCCTGTTGCAAAAGTCTAGCCAACTCTCCAGGCACTTCACAGTCTTCATCACCTTCGTACTCGGCATGATTGACCAGATCTTCAGAGTCACTGAAGGCCATAGTAGAACTGTTACCCATGGAATCCAGAGTGGATGGGTACCTGAATTTTGTGAGTGTGGGTGTGTGTAAGGGATAGCCACCTTTAAACAAATAAAATGTAAAAAGAAATAAAATGAACACAAAAGTTTATATATGAAAACGTCCACGATTCATTAAAAATGGCATATGAAAATGAAGAATCAAAACCCTTACAAATGGACCTATATGCCCCGGGTAAGGCATAAGGCGAAAAGAGTGTACGAATTGTTTAATAATTATTACAGACCAAACAGGAAATGTTCAAAAGATAA
Source organism: Vicia faba (assembly GCA_948472305.1). Lineage (NCBI taxonomy): Eukaryota > Viridiplantae > Streptophyta > Magnoliopsida > Fabales > Fabaceae > Vicia > Vicia faba. The sequence continues at coordinate 325,010,658 of OX451737.1, read as the reverse complement.
ATTACTGATTGATGAAAGTAATGGGAATGAACTCTATCGCCTCCCAGTTGTTCAGTCCTCCTTCAATGGTTGGAAAGATCCAGTCTTCAAAATTGCTTCTTTCTTCATCATCCTCTAAAGCATGAACTCCGTGATGAGTGATTTTCAACGGCGGTCCTCCAGCCCGAGAGCGACGCACGACCTTCTGACTAGCAGCAGTGAAACCCAAGCCGAACTTATATGTCTTGTAAGGAAAATCTGGCAGTTGACCCCATACTGTGCTTCCTCCTTCCTTGATCACAGCCTCCGCATCTTTAAGGGATGACATCTGGGACACAGGTTTGGTAATGATGGGCGCAGAAGTCATTTTCTTGGCTACCGCAACTTTAGGAGAAACCTCTTCAAAGTATTGGAAAGGAGTTTCTATGAATTCACCATCTAACTCCACGTAGCGGAAAGAGTTAAGGTGGCTTATCATATACTCCTCCTCGCCATGAACTATCACAATTTTCCCCTGGACAGGGTATTTAAGCTTCTGATGCAAGGTAGATGTAACAGCTCCAGCATAATGAATCCAGGGCCTTCCTAACAAGCAAGAGTAGGAGGGACGGATGTCCATGACATAAAATGTGGAGTTGAAAGTTTCCGTACCCACTTTGATTGGGATGTCCACCTCCCCGTGGACCATCTGCTTAGAACCATCAAAGGCTCTTACGATGATGTTGTTGGGCTTCAAAATTAGACCTTCACAATCTAGTTTGTCCAACGCTTTCTTTGGTAGGACATTTAAAGATGACCCGGTATCAACCAGAATGTGAGCAAGAGTGGTCCCTCTGCACTCTACCGAGACATGCAGCGCATCATTATGCTTTCTTCCCTTAGATGTTAGATCGGCATCAGAGAAGCCAAGACCATTGTAGGCTGTAAGGCTGGCTACACACTCTTGAAACTGATCCGCAGAAGTTTCTTGAGGCACGTGCACCGTCTTCAGGAATTTGATCAAGGCTTTAGCATGAGCCTCAGAGTAGAGCAATAGAGCCAGCATAGAGATTTTTGAAGGGGTTTGCCCAGCTGCTCTACGACATTATAGTCTCTTTTCTTAATTATCTTAAAAATCTCCTCCATTTCCTTTTGGGTGGTCTCGGGGATAACCAATGCCTGAGCCTTCGTCCTGACGGACGCTTCTTGGATCCCCTTACCTTTATCAGCAGTAACGGCAGAGGGTATAGCTTCAGGAGTAACAATTTCTTCAATAACTGGACTTCGCACAGATATCTTGACCGGCATAGGAGCACTTGAGGGTCCGAAGATTTCCCTTGGAGGATAAATCTTCGGAGAGAAGATTCTTCCGCTACGAGTGATCTTACTTGTCCCCACAATATTTCCTACATCAGGAGTCTCTTCATTGGAACTTTCTTCGACTGATTCGATCTGCTTAACACCGTGGTAGAAGATCTCTCCCCCATAATTCCATGGTATTGTCTTGTTGGACTTATATGGGATAGGCCCCGACATAGTAATCTTCAGAGGTACACACTTTGGATCGGGTGTAATCTTAACAGGTCTTTTGGAGACCTTGGAAAGATTGTTGGAAATGGTGATTATAGCAACATCATTGATTGGAGTAACAGGAGTAACAGGCGTAACATGAGTTTTCTTGAAGAGGATTTCTTGAGTATCCATCAGGCGTTGGATGCTTGACTTCAATAGCAGACAGTCGGATTGCAAGGTCGAACAAAGGTAACAATCTTTTTCACAGCCTGGGAAAATCCCAGATTTCAACATATTCATCTTGATCATTGGCAACGGAGTCATTAAGTCATCAACAACAATAACATGAAGATCTTCTATAATAGCATGGACATTATAACCATGTTTTGGCATAGGAGCGAATATCACATTAGGTTTTTCGGGGGCATCAAACTCCACCTCCTTAGCATCTATTAAATCTTGGATCTTATTTTTAAGGGCCCAACAGTTGTTGGTGTCGTGCCCCACACTGTTCGAATGATAGGCACACTTTGCATTTGAATGATAATAGGGAGAAGAGGGTATTTGGGTTTTTCGGCGCCTCTTTCAAGTTTGTAAGGTTTAACTTTAACAGATGAGGGAGAATCTAAGCAGGTGTCATATTGATCCGGGTGAATTACCGTGCAGGCCTTTCCACCCTGTCTTGGTTAGCTCTGGGTTGACTGCTTCGAGGTTGATCGGCTGAGGATTTATGGATCATCACAGCCCCTACCGCTGGTCGGCGCTCCATTCTTCCTTGATTTCTCTGGGTGTAAACAGCAGAAACTTCTTTCTTGGCTGGAAAGGTCTTCTTGATAGCGGCGGAATCAGATGCATCCTTCTGAATTTTACCGCTCTTAATGCTAGCTTCGACCCTTTCACCCGTCATAATTAGCTCGGTGAACCCTGCAGATGAGCTCCCGATCAAGTGATTAAAGAATGGACCTGACAGGGTCCCCAAAAACATATCAACCAGCTCTCTTTCAGACAATGGTAGCTGCACCCTTCCATCCAAATCCCGCCACTTCTGGGCATACTCATTAAAGGCTTCATTAGAGACCATACCCATACCTTATAATTGAGTACGAGTAGGCGCTAAGTCTGCGTTATATTGATATTGTCGATAGAAAGCAGCAGCCAAATCCTCCCAGTTATGTACATCAGATCTCTCAAGTTGATAGAACTAATCCAATTGCGTACCCGACAAACTATCTTGAATAAAGTGGACTCACAGATCCTTATCAGAAGAGTGAGGTTGGATCTTTCTGACGTTAGACCGCAGATGCATCTTCGGACAAGACAAATCGTCATATTTAGCAAATGTGGGCACTTTGAATTTAGGGGGAATGACGATCCCAACAACCAACCCTAGTTCTTCGAAATCCAACCCAGGTACTCTTTGTACCTCCATGGATGCCAGCCGATCTTCCAGATTCTTATACTTATCGTCCGCAGGAGGGTACTGCTGCTCGGAGTAATCTTCATCCTCTTCTTCTTCTTCTTCTTCAGCCTCGGACTCGGAAGGTACTGCAGCTCCTTTTCCTTTGCCAGCCCCTTCATCAGACGTCGAGGGGAAATCCAGGACTCTCCTAGCTTGGTTCTCAAATCTTCTTTCCATAGTGGCCACACCAACTCTTTTCTTTTTCTTGTTCTCCTTTTCTTTTTCTAGTAGACCTTTGAGCTCCTCCTGACCCTTTGCCAAGGTCATGAGTAGCTGATGGAATTGTGAATTCTGCGCCTGTAGATCTTTGAATGTCTGCTCTATATCTATCTAGCTGAAATAAATAGCAGAGAGATAAGGAAACCTGGTGTGAAGACATGTTTATGCATATGATGAATGATATGTATCCATGTAATGCATTCAAGGATTCAGAAATTCAAATTTGTTGCACACAAAAAAAAAGAACGCACGTCATATTAATAAGAAGAGTTTTGTTAGTACATAAATACCCCATGGGCAAAAACAATACAAAATTCTAATGTAAAAAGACGTTGTGCATCCTTTTCGGTGCGATGTAGGTGTTAAGAGTCTGCTCTTCATGGAGTCAACGAGTAAGTTCCAAAACCTTCTTCTCACTGGCGTAGAAGCTGGCTTCAAAAGTATTTCGTTCTTCCTTGAGCTGTATCCAACTCTTTTGCAAATCTTCCAATGATGTTGGCATGTCAGGATGTAGGAGGGTGTATGGAACCTCTCCTTCCATAACAAGCTCTTTGATCATAGGCAGAATGTAAGGGTAAGGCATCATAAGATTATGGGTGCGGGTTTGTACCCACTTGAGGTAAGGCTCAAGGGGGATAGAATTCTTGTGTCCTAGTGTCTTACTGTCCACTTTGTTGGGCATCCTCCAAGCTCGGATAAAACTTTGTCGAAGTCCTTGAGCGTCGTTGTCGAAGTCAAAAACCAAGTCTGGAATCAGCATGTCATGAGGGCCATCCCTTCGGGCATACCCAAATTGTCTCAGAGCTAAACAGGGATTGTAGGTAATGCCTCCCCTAATTCCAAGTAGTGAGACATTAGGGAATTCTCCGCAACGATCAATGATGATGACATTTTCTCTGGACCGAGAATACCAATGAACATCAGAATGTGTAAGAGTCATCAATCGTTGTGACCACCTCAAACCTTGTTCATTCTTCAAGATTGCTTGGGGAAGGTGAGAAATAAACCACCTTGCTAGAAGAGGAGTACAACACATGAGAACACCTATTTTCCTCATTGTTCGTGTGTAAAATGAGTGTAGGATGTCCCCAAGCAATGTAGGCACAGGATTCTGAGATATGAAAATCTTGACAGCATTCACATCTATAAGTTGATCAGGGTTTGGGAACAAGACCAACCCATAGATGAGAAGTGCTACAATCTCCTCAAAAGCTTGCAGATCTAGAGAATTGCAGCAGTCTTGTGCCTTCTCAAACAGAAACTTTGCCAAGAAACCCTTGACACCACTTCTGGTTTCCCAATGACCTTTGATATCAGATGGTTGCAAGTGTAGGGCTTGAGTAACATCTTCAGGCTTTGGTTCTCTTTCTGTACCATTGTAGGGTAGTTGATGGAGAATAGGAATCCTCAGGAGTTGAGAAAATTCCTCCAAAGTGGGCACTAGGCTGTAATCAGGAAATGTGAAGCAATGGTGTAGGGGGTCAAAGAACTGGAAGAGGACTTTAACCATGTCTTCTTCAATGTTGGAGTTGACCAAGTTGAGAAGTCTACCATGTCTTTCACTGAAGGGAGAATTCTCTGGAATCTTGGAAGTAAGCTCCTTGAGTTGAGGAGGGATTCTCACAAGGTTGACTTGAATTGTTTTCCTACGAACTGATTCCATAACCTACAAAATAGGAACAAAGATGAAGATCCAAACCCTTGAAATGGTTAGTGGATGCATATGATGCTTTATGATGTTCATGATGCATGCACAAGTATATGCACAAACAAGTCACGCAAGTTCCTAGTTTCAGGCTTGCATGGGTTTCATAGATAAGTACCCTCTTGAAGTTAGTTGGCTCAACATGTCCTATAAATAGTAATTGGGTTCTAAGGAACTCAATATCACTGGATTATTTTCTGTGTTCATTGTTTCAGTTTAGCCACTTAACTGGCGACCGAAATATTCCAAGAAAACAACCCTCAATGAGTGTAGTATTGAGTATCTACCAACTTCGGACTGCACCAAAGCCGGTCATCTCACTACCCCTAAAAAGGCCAAGATGGTCAAGTAAAGGTTCTAAAAGTCCATTAGTGCTTTATGACATCACTCAGCGACCCCGTATTCTCTTTGATTAACTCAAAGGCTATCGGTACCCACAAATATGTCGCACTAATATAGCTATTGCTTCAACCATGTCGGTATACCCCGCACAGTTTCCACAACATATTGCTATTTACCTATGAATGTTTCCCAAATCCGGGTAGAGGATTTCAAACCCAAACAATAGAACCAAATATAAAGCAATCAAAGCAAACAAGATAAGCATGTAAAGGTGATCTAAACCCTAAGGTAACCCCACTTTTAAGTTAATCCCCAACAGAGTCGCTAGTTCTGTAATACGGTGGGAGAACTGACTTGAGGTTTTGCGTTTGTGTTTGCAAATGTTTCAGTTTAGCAAGAGTCGCCATCGACTTTTTATTTTATCCAAAGGAAAGGTCAAAAAGCACGGGAAAGACCTTTGAGATGCTTTCTTAGGTTCGGGGGGGTAGATTATGAAAAGGGAAGGTTCTAGCACCCTTTTCATCCATGGTTTTCCATGGGCTCTTAGTTACTTGTTTAGATCACTTGCTTTTCTTTTCCAATTGTTTAAAATGGTGCTTTTGTGTGTGGTTTTTAAAAATATTTTGAAAAGAGGCCATCGTTGTGGCAACCTTTGTAATGATTCTTATTTGAATGTATACAAAGGTGTATTGTCTTTTGAAAAGGTGTTTCAATGTTTGAAAGTTTTTTTTTGGAAAAATGTTTTGAAATTGTGTTGTGAAGTGTGTTTGAACATAGCAAGGATGTTTTTTGCATGTTTTGATCAAGTAACTAAGAGTTGTCTACCCTATTTTACTCAAAGATATTTCCTACACATTTTAACCCTTTTGACAGTGTTGTTTTACCATTGCATTTGGTAAACAACCTTGTATTTAGGATGTTAAACGGGACTGGCGCGGGTCATCGTATGGACCATGATAGCAATTGTGCTAAGTATCTTTAGCAAATTTTTGAGGGACTAGATCATTTTGTTTAGGCAACCAAGATAGCGTCATCGAGGGACTATGATCTTTTGTTTTGTTATTGTTTTGCCAAGATACTTAACATGCATAACATGGTCATTTTCAAGGCAGCAAGTGGATGAAACCCTAGGGGTGCATGTGTGCATTGTGTTGTCAATTTATATGCTTTTTTGTCTTTGTATTAGTCAAGCTATTTTTGTTTTGATTTTGGATTTTTTTGCATACAAACCCTAATCTCTACATGTCATATTTTGAAAGCATAAATGCGTAAAATAAATTTATACTATTATAACATTTGATATGGGAATGGGGGTACAATCTTTGAATAGGGGATTATTTTGCAAGAAATTAAAACCCTAATATTTACTATTACATCCAAATTGTATAAATGGTACAAATAAATAAATGAACAAGTATTTAAATGATCAATTAAATAAATGTACAAAATATTATGAATATGAAAAAATGTTTTTGTTTATTTTTGTATGTATGTAAAAAATATTTAATGTACATAAAGAAAAGAAATAAAAGATTATATTTTTTATTAAGGGTAAAAACCCTAATTTTCTTTAAGAAAACATTGTTTTTTAATATTATTTATTTATGTAAAAAATAAAAATATATTCAAGTGTCAAAAAATGAAATATATTAGAAAGAAAAAATATTATTTTAAATGAGGGTAGAAACCCTAGTTTTTTGTTTTAAGATAATATATACTATATTAATTATTTTGTGTACAAGAAAATAAATATAAATATATACAAATATTTAGAAAAATAATAATATATGAGAAATATTATTTAAATATATAAATACTAAAAAAAATATTATGTATTGTTTACAAGCTTTTATTTGAGAAAATAAATAGCATGTCTAATTAAAAATTATTTTCATGTTAGAAAAATAAAATAAAACATAAAAATAAATGTGAAAATTTATAAAAATATCTTTAGTATTTTTTATGTTTAGGAAATAATAAAATAAAATCAGAAATGAAAAATAAATACAAAAATACAAAAATATAAAGAAATGGGCCAGGGGGTGCAATCAGCAAGGCATGGGGTGTAAAAAACAAAAAGCAAAAGCCCAGCCCAATTCCAAGCTTCATCTTCAACCTTGGCTCAAAAATACGCGCGCCTGTACAAAATATCCAGATCCTGCATACGTGCTCTAATGCAAAAACTCATAACATCAAAGTTGTAGCATTTTTCAAGACGAATTCAACCATATAAGAAACTTAATCTAACTCTCAAAGACCAGAGAGAATTTCTCTGGCCCTAAATTCTAACCTAATTTTTTCAGGAAGTTCATGGATCAAATTCTCTTAACACGTTTAACTTAAATGAAAACTGAGCATATGTACAGCTTCATGGCTATGAGTACTACATTTTTTATTCACAAACCTAAGCCTAATGATTCCTAAATAGAGAGATAGAAAGTTGACAAAAACCTGTTTCAGTTGAACTCGTGTATGGAAATTTGGAGCTTTTCAGTGAGGCCTGATATGTTTGGGAGCTTGCTTGAACTTCCTCTGACCTTCCCCAATGCCTAGTTTACTTTGAATGTGCTTGAACAAGCTTGTAGAACTCAACCTGCACAAGCTGAAAACAGAAATGGTGAATCTTGCAAATGGAGTTACAGTCAGTGTCTAAGGGTTGGGATAGCTTAGATAGGTTATATGGAATGTATTGGAACAAGTTTGGGGCAAAACGCACGAGCAACTTGTGAGATAGAACTCAAAGTGCAGAGGTTGCCCTGTTTTTGCAAGAGGAAGGTGATTTTGTGTTTTGGAAGGTTTAAGGGCTCAATGGCTCGTGTTTCTGGCTCAAGGGAATGCACAAAACTTGTTTTAAAAGCTTTCCAGGGTTGGTTCTCTCAGATGTTCAAGTTCTCTTGATTTTTGCAAGTTTCTTGTATTTTAAGAAAAAGTGAGCCATGATGTAAGACAGGCCTGTACAGGCTATCTATCAGCTTGCACTTTACAATCTTGGTCCCCTCAGTTTGTGGATATTGTGTGTTGTACCAGATCTTGTTCAAGGCTCAAGGATTCTATTTGACATAAAGCAAATTTGACAAAAATGGCAATGTTGCCTTTTTGCTATTTTAGGGTTAATTCTTTGTGTAATCCTCCCATGACTAGAACAAAGCCTCAAACCAACGGATTTGCATTTAATTATTGATTATGGAAGGGTTTTGGGACCTGTAATCAAGTACAAACAAAGCTGATTAGAGTTTGCAACTTGTATCAATATGAAAATGCCATGGACCAAAAGTGAGTTTTTGCCAACTTCAAGCCTTCGATTCTCCCTAACCACAAATGATTTTGGAGAGTTCTTGGATATTTTGGAAATCTTGTAAAATGCTCTAAAATCCATCTTTTAAATGCATTTTTAGATTCCAAGTGGAACTATGTGAAAAATGGTCATGAAGATAGGTCAAAATCCTGCCTAAACTAGGGCAAAATTTCACTAAGTTAAAAGTTTCATGGCCCCTTGTTCCAAAAATCATAACTTGAGATCCAAGCTTCTTTTGGGAAAACTTTGTGAATAAACTTTGTAGACTTTGTGGAGGAATACAACTTTCATGTTGGAAGTTTTGTTTGAATCCAATTGCATCATGGTGAAAATGTTGGGCAAAGTTGGGAAAAAATAAGAAAATTTCATAACTTAGAAAAATTCTAAGTTATGAAAATTTTCAATTTTAAACCCTAATTTGCAAAATTAGGTTTCTTGATGAGCAAGTTTCATTTTTTGACACATATTGATGAAAAATGACCCTTGGCACTTGATTTTGACCAAAAAGTCAAAGTTTGACTTTTCAGTGTACAGTCAAATTTTGATCAGTTGACTAAAAAATTCATCTGTCAATCCAATGCATTTGAGATCTTTTGAACCTTGTGAATAGGTCAACATGATGCCATTGAGTACTTGAATCCATGCTTTAACCCAATTTGCCATTGGCTACATTAAAAATCAGAAATTGCCCTTGTGCAGTCAAAACCCTAAAAATGACCATTTTGCCCTTTTGATGATCTGATCAAATTTCTTGAGGAGTTTTGGTCCAAACTTCATCAAATGGTTCATATGAGTCTATAATGTTGATGTGGATCAAAAATTATGAGGTTTGACTGTAAATTGGCCACAGTTAATTTTTTCCCGAATACAGCTGATTTTTAGGTCAACTGTCCAATTGACTGGGCAAAAATCCGATTCAAGGCTTGAAACTTGGTAGAGGCAATCTTATAGGTCCAACATGAAGCATGAAATTCATTTTGAACATTGAAAGTCCAAAAATCTCTGTGTAAACTCAAACCCTAATTTAGGTCATCAGTGCAAGGAGATGTCTTGAGCAGAGCAAAACCTTAATCCTGTCTGGAGTTCAAAGAGTCTTGTGAGAGGAAATATTGATAAAATGAGAGGGTAAATTTTTGGGTACAACAGTGCCATAGAAATAGGTCTGGTACCAGGAACTAGATTAATAGAAAACTCCACTTCTCTTTCTAGCGGGACATCTGAAATATCATCTGGAAAAACTTCGGGTAAATAGCGCACCACCTGTAACTCATCAATCATAGCTTGGTTTTCAATAGACAAAGATGCAATTAATCAAAACACCTGAGCTTCATCATGCATCAAATCGTTCATCTACCTAGAAGACAAGAAACCAACTCCCTCTTCCTCATCAGGAGCAAGAAACTGCATAGATTTCTTGTAGCAATTAATATGAACATAATTTAATTCCAACCAGTTCATACCTAAGATCACATCTAGACCACTCAATGGAGAACAAACTAGATACACAGAAAAATCTCTGTCAAAGATTGACAAAGAACATTTCAAGCATACTAGAGAAGTAGTCACTGGTCCCTTAGCTGGAGTATCGATAACCATCTCCACATTCATAGAAGGCGACGCAAGATTCAACCTTTTTCACACAATCAACAACAATAAAAGAATGCATAGCACCAGTATCAATAATAGTAATTAAAGGAGTACTATTAATGAAACATATACCTATGATCAGTCTGTCTTCGCTAGATGTCTGATTCCCTGATAAAGGAAACATCTTCCCACAATATGAAGCTAGCTTTAGCTTCTGACACTGAGTACTGATATGCCCCTCTTCACCACAGTTGAAACATATCACCGCCTTGTGTTTGCAATCATCCACCTGATGCCCAACTTTACCGCAACGAAAAAATTTCTTTACACCTCCCGTACATTCACTGATTTGATGTCCCAACTCACCGTATTTGAAACACCTAAGGTTAGCAGGAGAACCTCTCTCACTTGGACTCTTACCATCAGTAAATTTTTGTTTGCCCTTGTCAGCTGGAGCATTGTAAGGCTTCCCACTGTTCTGATGTGGCTTGCCTCTCCTCTCTCTCATAATCTTGTAATGATCCTTACTACCCTCTTCATAAATTCTGCAGTTGTTCACCAACTCTGGAAATCTACGAGTATGATGATACCCAATCTCCCATTTGATCTCAGGATGCAACCCATTCTCAAACTTTATACACTTCAATAATTCAGCAGTCGCTTCACTGTAATGCGGATAAAACTTCTCCAGTTCTACGAACTTAACAGCATACTGAGTCACAAAAAAATTCCCTTGTTTCGACTCTCGGAATTCAATCTCCTCCTTTCCGCGCACATCCTCTGGAAAATACTTCCTCAGAAACTCTCTGCTGGACACTGCCCAAGTAATAACTTCACCTACCGTTTGTAGCCTATAATGGGTGCCAACCCACTTGTCATCAGCCTCCTCTGCCAGTATATGTGTACCAAACCGCACCTTCTGCGCCACTAAACAGTCCATGATCCAAAAGATCCTTTCAATCTCTTTCAGCCAAGCCTATGCCCCATCATGATCATACCTTCGTTTGAAAATAGGAGAATGATTCCTCTGAATCATTTCCAAGACACGGGATCCATCATTTCCACCAGCATTAGGCTGATGTTGCACAACCTAAGCATTAGCCTGCAAATCAGCAGCAATCACAACATCATTTCTTCCAGTCATTTCTTTTTTCCACGCCATCACATAAAATAATGGTTAAAATAAACACATCAATAATATTCAACAGTTACATCACACTACAAACTCAACAACTTGGTCGGATGGACCGACCTGCTCTGATATTATTAATGTAACACCCTAAATTTCCTGGAGAATAATAAATAAAGATCAGAGTAATTTTAAAGCAAAATAGGATGCCACATTTTTACAAACATACAAAAACCTGCTCATATTAAGTATAAGATACATAACACGAATAACAGATGAACCAAAACATAAACTCATAGTCTTCAACTTTAACTTTTATTAATGCAATGGAAAAATAATCATATTTGAAGTCAAATAATCTCTTAAAAAAATCAACATTTATTCAAATCATAAGGAGTTCCTAAGACTCCAAAAAATTACTAAAACAACAAAATAAATAAGCATTTATCCCCCTAATGTTATGTATCAGAGCAATGAAGCCAACTCGAATAAAGTTAAGAGCAAACTCTTCCAAACTCTACAGCCTCGTACTACTCCTGACTATTTGTACAATGTCGTATAAAGCATCATTCTAACATAAAGGTGAGATATCAAAACAATATAAGAGAATGTATCATAATAAGTATACAGTGAATATAATCAGGCATGGTCATACATTCCACATCTCACACATTCACACCATCGACAACAACTATATTACATATTTCTTGTACAATCACACATGACCATCTGCACATATCAATAATTATCATGTAGTAAATACACCAATCACACAACTCATACATCATGTTAACAACAATGCAATGCAATGAGACCGACTCACATACTCAATGCATGTGGTACCAATATCGCTCCTGAATCCATGCCATATAGGACCAATGCCACCATTATCAAGGACAATTTGGTTCACATTGCTCCCGATCCACGCCATCTAGGATCAGAGCCAACAAACAGGACTTAAGTCCTCACCATGTATGCATGCAACATAATTATGAAATAATTACCATACATTGACATCCACATCCATCAATGTAACAACCTACCATACACTGATATCTACATCCATCAATGTAATTGGTCATCATAGACCACCAACAAATAACACATACCACATACAATCCATAATACTCAGACAAATTCAAATAACATCATTAAAACATCCTGAATTATCAATTACACAAGTCATTTACACAACTTTCACAAAACAACATAACTCGACAGTATGAAAACTCGTCTAAGCTTCAAATAGTTGGAATTTTGGAACTAAAAATATTTTTTGAGAGAACTACATTAAACCATATTTCCAAACAATCAGAATCACGCGTCAATCGGATCTTCGAAGCTCGAGTTATGAATTTTCGAAGTTTTTGATAAAACAGTTCCAGTCCCAGATAATTGGTTACTTCAAGCCAAGTAATCGGTTACTTCATCTTTTATACGCTTATGTTAGGAAAAATTGGTGCCATGTAACCAGTTACTTCAACTTTACAGAAACTAATATTTTCAAATTTCCATCAAGTAACTGGTTACTCCAACTCAAGTAACCGGTTACTTCACTGAACCAGAGCCACAAACCTGCTATTTTTCCAGATTACTAAAATGCTTTCTTTTAAACCCAAAACCCCAAATAGCAACCAAATGACACGTTTATAACTTTCACCATTTAGACATGCATATTACACAACATTTTTATTCATTTTATAACACCAATTTCACTAATTTAAGTGCACACATACCAACAATTCATCAAATATTTTCAATCATTAAAAGAGAACAAAATCATGAACAAATACAAAACAACCATGGAAATCAAAATCCCTACATACCCATCATTATACCATCCCTTAGAAAGTTGGAACCCCACCCTTATCTTAGATTGAAGGTTCCCAAGCTCCTACAATGGATTCTTCTTGCCCTATATTTTTATCACTTTCTCGCTTCCACTTCTCTCTGAGCACGATCATTCCCACCGATATTATTCAACTCTCAAATTCTTCCTTTTACTAATTTAACCCTTAGACCCCTATTTGGCCTTCCATTCTTAGCCTCACTAAACCTCATGCAATGACTATCTTGCCCTCATTATTTCTACTCATTATATCTAACTTTAATTATTAAAACAACTCTAACCATTATTCATGATTCCAAATAATTTCTAATTAAATATATAAATTAGAAATAATCCTCACTACTACTTCAATTCGACACTACCCCCATCTAATAACATCAAACCATTTATTGCATCAAATAAGTCACAAGAAACCAATCAAATAATAAATTTAATATTCGGGGTTACACAAAATGATCAATATGAATTAATTATTTCATGGATTCCTTAAAGGAACATGACAAGATCAACCAACAACCAATCAACAATATGAACCAAAAAATTATCACACAATCATGTACACAAGTACCATGGATCAGGCACCATTATTATACAAAAATTGCATTAAGATATGTAAAATAAAGATGACAAAATTAACATAAAAATTGATCATAAGCGATGAAAAAATAGTCTAAATAATTTCTAAAATTCCAAAATATTTCCTACTGTTTTTTATGTATCTTTTATTACTACTTTTATTATCAAAATTAATGAAAAGAAGAATTAATAGGAAAAGTAGGGAAAGAAATGATAAAACTCTAAACAGAGGGGTGTATGATTTGGATCAAAGTGTATGGTCAGGAATGACACTAAAGTCCAACAGTGAGTCCACAAGCGTTTTGTTGGCAAACTTCTCAAGGCAAAAAACATACACGGGCTAGACAGGAGTGTAAAGTGCAGTTCATCCCAATATCATCATCACTAATCCTATTTTAAATCAGCATTATATTTTTCAGAATTTTATTTAATTAAAACTAAAAGTAAGAAAAAAAATAAGGTGAAAAAGAAAAAATGCAAAATGCGTGCGTTCCATGTGTGTAGAGTTATCCATATGTGACCACTCAACTTCATTTGAAACAAGCTTTCTTGCACCGCTCACACGACTTCTTCATCTTCTTTGCATAACTTTCGTTGCCATGAACGCCTTCATCTCCTTTACTGCTTCAAGTTCGCCGCCATTCAAAGTCGTGATTGTCCGTCCATCTCGCTCATTATTTTGTTCTTGGCTTCACCTCTTTAAAACATTGCCTTCGATGAACTCAATCAGTTGCGCCTCTGTCTCATTTGCTCAAGTCTCAGCATCCATTCATTCAAATAAACAACAACACATATGCCAAAGATTTACATACACAGGGATAGGGAAAAGATAAATGAGTTTAAGGCTTACCTACTGGAGTAGTTCCGGCGACTCTTCGACGACGAATACACTATTTTTCATTTGATTTTGTTTCCTCTTCATCTCTTATTCTTTTTTTATTATTTTTCTTCTTCTGTGTTCTGCATTTCTGTATTGTTCTTGTTCTGTTGATGAATATTGCGTTGCTTGTGTTTGATGAAGATGAAAATTTGGTTACTCTTGAAACAAGCGGGAGGATAAGGAAGGTACGGTTGCAGATTTTTTATTGAAGAGTGGAGGTCTTTTTGTTATGTTTCTGCGATGATGGTGATTAAGATTGAGCAAACTGTGAAATTGCTGATAAATAAATGATGTAGAAGTGCAGAGAACCTTGATGGATTTTAAGAGAGTTAGAAGAATTTTCTGGAGTTTTGTGTATAATGGATCTGAATTGAGATTGAAGAAAGAAGAAAGCTTATATAGTCTATTGAGTTAGTTACATGAGAGTGAAACTTAGCCTTTGATTTCAAGAGTTTGTTATGGTAAATGGAAGGCCGAGATTTGATCAAATGAGAGGTTTGGTAATATGAAATTTTGTTACGCGATGATTATCTGAGCTGTAATTTCTGTTTTTGATTTTGAGTTAATTCCTTTTTTGATTTTATGATTTAATATTTTTTCTTCTCTGACTTTCTGTTATGGTTTTATGGAACAAGTGCGGGGCTGGTTGCAATTTTTCAGAAGTTTGATTTTCTGTTTTTGAACCGTCTCGATTTTGTGATGTTGTATGAGGTTTTAATTGGAGCAGAGCATCTATTTTGGAAAGTGTTTTAGCAAGCGTTTATAAGAAATATTGGGGACTGTTTTGGGAAATTTGGCAAGGATTTGGCAAAGTATTGGCATGGAAAAGATTCAAGCATAAATTTAGACAAATTAGCTTGTATTGTTCTTACTTGTTTATGATTCTAATTGATTATGTAATTATATTATTTGGTCTGTAACTTGGTTGGAACTTGAATGAGTTTCACCATTTTGTTTTAAATCTAAAGATTCCATGTATAAATCTTATGTCCATTTTGAAAATTATTGCATCTTGTCGAATCCCTTGGTCATGAAATCATAAACTTTTGCAAATTGAAACTCCTTTGAATCTTGCTTTAGATGCATACTGAATGAAGAAATACCTTGAGGTGATGGAAAGAAACCAAACTCTAGCTCCTAAATTAGACCCTTGATGTAGCAATGGGAATTTTCTTAGAAGCTCAATGATGAAGAAGATGGCTTAAGATGCTGAAGAATGCCAAAACCCTAGTTTAAAGCAATCTCAATTGACAATCCTTGATGAGGTCTTAAGCATACACAAATGAACCTTAGCACTTGACGTTGAGATGATCTTCTATCTTGATGAAAGAAGAAACTCACAATAAACACAAAACCCTAGCTTCCAACCATAATTGATTGAGAAACTAATTGAATCAACCTTGAATGAAGATGAGAGCCTAAAAGCACAGAAAAACCCTAATTTTCCAAATCCTTGAACCCATGCCAAAATTATTAATGATGCATGATTTACTTTATGAGCTAATGGAAATAATGCAGATGAATGAAAAGCCTAAGCCAAATAAAAAGTGAAAGGGTAGGAAAATTTTAGGGTATGACACATATCAGGAAATTAGGAATGTTCAACAAAATAATTTTGGGGGGAAAATAACCTGGCAAATAAATTTGAACATATCCTGACCAAAAATGGACTTAACGTGCATCCATAGGCCACATCCTGTCTCTGCGCTATCTGCATATGAGTTGCAAACCGAATTACCCATGGGTTAGACGATCCCTAAGTTCCCTAAGTTTATAGGAGACACTAATGAGTCCACTATCTAGCATGTCCCTTGATATCAATTAGGGGCAGGGGATATAGCCAATAAAGAAAATTTGAAGCTGAAATATTTCCCTAATTACTTGACCAAGAATTCCTTCACGTGGTTCACCACCTTAGATATAACACCCTTTGATTATAATAACAAGAATAGACCCCGCTGAGTATAATGGACGTGAGGGGTGCTAATACCTTTCCCTCGCTTAATCGACTTTCGTACCCTTTCTCTTGGTCGCAAGACCCTCTTTTCCTTCATTTTGGGGTTTTCTCAATATTTTCCCTTCCTCCGAGATAAATAAAGTCCGGTGGTGACTCTGTATTTTTTTCACGGTGCGACAATGGCGTTGAGAGGGAAAGATGAAGAGTAAGAAATGAGACTGAACATGGGTTTTTTCCCCTCTGATCATTTCACTCGGGCCTTTTCCCAAATAATCGCAAAGCCCGATAGCCTAACTTACTAGTGTACACACCTTAATTTCCATTCACCACACCTTTTTGTGTTGAAAAGCAAAACAAGAACATTGGGCCTCTGATCCCATAAGCCCAATTGCGCCCTTATGACCTCATACCACCAGTTTTGTATTAACACCCCCAGAGTCTTTTATTTATTTCCTTATTTTTTTATTCTTTTTTTTTATTTTCTTCTTTTTTTTTCTTTAGGTTTTTTAACTTTTAGAAAATAATAATAATCTTGATAATTTGACTAAGCTTTAGTATAATTTTTTTAGAGTATTCTTTAATTAAATTATGTAAGCATGTGTTAGAAATTAGGGTTAATCATGTTTTGACCTTATGTTTCTTCTTCTTTTGGTTCATGATAATCATTGCTTGATTCTTATCGATTGAATGTTTATCATAAACATGACTTTGACCTATAATCCCTTTTACATGCTCCTTTAGGATTTTCAATTAATTGAGTTTTGTCACTTGGTTAATTTGAATTAGAAACATTAGGAATTGTTACCATACATGTTCTCTTAGGTCAATTCACAATTCAAAAACCCTATGAAATTTAGGTAAAATCAAAGCATGACAAGATTGGTATTAATTCCCAACTTTTTGGCCCATGTTTCTTTTATTTTATCCATGTAAAGCTAAAATCCTTTTTTTTTTTTTGCAAATAAACCATAAAATACTTAAATAAATATGATGCAAATTTTGCGTCATTAGCCTTAAGAAATAGAGAAGGAATAAGAGGGTGTATTCTTATCCTTATTCTGAATATCTTTGGATACGGGACGAATGACCTAGTTATTCAAAGTCTTCACCTCTATTCATAGACTTTAGAGCGATTCAAATCAAGGCGATTTTTCATAAAGGATGAAAAAGGAATTGGTGGTGTATTCTTCCCGATTCTTCGCATACCTAGATGTGTCTCCTAAAATTAAATCTCAACCAATCAAACTCATTTTCTGCATTTGGGCTTCATTTCAAAACTTTTCATAAAGGACAAATTATTTTTTTCTACCGCAATACAAATGTATGCTTAAGCCTCCTCACGCGCACGCATCATACAAGCAAGGTTAATTTCTAGGACGTGATTATTAACGCCGTTCAATAAAATCAACCAACAAATACTATTTTTAACCACGAACTATGGGGCTCTGGTTTTCTTGTTGCACTATGAGAATACGTAGGCACAAGATTTCGAAATCTTGGCGAGCATACTAATTAAAAAAGTATTACATCCTTAATTAAAGCTACTAATCATTAATAACAAGTAACATTTAGATAACAACATCCTTACACACAAAACAATCAAAATGGCTCCCGTTGAGTACAACAGATGTGAAGAGTGTTATTACTTCCCCTTGCATAATTGACTCCTGAAATCAAATTTGTTTGTGAAACCATTTTTTTTCACTTTAGGGGTTTTATTGATAATTTCCCTTTCCCTACGAATGAATAAAGTTTGGTGGCGACTCTATTTTTTTTTGCGGTGTGACAATGGACACGTTGGACTACCCTGAAAAAGTCAAGGTGGTTTACCCTAATGCTGAAGAAGAGATGATTGATTTCTTAAATGGCTACATCTGACCTTATGTTTTGATGATAACTTTACATGTTATCTTTGAGAATAATTGTGTACTCTAACAGGTTTCTGTCTAGTGTGTGGCTTTTGTTATACAGGTTCTGACTTTGGTAAGAAGGTGTGTGACGTCACCAGGTTTTGAATTCAACACTTTGGAAGAATACCTTTGGTGTGTTACAAAGTTAAGTAAAGATTAAGGAATACATCTTATGCATCGGTTCTAAGGAACATTAGTAAAAGAGATTATAATTGTGACTTACTCAAGGAAGCTTTGGAGGCCTTCTAAAGCTTTACTTCTGATGTTCCAAAAGTTTTGAAGATGCTGAAGACAAGGTTTTGTTGAATGAGTTGTGAAGATCTTAAGACATTATTCTGAAGATCAAGCACTGAAAACTGAGAAGGCAAGAGTTCTCTAAATAAGCCATGTAAAGTTCTTATGACTTAGGTTCTGAAGATACATAGTTCTTATCCTTCTACAACATGCTTCACCAACAAACATATAAAAAGCCTCTGAAGACATAGAAGACAAAGATCAAGACTAAGGGATTGCGTGTGATGGTGAGTATAAAAGTACAGAAGTACACTGTGACCTCTACTCCCTAGAGTGGCGCAAGGACAAACCTTTTTTTACTATTGTCTACCACTCTCACCATGACCGTTGGGAACAATATAACTGTATTTGTATTTCCTATTCTACCCTCCAACAAATCTCTTCTTTTCAGCTATAAAAAATTTACTTGGAAGAATTTGAAATCAATGAATGAGTTCAACAAAACTACATTAAACTGTTGTGCAAAAACTCTGTAGAGAAATCTTTTGTATAGCTTTGTAAATAAGCAAGGACTTGTTGCATGTATCTTGATATCAACACTTTTGTGTTGTTGTACTTGAACATTGTGTAATCTGCTTGTGTAGAAGCATATTTGTATACACATATTTGTAATCAACTATTGTTGATAGGTTCCTTGAGAAACTCTGTGTAGTCTGGATTCTCAAGAAAACTTTGGATGCGGTCATAGTGCTTCGCCTCACCTATCTTCTCTTAAATCTAATATGGACCAACAAAATGTGGCGTAAGCTTTCTCGACTTCAATGCTCCACCCATACGAGTCACCAGAGTAACTCTCAAAAACACATGGTCATCCTTTTGGAATTAGATTTCCTTCCTCCTCTTGTCATGATAAGCCTTCTGACGAATTTGAGAAACTTTCAGTCGCTCTTGAATCATATTAATCTTTTAGTCGTCTTCTGTATGATCTTATGTCCGAACACATCTCTCTTGCCTGATTCATACCAACACTATAGAGTCCTACACCACCAACCATACAACGCTTCATACGGTTCCATACCAATGCTCACATAAAAAACTATTATTGCACATAAACTCAATCAGCGACAAGTGACTATCCCAAGATCCTCCTTGTTCTATCACATAAGCCATCAACAAATCCTCCAAAGAGTGAATAGTCCTTTATGTATGACCGCCCATCTGTGGATGGTATGCAAAGCTCAACCTCAACTTAGTACCAAAAGAATTCTGCAAACCTTCCCAGAAATTCAATGTAAACCTCAGATCTCTATCTGACACGATACTCGAAGGTATTCCATGTAACTTCATAATCTCATCAATATACAATTCCACTAGCTTCTCCATAGGATGATTTATCTTCATCGATAAGAAATGAGCTGACTTAGTCAACCTATTCACTATCACCCAAATTAAATCATTGCCTTTAGCAGTATTCGACAAACCCGACAAAAAATCCATAGAGACATTGTCCTATTTACACTCTATGATACTCAAAGGTTGCATAAGACCCATAGGCTTATGATGTTCAATCTTTGACTTCTGACAAGTCAAATAAGCATAAACAAATTTAACAATTTTCTTCTTCATACCAGGACACCAAAATATCTTCTTCAAGTCTTGATACATCTTTGTAGCACCAGAATGAATACTCAACCCGCTTCGATGTCCATCTTCAAGGATATTTCTCTTAAGTTATAGAATATCCGGAACACACACTCTATTTCGAACCTCATCACACCATTATCATCAACTTGAACTCACCTCAAGGTCAACTGGTCAACCAACTTCAAATCATATTTCTGACCTTCTCGGATTTCTCCTATTATACCACTAATCAGTTTCAACATTCCCAACTTCATGCTATCGGGAGTCTCTTCACATACTAAGCTCACATCTCTAAATTGTTTGATCATTTCCAACACTTGAACCATAAGCATTGACATATTCAATGATTTTCTACTCAATGCATCGACAACTACATTTGCTTTACCCGGATAGTAATTTAAATCAAAGTCATAATCCTTTAACAACTTAAGCCATCTTTTATGCCTCATATTCAACTCCTTCTGGTCGAACAATTCTTTCAGACTCTTATGATCACTAAACACTTCAAATTTAGAGCCAAAAGATAATGTCTCCAAATCTTCAACACAAACACCGCAGATGTTAGCTCTAAGTCATGCATAAGATGATTCCTTTCATTAACCTTCAATTGTCTAGAAGCATAAGCCACAACTTGTCTATTTTGCATTAGCACACCACAAATACCCATCTTAGACTCATCATAATACACCACAAAAGCATCACTTGGATTAGGAAAAATTAATACCAGAGCAGTCGTCAACTTCTTCTTCAATTCTATGAAAATTTCTTCACACGCAACATCCCACACATAAGCTTGACCCTTTCGAGTCAACTGAGTTAACGGTAATTCCAACTTAGAGAATCCTTTAATGAACCTTTTATAATAACCGTACAAACCAAGAAAAATCCGAATCTCAGTTGCAGACTTCGGAGTCTCCCATTCCAACACTGCACCAACTTTAGAAGGATCCATATTGATTCCACCACTAGAAATCACATGACCAAGGAAACTCACTTATTTTAGCCAAAATCCGCACTTCGACAGCTTATCATATGACTTCTTCTCTTTAAACACTTGCAACACAATTCTTAAATGCTCTTCATATTCTTCTTCGGATTTGGAATAGATCAGAATATCATCGATGAAAACCACAACAAACTTATCCAGATACGAATAGAAAGTTCTATTCATATATTCCATGAAAACACCTAGTTCATTAGATACACCAAACAGCATCACAATGTACTCATAATGACCATACATCATTCGAAAAGCCGTATTTGGAATATCGTCAGGTTTAACACGAATTTGATGATAATCTGACCTCAAACCAATCTTGATGAAAACACGAGCACCCACTAACTGATCCATCAAATTGTCAATCCTCGAAAGTGGATATTGTTGTACCCCAAAATTTACCCTCTCATTTTATCAACATTTCTCATCACAAGGCTCTTTGAACTTAAGACCAAGCTAGGGTTTGCTCTGCTCAAGACATCTCCTTGCACTATTGACCTAAATTGGGGTTTGAGTTTGCACAAAGAATTTTGGACTTCTAATGCTAAAAGTGACTTTCATACTTCATGTTGGACTCATAAGTTTGACCATACCAAGTTTCAAGCCTTGAATCAAATTTTAGCCCAGTCAATTGGACAATTGACCTAGAAATCAACTGTATTGGGGAAAACGTCAACTGTGGACAATTTATAGTCAAACCTCATGAATTTTGATCCACATCAACATTATTAACTCATATGAACCATTGGATCAAGTTTGGACCACAACTCCACAAGAAATTTGATCTGATCACCAAAAGGGCAAAATGGTCATTTTTAGGGTTTTGACTGTACAAAAGCAATTTCTGATTTTTGACCTAGACAATGGCAAATTGGGTTCAACCATGGACTCAAGGACTCAATGGCATCATATTGACCTATTCAACAAGTTCAAAAAATCTCAATTGCAGTGGATTGACAAATGAATTTTTCAATCAACTGATCAAAATTTGACTGTACACTAAAAAGTCAAACTTTGACTTTTTGGTCAAAATCAAGTGCCAAGGGTCATTTTTCATCAAGATATGTCAAAATATGAAACTTGTTCATCAAGAAACCCATTTTTTGCAAATTAGGGTTTAAAGTTGAAAAATTTCATAACTTAGAATTTTTCTAAGTTATGAAATTTTCTTAATTTGTCCTAACTTTGCCCCACATTTTCACCATGATGCATTTGGATTCAAACAAAACTTCCAACATGAAAGTTGTAGTCCTCCACAAAGTCTACAACTTTTATTCACAAAGTTTTCTCAAAAGAAGCATGGATCTCAAGTTATGATTTTTGGAACAAGGGTCCCTAAAGCTTTTAACTTAGTGAAATTTTGCCCTAGTTTAGGCAGGATTTTGACCTATCTTCATGGACATTTTTCACATAGTTACACTTGGAATCTCAAGTTGAATTTCAAATATGGATTGTGAAGCATGTTGCAAGCTTTCCAAAATGTCCAAGAAATCCTCAAACACATTTGTGGTTAGAGAGAATCGAAGGCTTGAAGTTGGCAAAAACTCACTTTTCATCCATGGCATATTCATGTTCATCCAAGTTGCAATTTCAAGTCAGCATGCTTTGCACTAGATTACAGGCCTCTAAACCACTTCACACTCAATAATTTAATGCAAATCCATCAGTCTAAGGCATTGTTTTGGTTATAGGACATTGTACACAAAACTAATCCCTAAGTAGGAAAAGGTACATTTCCATTTTTGCTTAAATGTGCTTTATGTCAAACCACAATCTTTGAGCATTGGTCCAGATCTTTTGCAGCTAATCAAATCCATAAATTAGAGGGGCCAAGAGCAGAGGTTACAAGGGATTGGATAGCCTGTACAGGCCTGTTACATATCACTTCCCACATCTTGCTTCAAAAACAAGAAACTTGTCCAAAACATGAGAACTTGAACATCAGCCAAAAGAAACTTGTGCAAGCATTTTGAACATCTTTCTCACACCCCTTTGAGCCAGAAACACGATTTCTTGAGCCTCTAAACATCTCCTAGCCAAAAATCACCTTCCATTGGAAAAACAGAGCAACATCTGCAACTTGACTTCCATAGCTCATTTGCCTCGTGCGTTTTAGCCAAAACCTGTTCAAACACATTCCATTCCATCCATCCAAGTTATCCCAAACCTCAAACACCAACTGTAACTCCATTTGCAGGGTTTGCCATTTTCATTTTGAGCTTGTGCAGGTTGAGTTCTATAGGCTGATTCAAGTACATTCAAGGAAAGCAGGCTATTGGAGAAGGTCAAGTGAAGTTTAAGCAAGCTCCCAGACATCTCAGGCCTTGTTGAAAAGCTCCACATTGCCATACACGAAGTCAGCTGAAACAGGTTTTTGTCAACTTCCTATCTCTCTATTTAGGAACATTTAGCCTTAGGTTTGTGAATAAGAAATGTAGTATTCATTGCCATGAAGCTGTACATATGCTCAGTTTTCATTTATATTAAGCATGCTAAGAGAATTTCATCCATGAACATACTGAAAAAATTAGGTTAGATTTTAGGGCCAGAGAAATTCTCTCTGGTCTTTGAGAGTTAAGACAAGTTGTTTATATGGTTGGAATCGTCTTGAAATTCTCTACAAGTTTGATGTTATGTGTTTTTCCAATAGAGCTCGTATACAGGATCTGGCAGTTGTACAGGGCGTGCGCGCGTTTTCAAAGCCAGAGGTTGAAGATGAAGTGGTGGGCTGGGCTTGGCCTGGCTTACTATTGACACCTCCGTTTTTCCTTTTTGCACCCCCTGGCCCAATTTCTTGTTATTTTATATTTTTGAATTTTTATTTTCATTTCTGATTTTATTTATTTATTCCCAAATATAAAAAATACTCAAAAATATTTTTATATTTTTTTCACATTTATTTTGCTTTTATTTTTATTTTTTATTTTTCTAACATAAAAAGCAATTTATTTACTTTTATCTTATTTATTAAAGAACTTAAAAAATATAATAAATAAGTTATATTTTTATTTTATTATTTTTATCCACACTGAAAAAATATTGTCCTAATTAAATTTTTATTTTTTTTGTATATATTTTATTTTTTTATACACATTTAATATATATATATATATATATATATATATATATATATATATATATATATATATATATATATATATATATATATATATATATATATATATATATATATATATATATATTATTTATTTATTTAATACTTTAGAATAAAAATATAAAATATTACATTTTTACTTTTATTATTATTTATACCTAAAAATACTTTTTTCTAAATATATATTTTATTTTTTTACACATACTATTTTATTTTTATTGTATATAAATAAAATAATTAATATATTTACTTTCTTAAAGAAATTAGGGTTTTTACCCTTAACCTAATAAAATTAATCTTTTATTTATTTCTTAATTTTTCACATTAAATATTTTTACATACATAAATAAACAAAAACCTTTTTTTTGCATAATTCATATTATTTGATATATTTATTTATTTTGTTTATTTAAATATTGTCCATTTATTATTTATGCATTTGATTCAGTTTGGATGTAATAGTAAACTAGGGTTTATATTTCTTGTCAAATACACCCCATTCAAAGATTGTACCCCCATCCCCATAATCATGTTGTAATAGCTTAGACTTTTAATTCTCGCATTTTATGCTTTCAATTATGCCATGATTAGAGATTAGGGTTTGTATGCAAAAATCCAAATCAACAAGTAGCTTGACTAATACAAAGACAAAAATGCATGAAAATCAAACACAAATACACACTTGCACCCTTAGGGTTACAATCCACTTGTTGCCTTAAAAATGGGCCATGTTATGCATGTTGGATACTTTGGCAAAACAAAAACAAAACAAAAGATCATAGTCCCTCGATGACGCTATCTTGGTTGCCTTAACAAAATGATCAAGTCCCACAAAAATTTGCCAAAGATACTTAACATAATTGCTATCATGGTCTATACGATGACCCGCGCCTGTCCCATTTAACATCCTAACACAAGGTTGTTCACCAAATGCAATGGTGAAATAACACTGTCAAAAGGGTTAAAAACATATAGGAAAGTAAAATAGGGTAGACAACTCTTAGTTACTTGATCAAAAGCTTGCAAAACATCCTTACTATTTTTAAACACACTTCACAACACAATTTCAAAGCATTTCCCAAAACAAAATATCAAACATTGAAATCTTTTCAAAAGACAAAAACACCTTTGTATACATTCAAACAAGAATCATTACAAAGGTTTCCACAATGATGGCCTCTTTTCAAAACATCTTTCAAAACCACACACAAAGCATCATTTCAAACAATTGAAAAGCAAAAGCAAGTGATCTAAACAAGTAACTAAGAGCCCATAGATAACCATGGATGAAAAGGGTGCTTGCACCTTCCCTTTTCATAATCTACTCCCCGAACCCAAGAAAACATCTCAAAGGTCTTTCCTGTGCTTTTTGACCTTTCCTTAGGATAAAATAAAAAGTCGGTGGCGACTCTTACTAAACCGAAACATTTGCGAACACAACTCAATTAAAACAAATACCATGAAAGGTAATTTAAAACTTCAAATTAAACAAAATGACATAATTATTCAAGTCAAACAATCCCATCCTTGATGTTACATATCAGAGCAAGACCCACTTTATTCGACACAAATAAATAATGCACTCTGAAGCTATCCTCTAAGCTTCAATGAATTATTCCTAATCACCTGCAAGTTACCCACATATAGAGGCAACATTTTCAAGCAGAAATGGTGAGTAAATCATAATCATTATGAAAGACGTAAGGAGTAAATATAGTAGTCATGATACAACACTAAAGAAACACACAATCAAAACCTCATGTCATACTCACACCTTCAAGCATCATAATAAGCATCAGACATATGGAAATACCATCAACTAGCAATTATCGCCAACGCGCATCCACAGAACATCAGTCAATCAAATCATCATGCAATGCCATATATAATGCAATGAAACTTCTTTAGATTCATGTATGTGGTACCAAAACTTCACTGATGACACCATCATCGTTTTATCCAAATATTGCCACTAATAGCATCTATTCCTGATTGAAACCAGAGCACATTATAAATTGCACCCAATCCACACTATGGGATTGAGGCCATCACTAGACTATTTGTGCTACAAAACTCACTGGAACAACATCCTGCAACCATCATTGGGCTACGTCCTAACTTTATGCAATGAATGCATGATGCGAAACATCTTAATAACCAAATGACCATTGCTAGTCACAACACATCATAAATCATATAATCATCATAAATATCAACATATACATCATAACACAAAACAACATCATCATAGCATCAACAATTCATTGTATACACATACACCATATTAAAGCAATCACTGAATCATCATATTCATCAAATCATAGGTACTATAAACACACATCATATGACTCTTTTTATTCCACCAAGGTATATTTCATTGTGTTAGCTTCCTAACGCTTCAAATGACACGTCAATCGAAATCCTGAAACTCAAATTATGACACTTTTAAAATACTACTGCTATCCATCACCTGGTGCTTGCCCGACGAAGCAGGATGCTCGCCTAAGGCTCACCCGGCAATGAAAGAGAGACAACACCACCCTCATACAAAACTCCATGGGCTCTAGTTTCTCAAGTTTCCATCCCCCGATGATGCATCTTACTTGACTGACGACCACCTCTCGCTTTTGCGTCGCCCGACGACGCTCTAACGATGTACCCCTTCCCATACAAAATCCAGGGGCCATGTTTTTCACCCCGACTCCTTCTCCCTTTTCTCTCCAGGAACTGCTTGGGCGAAGTTCACTCGCCCAGTGACGCATATCTATTACCCGACAATGCAGCATGAACAAGATTTCCCTATTACAATTTTTGCACTGCACCAGTCCAATTTTACACAATTTCATCATATTAGAGATCTCAAATCTTCATAACCCCATATGGTTTCATCAGATAACAACAACATAAATTACCATACATCATATGCATCAATTCTTTACAAAAAAAACATCACAATTTCACCAATTTATCACCAAACATCATAATAACATCATGAACCCCAAAACCCCAACACAATCCTACAACTATCTAAACCTTAAATCAATTATAATAACAATGATAAACTCCACTTACCTTAGATTCCTAGCATAAATCTATTCCTCTTTGTGTTCTATATAAATCCCTTAGCTCTTCTCGTGCCCTAGTTCTCTACATTATTCTCTTCTTTTCACAATAGGACATAATGAGACTATTTTTTCTCTATTCCTTGTTTAACCCTTGGAACCTTTCTATGATCTTCCCATCTTACCCTCACTTACACCACAATATTACCACCATGTCCTTATAGACTTTATCTATTATTATTATTATTATTATTATTTTACTTAACTAATTAAAATAATTCCAATTAATTATTCTAATTATCTAAATTATTCTAAAACACTCTATACCTTCTTAATTCCTACCATCCCATGATACACCATACAAAACATCATATCAAGCATCATGATCATCAATACATCATATAAACACCACAAATACGTTACAAAAACTCATAAAAAATTAATCAAATAATTAAATAAATAATCTAATTATTTTGGGGTGTTACGGACTCTGGCTGCTTGCAACACATGGAGGAAAGAAGGCATATGTTCCTAAATTTGGAACCTAAGCTTGGAAGCTTTATGGAAACAGATGTGATCATAAGGGAAGATCTTAGACTCCGAAATTAATTGCATATGAAGTTTGGAGTTGCCTTGTCAGTTGCTAAGGGTATTAAAGTCACTACCGAAGAATGTAAAGTCAGAATCACCAAAGATGGTCTCTAGAAGCTAAAGAAGTATGTCTAAACAAAGATTGGATCTGGATACTTTTAATGAAAACTACCCCTTCAAAAAAATAATGACGATGAAGAAAGGATTTACACTCTGCATGTAGTCCTTCCATGAATCATATAAACTTCTAAGGTATGTATCATTCTTGTCATTATATTTTGACATATGGTACTTCAATCCAATGAAGCTCTCATATTATCACAAGTATCATGCTCATAAATATTCAATTAACTGACATCTTTATCTGATGATTATTAAAGCAATCACTTCATTAAATATATTGACAAATAAGTAAAAGGTTGGTGATTGAACTTAAGACAAATGTCCTCTTTGAACCACGTCTGGTATTTAATGCAACACTTTAGGTATCAAGATTATCTTTAGATTATAGTGAAAAATATTTAAGTTTTCCCTTTTTCAAATCAATTTCACTATTCTAGGTTTAGTAATCATTACTAAAACTACTTTTAAAATTGTCTCTTCATCCTTCTTCCATTACTTCTTCCATCTCCTCACTGAAAAACTCTAAATTATGAAAACCATAAATCTCCTCATTCAGCTTAACTATATATCTATTCCTTCATGATCAAATGGCTTCTCAACATATTGGGTCTTCTTCCTCACAACAATGTCAAGTGCATAATGGTTTTCCTTAACTACAGTGCTTTATTCTCACATCTCAGTTAGTGGTTCTTTCTGAATCTTTGGTGAACTTTGAAAATCTCAAGGTAAATGGATTTGATCTGTATAGCAATGTGAACTCTCAAGGATGAGGAACCTTATTTGATATTCTTAAAGGTCAAACCTTTCTAGGCTTAGTCAAGAAATTCTGGGTTATGGAGAAAGAATCAAGACAAGGCATTACAACTAATGTGGTTGGGATGGATGTAAGTATCACTGTAGAATCTATCGCTCAACTACTTAATCATGATGGAATTGGTCTAAAATGATGCAGCCTAAATAGAAAGACAACCAGTTTGAAGACACGAAGATCTGTTATATCAAAAATCTTCAAAAGAAAAAATAGTTCGTCAATGGTCAAGGATCTTTTACCTTCTCTCAATATCTAGGCCAGAATCATCCAAGAATGCATTTATCTCAAACCTTCTACCAATGCTTCACCCAAATTTAACTATACTGAAAAAGAGATCTTGTACAATATAGCTTGTGATAAAAAAATTAATCTTCCTTTTATACTCTTCAGGTATTTAAGAAACTCTCTCAAAATCTCTAGGCTTGATAAGAAAGAACCTATCAGGTGGATACCTCTAGGAAGACTTATTACAGCTTCCTCAATTAACTGTAATTTGTTGATTCACTTAGAAGTTCAAATATGATAGAATATTTGACTCCTCGTTCTGGAAGGTTGTTTGATGGAAGAAACCTAAAATCTATGATCTCTCCAGTTATTCCTCCTCAAGAATAGTTTCCAGCAAGAGCTACACCTTATTATGCACTTGGTATAAAAGATGGATACATGTTCACAACCACTGATGGTCCAACAACTCTTCTTAGCTATCTGCAAGAATGTCTCTCAAAGAAAGAATCTCACAGCATGTCTCCTAAAGCAATGATCTCAATTATTCTTGATCCTCCTGAAATTATTTCTCTCGAAGTTCTTAGAAGTATCTATAACATTGCTGAAACCTATGGATATGGTGGCAAGCTTCCAAATATTTCTGAAGTTCGTGATAAAATCTGAAGAAAATGAATTATTGTTCATCAGAAGTCTTATAGTGATCTTTCCTCAAGCATGGATTGTGAAAGTTCATTCAACGAAGACAACTTAAGCACATCCTCCATATCACATCCTATATCATCTCCACTACCTTCCTAACCTCTTCCATTTTAAACAATCCTTCCATCCTCATCTAAAACTACCTATTTCAGCAGAAAGTAAGTTACTACATTTCTACAGTCTCTTGATGGTGAAATCTCCTCTAGTTCTGGTGAATTTATTAATATCTCATCTGATTCAGAAATATAACATGTTTCAATCCATCACACTAAACTGTATAACTTAGATATTCCCTTATAGGAATCAGATGACTCTAATCTTGATACCTCAATACATTCATCCAAACCTACCACTCCATCTCTCCCACATGTTTCCACATTTGGAACATAATCCACTTAGATAAATCCATCGGTTTTAGAAGCAAGTCATTATGTTCCCTCTCCAGAAATCACTCATATAAGGTTTCCATCTGACACCTTCTATAACATTCCAAATACCTCCTACCATCCAGCTTTTCACCAAACTTTTATTCGTCATCCAACCTTCCTTGAGCTCTTGGAAAGTTCTTCACTATGCATGAGTCCTGAAAAAATAGATGCCATCTGGATTTTCTTCCGAAGATGGATGGAGGTCAACTTTGACATTATGAGAATCATCTGTCACCAAGAAACTAAGAGGAAGTATGAAGAATGGCTTAAGACCTTTTCAAACATTCCCTTAAGTCTGCCTGCTCCAGAGGTTCTAGTGTCTAAACCTGAGCAATAAGGTGAAGTTAGTGTTGATACTTTAGGAAAAGTGACTACTGATACTACTAATTTTGGGCCCATAATGCAATTGGTTGTTGGATAATCATCTAGTTCAAAAGGAAAACAAGCTATGGAAGTTGAAGACCAACCACTTTGGCTGAAGGCTATTATGGAAAAACAACAGGATGAGAATCATCTCATCCATCAATGTTTGGATAGCTAGGGTGAAAGGATTGAAGCTCAAACGACTTCTTTCAAGGAATTGTTTGATGCGGTGATGAAGTTTATGGTGAAGTTTGACATGAAGGATGATGATTTGAGCCTTAGCCCTTTGAATTAGAACTTAAGAATATTTTTTCTTTTGTTTCTAAAACAATTGTATCTTTATCCTTTTGGGTTTCAATGAAAATTTATTTTTGTCTTTTAAATCCTTTTTGATTTCTGAGAAAGGGGGGAAAATATATGATTTTGGTAGTACTTAATCTCAGATCTCAAACCCAAACATGATATAATGCTTTTACTGCTAACAATTTGTTTGATGTTTGATTCAGGAACTTTGCAAAAGTTCACTAATTTTCATAGACAAGTTAGTTGGCTATCAGAAGATTATCATCTACCAACCAGAAGATCAATATCAAGATCAAGATGCATGAAGAATCGTCCGATAAGCTAAGCATCTATGGAACAATCGAGATCAAGATGCATGAAGAATGCTCTGATGAGCTAAGCATCTGTCAACATGTATTCGTTAGAAGTTGTGAACTGTCTAAAAACAAATCAAGAACTGAAACTATGATTTGGTCAGAAGGCTCTGACTAAGTTAAAGGGTGAAATATATTTTGATATACATATTGTTCAGAAGTAGTGAAATTTGTGAAAATATGGTTAAATCAAGCTCTGATACTCCTAATGTTCAAGAAATTGTGAACTGACTGAAAGTAAGGAAAACGTGTGTTGACAATACCTATTATTTAGAAGTTGTGAACTTTCTGAAAATATGGTAATCAGACTTTGTCGCTTCAGAAGTTGAGAACCGTCCGGAAGCTTAAAAAAGTTGTTATGTTACTTAGAATTTGTTTCAGAAGTTACGAACTATCTGAAAGAATGTCAATGTGTGTCTTGGTAATGTTTGCTCCACTATCACAAGATTGTTCAAAAGTTGTTAACTGTCTGAAAGTGTTTGCAATAAGGTTGCGTTTTACCAAATTCTGATACTTCAAAAGCTGTGAAATTTCTGGAAGTATAGTAAGTCTGTTGTTAACCAAGTCGTTTCAGAGGTTGTGAACCGTCTAAAGACGTGGTGGGAAGACATGTTCTAAGACATGGTCTATAACATGTTCAAAAGACATGGTCTAAGACATGTTCAAAAGACATGGTCTATCATATGTTAAGAAGATATGGTCTAAGAAATGGTCTAAGACGTGTTCAGAATACATGGTCTAAGACATGTTCAGAAGACATGGTCTAAGACACGGTCTAAAGACATGGTCTAAAAGACATGGTCTAAGACATGGTCTAAAATACATGGTCTGAAGACATGGTCTAAAAGACATGGTATGAGACTTGGTCAAAAGACATGTTCAAAAGACATGGTCAGTCAGGAATTGGTTAAGGTGCTGAACTTTCTGATGACATGATGATGTGCGCCTTCTGGTGGAATGGTTCTAGTTTCTGGAAGAACCACTGTATTAGTTCTGATGTTTGATGTGAGTCATCAAGATAGTGACTAAATAAGTTCTATTTCCTCATAGTGTTATGATAGCAATCCAAGTTCTGAGATGAAGACTAAGTATTTCTAGTCAGACGCTGATGAGCCGTCAATGGAGAAGTACTCATTCTCCATGTTACTTTGTGTACTACAAAAGTCATTTTGTGAGTCTTGGGCTCAGGAGGAGACTCTGAACAAGGTTTAATAGAATTTTGAGTATTAAAAAATTCAGTAGGAGCTGGTTAGCTTTACAGAATTTGTGTTTCATGGTGATTTCCCTGTCTGAGTTGTTCTATCAAAATACATAGTTTTGTCATCATCAAAAAGGGGGAGATTGTAAGAATAAAGTTGTTTCTACATTTGGCATTATGTTTTGATGATAACTTTACATGTTATCTTTGAGAACAATTGTATAATCTAACAGGTTTCTGTCTAGTGTGTGGCTTATTGGTAATACAAATATGCTTTTTATAGAAAGTGAAGGATAAGACCTGGAAATTTTTGACCTTTGTGCACCAATGGTTACAAGAGAGAGAAGTTGGACATGATCTTCATGCACGTCTTCCCAGTTCTAATCCTTGCTTATTTGTTCTCAGTTGTCAGAACCAAGGTTTGACCATCTTGTAAATTGAAAAATGCTTTTATCAACCATACTAGCCAAACCTTTTTCAAAATATTCTTGGACCATGGGAGAATAAGACTGATTTTAACTCATTTTTATTCAAAATTACTTTATCCCAAACATGTTTTCTTCAGCATCTTTTCCTTTCTCTATTTTCTCTTTTTGTTGATGAAAAAAAAGGGAGAAGAAGGATAAGTATTTAAGTATCTGAAGCTGATTTATTAATATTGTTGTACCCCAAAATTTTCCCTCTCACTTATCAAGAATTTTCTCACAAGATCTCCTTGGGTTCAAGACTGCACTAGGATTTGATCAGCTCAAGACACCTCCTCATGCACTGATGACCAAAATAAGGGTTTGAGTTTACACAAGGATTTTTGGACTATTAATGATTCATATGACTTTCAAGGATCATTATGGACCCCCAAGATTACTCATGTCAAGTTTCAAGCCTTGGATCACACTTTTGGTCAGTCAATTGAATAGTTGACCTAAAAATCAACTGTATTGAGGAAAAAGTCAACCATAGCCAATTTACAGTCAAACTTCATGATTTTTGATCCACATCAATATTTTAGACCCATATGTATCATTTGATCAAGTTTGGACCACAATTCCTCAAGAAATTTGATCAAATCTCCAAAAGGGCAAAATAGTCAAAATTAGGGTTTTGACTGGGAAAGGGCAATTTCTGATTTTTGACCTAGTAAATGATCAATTGGTTTAAGGCATGATCTCAAGAGTCCAATTACATCATTTTTACCTAATGACATGATTCAAAACATTGCAAGTCCATTGGATTGACAGATGAATTTTGCAGTCAACTGATCAAAAGTCAATTATATACTAAAAAGTCAAACTTTGACTTTTTGGTCAAATTCAAGTGCCAAAGATCATAATCCATCAAAACATGTCAAAATATGAAACTTATTCATCAAGAAATCAAAAAGTCAAGATTTCATTTTGAAAAGTCAAAATTTCTAAACTTAGAAATTTTTCCAAGTGTTGGAAATTTCATGTTTTTTCATAACTTTGATCCAAATTTTCACCATGATGCAAGATGATTCAAGAGAAACTTCTAACATGAAAGTTGTAGATCTCCATGAAATCTACAACTTTTCTTCACACAACTTCTCCTAAAAAATGATTGGATCTCAAGTTATAATTTTGTGAATACATGCTCATAAACTAAAAATAACTTAGTGAAATTTTGCCCTAGTTAGGCAGATTTTTGACCTAACTTCATGACAACTTTTCACATGGTTCCAAGGCAAATATTAAAAATCAATTAAAATATGAGTTGTTAAGAATATTTCAAGTTTCCAAAATGTCCAAGAACTCCTTGAGATCATTCTTGAGTAGGGAGAATCGAAGAGATGAAGTTGGTGTTTTGTCACTTGAATTTTAGGTCATTTTCATGATGAGCACAAATGCAAATCAATGTTAGGCTGCATAATCTTTGCCTTCCAGGCCTCAAACTTGTTTGTCATTACATAATTAATGGATTACACAAACGTTTGAGCTATAATCCAAGTGATTTAAGCTTTATCCAATTCACATTGCCATTTTGGGAAGAAAGCTAACAATATCATTCTTGTAAAGCAAGCTTTTTGCATAAAGTCCACTCTTGAGCCTATAACTTGTTCCCTCTGATCATACTTCATCTACAAAGTCGGAAGCAAGTGTGTTTAAAGCTTAACCACTCTATCTTAGCAAGTACACAAGCATTGAAACTTGTTTTCTCAAAAAAAAAATCACATGTTTGGCTTAAGGATGCAAATTCAAATTCTGAGTTGTTACAAGCCTCAAAACCTCTTTCTTATAAATATACACACTATTTTCAAGTTGACACACGAGAAAAAATCCCCTGAAACTCACTCAAAGTCCCTCTATCCAGAAATTGTCCCAAAACACCATTGTTGTGCAAGTTCTGACTTTACATACCAAACTCACATTTCCCTCGTGCGTTTCATGGCCTTTTAGTTTCTAAAGCTTCCTTGCATCAAGAGTAACTCATCCTTGTACATGTTTCATTTATGTAACATCATTTTCCCTAGCTTCCATAATCAAAAACAAAGCATCACAGTTGGACTTCTCCAGGACATTCCAGCCATCCTCAGCTCAAGCCAGCCATTGCATTAGCTTCTTAGAGGTCCAAGGAAGATAACTTGATCATCAGTGCTGATTGAAACAAACTTCATTTGCATTTCACGATTTCCAGTTTTGAGCCTTAGTTATTTACATGGTTAGATTCGTGAGGAAGATAGCAAGAACTTTCATTTTTCCACTTTCCATTTTTGTTGAGAAATGAAGAAGTTACAGATACACCGGCTGGAGCTTGAAGATGAAGTCATCAGGACTTGATTTGCCTTATATATTTATGGTTTTGTCTATATAAACGGATGTATAGCCACCGCAGTGGTAAAGCGCGCGCCTGTTCACCCTATGGTCCTGGGTTCAAGCCCCAGCGTGACCATTTTGTTTTTTTTCATATTTTGACATTCCTGATTTTTGCTTGCAGGCGCTGGGCCCTTTGGGCCTGGCATTCTTTTTTTGGTTTTTCTAGCATACCCCCTGTTTACTTGTGACACCACATTGGCCCATTTTATTATTATTTATTTATTTATTTATTTATTTATTTATTTATTTATTATTTTAAATATATCTTCTAAAATACCAAAAAAATCATAAAATGTATAAAAATAATAGATTTATATTTTGACATAATTTAAATATTTTTCCATATAAAAAATTATTTTTATTCATTATACTTTATTTACTTTTACTAATTTCCTTGTGAATTAAATTAAAACTATATTATTACTTATCTAAAGATATTTATTTTTAATATAAAAAAGACCAAAAAATATTCCATAATACCACATATTATTTTCAAGACAAAAACACAAAAAAAAAAATACTTTTTCTTTAAACTTATTTTCTTTTAATCAACTAAAATAGATTTAGGGTTTCATATAAAAAAAATCTTGTCTTAATTAATTTCTTTTCTTAATTAACTTAAGTTATTTTAATTTAATTACTTTTTTTCTCTAATTATGTTTAGTTTAAAACCTCTTTCATATAAAAATTCAAACACAAAAAAATCATTTCTTTCAATTTGCATTTGTACTTTATATATTTCTTCAATTATTTGTACAATATTCAATTTGGTTGTAATAGATTAATTAGGTTTATATTATTGCAATCCCCATTCATAAATTATATACCCCCTCCCACAAATGTTGTAATAGCGTAGTAACTTTAAATTTCGCAATTTATTATTTTTACATAACATGCTAGTAATTAGGGTTTGTATGGGAAGAAAAAATCAATCTAATAGAAAATCCTAATTCAAGACAAAAACAAGCATGAAAATCAACACACTTGCACACAAGCACCCCTAGGGTAAAATCCACTTGGTTGCCTTATACAAAATGGACGTATTACGCATGTAAGGTATCTTAGCAAAAACAAGCAAATACAAGATCATAGTCCCTCGATGACGCTATTCAAAGTTGCCTTACAAAATGATCTTAGTCCCTAAAAAAGAATGCTAAGATACCTTGCAACATTGCTAATCATGGTTATACGATGGCCCATGCCCATCCCGTTTACATCCAAAGATAGGGTTGCTTACCAAATCAATGGTAATACAACAATATCAAAGGAAAAGAAAATGAACAAGAAAGACATTTGAGTAGGTAGATTGCTCCTAATTACTTGCTCCATTTCAAACAAACACCCTTGCTATTTTCAAAAACAAACACACACATTTTCAAACATCTTACAAACATTGAAAACATTTTCAAAAAGATCAACATCTTTGTATACATTCTTACGAACGAGAATAATTACAAAGATTGCCTAAACAATGGCCTCTTTACAAAATACTTTCAAAAACCACACAAAGCACAATTTCAAACAAAAGCAAGTGATCTAGCAAGTAACTAAGAGCCCATGGAAAACCATGGATGAAAAGGGTGCTAATACCTTCTCTTTTCATAATCTACCCCCCGAACCCAAGAAACAATCTCAAAGGTCTTTCATGTGCTCTTTCACCTTTCCTTTTGGATAAAAGAAAAGTCGGTGGCGACTCTTATTCACCGCAACATTTGAGATCAAACGCAAAACCCTCAAGTCAGTTCTGCCACCGTATCACAGAACTGGAGACTCTGTTGGGGAATATTCTAAAAGTGGGATTACCATAGGATTAGATCACATTTAATTGCTTACATTGTTTGACTTGTATGCTTTACAATATGGTTCTTTGTTTGGGTTTGAATCCTCTACCCGAATTTGGAGATACATTATAGGTAAGTAGCAATACATTGTGGAAACTGTGTGGGGTATACCGACATGGTCTAAGCAATAGCTACGTTAGTGCGACATATTTGTGGGTATCGGTAGCCTTTGTGTTAATCAAAGAGAATACGGGGCCGCTGAGTGATGTCATGAAGCACTAATGAACTTTTAGAACCTTTACTTGACCAACTTGGCCTTTAGGATGTAGTGAGATGACCGGCTTTGGTGCAGTCCGAAGTTGGTAGATACTCGATACTACACTCATTGAGGTTTGGTTTCTTGGGATATTTCGGTCTCTATTAAAGAGGCTTGAGCTGAAACAATGACCAAGGAAACAATCCAGTGATATTGAGCTCCTTAGAACCCGGTTACTATTACTAGGACAAGTTTAAACCAACTAAACTTCAAGAGTGTACTTACCTATAAAACTCCATGCAAGCCTAAAACTAAGGATTTGTTTGCTTTGTTTGTATATACATATTTGTACATAACATCATGAACATCATGAATATCATATACATCTACTAACCATTTCAAGGATTTTGGGATTCATCTTTGTTCTTGTTTTGTAGGATATGGATTCACTTCGCAGGAAAACTATTCAAGTCAATCTTGTAAGGATCCCTCCACAACTTAAGGAACTAGCTTCAAGGATTCCTGAAAACTCTCCATTCACCGAGAGACATGGTCGCCTACTCAACTTGGTCACCTCCAACACAGATGAGGATATGATGAAGGTGATTTTTCAGTTCTTTGATCCTTTACACTATTGCTTCACATTTCCCGACTATCAACTTGTGCCTACTTTGGAAGAATTCTCACAACTCTTGAGGATTACCATTATCAATCAACTACCTTTCAACGATACGGAAAGAGACCCAAAGCCAGAAGAGATTGCTCAAGCTCTACACTTGCATTCATCTGATGTCACAACTCATTGGGAAACAAGGAGTGGTATCAAAGGTTTCCTAGAAAAGTTTCTGTTTGAGAAAGCCCAAAATTGTTGGAATTCCTTGGACTTGCAAGCCTTTGAAGAAATTGTGGCTCTCCTCATTTATGGGATGGTTTTGTTTCCAAATCCTGACCAACTCATAGATGTCAACACCGTCAAAATCTTCATATCCCACAACCCGTTGCCTACATTGCTAGGAGATATCCTACACTCTTTTCACACTCGCACAATGAGGAAAAGAGGTGTCCTTATGTGTTGCACTCCTCTCTTGGAAAGATGGTTTATTTCTCATCTTCCCCAATCTGTATTAAAGAATGAGCAAGGTTCAAGGTGGTCACAAAGGTTGACGACGCTCAAACATTCAGACATTCATTGGTGCTCCCGATCGAAAGAGAATGTTATCATTGTCGACCGTTGTGGAGAATTCCCTAATGTCCCTTTACTTGTAATTAGGGGAGATATCACCTACAACTCCTGTTTAGCTTTAATACAGTTTGGTTATGCCCGAAGGGTTTGCCCGCATGAGATGCTGATTCAAGGTTTGGTATTTGACTACGACAACGACGATCAAGGTCTTCGCCAGAGATTTATCCGAGCTTGGAGGATGTTAAACAAGGTGGATAGCAAGACTTTGGGGCACAAGAATTCCATCCTTCTTGAGCCTTACCTCAAATGGGTACGAACTCGTGCTCAGAGTCTTATGATGCCTTACCCCTTCATTCTCCCGGTAATCATTGAGCCTGTCATGGAGGGAGATGTTCCATACACTATCCTACATCCTGACATGCCAACATCTCTTGAAGACCTACAAAGGGATTGGATACAACTCAAGAGGGAGCGAGATATGTTCGAAGCCCAATTCTACGCAAGTGAGAAGAAGGTTTTGGAACTCACTAGGCTACTTCATGAGGAGCAGACTCTGAATGCCTACATCGCACTAAAGAGGATGCGTACTACCTTTTTATCTTAGAGCTTTTGTATTATTTTTCCCAAGAATGCATTGATGTACCCAAGCTTTAACTTATTAATACAACGTGTGTTTCCTTTTTTGTCTAAAACAAATTTGAATCTTGGAAATCCTTGAAATCATTGCATATGCATATACCATTCATCATAAAATAAGCAGGTCTTTTGCAACAAGTCTCCTCGTCTCTCTACTGTTTATTTCAGTAAGATGGATCTTGAGCAAACAGTGAAGGATCTCCAAGCTCAGAATACACAGTTTTAACAATTGCTCTTGACCCTAGCCAAGGGACAAGAAGAATTGAATACTTTGCTAGCTGAAGAGAGGAAAAAGAAGAAAAAGAAGGTAAATGGAGTCCTGAACATGGGAAGAAGATTTCATGAGCAAACAAAAAGGACTTTAAACTTTGCAACAACATCCGGAGAAAAAGACAATCAGGAAGGGAAGGGTAAAGAAACAGTTGTCCCGTCAGAATCAGAAGAGGAAGAGGAAGAAGAGGACTACTCTGAAGAACAATACCTTCCAGCTGATGACAAGTATAGACATCTCGAAGAGCAGTTGAGCGCGATGGAAATCCAAAAAGTGCCTGGCTTGGAATTTGAGGAATTGGGCTTAGTGTCGGGGATTGTGATTCCTCCGAAATTCAAAGCCCCTATATTTTCCAAATATGACGGAGTTTCATGCCCTAAAATGCATCTTCGGTCATATGTAAGGAAAATCCAACCCCATACCACTGATAAAGACTTATGGGTGCACTTCTTCCAAGACAGTCTGTCTGGAACTCAACTTGACTGGTTTTACCAACTAGAAAGAGCCAACATTCACAATTGGGAAGATCTTGCTGCAGCTTTCTACAAAAAATATCAGTACAATGTTGATCTGGCGCCTACCCGTACTCAACTCCAGAGTATGGCCATGGCTTCCAATGAGGGTTTCAAGGACTATGCGCAAAAATTGAGAGACTTGGCTGGAAGAGTTCAACCCCCTCTGTCTGAGAGGGAATTGGTAGACATGTTCTTGGGCACCTTGTCTGGTCCCTTCTTCAATCATTTAATTGGAAGTTCATCTGTAGGATTTTCTGAATTAATATTGACCGGATAGAGGGTAGAAGCCGGTATAAAGAGTGGAAAGATTCAGAAAGACACATCTTTTTCTACAACTGTAAGGAAGCCTTTCATCAGAAAGAAAGAGGTGGCTGTTGTATATCCGCAAAGAAACCAAGATAGGACCAAACACCGACCAATGGTGGGGGCTATTATGATTCCTAAGCCCGCGTCTGATCAGCAAAAAAATAATCAACCGAGGATGGAAAGGCCAGTCAGACAGTTCACCATAATCAACATGACCCCGTCTCAAGTTTATCGCATCTACTAAGATCCAATTTGGTGACCTTGAAAGAAGCTCCAAAAAACCCCAATACAACATCTCCTCACTATCATCCCAATGCCCGTTGCGCATATCACTCTGAAAGTCCTGGTCACGATACTAATAACTGTTGGGCTCTAAAGAACAAAATACAAGACCTCATTGAAGCAAAAGAAATTGAGTTCGATGCGCCCGAAAAGCCAAATGTCATTTCTGCCCTTATGCCCAGACATGGCCACAATACTAATGCCATTGAGGAAGATTTGTTTGTTACCTCAGTTGATGAACTCATGACCCCACTTCCAACTATTAAAATGAATTTGTTGAATGTCGGTGTGTTCCCGGGCTGTGAGGAAGTTTTCCTTCTCTGTTTGTCCTCACCAACCAGCTGTCCTCTGCTGAAAGTAGGCATTTAGTGCCTGATAGATAACAAAGAAATTTTGTTTGAAAAGACTCTTGTTCCACCTATACCTTTTGAAGATGTTTCTATCATTACCATTTCCGCCAATTCTTCCAGGGTCTCCACCAAAAGACCCGTTAGAATTACATCAGTTCTGAAAGCAACTCCTTTAATAATCACAATGCCTGGACCAGTCCCATATTCATCAGACAAGACCGTACCGTGGAACTATGGAGGGGGTGTCTACTACCATGGTATTAAGCAGGATTGGCCAGCCACCGAAGATTCAAATTCCGAAAAAATAGATTCCAACATCAGTAATATTGCAGGGACTAGTAAGATCACCCGAAGCGGTAGGATCTTCTCTCCAAAAATTGCTCCCCCAAAGGCTGTTTCTGGACCCGTAATCATCCATGTGGCTGTTCCAAAAGTTACTCCTACACCCGTAATCATTTCTGCAAATACTCCAATTGACAAAGCCATTACAACCCATGTTATCATTAACACTCCTACTACCGAGTTAACTGAGACTCGAGGAAAAAGTATTCTGATTGAGCCTGTCCGGACGAAGGCTCAATCATTGACTCTCCCTGAGACCTCCAAGAAAGAAATGGAGAAGATCCTAAAAATTATAAAGAGAAGCAACTACGATGTGCTTGAACAACTGGGGCAAACTCCCTCTAAAATCTCCATGCTATCATTACTACTATGTTCCGAGGCGCATGCAAAAGCCTTGGTAAAGTTCTTAAAAACCGCCCATGTACCTAAAGATACATCTGCCGATCAGTTT
Source organism: Vicia faba (assembly GCA_948472305.1). Taxonomy (NCBI): domain Eukaryota; kingdom Viridiplantae; phylum Streptophyta; class Magnoliopsida; order Fabales; family Fabaceae; genus Vicia; species Vicia faba. Next base: position 324,968,930 of record OX451737.1, on the reverse strand, counting down.
CAAGATTGCGTAGCCAGCCTAACTGCGGATAATGGTTTAGGTTTTTCAGATGCTGATCTAACGCCGAGGGGAAGGAAGCATAATGAGGCATTGCATGTCTTAGTGGAATATAGGGGCACAACTCTGGCTCATGTTTTGGTAGACACTGGCTCATCTCTAAATGTATTACCTAAAAAAGCTCTTGATAGACTTGACAGCGAGGGACTGACATTAAAGCCAAGCAACATACTAGTAAGGGCTTTTGACGACTCGAAAAGGATGGTTCATGGGGAAGTGGATATCCCCATAAAGGTTGGAACCCAAACTTTTAATTCAACTTTTTATGTAATGGACATCCGCCCTTCATACTCCTGCTTGCTAGGCCGACCATGGATCCACAATGCTGGCACTGTTACTTCTACGTTGCACCAAATGCTAAAATATCCAGTTCAAGGGAAGATTATCACCATTCATGGAGAGGAATAATACATGATTAGCCATCTCAATTCCTTCAGATATGTGGAATTAGATGGTGAATTTATTGAAAATCCATTTCAACACTTTGAAGAGGTCCTGCAAGAGGTGGAAGTGACCAAGGTTGTGTCTCAGGTTCACAAGATTACAAGACCTCCACTCTGGATGTCATCTCTGAAGGATGCCAAAGCAGTGGTAGAAGAAGGTGGGTGCACTATCTGGGGGCAACTCCCAGATATGCCATATAAGTCTGACAAATTTGGCCTAGGTTTCACTTTAAGTGCTCAAAAGGCTATACGTCGCGCTCGTGCTGGAGGACCACCCCTGAAGGTCAGCAACCGTGAAGTTAGCGCGGTAGAAGATGGTGAATATGGATGCAACCTGGAGGATTGGATCTTCCCAATTGTCAATGGAGGGCTCAGCAATTGGGAGGCTAGAGACTTTGTCCCGATCACTTTTATCCCACAATAATTTGTCTTTACATTTTGTTGGATCTGTAATATTAAAATGATTCGCACTCTTAAAACCTTGTGTCTTACCCGAGGCATAATGGTCCATTTGCAAGGGTTATCATCTCATTTTCATATGACATCAATGAATCATGGACGTTTTTGCATACAAACTTTTATGCTCATTGTTTCTCTTTTACATTTTATTTTCTTTCAAAGATAGTTATACCCTTACACACACCCACACTCACAATGCAGGTATACATCCATTCGGGATCCCATGGGTAACGATACTGCTACGGCCTTTTGTGACTCTGAGAATCTAATCTACCAAGCTGAAGACGAAGGTGAGGAAGATTGTGAAGTACCAGGGGAACTTGCCAGATTGCTGTAACAAGAAGAGAGAACCATTCAACCTCACGAGGAACCTGTGGATACAATCAACCTAGGTACTGAAGAAGACAAAAAAGAGGTCAAGGTGGGCGCCAATCTGGAACCCAGTGTCAAGGAGCGTCTGATTCAGTTATTACACTATTATGTTGAAGTCTTTCCTTGGTCATATGAATACATGTTGGGACTTGATGCAGACATTGTGGTACATCGTTTGCCTACAAGAGAAGATTGTCCGCCAGTAAAGTAAAAGGTTCGCCGCATGAGACCTGATATGTCAAAAAATATTAAAGCAGAAGTCATGAAGCAATTCAACGTTGGATTCTTGGTTGTCACCTCTTACCCTCAATGGGTTGCTAATATTGTTCCCGTACCCAAAAAAGACGGCAAAGTGCGAATGGGTGTGTGTTGCACCCCAAAATTTGCCCTCCCATATTCTCCAAGAAATTGCCAAGCCTAGTCACAAAATTCCCCAAGGGTTGCACAGTCCAACAGCTTCCTATACAGTCAAAACTAGAGTTTGTGTTCTGACCAAGAAAAGGAAGTTTCCAAAGGTCCAATCAAGCCTCATGTGCCTACAAATGTGGTCAAGTATCCTCACATCAAGTTTCAAGACATTCAGCTCAAAAATTGCACAGTCAAAACCCTAGATTGCACTACAGTCAACTGTAGGGGCAAAATGGTCATTTGACAGTCAAAAGTTCAAATTTTTGGTCAATACACCATTTTGAAGCCACAAACATCATTTGATCAATGCTTGATCATGATTCTCAAAATTTGGCTCAGAAATCATCAAAGATGCAAAAGTTGCCTTATTTGGACAGTTGAAAAAGTCAACTGAAATTGACCAGGGCATAACTTTCACATGGATTATCAGAAAAATTCCATCCAAAGCTCATTTTGAAGAGAAAGACATTTCCTACAACTCATCTTCATACTTCAAGTCCAAGAAATGCTCTCACAAAAAGTTATCAATTTCAACATTATAGGTCATTTTCAAAAGTCAACAAAAAGGGACTTTAAGTCAAAGGCCATAACTTGAGATTGGTAAATCAAAATGACATGGGACCAAAGGCATTGGTTAGAGGACTCAAAGACCTTTCCAAAATGTCCAAGAACATGTGAAAAGCTTAAAAATTGAGCAAGTTATGCCTTGTGGAAGTTGGGAAATTTTTAGGAATTTTTGAAAGTCAACTTTACTTCAAATGATCCAAAATTGCTAATGGGCCCATTTTTCTTCCATGATTCATCATTCCAAGCCTATGCACGACCACTTGGCCCAAAGGGAAGTATTTTCTCATTTTTTAGTTATTTATTTGAATTTATATTAATATTAATTCAATTAAATTATTTAAATATATAGAAAATATCTAACTTGACCTAATGAATCTTTTTGTACACATTTTAGGCTCAAAAATTCGTGCCTAAGCCAATTTGGAAAGATTTGGAGCATTGGGATATGATTTGTGCAAAATACACATGAAAAGATATGGAAGATCATTAAGGAAAATCAAATATTGAAATCCTTGAATGCAAGAGATTTTGGCCAGTTTTGTTGACCTAAATTGATCACTACATATGCTTGAATCAAAACCTAATGAGAAGGGACTAAAGGCTGCGCAGAAAACCAAAGTTCAGAACTTGAAAATTCTTGCAAAAAGTTCAAAACTGAAAAGCATTCTAGAGGTCGATTCAAAGCGCCATTCTTGTCCCAATAGCTTCATTGTGGTTCTCTGAATGTGTGCCAATCACAAACAACAACAAAAGCTCCAAGACTTGGTAGATCATACTCAGACTGTGTCTCAAAATTTTTGAAATCGTGTTCTCAATTCTAAGCATCCTCATTGCATTTCAATTATATATTCTTGTTCCCTGTGATGTTTCAAAGCTAACCTTTATAGTCAATTTGATTTTTGCATCGTGTATGGGATTTCACCATGATCAAAATTTAGGGTTACAGGTCTGCAAAATTGGGGTTTTCTACCCAAAGCAAAATCATGGCTCCAGACCAAGACCATTGCAATCGACAGGCCTAGACGAACAAGAACCACTCATCGCGCCTAATTTCTAAACCACGCAGGCTTAATCGCTATTTTTTCAAAAGCTGCCTAATGAAACGCATGAAAAACGTTGCCTTTGAGTTTTGTTTTACAGGGGTGGTGAGGACGACGATGTGGTGTCAACCAACGATTCGTTCATTCAAAGTTTCGCGCGCTTCAGTCACTAACGCGTTGCTTTTTTTTCTTATATGATTTATTTGTTTATTATATAACAAATGGGTTAAGTGGCACAGATGGCAAGCGAACGCATGAGCAATGCACAAGACCTGGGTTCGATCCCCAGGTCTACTTTACTTCAATATTCTTTTTCAATATATGTTCAGGTGTAGGCATGCCTTTGCAGATTACCGTGTACTCACCATATCAAGCCAGCCACGTGCTTAATGGAACCAGATCAAAGGTTGTGTATTGAGGGACACCATGAGGACAAGTCAGCATGCATGTACGTGGCTTAGGAAAGTCAACAAATTCCATGCTTGTTGGGCCAGACTATTCCAAGTTACACCTCCTAATTGGGACTGAAACCCCCTGGGTTTGCCTTCTATATTCTTTTATATATTTATTTTTTTTTGTTATTTCCTTTATGGTTTATTTAATTAATTATTCTTTTTTTTACCAAATACAAAAAAATACCTTAAAAATTCAGAAAAGACAAAAAATAATAAATTATTTTATTCTAATATTTTTCTAAATAAATTACCATGTAAATATTTAGTTTTAATTAGGTTGCAATTTTAATTCTTTTTAATAACTAAAAGTCCAAAAATATAGAATTAGGTTAATTGATAATTTTTATACCTTTTAAATTTTCCTTTTTTTCTTATCACAATATTATTTATTTATTTATTTATTTTTATAATTAAATGTACATAAGTAAAAATTAGGGTTTAATTTAGTTTAATATGACATTTTCACAATAAACTTTAAAAAAAAATCATTAGAATTAGGGTTTGACGTTTCCTTTTAATTTTAATTAATTATTTTTCTATTAAATCTTAAAAAACACAAAAATACTAAAAAACATTTTTCTTTTTAAATTTTAAATTTTAAATTTTAATTCCTCATTACTTTAATTATTTGCAAAAGGGTCCAACGCCCATGTTCGTACTTATTTAATTTCGCGCATTTATTTTATGTTCGTTTATTATAATTATGTAATTCTCCCAAAGCCTTGTAACAACTTTATTTCTCGCACTTTTCTTTCCTTTGCTTTACTTTTCTGTCAAATCGGGTTCTGGAAATTTTGGCGATGTGGACCCGCGCCGTTGTAATAGTTGTAGATTTATTTTCCCGCAAACTTTATAACTGTTAAAAAGCATGCAAGAATGAATGTCTTAATTAAAATCAAGCGTAGAACACAAATAAACATGACAAGACAAATACAAATGAAAACGACACACGAATCGCACACACCACCCCTAGGGTACGCCTCACTGTTGCCTTGCCTTCGAAAGGTGATCGTCGAGTAGAGGATGTCTTAGTAAGTCCTCATGATCCGGGAACCTGGCATGAGGGTAGCTTCTAAGGTGTCTTCCCATTGCTCTGGTGATCACCATGTCCCGAACCTCGAATTGACCCGAACACCTCCAACGGTGGTGCTACCTACCTCTCAATGGTGGGATGGCACTACTTTAAAGGACATCTACACAGACGAATTCCTTAAGGTAGGTAGGTTCTCAAGGATACTTGCTCTAATCTCAAAACAAAACTCTTTTCACACCGACACATTTTCAAAAGCTTTCAAAGCAAATTTTTCAAACACTCTGACGCACGAGTCGAACTGAAATTTTTCAAAGAAACCTTTTAAACCCACATTGAAAAGCAAACAAACAATTTTGAAAACACAATGAGCAAGTATCTAAGAGCCCATGGATAACCATGGATAGAAAGGGTGCTAACACCTTCCCTTTCTATAACCTACCTCCCGAACCGAGAGCAATCTCTTTAAGGAATTTTTCTGTGCTTTTGTCCTTTCCAATTGGAGAAAATAAAAGACGGTGGCGACTCTTGCTTCCGCGACATTTCGCGAACCAGCGTTAAACAGTCAGTTCCAGATCCACCGATCACAGTGTGGACTACAGAGATTTGAATAGGGCGAGCCCTAAGGATGATTTTCCACTCCCCCACATTGATATTCTAGTTGACAATACGGCACAACACAAAGTGTTTTTCTTCATGGACGGAATCTCAGGTTACAACCAAATCAAAATGGAGCCTGAGGACATGGAGAAAACAACATTTGTCACATAGTGGGGCACGTTCTGCTACAAGGTGATGTCGTTCGGACTGAAGAATGATGGGGCAACCTATCAGCGTGCCATGGTAGCTTTATTTCATGACATGATACATCACGAAATAAGGGTCTATGTGGACGATATGATAGCCAAATCTCAAACATAAGAAGAGCATCTTGATCACTTACAAAAATTGTTTGAGAGACTGAAGAAGTACAAGCTAAGGTTGAATCCAAACAAATGCACATTCGGAGTACGGTCTGGTAAACTCCTAGGCTTTGTCGTCAGCAACAAAGGTATCGAGGTCGATCCTTCCAAAGTTAAATCAATACAAGAGATGCCTGCTCCTCGCATTGAAAAGGAAGTCAGAAGATTCTTGGGACGTTTGAATTATATTGCCAGATTCATTTCTCACCTGACAACTACTTGTGAGCCAATCTTCAAACTATTGAAGAAAGATCGAGTAGTCAAATGGAATGATGAATGCCAAGTTGCTTTTGACAAAATCAAAGAATACTTACAAGATCCTCATGTGTTGATGCCATCAGTCGAGGGAAGACCATTAATCATGTATCTAACTGTTTTAGAAAACTCAATGGGGTGTGTATTGGGGGCAGCATGACGAGTCTGGCCAAAAAGAGCACGCTATTTACTACTTGAGCAAAAAGTTTAACGTCTGTGAAACTAGATATTCATTGCTCGAGAAAACTTGTTGTGCTCTGGCATGGGCTGCTCGCCAGCTAAGACAGTATATATTGACCCATACTACCTTGTTGATATCTAAAATGGACCCGATAAAATACATCTTCGAGAAGCCTGCTCTTTCTGGGAGAATAGCAAGATGGTAGATGATCCTGACGAAATATGACATACAATATACTACCCAGAAAGCAATAAAGGACAGTTTATTAGCCGATCATCTTGCTCACCAAGCTGTAGAAGACTACCAGACCATGAAATTCGAATTTCCGGACGAAGACATCATGATGTTAGACAACTGTGAAAAATTTAGGCCATATGACAGACCTGAACAAGGATCCCGATGGACCTTGTTCTTTGATGGGGCATCCAATGCACTTGGCAATGGTATCAGTGTTGTACTCATATCTCCGGAAGGATGTCATACTCCCTTTACCGCAAGACTCTGTTTCAATTGTACAAACAACATGGCAGAATACGAAGCGTGCATCTTTGGTCTCAGAGCTGCCATAGACTTGGGGATCAAATCCTTGGATGTATTTGGAGATTCAGCTTTGGTCATCAGTCAGATCAAAGGGGAATGGGACACCAAACACCCTAACCTTATCCCTTATAGAGAACATGTTTTGACATTGTTACCACATTTTGGGAAGATTACCTTCGAGCATTTCCCGCGAGAAGAAAATCATCTAGCCGACGCTCTAGCCACAATGTTATCTATGTTTAAACTTAGTTGGGATAACGAGGCTCCCCAGATCACCATTGAACGAATGGAGGAACCAACACACTGTCACGAGATTAATGTTGAAGAGGTAGTGGACCAACCTTGGTTTCACGAAGTCAAGAGGTATCTCGAGGCTCAAGAATATCCAAAAGGAGCTTCAATCAATGATAAGAAGTTCTTAAGGAGATTCTCTTCTAAATTTTTCCTTAGTAATGGCATCCTGTAAAAACGCAATCATGACTCTGTGTTGCTTCGGTGCATAGATAAGGTTGAAGCTGAAAGGATCATGGATGAATTGCATGAAGGAACTTTTGGCACCCATTCCAGTGGGAATACGATGGCAAAGAAAATCCTAAGGGCAGGCTATTACTGGTCTACCATGGAAGAAGATTGTTATCAACACTCTCAAACTTTCCATAAGTGTCAAATTTATGCTGACAATGTGCATGTACCTCTGGTTCTTCTGAATGTCTTGACGGCTCCTTGGCCCTTTTCTATATGGGGGATTGATATGATTTGGGAAATCAAGCCGACAACCTCCAATGGACACCGCTTCATCTTAGTGGCCATTGACTATTTTACAAAGTGGGTGGAGGCATCTTCCTTCGCTTCCGTCACCAAGAATGTTGTTGCCTGTTTCATCAAGCAAAATCTTATTTTCCGGTACGGTATCCCGGAAAGGATCATCACTGAAAATGGTACAAATCTCAACAACACTATGATCACCGCCTTGTGCGAGCAATTCAAGATCCAACATCACAATTCTTCCCCTTACCGAACAAAAATGAATGGTGTTGTCGAAGCTGCAAATAAAAACATTAAAAAGATCATACAGAAAATGACAGTCACATACAAAGATTGGCATGAGATGCTACCATTCGCTCCCCACGAGTATCGTACCACATCTCGCACATCGACCGGGGCAACACCCTATTCTCTGGTTTACGGCATGGAGGTTGTCTTGCTTATCGAGGTCCAGATTCCCTCTCTGAGGATTATGAAGGATGCAGGGTTGAACGAAGACGATTGGATCTAGACTCGACTTGATCAATTGAACTTGATTGATGAGAAGAGACTTCCTATTGTTTTCCATGGTCAAATGTATCAAAAACGGATGATTAAGGCTCTCAGCAAAAAGGTCAGACGCCAAGTGTATCAAGTTGGGGATCTAGTGATCAAACGCATCATCTTGCCACAAGGTGATCCCAGGGGAAAATGGACTCCTACTTATGAAGGACCATTTGTAATCAAAAACATTTTCTCTGGTGGGGCAATGATCTTAACCACCATAGATGGTGACGACCTGCCGCATCCTGCAAACACGGACATAGTCAAAAGATACTACGCATAAGAGACCTTCTAGGTTGACATACCTAGGCAAAACAAGGGTACCCCGGTGTGATCGGTGGATCTGGAACTGACTGTTTAACGCTGGTTCGCGAAATGTCGCGGAAGCAAGAGTCGCCACCGTCTTTTATTTTCTCCAAATGGAAAGGACAAAAGCACAGAAAAATTCCTTAAAGAGATTGCTCTCGGTTCGGGAGGTAGATTATAGAAAGGGAAGGTGTTAGCACCCTTTCTATCCATGGTTATCCATGGGCTCTTAGATACTTGCTCATTTGTGTTTTCAAAAATGGTTTGTTTGCTTTTCAACTGTGGGTTTTAAAAAAAGTTTCTTTGAACATTTCAGTTCGACTCTTGTATCGGTCCTCAAGAGTGTTTGAAAAGATGCTTTCGAAAGCTTTTTGAAAAGGTGTCGGTGTGAAAAGTATTTTTGATTTGTTTTGGAATTTGAGCAAGTATCTACGAGAATCTACCTACTCTAAGGAATTCGTCTGTGTAAATGTCCTTTGAAGTAATGCCATCCCACCATTGAGGGGTAGGTAGCACCACCGTTGGAGGTGTTCGGGTCAATTCGAAGTTCGGGACATGGTGATCACCAGAGCAATGGGAAGATACCTTAGAAGCTACCCTCATGCCAGGTTCCCGGATCATGAGGACTTACTAAGACATCCTCTACTCGACGATCACCTTTCGAGGCAAGGCAACAGTGAGGCGTACCCTAGGGGTGGTGTGTGATTTGTGTGTCGTTTTCATTGATATTTATCTTGTTCATGTCATGGGTGATCTACGCGTTTGTTTTTATTTAGACATTCATTCTTGCATGCAGTTAATTAACAGTTAAAAAGTTGCGAGAATTAAAGTTCCTAAACAATTACAAAGGCGCGGGTCCACATCGCCAAATTTAATCCAGGACCCGATTTGACATAAAATAAGGAAATAAAGTGCGAGAAGTATAAAATGTCCGAGTTACATGGCTTTGGGAGAATTACATTAATATTTAAAAGAAGAGAAATAAATGCGCGAATTGGAATTAAGATTGAACGCGAGGGCGTTGGACCCTTTTAAATGAAATTAAATTATTACTAACAAATTAATTAAATTAAAGAAAAAAAGAAATTATTTTTGAGATTTTCTGTATTTATGATTTTTTATGTGAATTAAATGAGATTAAAATATTAACCCTAATTCTAATTGTTTTTTTTTTAATTTATTAAGAAAATATGAAAATTACCTAAAATTAAACCTAGTTAATTAATGCAATTTGATTTATGAAAATAAATAATTAATTATTAATGATTAAAAGAAAAAGAATGAAAAATACTTAAAACCCTAATTCTACACTTTTTAAGTTTATTATGAAAAATATTTGAATTAAACCTAATTTTAAAACTAAATCAATTAATGATATTTATTTACAAAAAAATAACATTTCAATAAAAATATTTATTTTTGTCTTTTTCTGTTTTTTGTATTATTTTTATATTTTATGAAAATAATTTTAGATTAAAGAATTGAAAAGAAACAATTGAAACAAATAAAATAAAAAAAAAGAATTGAATTGCAAAACCTTAGGGGGTTCTGTCCCCAATTGAGAGGTATGATTGTAGCATTTTAGGCCCATCTTTGGAGGCCTTTGTTGACTTTTCCTGGAAGCGTGAGTACGCATTGACTGCAGCACATCATAGGCTTCAGATCCTGGCCATTGGATGGAGTTTGTGGGACGTGTGGCACGTTTGAGTGAGGAGCGTATGGTGATCTTCAGGGCATGAGCTACATGGGAAGATGTTATGAAAAACATTATGGAAAGGGAAGGGGACCTGGGGTTCGAACTCAGGTCCTAGAGATTACCAATGCCAAGCCTGACCAGTGGAGCTATTCACGCGTCTTGTTTATTATCTGGCCAATGAACAATATAAAATAAAACAAGAGTTAGTGCATTTTTCCGCGTGAAATTCAAATGAACCACCCATCGCCTGACACCTCATCTTCTTCTTCCTTGTGTGCTGTATCTGAAACAAAAAAACAATTGAATAGAGGGGGTTTTGAACCCCCACTATATACAGTGTGAAAAAATAGCGATTAGCTCGTTCTTGATCAAAAATTGGGCGCGACCCCATCATTGAATTCGTTGGAAGCTCTTGGTTCTCATGGTACCAGTCCCGTGTCCCAATTTTTCTTTGAACGTAAAGCCCCAAATTGGAATCCCTGTAACCCTAAAACATTCCAATGGTGGATTCGCGTATGGATGAGGAAAACTCAATTAAAGTATACAATTAGCTTTGTAATGAGTCAAATAACACAAATTAATCATTAAAGATAGCAAACAAAGCATGAATCATGATGCAAGAACATGGAAAAAAATATGAACAGGACGAGGCTGTTCTACCAATTCTGGGCGTTAGGGATGTGGAAAACGATTCAGACACGTTTCTTGATGTCTCAGGAAGGCAATAGGATCATTATTTTGGCTTGAATCGTACTGGAATATAGTTTTCAGTTTTGGACTTTTTTGATAAAATTGCAAATTTTGGTTCTTGAGATGGGGCGCAACATTCATGTTCTTGGCATTAGGGTTATCATGTATATATATATATATATATATATATATATATATATATATATATATATATATATATATATATATATATATATATATATATATATATATATATATATATATATATATATATATATATATGTGTGAGTGTTTTAGGTCAACAAAATAAGCCAAATATCCATGGAATCAATGCTTTTGATTTTGTGATTTTGCATAATCTTTTCAAATCTTTTTCCATGCAAATTTGATACAAATCATGTTCAATGACCTTGATTCTTTCCAAATCTGATCATGCACGAAATATTGAGTGTATTCCATGCATAAAAAGATTTAAAAACTTAGGTTTGGTATTTTTCATAAATTTTAATTAATTAAATGAATTATTAGCAATTAAAAATTCAAATAAATAAATAAAAATGATGAAAAACTTCCCTTTGGGCCAAATGGTCGTGCACATGCTTTGGATTTTGGATTTTGGAAGAAAAAGAGGCCCATTAGCATTTTTAAGACCTTTAAAGCAAAGTTGACTTTTCAAAATATCCAAAAATTTCCCAACTTCCACAAGGCATATCTTGCTCAATTTTTAAGATTTGATCATGTTCTTGGACATTTTGGAAAGGTCTTTGAGTCCTCTAACCAATGTCTTTGGTCCCATGTCATTTTGATTTACCAATCTCAAGTTATGGCCTTTGACTTAAAGTCCCTTTTTGTTGACTTTTGAAAATGACCTATAATGTTGAAATTGATAACTTTTTGTGAGAGCATTTCTTGGACTTGAAGTGTGAAGAGGAGTTGTAGGAAATGTCTTTCTCTTCAAAAATGAGCTTTGGATGGAATTTTTCGGATAATCCATGTGGAAGTTATGCCTTGGTCAAGTTACAGTTGACTTTTTCAACTATCCAAATATGGAAACTTTTGCATCTTGAGACTTTTTGAGCCAAGCTTTGAGAATCATGATCAAGCATTGATCAAATGATGTTTGTGGCTTCAAAATGATATGTTGACCAAAAATTTGAACTTTTGACTGTCAAATGACCATTTTGCCCCTGCAGTTGACTGTAGTGCAATTAGGGTTTTTGACTGTGCAATTTTGTGCTGTAAGTCTTGAAACTTGGTATGAGGATACTTGACCATGTTTATAGGCATGTGGGACTTGATTGGACCCTTGGAAACTTCATTTTCTTTGTCAGAACCAAAACCCTAGTTTTTGACTGTTGGGAGGCCCTTGAACTGTGCAACCCTTGGGGAGATTTTGAAGCTCTGGCTTGGCAAATCTTGAAGGATATGGGAGGGCAAATTTTGGGGTACAACAGTTGCCCCTGTTCAATCTTCTTAGACCTGAGGATGCAGATTGGCTGACGTGCCTTTCGTAATCCGAAGGTGGAAGATGATTGAACACTAGAGTGCCCAGAAATTTGCGCTCACATAGTAGTGTGATGTGGGGAATGGGCTTACAGATGCCATTTGGAGATTGATGAATAGGATGATGGGCTTATAGATGCCATGCTAAGAGATGATGGAAGGTGGATGGACTTATAGATGCCATCTGGATGTTGATCGCGTCAGAGATTCCTTAGCGAGAACTTGCGTACCTGCGAAAGAAAAATGATTACATGGCTTATTACAGGAGCTGGTCTTCAAACTCTTTGTATAGATGTGTCCTGACTGGTTACAGGAGCTGGATCTGGGTCTTCAAAAGGTGATGAATGAACCTGGGATGGTTACTACCTCAACAGGAACGCTGAGAGAACCTTGGACGATTACTACCTCCACAGTAACGGGGAGAGAATCTGGGGTGATTACTACCTCAACAGTAACGCTGGGAGAATCTTGGGCGACTTTAACCTCAACAGTAACGCTGAGAGAATCTTGGGCGACTTCTACCTCAACAGTAACGCTGAGAGAATCTTGGGCGACTTCTACCTCAACAGTAACGGTGAGAGAATCTTGGATATCTTCTGCTGAGTCTTTATCAGGAAAATCTGTTAGGGGTCGATTTAGCTGGACTAGAGAAGGCCTTTGACTAGATAAGAAACAGGAAAATCTTAGGGTCGATTTAACTGAACCGGTCTAGGTCTTGAAATCTTCAACTGGGTAAGAAAACAGGGAGATCTTAGGGTCGATCTGACTGAACCAGAGAAGGCCTTGGACTGGATAAGAAACAGAAAAATCTTAGGGTCGATTTAACTGAACCGGTCTAGGTCTTGAAATGTCTTCAACTGGATAAGAAACAGGGAGATCTTAGGGTCGATCTGACTGAACCAGAGAAGGCCTTGGACTGGATAAGAAACAGAAAAATCTTAGGGTCGATTTAACTGAACCGGTCTAGGTCTTGAAATGTCTTCAACTGGATAAGAAATAGGGAGATCTTAGGGTCGATCTGACTGAACCAGAGAAGGCCTTGGACTGGATAAGAAACAGAAAAATCTTAGGGTCGATTTAACTGAACCGGTCTAGGTCTTGAAATGTAGCTAAGAACTTAACTGAATCTTTCCTGAAAGGTAAAGGTCAGTCATATGCAATGATATGGATCAAGCAATGATGTTCTCAACATAAATGAGATTTGTAAGGTATGATGCGTATATGCATGCTATGATGTATGGAAGTGCGATGTTTATGAATGTATGTTTCGTTTTAGGAAAATGAATCCTTGACGGGTGCCGGGAAGTCACTCCTGGGCTGATGTTGGAGAAAAGAATATTTGCTTCCGCTGGGGAGGATAGTTGCAAGAATACCGGTAGGAGAAGATAACTCCGTTGGGGAATAAGCTTGGCGAATAGAACATTCTGTGGGGAGAAAGGTACTCTAGCGATCTTGCTGGGAAGCAATACTCTGTGAGGAGAGAAGTACTTTGTTGAGTTGTTGATAATAACTTGCTGGGGTACCATTGTTGTATTGGAAGTGTTAATAGACTTTGCTGGGGATAAGAAGACTGTGTCGACGACAATCTTTCCGTGGCTTTTGGCTGAGGATAACCCAGTTATATCCTGGTAAGGAAATAACTCTTTGAATAAAGCCGGGAGACGCGTTCGTGCTCTGCGAGGATAAGCTTCCAGAGTCTACTGGGGATAAGCTTACTGCTTGGGGAGATGAATTCCAACTTTCTTGGGGAACTAGATTGGACTCTCCTGGGGGAAGATTTGAATTGTATCGGGGAAGTGACTCCATTGAATGTTTGATATACCGCCGGGGAACAATCTTTAGGTCAAGACTGTCGGGGATGCTTGTTAAGAATGTATATTGCTGGGGAATGTTGAGATCTGCGGGAGGATACCCAACTTCCTTAAGGTTTGATTGTATGACTTTGCTTGGGGAGAGTGCATTTACTTGCTGGATCACTCTCTGGGGAATTAAGATATCTGGTTATGTCCTTTAGCTGAACCTACCTTGGTACCTTGGAGGACTGATCAATTAGATTGCTTAGACAACTCTTTATTGCCCCTGTTTCTAATGTTACATGTAATTAATCCTTTGTTTCGTATGCAAATATTCATGAGTTAGCAAATTATTGTCAATGCATATATCACAAATTGAACCTTGGACGTTCTTCGCAAAACAAAACAGAAAAGGAAAAACAATTGGCAATTTTAACTGAAGAATGATTTTTGTATTGATTTCTGAATTTGCCTGTAAATAGGCGTTTATGTACAAGAGGCTGGCGTCCTAGTAAGAGAACTCCGCGAAACAAAAGAGTTTATACAAATTTTATACAAGAGAAAGTAAAACAGCTGTGTGAAATGAATGATCCACTGGGTTTCAACTCTGCTATTGCCTTTATATCTCCGAGCGTCTCATCACTTGATGACCTTAGTTGAAAGTGAAGCTGACTGATCGATGCCGTCTGATCTTGAGGTAGATACCGGATTCTGGATGCAAAGTGATCCAATGAGACATAGTATTACGCTTTATCCCTAACTTTTGCCTGGACCGCCCTTTCGGGTTTTCAGTCCACCGGGATACCCATTTTTGCCCAAGCCGCCTTTTCAGGTTTTCGACTTGCCGGGTGTACAGATTTTTTTTCATTTTATCCCTTCATTTTGCCCGAACCCTTTTGGTTCGCCGGGAAGCCCTAATTTTTGCCTAGGCATGTCAGCCTAGCGGGTCTTTTTCATGCGTAGTATCTTTTTACTATGTCTGCATTGGCGGGGTGAGGAAGGTCGTCACCATCCATGTTGGTTAGAATCATGGCTCCTCCTGAGAACACATGTTTAACCACAAATGGCCCTTCGTATGTAGGGGTCCACTTGCCCCTTGGATCACTCTGAGGGAGGATGATTCGCTTGATTACCAGATCCCCAACTTGATATTCTTGTGGTCTGACTTTCTTGTTAAATGCCCTGATCATCCGTTTCTGATACGTCTGACCATGACAGATAGCAGCGAGTCTCTTTTCATCAATAAGGTTTAATTGGTCAAGTCGTGTCTGGATCCAATCATCTTCGTTCAGATCTGCATCCTTCATTATCCGGAGGGAGGGTATTTGCACTTCGATCGGTAAGACTGCCTCCATGCCGTAGACCAAGGAGAAAGGAGTTGCCCCAGTTGACGTCCTGGCTGAGGTACGGTACCCATGTAGAGCGAACGGTAACATCTCGTGCCAATCTTTATAGGTCACTATCATCTTCTGCACGATTTTCTTAATGTTCTTATTTGCTGCTTCTACAGCCCCATTCATCTTCGGTCTGTAAGGGGAAGAGTTATGGTGTTGTATCTTAAACTGCTCGCAGAGCTCAGTGATCATCTTGTTATTGAGATTGGTACCGTTGTCTGTAATAATTCTTTCCGGGACACCGTATCGACAGATCAGATTATGCCGAATGAACCGTGCCACAACCGTCTTGGTTACCGTAGTGTAGGAAGCTGCTTCGACCCACTTCGTGAAGTAATCGATCGCTACTAGGATGAAGCGATGCCCGTTAGATGCCGTAGGTTTAATCTCACCGATCATGTCTATGCCCCACATTGCAAAAGGCCAAGGTGCAGTCAAGACATTCAGAGGAACCGGAGGAACGTGCACCTTGTCTGCATAAATCTGGCATTTATGGCATGTCCGAGAATGTTGGTAGCAGTCGGCTTCCATGGTGGACCAGAAATACCCTGCCCGAAGGATCTTCTTTACCATAGTGTGTCCACTGGAATGTGTTCCGAAGGTCCCTTCATGTAGCTCTTCCATGATCCTTTCTGCTTCAGTCTTGTCCACACAACGCAGCAAGGTCGAATCATGGTTTCGCTTGTACAGGATGCCGTTGCTAAGGAAGAACTTCGCTGCGAACCTTCTCAGAAACTTTTTATCGTTGACAGATGCACCTTCAGGGTATTCCTGAGCTTCCAAATATCTTTTCACCTCATGGTACCAAGGCTTCTCAGTCACTAATTCAGTTTCAAGATCACAACAGTATGCTGGTTCGTCCAGTTTCCAGATGATGATCCGGGGAGCCTCATTGTCCCATTTGACCTTGAATATAGAAGACATTGTAGCTAACGCGTCCGCCAGCTGATTCTCCTCTCTCGGGAAGTGTTCAAAGGTTATCTTTGTGAAGTGGGGGATCAAGGTCAACACACATTCTCTGTAAGGAATAAGATTCGGATGTTTCGTATCCCACTCTCCTTTGATCTGATTGATCACGAGAGCGAAATCTCTAAAGACACTCAGAGACTTGATCCTTAAGTCGATCGCAGCTTGAAGACCCATGATGCATGCCTCATACTCCGCCATGTTGTTGGTACAGTTGAAACATAGCCGGACAGTGAGTGGAGTATGAGTGCCTTGAGGAGATATTATCACAGCGCCGATACCGTTACCCAAAGCATTGGAGGCTCCGTCAAAGTGCATAGACCATCGGGATCCTTCCTCAGGTCCTTCATCCGGCCCAGGTACCTCACAATCAGTCACAATCATGATGCTCTCGTCCGGAAACTCAAAGTTCATTGACTGATAGTCGTCTACTGCCTGATGTGCCAAGTGGTCTGCCAATACACTTCCTTTGATGGCTTTCTGGGTCGTATACTGGATGTCGTATTCTGTCAAGATCATTTGCCATCTTTCTATTCTCCCAGACAGAGCAGGCTTTTCGAATATGTACTTTATGGGATCCATTCTTGAGATCAACAAGGTAGTGTGAGTCAGCATATACTGTCTCAGCCGGCGAGCAGCCCATACCAAAGCGCAGCAAGTTTTCTCAAGTAGTGAGTATCGGGTCTCACAGTCGGTAAACATTTTGCTAAGGTAATAAATGGCATGCTCTTTTCGGCCAGACTCGTCATGCTGCCCCAGCACACACCCCATTGAGTTGTCAAGTACTGTCAGGTATAGTATCAGAGGTCTCCCTTCAACCGGTGGCATAAGGATGGGTGGTTTTTGGAGATATTCCTTGATTCTGTCAAAAGCATCCTGACATTCATCATTCCAACGTACTACTTGATCTTTCTTCAGCAGCTTGAAGATTGGCTCACAAGTAGCAGTTAGATGCGAGATGAATCGAGCAATGTAATTCAGGCGTCCTAAAAAGCCTCTGACCTATTTCTCTGTCTTAGGAACTGGCATCTCTTGAATAGCTTTAACCTTAGCAGGGTCCACTTGAATACCCTTATCACTTACAACGAAGCCTAGCAACTTTCCAGATCTTACCCCGAAGGTGCATTTGTTCGGGTTCAACCTCAACTTGTACAGTTTCAGACGGTCAAACAATTTCTGCAGATGATCTAGGTGCTCTTCCTCAGTCTGGGACCTCGCGATCATGTCGTCAACATACACTTCTATCTCATGATGGATCATGTCATGAAATAAAGCAACCATGGCACGTTGGTAGGTTGCCCCAGCGTTTTTCAGTCCAAAAGGCATGACCTTGTAGCAGAAGGTGCCCCACTGAGTAACAAAGGTAGTCTTTTCCATGTCTTCAGGAGCCATCTTGATCTGATTGTAACCTGAAAAGCCATCCATGAAAGAGAACACCTTATGTTGAGCAGTATTGTCAACAAGGACATCAATGTGAGGTAGAGGGAAGTCATCTTTGGGGCTGGCCCTGTTCAGATCCCTATAGTCAACACACATTCTGACCTTTCCATCTTTCTTTGGTACTGGAACCACATTAGCAACCCACTGAGGGTAAGAAGTCACTGCAAGGAACCCGGCATCAAACTGTTTCATAACCTCGGCTTTGATCTTCTCAGACATCTCTGGACGCATACGGCGGACCTTTTGCTTAACCGGAGGGCAGTCTTCCTTAGTAGGCAAATGATGGACCACAATATCGGTATCCAACCCGGGCATGTCTTCGTAGGACCAGGCAAAGATCTCCATATAATCATGTAGCATCTGAGTCAACCGTTGCTTCACGCTGAGCTCTAGGTTGGCACCAATCCTTACCTCTTTTCTGTCGGTATCAGTACCCAGGTTTATTGTTTCCACTAGCTCTTCATGTGGTTGAATTGCCCTCTCTTCCTGAAGTAACAGTCTTGCAAGCTCGCCAGGCACTTCGCAATCATCTTCACCTTCGTCTTCGGCTAAGTTGATCGGATTTTCGAAGTCATAACTGGCAGTAGCAGAGTCGTTACCAGTGAGATCCAGAGTGGATTGAAACCTGTATGAGTGAGTGTGTGTAAATACAGCTGTTTTTGTAATATATAAAGGAAGGAAAGAAAGAAAAGGAGCATAAGATTTGAAATGCGACAAAACGTCCAAGATCTTTATTCATGATATATGAAATGACAATTTAATATACCCTCACAAATGAAGCCACGGTGCCTCGGGTAAGACACCAGGCCATAGAGTTTTAATTGTTTATTACAAATAACAAAACAAAGAAGTTTATTACTGCGTCACAAAAGTAACAGGAGTATGATCCTTGGCGATCCAATTGGTCAATCCGCCATCAGTTGTCGGGTAGATCCAGCTATTGAACTCAGCTTCATCCACTTCGTTATCCTCCCCAACAGCATTCACTCCTGGATTGGTAATGAGTACAGGAGATTTTCTGGTTTTTGCCTTCCGCATAGCTTTCTGTCCCTCTGCAGTAAAACCCAGTCCGAACTTGTCAGTTTTCTGTGTAAAATCAGGGAGCCTGCCCCAGTTAGTACATTCACCTTTCTGAATCACAGCCCGGGCATCCTTCAAGGAAGCCATCTTCAAAGGAACATCCTCTTCGACCGCTGTTTCTGCCGCTGCTAAAGTTGGAAGTACCTCTTCGAAATGCTGAAAGGGGGTTTCAATAAACTCCCCATCCATCTCAATGTATCTGAAGGAATTCAAATGGCTCACCATATACTCCTCCTCTCCTTGTACAGTGACAATCTTCCCTCTGACAGGGTATTTTAGCTTTTGGTGCAAGGTAGAGGTCACTGCCCCAGCTTTGTGGATCCAAGGTCGACCCAGTAGACAAGAATACGATGGACGGATATCCATCACATAGAAGGTAGAGTCAAATACTTGAGAACCCACACGAATAGGAATGTCTACCTCTCCGTGAACCATCCTCTTGGAACCGTCAAAGGCTCTGACGATAATATTGCTAGGCTTCAGCTCCAGGCCTTCACAATCCAAACGGTCTAAGGCTTTCTTAGGTAGCACATTTAAGGAAGAACCAGTGTCCACCAACACGTGCGCCAGAGTAGTGCCCCTGCACTCGATAGAGACATGCAGGGCGTCATTGTGGTCCCTTCCCTTGGCAGTAAGGTCAGCATCTGAGAAACCCAAGCCATTGTCCGCTGTCAGATTTGCTACGCAATCAGTAAACTGAACTGCAGATGTCTCCTGTGGCACATGGGCCGTCTTGAGAATTGAAATTAAGGCCTTAGCATGGGCCTCGGAGCACAGTAATAAGGAGAGCATTGAGATCTTGGAGGGTGTATGCCCCAGCTGCTCCACAACATTAAAGTCACTCTTCTTGATTATTTTTAGAATTTCCTCCATCTCTTGTTGGGAGGCCTCGGCAGTTACAGGTCTTGGTGCCTCCATCCGGGCAGGCTCATCTTCAATCCCTTTGCCCCGAGCATTAGATGACTCGGCAGCAGGGGAAACAACTTGATCAAAACTGGGAACAGGTACATTTGCAGGTGTTATAGTGAGGGGTCTTCGAATAGCCGGTGGTGCAATGTCAGGCGAGAAGAGCCTGCCACTGCGGGTAACCTTTGCTGGACCAGTGATATTGCTGATACTAGTGCCAGTGTTGAACTTTTGTTTAATTCCATTCACATACACGTCTGCCCCATAGTGCCAGGGGACAGCCTTATCAGATTCGTAGGGGAGAGGCCCCGGAACAGTAATAACAACAGGTGCGACAGTCATGATTTGAACAGGCTTCCTTGGGAGAGCCTTGATTGGATTATTAAAGATTGTAACCACAGAAACTTCTTCTACCGGAACCAACTGAACAGCGGACTTCTTGAACAGAATCTCTTTGCTATCCATTAGGCTTTGGATGCCCAACTTCAGCAAAGGACAACCAGATAGGGAAACAGCACAGAAAAGGCAACCTTCACTACAACCCGGAAATAAACCGGCCAGCAGTAGGTTCCTCTTGACAGACATTAAAGGAGTAGCCACATCATCCACAAAGACAGCGTATACATCTTCATCAATAGCATTTAATCCATGTTGAGGCATAGGAGCAGTCACCACATTTGGCCTCTCAGGCGCTTCAAACTGTATCTCTTTTGCATCGATAAGGTCTTGTACTTTATTCCTCAAGGCCCAACAGTCATCAGTGGAATGCCCCGGGCTATCGGAGTGATAAGCACAGCGGGCATTTGGGTTGTATTTGGGGGAGGCAGTGTTCACAACTTTTGGGGCCTCCCTGACAGTCACTAGATTGGTGGACAGCAACTGCGGCAAAATCTGCGATAGGGTCATACTCAAACGGGTAAACTCTCTCCGGGGTCTTTCAGCCCTTTGAGGATTGGTTTGCCGAGGAGCGGCAGCAGGCTTAGCAATCATCACCGCGTTGACAGATTGGCGGCGCTCAGGTTTCTCTTGTCTTCTAGTCCCGTATACAGCACTGGCCTCCTTTTTGAAGGGTTTCTTCTCTGAATTGGATGATGTACCTTTCTGAATTTTACCAGACTTCAACCCAGCCTCAATTCTCTCTCCAGTCAGAATAAGATCAGTAAACCCTGCAGATGAGTTACCAATGAGATGGTTGAAAAACGGCCCAGAGAGGGTCCCCAAGAACATGTCTACCAACTCCCGGTCAGTCAATGGAGGCTGCACCCTGCCAGCCAGATCCCTCCACTTCTGTGCGTACTCTTTAAAACCTTCGCTTGTACCTAGCGACATACCCTGGAGTTGGGTACATGTAGGGGAAAGGTCGGCATTATATTGATACTGCTTATAGAAAGTAGTAGCCAACTCCTCCAAGTTACGAACCTTGGTCCCATCCAGCTGATAGAACCATTCGAGATGAGTCCCTGAAAGACTCTCCTAGAAGAAGTGGATCCACAAATTCTTGTCCACTGAGTACGGTTGAATCTTCCGCACATAAGACCTGAGGTGTAGCTTGGGACAAGACGCCCCGTCATACTTGGTAAAAGATGGTGCTTTGAACTAATGAGGAATGATCACACCAGTAGACAAACCCAAATCTCCAAAATCCAGCCCAGGCACCTTTTGGATCTCCATAGCATTCAGCCTGTCTTCCAACTGCTTGTAACGATCTTCTGCAGGAGGATACTGTTCCTCATCAAAATCAGTCTCGTTGTCAGAGACTACCGGACTAGGACCTTTTTCCCCTTGGGGAGTACCCTTGCCTATAGAAGAACCAGCCTCTTCATTCTGCAGAGTGTTGCCAAACCTTCGGCCCGAGTTAAAAAGAACAGTTCTCCTCTTCTTCTTCTTCTCCTTCTTCAGGAGCAGAGCCTTCAGCTCTTCTTGGCCCTGAGCCAAACCCATGATTAGTTCCTGAAATTGCGCATTCTGCGCCTGAAGAGCCTTTATGGACATCTCGGTTGATGATGAGTCAGGATTCATGATGCTGAAATAAACAGCGAAGAACGGGTAAGCAACCTGAAAAGAAGAAAACCTGCTATGCACATGATGAATGATATGTGTTTATGCAATGCATTCAAGGGTTCGAAAGTTCAAGTTTGTTGTAGACAAAAAGGAACGCACGTTATCATTAAGGAAATAATTGTTCAGTACATCAAAGCCTCATGGCCACAAATTACAAAGCAAATCAATCCCAAAAGACACTACGCATCCTCTTTGGAGCTATGTAGGTGTTGAGATTCCTCTCCTCATGCAATAGGCGGGTGAGCTCCAAGACCTTCTTTTCACTAGCATGTAGACTGATCTCAAGAGAATTCCGTTCTTCCTTAAGCTGGATCCAGCTCTTCTGCATCTCTTCCCAGGATGTGGGCATATCAGGATGCTGAATGGTGTAGGACACTTCTCCTTCTAAGACTGGTTCTTTGATCACAGGGAGCATATAAGGATATGGCATCACTAACTTCTGGGAGCGGGCGCGTACCCACTTGAGATAAGGTTCCAACAGGATGGAGTTCATGTGCCCCAGTGTCTTGCTGTCTATCCTACTTGGCATCCTCCAAGCTTTGATAAATCTCTGACGAAGTCCTTGTGCATCGTTGTCGAAGTCAAACACTATATCAGGAATTAACATGTCATGAGGGCCATCCCTCCGAGCATAACCAAACTGTCTCCAAGCCAGACATGGGTTGTAAGTAATTCCTCCTCTGATTCCAAGTAAAGGAACATTAGGGTACTCCCCGCAACGATCAATGATAGTGACATCCTCTCTGGACCGAGGGCACCAATGTATATCTGCATGTGTAAGAGTCATCAACCGTTGTGACCATCTCAAACCCCGCTCGTTCTTCAAAACTGATTGCGGAAGGTGCGAAATAAACCACCTTCCCAGGAGAGGAGTGCAGCACATAAGAACACCTCTTTTTCTCATGGTTCGAGTGTAACATGAGTGAAGGATGTCCCCCAACAACGTAGGTATAGGATTCCTGGACATGAAGATCTGGACAGCACTGATATCTATAAGCTGATCTGGGTTAGGGAACAACACCAAACCATAGACAAGGAGGGCCACAACTTCTTCAAAAGCTTGTAAGTCAAGGGAGTTCCAACATTCATGGGCCTTTTCAAACAGAAACCTGGCTAAGAACCCTTTGATACCACTTCTAACTTCCCAATGTCCCTTGAGGTCAGATGACCGTAGGTGTAAGGCTTTAGCAATCTCTTCAAGCTTGGGTTCCTTTTCCGTACCGTTGTAGGGTAGTTGATCAAGGATAGGGATCTTCAGGAGCCGGGAGAACTCCTCCAATGTAGGTACCAGCTGATAGTCCAAGAAGGTGAAACCATGATGCAGAGGGTCAAAGAACTGGAATAGGACCTTTATCATATCTTCCTCAATGTTGGTATTGACCAAGCTGATGAGACTTCCATGTCTTTCACTGAATGAAGAGTTCTCGGGAATCCTGGATATAAGTTCCTTAAGCTGAGGAGGGACCCTTACAAGGCTGATCTGAATTGTCTTTCTGCGAACAGTTTCCATGTCCTACAAAACAAGAACAAAGATGAAGATTCGAACCCCTGAAACGGTTAGTCAATGCATATGATGCTGGATGATGTCATGATGCTATGATTAACCACACCACAGATATTTACAAAGACAAACATGTAAGGCACACAAGTCACACAAAACAAGCCCTTAGGGTTTAGGCCAGCATGGGGTCTGGGTAGTATCCTCTTGAAGTTGGTGGGCTCAACCTGTCCTATCAGAAGTAACCGGGTTCTAAGGGTCCCAATATCATTGGATTGCTTTCATTGTTCATCGTTTCGATTTAGCCACTAAACTGGCGACCGAAATATTCCAAGAAAACAACCCTCAATTGAGTGTAGTATCGAGTATCAACCAACCTCGGACTGCACCAAAGTCAGTTATCTCACTACCCTAAAGAGGCCAAGATGGTTCAATTAAGGTTCCTAAGGTCAGTTGATGTTTCACGACACCACGCGGCGGCCCCGTACTCTCCTTGACTGAACTCAAGGGTTACCGGTACTCACCAAAGTGCCACATCAACGTAGCAGGCTGCTTCAACCATGTCGGTATACCCCGCACAGTTCCCTCACAGCCTTGTTGCTACTTTCTAAGAAGGTATCCCCCAGATCCGGGTTAGGATCTATAGAACTCCCAAGACAGTTCCCACAATGATAAAGCAAGCAATTCAGACAATTGAAAACACAAGTGATCTTAGTCCTAAGGTATACCTCACTTTAAAAAATCTTCCCCAGCAGAGTCGCCAGTTCTGTGATCGGTGGATCTGGAACTGACTGTTTAACGCTGGTTCGCGAAATGTCGCGGAAGCAAGAGTCGCCACCGTCTTTTATTTTCTCCAAATGGAAAGGACAAAAGCACAGAAAAATTCCTTAAAGAGATTGCTCTCGGTTCGGGAGGTAGATTATAGAAAGGGAAGGTGTTAGCACCCTTTCTATCCATGGTTATCCATGGGCTCTTAGATACTTGCTCATTTGTGTTTTCAAAAATGGTTTGTTTGCTTTTCAACTGTGGGTTTTAAAAAAAGTTTCTTTGAACATTTCAGTTCGACTCTTGTATCGGTCCTCAAGAGTGTTTGAAAAGATGCTTTCGAAAGCTTTTTGAAAAGGTGTCGGTGTGAAAAGTATTTTTGATTTGTTTTGGAATTTGAGCAAGTATCTACGAGAATCTACCTACTCTAAGGAATTCGTCTGTGTAAATGTCCTTTGAAGTAATGCCATCCCACCATTGAGGGGTAGGTAGCACCACCGTTGGAGGTGTTCGGGTCAATTCGAAGTTCGGGACATGGTGATCACCAGAGCAATGGGAAGATACCTTAGAAGCTACCCTCATGCCAGGTTCCCGGATCATGAGGACTTACTAAGACATCCTCTACTCGACGATCACCTTTCGAGGCAAGGCAACAGTGAGGCGTACCCTAGGGGTGGTGTATGATTTGTGTGTCGTTTTCATTGATATTTATCTTGTTCATGTCATGGGTGATCTACGCGTTTGTTTTTATTTAGACATTCATTCTTGCATGCAGTTAATTAACAGTTAAAAAGTTGCGAGAATTAAAGTTCCTAAACTATTACAAAGGCGCGGGTCCATATCGCCAAATTTAATCCAGGACCCGATTTGACATAAAATAAGGAAATAAAGTGCGAGAAGTATAAAATGTCCGAGTTACATGGCTTTGGGAGAATTACATTAATATTTAAAAGAAGAGAAATAAATGCGCGAATTGGAATTAAGATTGAACGCGAGGGCGTTGGACCCTTTTAAATGAAATTAAATTATTACTAACAAATTAATTAAATTAAAGAAAAAAATAAATTATTTTTGGGATTTTCTGTATTTATGATTTTTTATGTGAATTAAATGAGATTAAAATATTAACCCTAATTCTAATTGTTTTTTTTAATTTATTAAGAAAATATGAAAATTACCTAAAATTAAACCTAGTTAATTAATGCAATTTGATTTATGAAAATAAATAATTAATTATTAATGATTAAAAGAAAAAGAATGAAAAATACTTAAAACCCTAATTCTACACTTTTTAAGTTTATTATGAAAAATATTTGAATTAAACCTAATTTTAAAACTAAATCAATTAATGATATTTATTTACAAAAAAATAACATTTCAATAAAAATATTTATTTTTGTCTTTTTCTGTTTTTTGTATTATTTTTATATTTTATGAAAATAATTTTAGATTAAAGAATTGAAAAGAAACAATTGAAACAAATAAAATAAAAAAAAAAGAATTGAATTGCAAAACCTTAGGGGGTTCTGTCCCCAATTGAGAGGTATGATTGTAGCATTTTAGGCCCATCTTTGGAGGCCTTTGTTGACTTTTCCTGGAAGCGTGAGTACGCATTGACTGCAGCACATCATAGGCTTCAGATCCTGGCCATTGGATGGAGGTTGTGGGACGTGTGGCACGTTTGAGTGAGGAGCGTATGGTGATCTTCAGGGCATGAGCTACATGGGAAGATGTTATGAAAAACACTATGGAAAGGGAAGGGGACCTGGGGTTCGAACCCAGGTCCTAGAGATTACCAATGACAAGCCTGACCAGTGGAGCTATTCACGCGTCTTGTTTATTATCTGGCCAATGAACAATATAAAATAAAACAAGAGTTAGTGCATTTTTCCGCGCAAAATTCAAATGAACCACCCATCGCCTGACACCTCATCTTCTTCTTCCTTGTGCGCTGTATCTGAAGCAAAAAAACAATTGAATAGCGGGGGTTTTGAACCCCCACTATATACAGTGTGAAAAAATAGCGATTAGCTCGTTCTTGATCAGAAATTGGGCGCGACCCCATCATTGAATTCGTTGGAAGCTCTTGGTTCTCATGGTACCAGTCCCGTGTCCCAATTTTTCTTTGAACGTAAAGCCCCAAATTGGAATCCCTGTAACCCTAAAACATTCCAATGGTGGATTCGCGTATGGATGAGGAAAACTCAATTAAAGTATACAGTTAGCTTCGTAATGAGTCAAATAACACAAATCAATCATTAAAGATAGCAAACAAAGCATGAATCATGATGCAAGAACATGGAAAAAAATATGAACAGGACGAGGCTGTTCTACCAATTCTGGGCGTTAGGGATGTGGAAAACGATTCAGACACGTTTCTTGATGTCTCAGGAAGGCAATAGGATCATTATTTTGGCTTGAATCGTACTGGAATATAGTTTTCAGTTTTGGACTTTTTTGATAAAATTGCAAATTTTGGTTCTTGAGATGGGGCGCAGCATTCATGTTCTTGGCATTAGGGTTATCATGTATATATATGTGTGAGTGTTTTAGGTCAACAAAATAAGCCAAATATCCATGGAATCAATGCTTTTGATTTTGTGATTTTGCATAATCTTTTCAAATCTTTTTCCATGCAAATTTGATACAAATCATGTTCAATGACATTGATTCTTTCCAAATCTGATCATGCACGAAATATTGAGTGTATTCCATGCATAAAAAGATTTAAAAACTTAGGTTTGGTATTTTTCATATATTTTAATTAATTAAATGAATTATTAGCAATTAAAAATTCAAATAAATAAATAAAAATGATGAAAAACTTCCCTTTGGGCCAAATGGTCGTGCACATGCTTTGGATGATGGATTTTGGAAGAAAAAGAGGCCCATTAGCATTTTTAAGACCTTTAAAGCAAAGTTGACTTTTCAAAATATCCAAAAATTTCCCAACTTCCACAAGGCATATCTTACTCAATATTTAAGCTTTGATCATGTTCCTTGACATTTTGGAAAGGTCTTTGAGTCCTCTAACCAATGGCTTTGGTCCCATGTCATTTTGATTTACCAATCTCAAGTTATGGCCTTTGACTTAAAGTCCCTTTTTGTTGACTTTTGAAAATGACCTATAATGTTGAAATTGATAACTTTTTGTGAGAGCATTTCTTGGACTTGAAGTGTGAAGAGGAGTTGTAGGAAATGTCTTTATATTCAAAAATGAGCTTTGGATGGAATTTTTCTGATAATCCATGTGGAAGTTATGCCTTGGTCAAGTTACAGTTGACTTTTTCAACTATCCAAATATAGAAACTTTTGCATCTTGAGACTTTTTGAGCCAAGCTTTAAGAATCATGATCAAGCATTGATCAAATGATGTTTGTGGCTTCAAAATGATATGTTGACCAAAAATTTGAACTTTTGACTGTCAAATGACCATTTTGCCCCTGCAGTTGACTGTAGTGCAATTAGGGTTTTTGACTGTGCAATTTTGTGTTGTAAGTCTTGAAACTTGGTATGAGGATACTTGACCATGTTTATAGGCATGTGGGACTTGATTGGACCCTTGGAAACTTCATTTTCTTTGTCAGAACCAAAACCCTAGTTTTTGACTGTTGGGAGGCCCTTGAACTGTGCAACCCTTGGGGAGATTTTGAAGCTCTGGCTTGGCAAATCTTGAAGGATATGGGAGGGAAAATTTTGGGGTACAACACCCGGCGAACCAAAAAGGTTCGGGATAAAACAAAAATTTTGTACACCCGGCAAGTTGAAAACCCGAAAGGGCGACTTGGGCAAAAAAGGGTTTCCCGGTGGACTGAAAACCCGAAAGGGCGGTCCAGGCAAAAGTTAGGGAATTAAAGCGTATGACTATGTCCCGTTGGATCACTTTACGAACAAACTTTGATTTACACTAACAAACTCAGAGGTTCTGATCAATTCAATCATCTTCGGACAAGGCAACAAATAGACAAGATGCTCAGAGATTCGAAGGCTATAGCAGAATGGAAACCCCATGGGATTATTACACATAGCTATCTTTTCTTTGTATCAAAATTTTCATTTTTTATGACAACATTCTCTTACTAGAATATTTGTATCCTTGTACAAAAATACTTACTCAAATTCAATACAAATATATCTCTTTGAAAGTGCAAAAACTATATGTTTTTCATTACGCTCGTATTTTGTTTACAAAAACGTCCAATGATTCATTGTTGAACATATGCATTTGAACATAATTACTGTTTACAAAATAATAAAAAATGAAAAAAGGAAATTACTGATAGATTGAAGGGATAGGGAAATACCTCTAGGTTATTCCATAAGTAATTCCCCGTAGTATGTCATTTAAATCCCCAGCAGAATGAAGCGTCTAATTATCAACCCCGGTAGAAATCATCTAACTTCTCCAAACATTTTTAAGCAAAACATGGCATTTCCCTTACAACAGAGTTTATTTCTCTAAACGGAAATTCATTGACACTTCGACTTCAAGGCGTGAAGACCTGCACATCCTCAGTAGCAGTCAGGGATTTATTTTCCCTAATCCAACAGCAATGCAGCAAATCAGCTCACATATGCATACATTGCATCCATGTATCATAAACATTGATAAAACGAATGCATTATATCATACATTTCATATAACATGACTTTGCATTTTAGCTAACATTTTACCCTTTTCAGGATAAGATTAACATCTACCATTAACAATGTTCAAAGTATGCAGATACAATACAGATACGCTCCAATCACGGATGACATTCTGATACTCATTCAAATTCAACCTTCAGATACAGTACATATACGCTCCAATCACGGACGTCATTCTGATACTCATTCAGATTCAAACTTTAGATACAGTACAAATATGCTCCGATCACGGACGTCATTCCGATACTCATTCAGATTCAACTTTCAGATACATATCAGATACGCTCCAAACACGGACACCATTCTGATACTCATTCAGATTCAACCTTTAGATACAGTACATATACGCTCCGATCACGAACGACATTCTGATACTCATTCAGATCCAACTTTCAGATACAGATCAGATACTCTCCAAACACGGATGTCATTCTGATACTCATTCAAACAAAGTTTTCAGATACAGTTCAGATACGCTCCAGACACGGGCGTCATTCTGATACTCATTCTTTCAGCTTACAAGTTACAATTCAACAATCACTCTTGGATGGCATCTATAAGCCCGTTCCCTCAACCATCACATCGTCGAGTGCAAATTTCTGGGCACTCTAGTGTCCAATCATCTTCCACCTTCGAGTCACGAATGGAAAAACCCGCCAATCTAACTCTTCAGGTTTAAGAAGATTGAACAGGGGCAGTTGTTGTACCCCAAAATTTTACCTCTCACTTATCAATAATTTTCTCACAAGATCTCCTTGGGTTCAAGACTGCACTAGAGTTTGATCAGCTCAAAACACCTCCTCATGCACTGATGACCAAAATTAGGGTTCGAGTTTGCTCAAGGATTTTTGGACTATCAATGCTTAATATTAATTTAAAGGATCATTATGGACCCCCAAGATTACTCATGTCAAGTTTCAAGCCTTGGATCACACTTTTGGTCAGTCAGTTGAACAGTTGACCTAAAAATCAATTGTATTGGGGGAAAAGTCAACCATAGACAATTTACAGTCAAACTTCATGATTTTTGATCCACATCAACATTTTATACCCATATGTATCATTTGATCAAGTTTGGACCACAATTCCTCAAGAAATTTGATCAAATCTCCAAAAGGGCAAAATAGTCAAAATTAGGGTTTTGACTGGGAAAGGACAATTTCTGATTTTTGACCTAGTAAATGATCAATTGGTTTAAGGCATGATCTCAAGAGTCCAATTACATCATTTTGACCTAATGACATGATTCAAAACATTGCAAGTCCATTGGATTGACAGATGAATTTTGCAGTCAACTGATCAAAAGTCAATTGTATACTGAAAAGTCAAACTTTGACTTTTTGGTCAAATTCAAGTTCCAAAGATCATAATCCATCAAAACATGTCAAAATATGAAACTTATTCATCAAGAAATAAAAAAGTCAAGATTTCATTTTGAAAAGTCAAAATTTCTAAACTTAGAAATTTTTCTAAGTGTTGGAAATTTCATGTTTTTTCATAACTTTGATCCAAATTTTCACCATGATGCAAGATGATTCAAGAGAAACTTCCAACATGAAAGTTGTAGATCTCCATGAAATCTAAAAATTTACTTCACACAACTTCTCCTAAAAAAATGCTTGGATTTCAAGTTATAATTTTGTGAATACATGCTCATAAACTAAAAATAACTTAGTGAAATTTTACCATAGTTAGGCAGATTTTTTACCTAACTTCATGACAACTTTTCACATGGTTCCAAGGCGAATCTTCAAAATCAATTCAAAGATGAGTTGTGGAGAACATTTCAAGCTTTCCAAAATATCCAAGAACTCCTTGAGATCATTCTTGAGTAGGGAGAATCAAAGAGATGAAGTTGGTGTTTTGTCACTTGAATTTTAGGTCATTTTCATGATGAACACAAATGCAAATCAATGTTAGGCTGCATAATCTTTGCCTTGCAGGCCTCAAAATTGTTTGTCACTCTATAATTAATTAATTACACAAACCTTTGAGCTATAATCCAAGTGATTTAAGCTTTATCCAATTCACATTGCCATTTTGGGAAGAAAGCTAACAATACAATTCTTGTAAAGCAAGCTTTTTGCATAAAGTCCACTCTTGAGCCTCTAACTTGTTCCCTCTGATAACACATCATCTACAAAGTCAGAAGCAATTGTGTTTAAATCTTAACCACTCTATATTAGCAAGTACACAAGCATTGAAACTTATTTTCTATAAAAAAATCACATGTTTGGCTTAAGGATGCAAATTCAAATTATGAGTTGTTACAAGCCTCAAAACCTCTTGCTTATAAATATACACACTATTTGCAAGTTGACACACGAGCAAAAAGCCCCTGAAACTCACTCGAACTCCCTCTAGCCAGAAATTATCCCAAAACACCATTGTTGTGCAAGTTCTAACTTTACATACCAAACTCACATTTCCCTCGTGCGTTTCTTGGCCTTTTAGTTTCTAAAGCTTCCTTGCATCAAGAGTAACTCATCCTTGTACCTGTTTCATTTCTGTAACACCATTTTCCCTAGCTTCCATAACCAAAAATAGAGCATCACAGTTGGACTTCTCCAGGCCATTCCAGCCATCCTCAGCTCAAGTCAGCCATTGCATTAGCTTCCTAGAGATCCAAGGAAGCTAACCTGATCATCAACACTGACTGAAACAAGCTCATTTGCATTTCACGATTTCTAGTTTTGAGCCTTAGTTATTTACATGGTTAGATTCCTGAGGAAGAATGCAACAACTTTCATTTTGCCACTTTCCATTTTTGTTGAGAAATGAAGAAGTTACAGGTACACCGACTGGAGGTTGAAGATGAAGTCATCAGGACTTGATTTGCCTTATATATTTATGGTTTTGTCTATATAAACGGATGTATAGCCAACCTAGTGATAAAGCGCGCGCCTGCTCACCCTATGATCCTGGGTTCAAGCCCCAGCGTGACCATTTTGTTTTGTTTTTCCATATTTTTGACATTCCCGATTTTTGCTTGCAGGCGTTGGGCCCTTTGGGCCTGGCATTCTTTTTTTTGTTTTTGCTAGCATACCCCTTGTTTACTTGTGACACCACCTTGGCCCATTTTATTTTATTTATTTATTTATTTATTTTTTCTTTTAAATATATTTTCTAAAATACCAAAAAATATCTTAAAATGTATAAAAATAATAGATTTATATTTTGACATAATTTAAATATTTTTCCACATAAAAAATTATTTTTATTCATTATACTTTATTTACTTTTACTAATTTTCTTGTGAATAAAATAAAAACTAGATTATTACTTATCTAAAGATATTTATTTTTAATATAAAAAAAACCAAAAAATATTCTATAATACCACATATTATTTTCAAGACAAAAACACAAAAAAAAAATACTTTTTCTTTAAACTTATTTTCTTTTAATCAACTAAAATAGATTTAGGGTTTCATATAAAAAATCTTTTCTTAATTAATTTCTTTTCTTAATTAACTTAAGTTATTTTAATTTAATTACTTTTTTTCTCTAATTAGGTTTATTTTAAAACCTCTTTCATATAAAAATCCAAACACAAAAAAATCATTTCTTTCAATTTGGATTTTTACTTTATATATTTCTTCAATTATTTGTACAATATTCAATTTGGTTGTAATAGATTAATTAGGTTTATATTATTGCAATCCCCATTCATAAATTATATACCCCCTCCCACAAATGTTGTAATAGCGTAATAACTTTAAATTTCGCAATTTATCGCTTTTACATAACATGCTAGTAATTAGGGTTTGTATGGGAAGAAAAAATCAATCAAATAGAAAATTCTAATTCAAGAAAAAAAACAAGCATGAAAATCAACACACTTGCACACAAGCACCCCTAGGGTAAAATCCACTCGGTTGCCTTATACAAAATGGCCGTATTACGCATGTAAGGTATCTTAGCAAGAACAAGCAAATACAAGAACATAGTCCCTCGATGATGCTATTCAAAGTTGCCTTACAAAATGATCTTAGTCCCTCAAAAAGAATGCTAAGATACCTTGCAACATTGCTAATCATGGTTATATGATGGCCCACGCCCGTCCCGTTTACATCCAAAGATAGGGTTGCTTACCAAATCAATGGTAAGACAACAATATCGAAGGAAAAGAAAATGAACAAGAAAGACATTTGAGTAGGTAGATTGCTCCTAATTACTTGCTCCATTTCAAACAAACATCCTTGTTATTTTCCAAAACAAACACACACATTTTCAAACATCTTACAAACATTGAAAACATTTTCAAAAAGATCAACATATTTGTATACATTCTTACGAACGAGAATCATTACAAAGATTGCCTAAACAATGGCCTCTTTACAAAATACTTTCAAAAATCACACAAAGCACAATTTCAAACAAAAGCAATTGATCTAGCAAGTAACTAAGAGCCCATGGAAAACCATGGATGAAAAGGGTGTTAATACCTTCTCTTTTCATAATCTATCCCCCGAACCCAAGAAACAATCTCAAAGGTCTTTCCTGTGCTCTTTCACTTTTCCTTTTGGATAAAGAAAAGTCGGTGGCGACTCTTGTTCACCGCAACATTTGAGATCAAACGCAAAACCCTCAAGTCAGTTCTCCCACCGTATCACAGATATTATTTATGCTTAAATTATTAATAATTGATTATTATGCTTCAAGAATAAATTTAATTAATGTGGCTAGGACTTAGGGGGATCTTGCAAACCTCGCCCTTAGGATTATCTGACCTAAGGGAAGTTTACAAAGCTCACCCTTAAGATTATCAGACTCAGTGGAAGCTTACAAACCTCAGACCATAAAGTCAAAATGTTAATTAAATCAACAACTATTATTCTTAAATACGTGTGTTTGTCATCATAAAAAAGGGGGAGATTGTTGGAACAAAATTGGTTTATAACATATCCCTTAGGTTTCGATGATTACAAAGTATTTAAAGAACAATTAGGTAGACTAATGTGAGTTTAAGTGTGCAGGTACAAAGATTAATATACTAATTGGTAGTCAGTTCTAAAACTACATTGAACATTAAAAAATAATCTATTAAAGGCAGATTATGAAGATTAGACTTTGGAGTATCAATTTTTGATCTAGTCATGTTTTGATGATTAGAACCTGAAGAATCCAGACTCTGATCAAGTCAGCTTCTGAAGATCAAGTCAGCTTCTGAAGAGTCAGAGTCTGAAGGATCAAAAGCTAAAACTTAGACTCTAAAGAACTAGAACCTGAACCCAGTCAAAGCTCAAGAACTGGTGAATTCTTGATAGGTCGCTATCAGACTCTACGGTCAATTTGTCATGTTCTGGTCACATGAAGGCTTAGTAAAAAGTTGCAGAAACCTGAATATTCACAATTGATATTTCCCTTTGTAGAAAAGGAGTTTCAAATGGGATTGCAATGATATTCACCATATCAGGAAGCTTTTCAACAAATTGATTGGTGCTTCTCTCAAAGACTCTCTTGTGCTTGAAGTTCTCTTCAACGACTCTATCATGGAACTCTACAAAAGAAGATGAAGATTTGGAGAAATATACAATGTTGCGCCATGACAAGAAAAAGAAGTTACTCTATCAAAACAAAAAGAACAAGTTAACTTAGAACTTATTACCAATTGTACATTCTTATAAGTTCTTAAGTCTTAGATTTTTCCGTGTTGTATTTTGTTTACACCTTTGATTGTATATCAAGTGTAATTATCACTCTATCACTATCATTTATTTTCTAGATAGATTGTAGGAAGTCTCTTTCTTGTATGCTTAAGTATTTGAAAGTCTCTTGCTTGTGTTCTTGAGAATTTGGAAGTCTCTTGCTTGTGTGCTTCAGCATTTGGAAGTCTCTTTCTTATGTGCTTGAGCATTGAAGTCTCTTGCTTGTATGTTTGGGTATTGAAGTGCCTTACTTGTGTGTTTGGGCATTTGAAGTCTCTTTCTTGTGTTCTTGAGCAACTTGTAATTAATTTTGGCTATAGTGGAAATCTCTTGGAAGCGCAAGGGGACTAGATTACTCCTGATTTGTAAGAGGAACCAGGATAATTATTTGTGTGTTTTCTAATTCTCTTCTTTATTTCTGATCAACGTTATTTTGTTTCTAACACCATCAGATTCTAACTCAGATTTTGTCCTTGTGACCAAAATATGATAAGAGATTTAAAGAGAAAAAGAAGAAAAAGTTAACACAATTCAATCTCTCTTCTTATGTTTTTCTCACCTTCAACATACACACATGTCCTTTCAACACACACGTACACACACCCTCCACGCACACAAATAACATTTATATTTTTTAAATTTGTGTGATATTTTTAATTTTTCTCAACGAATAATGAAATAGTTAATATTATTAAAAAAATTCCTTCTCAATGTGAATTTATTTGCCTTTGACTTTTTCATGATATTATTGGCCTTTGAGCTATAAACTTGAATAACCATGTATAGTAAAGTAAAATTTTAAATAAATAATTATTACAAAAAACTAAAATTATTTGTAATATAAAGGCTTGAATGCAATTTTGATCTCCATATTTTGATGGTGTGAGGACTAGTGTAATTAAGTGTTTTGTCTACCGTTGAAATCTCTTCTTTAGTGTTTTTTTTACCTTTCTCTTGTACATCTTGTATTTAAACATTAGATTCAAATTACAAAAGCACATATAGTGGAACGGTGATTGTTGCTCCCAGTTATTTAATTTTGGGGTTTAGTAATAACATTTTTTATACCATTTTTTTAATAATACTTCAATAAAATAATAATTATTTTAGGTTCATTTTAAAATATGTTTCCTACTAAATTAATGCCCTTAATCAAAATGAGAAATTAATTTATCAAATGTTGAATTCAAACATGATAAACTAAATAAATAATTTACAACATTTTTTCTCTTTAATTTTGATTATCAAACGAGCTTTTCTCTAATGTGAATAGGCAAATAGGATTTGCATTTGCACATATTATCACGTTCCTTATCTATTTCTCCAATAACAGAATCACATATTAAATATTTCTAACATTAATAAAATAAAAAGTATCAAATAAAAAATATCTAATGTTGATACTATGCCGTTTTTGCATCAAATTAATAAAATAAAAATGATTTTTTATTGACGATGAAAGGATTGTGATTCACATGGGATATTGACATTAAGATACTTCTTTATTTATTTTTAAATATTGAATTGATTATTTCATCTGCTTATATTATCAGCTTATGCAAGCAGCAGTGTTGAACAGTGCTTGATTGGTGCGTTCTGTGATTATTTCTTTCAAAGAATCAATTATGATGACATAAAGCAAATGGTGAATGACTGGCTGAAAATTGAAGTTGGGGATTTCTTTCTTTATACTTTTATTTGTTTCTTATGCATATTTTTAAGTGGAAGGTGGGGACGGACGATTAACAGTATCTTTCAGCACTTCTATTTGAAAAATCAAGGAAGAAATCAATGAAGTTGATTAATATGTCTTGAAAATATTTAACATAAATTTTATTGGTTGTTGTAATTGTTTATATTTTTATTTTATTTTAATTATTTAAAATTAATTATTTTATAATAAATTAATTTTTATTTATTTTTATTTTCACCAAAATTTATCTTTTTTTTTTGCTGTTAAATAGATAATTAGTTCATTTGATTTGGACACACAAAAAAATTTATTTTTTCTTTCATTTTTTTTATTTAACCTCCAATAAATTATTTGTTTTAGTAATGACTATCCTTGTAAAATTATAAAAAATTCAAATAAATTAAGATTATAAAATTATAAAAATTCAAATAAAATATTAAATTAGAAAAAAATTAATATAAATGATTTAACTCTTAATTATTTTAATTTTATTTCAATAGATAATTGATATTAATATAAAATCATAAAAGTAAAAATATAAAAGAAAATAAAAATATAAAATAAAAGTGGTGAAATAGGATGTTAAATTTTATTAAACAAAATCATTATAGTAAATAAAAATTAAATGAGTGTTGAATTATTAAGTGGAAGAAAGAAAAGATGATGTAGAATATAAAAAATGAAAAATAAAGGTGTTAAATATATAAGTCTAGTCTAAAAAATAAAATGTTTTAATACTATATCATATTATATATATTTCACATCATATTAATGATGACATACACTATAATGCTAGTCTCATGTCATATGTCGTACATATTAAAAATTTATAATAAAATTTAGAAGGTAAATATAGCGTGGGAATCTAGAAGTTAGATTATCTTCTTCATTTTTTTCTCCTCTCCTCTTTTAACTCTTTATCTCTCTTAGTTTAACTCCCACTCATCATTAAAAATAAAAATATAATTAAAAGATAATGAAATTAAGAGAGATATAGAGAAGAATGAGAGGGAAGGGGAGATAAATGAAGAAAATTGTCTAAAGTGGTCAATCTAAGACAAAAATCTAATTTATAATAACTTGATATATTGGTTATTATCCAATTATCCATCTCTGATTTCCCAACAACTATTCAATTTTTGGGTTTTTTTGTCTTTGCAAATTATACCCTAATATAATTCTAATATTTTAATGTTATGTATCATGATTTATAAATCAACTATCCTCTCATGTTCTACTTCTTTTATCTCTCTTCTACTCTTATGAAGGTTTCTTCTTCTCTCTTCTCTCACTTCTCTCCTCAACTACTTTTGCTCTGACTTTTCTCTTCTTCGATTTCACTCTTCTACTCTCACTTCTTTCTCTTCCTTCTCTTATGTTCTTCTCTTCCTCACATCTTCTTCCTTACTTGTTTTTTCAATATGATCAAAATATTTTTCCTCATATGTTTCTTTGATTTTCTACCTTTGTTATTTTTCTTCTTTGCATGTTTGTTAAGTGACTCCTTTATTGTTTTTCTTCTTTTCAGATGCAAAAACAAAGCTCTTCACCAACCGAACAGGTAAGCTTCTCATTCAGTAAAATGATTTTTTCATCATTTTCGCCCAACATATTTTGTTACTGTTTTTCATCGTTTTTCTTCTAACATTTTTCGTTATTATTTCACTGTTTTCGCTAACAAGGATTTCGTTACGATTTTTTGTTGTTTTTTTTCGCTAAACACGTTTCATTATTGTTTTTCATCTTTTTCGCTCAACACTTTTCATTACTATATTTCATCATTTTTTGTTAACAAGGTTTTCGTTACAATTTTTCGTTGTTTTTGTTGAACATGTTCAATCACTTTATCAAGGTTTTATTATTTTAATCACTTGCTTTTACCTTTTGTTTGTTTAGGTATCGTTTTTACCCATTCCTTTATTGGATGTCCTTTTCAATGACATGGTTTCGTTAGTTAGGTTTGCTTTTACTTCTTTGAGTTAGTATTTTAGTTCTTATTCTTTTAGTTAGGGCATTTTTCCTTAACAACGTTTTCCATCAACCTTATTTTTTCCAGCTAAATAGATAGGTAACGTTTTTTCCACTTACTTTAGTGAACTTTAGTTTTTATATCCCTTTACATCTTTGTGTTTTCTTTCAATTAAGGTTTTGTGTTTACCCTTTTCCGTTTGTTGCATATTTTATTTTGCATGTTGTTTTCAATAACAAGGTTTCGTATGTTCTTGTGATATTTAACATAAAGTCTGAGTGTTTTCTTCTTTTGGTTAGGGTTTTTCTTTTTCTTCTTTCAAATAGGTTTTTTTTTCTTAACATGGTTTTCTTTCAACCTTTTCGTGTCTTTCTTTCATTAAATTTTGAATTTTATAACTTATGGTTTTATCATCCTTCTTTTCATAACAACTTATAATGTCAAGGCCTTTTGACAATATCAAAGACATTGATGATTCTAAAGAATCGTGGAAGCTTGTTGTTCATATTGAAGATATTTGACATGTTACTCAATCCTCTAAGGGGAGGTGGACATATTGAGTTCCTCTTATTGGATAAACATGTCTAATTTTGGTGAATTTTGACTTTCTGTCTTATACCAACTGTTTTAAATTTCTTTGTTTACATAGAGTCACAATATACTAGTTGTTCTACCCTCTAAACGGTGTCTCGTTTGGCAACTCAAATTAGTTGAAAGACCAATCTATGTTATGTAGAATTTCAAGGTTCACGATAATGACTTTACATTGAAGTCTTGTGATGTCGTTTCAAACTGCTATTCATTAGAGATGAAGGAGGATCCAAAGTCATTCTAAAGGATTTTCCCGATATTCTCCTATACAAGTTTAACTTAAAAAACTTTGCTGAAATGAACTATGGGAAATACCGTCATGATCTCTTACTTGGTAAGGATCCTAATTTCAATTATACATTTCGAAATGTATTACAGTGTTATATTTCCTACTAATTTTTTTTAATAAAGTCTTAACTTAAATTTAACTTCCCAGATTTAATTGGAGTTATTTCTAAAGTAAGTGCTCTCAGATCTAATACTAGACCTAAGAAGTTACCTACCATCTCCACCTTGGTTGGTTACGAATAAGGTTTTCACTTTTATTATGATTGGTTTTTATGTAACTTCATTTATTTTGTTTGTGATCTCATTTAATGTTTTCTATTGTTACAGAATGAACAAAATTACTAGCGCTCTTTGGGAGAGTTTTGCTGATGACTTTGTACAAGGTTTCACCAATTGTGATTCATTGTTGCCTTACATTGTTATTCTGAAGCATGCTAAAACCAAGTAACCACAAGGTTGTCTTACACTCTATATTACCCTTTCAATATGAACTTACATTTACTCTCTTCTAGGACAATATTATTTCAAATGCTTCAGTGAAACTAAATTGATATTGAATCAAGAAATTAAAGAGATCTAAACTTTGTAGGCATGTTATATATATATATATATATATATATATATATATATATATATATATATATATATATATATATATATATATATATATATATATATATATATATATATATATATAATGTCAATTCCTTATTCTGATCCTTACGTCATCATATTGATAACTCATTTGTTTTATGAAACAACTTACCTGATAATGTCAAAACTATGTCTCAAAATGCTTCAGTCGACGGGCCAACGCTAAGTCTGCCTCAATGCACCTCGCAATCTTTACAATACTCAGCCTCAACACGGTACAACTATATGGCACCACCAATACATATTTCTGAAAAGTTGACACTCCCTAAGGTGGGTTCATCACCATTTAGTGCTCCATCCCTAACATCTCATGTTATCAATATTATATTTTGTTCTAATAATATCATTCTTACCCCCATGATTTCCTTTTTACCAATATTGCCACTCCCCACCATGTAATGTTATCAAAGCATGAATGATATTATTTGTGTTGTGACCAATGCCCCAGAAGTATTATCACTCTGTAGCCACCTTTCAAGTGCAAGGAAAATCATAATAGATTATCTCTTTGGGTTAAGTATCGCCTTAGGGTATTTGCTTGTTTATGTTCTAATCATTCTAATTTTTTATTTCCCTTCCTTTTCAAATCTTCCTTCGTAATCAAGGTACAAGCTTGAGGTGGAGGTTCATCATGATAACCACAAGGAAAAGGTTTATTTTACGGGACAATGATTGCACAACCCTTTTGGGAAAAAGTACTAAGGAACTCCGGGATGTTATGAGTCAGGTCATCTTACTTATATGCCTTCATAATATTCTTTGATTTTATATCCATTGATCTAATCAATTTTAAAATTTTTAATTGATAGGAAGGAATACTTTACCCCCATGAATACCCTGTTTGTAACACCCTAAACCTCAAACACTTAATTTATAAAATATGTGGAATAAAATACTCAAAAGGGTGCTACATTTCTCAGCATAACATTTTTAATTCACAATAGTAGCGGAAATAAACTTTGACACGTGTTCAATTATCTCATAAATAGAAAATTAACTTCAATTACTCATAAAATAGTCCACTCAACGATTCACATGACACAAAATAAGGTATTCCCAACTCAATGTTACACTATCAGAGCGACACACACAACACTAGCAACAACTAAAGCTTCTAAGTCTCTACCTGAGTATCTGCACCACAGGCATAAAGAAAACACAAAAAACCAACATTGGGTTAAAATACATTCACATATGTTAGCAATGAATAAAGTAGAAAATGATAGTGCAATTAGCATAATAAATCAATCACAATCCATCCACAACCATAATCATTCAAAAATGCAATCATGTAGGCAATGTATTCATCTCATCTACTCCAATGCACGTGGTACCAAAATTCGGATATTCAAAGGTGTGTTATTGAAACATCCAACTCATCACTGAACCTAAGTCCTAACTCGTCACTGGATATAAGTCCTACATATCTCCAATATACATGATGCATGAAATGTCACACAAAGATATGAAATACTCGTATCAACCTCCAACTTCAATACTCGTCACTAGTTCCTCTTGAACCTAAAAATCTACATAAATCATCCCTAATGCAAGACCACATCAATGATTCCACTAAATAGACACATCTCAGCATAAACTCAAAATTTTTCCTCTTCATGAGGCACTCATCATCAACTTAACACAATAATTAAAAATAATTAATTTATCGTCAATACTCATCAACAACATTAAGACAACATCAAATAATCAACGAAAATAGGACCCACTCAAAAAATCGAGCCAAAAGACCTAAAAATGGTCAAACAAGGGCTGATGGCTAGCCCTCTAGGTATGACGACCGTCATACCCCACCCGTTACCCATCCTTTCTCACACGCCCATTATCGCTAATGGTTTGGTCGATGGCGCCTGTCTCTAGGTCAATGACGGTCTTCCTGTGGCCCAACTGATGCTCGTCAGCTTTGTCCAAGTACATGTCTTCCCCAGGAGCGATGGCGGTTGGA
This sequence comes from Vicia faba, assembly GCA_948472305.1. Taxonomy (NCBI): domain Eukaryota; kingdom Viridiplantae; phylum Streptophyta; class Magnoliopsida; order Fabales; family Fabaceae; genus Vicia; species Vicia faba. The sequence goes on along the minus strand of OX451737.1, from coordinate 324,927,297 downwards.
CCATCACCCATGTGACGCCCGCCATCGCTATACAAAATGTATATTTATGAATTTTCTCCATTACAACACTTACAGAACTCCGGTTTATGTTCCAAATAACCCAAAACACACAACAATCATCAACCATGAATAATATAACGATTAAACATATTGTAATACAGTGGGGGAATTGACTTGGGTGTTTTGCGTTTGATTGCAATTGTTGCGGATAGCAAGAGTCACCACCGATTTTTCTTTTATCTAATAAAGGAAAGGGTGAAAAGAACATGAAAGACCTTTTGAGAATTTTGTTGAGTTCGGGGGGTAGATTATGAAAAGGGAAGGTGTTAGCACCATTTTCATTCGTAGTTATCTACGGGCTCTTAGTTGCTAGCTCACTTTGAAATGCTTTGTAAAATATGTTTGTGATTTGTTTGAAAGTATTTTTTTTGAAAAATGCCTTTGTTTAGGTGAACTTTGTAATGACTCTCGTCTCTATAAGAATGTATACAAAGTGTTAACTTTTGAAAATATTTCATGGAAAAGTGTTGGTGTGTTTGAAAGATGTTTTGAAATGTTTGTGAGCAAGCAACTACGAATGTTCTACCTACTCAAAAAGTCTTAGTTCTTTTTCTCCTCCTTTAGATAGTGTTATCTTACCATTAGTTAGTAAGTAACCATATCATTGGATGTGAAAGGACGGGTGTGGTTCGTCGTACAGTCATAGAAGGCAACATTGTAGGATACCTTAACAATTTATCTTAAAGGGCTAAGATCGTTTACCGAAGGCGACGTCGAAGGATCATTGAGGGATTACGATCTCGTATTCGAGGGTCTTTGCTAAAGTATCCCACGTTTGAGGGACATGATTGTTTATTCTAAGGAAACAAGTGTGGGTTAACCTTAGAGGTGCAAGTGTGTAAAGTGTTTTAATTTCACGCATTTTTGTCTTGAATTAGGGTTGTCTAGTTGTTGATTTTATGTCTTTCCATACAAACCCTAATTACTAGCAATAATATTGAAAGCGATAAATTACGAAAATTTAAAGTTCTACGCTATTACATCTTTTTGGGGATGGGGATACAAATCAAAAATTGGGGATGAAAGCAATTAAAACCTAATTACTATTACAACCATATTGAATAATGAATAACAACAAAAATATACAAGAATATAAAGATAATGTAAAAGGAAAAGGAAAAGAAAATTGTTTTTGTTTGAGTTTTTTGATGAAAGATTTTAATCCTAATTAAGCTAATAAAAGGAAAGAAAATGAATAATAAGTCTAAGTTGATTTAATGAAATTAAACCTAAATTAATTCATTTAATTGAAGAAAGAAAAAAATTAAACTTATTAGAAGAATATTTTTTAGGGTGTTTATGTTTAAGGAAAACCAAGTAAAATAGAAAAAAAAAATAATTAGTCTAAATATTTAATAAAATATTTTTAGTATTTTTTTATTAATAAAAATAATAATAATAAATAATAATAAAAATAATGAAAGAAAGGAAAAGAAAAATAAAATATAAAATTTGGGTCAGGGGGGTTTGAAAGTAAGAATGAGGTTTGATAGAAAAAATAGATTTTTGTTTGTTAGGCCCAAGTTTGTTTTTGTTATAACCAGAAAAATAATCAAATAAAATAAAATGTGGGCCTGCGTATACGTTTAGCAATTCTGGGGGTGAGAGGGAGCAAAAATATACAAGCCCATGATGAGGAAGTCTAACGCGCTAGCCAGTAAAAAGAAACAAGGAAAAATTTTGAGAAAAATAACAAAAGGCGTCCCTGGGGCTCGAACCCAGGACCCTTAGTACCAATTCCTTACGCGCGCTCCTCCCGCCACAGGGGTGGCTGTTTCATCCGGTTATAAAACATATTGCAATAAATTTAAAATAAACCAAGTCCATGGCTGCACTTCATCTTCTTCCTCGCGCCAGAAACTTCAACAACATTGTTCAAATTTGTAACTTCTTCACCTCTAAACCATTTGCAAAAATGTAAACATGAAACTTACTCCAAATTTCATCACGAGTTCAGTCATATAAATAACTAAAACTATAAATCAAATATGAGCATGAATTTTGAATGGTACCAAATCTGACCTAATTTTTTCAGAAAGTTCAACTCTAAAATTCTCACTACTCAGGCAACATAAATGAATTCTAAGGACATGGTCAGTTTCAGGGCTATGATGTCTACATTTTATCTTTGAAAATGGAAACCAAACAATGCATATATGAAGAGTTCAAAAGTCAGAAAACTTACCTTGAAAATGGAATTCGTGTTTTGAGTTTGAGCAGCTTTCAATGTGTTATAATGATCTGGTTAGCTTCCTTGAACCTCCAGGAAGCTAATGCAATGCTTAGCTTGAGCTGAGAGTGCCTGGAATGTTCTGGAGAAGTCAAGTTGCAGACCTCTATTTTTGGTTATGGGAGATGAGGAAGATGGTGCTACAGTTGTGTTGCAGGTATTGGGATAACCTCTATATGTGTATTGGAAGCTTTGTGATTGATTATAACTAAAAACACACTAGTAGATTTTGTATTTGGATTTCAAAGTAAAAAATGACAAGTTTTAGAACTTTTGTTGCAATTTCTGATTTGAGAGAGAATGAGGGAGCTTGAGGGCTTGTAAACTCTTGTCTTAGTTTGTAAGTGACCTTCCTATTTATATAGGAAAGATTTGAGGGTTTGAAATAATCAGAAACAAGAAATCACATGTTATGGTATTGAAACTTATTTTTGAAGCAAAGTTGCAATTTATGGTTTCAAAGTGAAGTACAAGAGCTTGTAGGGTGGTTAATAGGTTATAGAGATGTTGCTTCTTTCTTTGAAATGTTTTTGAGTCATAAGCAACAATGTATGGGCTCAAGAAGGGTTGACATTATGATTAAAGTCACTTTTCCAAAATGGAAGTGGTGACTTTGTGCCAAAAATGGAAAATCAACTTGGACAAAGCTTTAAAAACTTGGATAATGACTCCAACAGTTGTGTAAACATTTAAATATTGATTTATTAGCAAGTTTGAATCCTGCAAAGCTAGATTTATGCATCATGGCTTGAGATTTGCTAAGTGTTCATAAAGAAAATGACCTATAATTCAAGTTTATGAGGCCATCTTTATCTCTTCAAAACTTTTAGATCAAGCATGATCTCTTCAAGTTCTTGGAAATTTTAGAAAGCTTTAAACATCCTCTACAACCTTCATGTTTACCATTTTGAAAAAGTCATCTTGGAGCTTGGTGAAAATTGGCCAAGAAGTTACGTCAAAAATCTGCCTAGACTAGGTCAAATTTTCACTAAGTGTTTTAGAAAAAGTGCATGATTTCATGAATTTATAACTCAAAATCCAAGCACTTCTAGGACTTGATCAGTAAAGAAAAGTTTTATATATCATCAAAATCTACAAATTTCATGTTGAAAGTTTTCTTTGAATCATCTTGCATCTTGGTGAAAAAATGTCATGAAGTTATGAAATTATCAAGGTTTAAAACACTTAGAAAAATTCTAAGTATTGAAAAGTTTGACTTTTCAATGGACTTTTTTGACTTTCTTGATTCTTGATGATCAATTTTGATATTTTTGAATATCTTGATGAATTGTGATCTTTGAAATTGAATTTTGACCAAAAAGTCAAAGTTTGACTTTTTGTGTATTAGTTGACTTTTCATCAGTTGACCAAAGATTCAACTATCTTTCCATTGATCTTGAGTAATGTTTTGAACCATAAAACTAGGTAAACATATTGTATTTGAATCCTTGAGATTATGCTTCAAGCCATTAGATCATGCATTAGGTTAAAAGTCACTGATCAGTCAATTACAATCAAAACCCTAATTTTGACCATTTTGCCCTTTTTGGTAAATTGAGTGCTTTTCTTGAGGAATTGTGATAAATACTTGATAAAATAATGAATAGGACTTTAAAATTTTGATGTTGGCAAAAAATCATGAAGTTTGACTGTAGATTGACCACAATTGACTTTTTATCCAATACAGCTGATTTTCAGTCATCTGAGCAATTGACTGAGCAAATTTGTGATACAAGACTTGAAACTTGACATGAGTATTCTTGGAGGTATATAATGATCCATGAAAGTAATTTGATGCATTAGATGTCCAATTACCCTTGTGAAAATCAAAACCCTAATTTGAGTCATCAGTGTTTAGGAGATGGTTTGACCTAGTCAATAATTGTACAAACTTGAGCTATTGGAGATCTTGTGTGAAATGTCTTGAGAAAAGGGAGGGAAAATTTTGGGGTACAACAGCTTCCCCTGTTCAATCCTCTTAAACTGAAATAAGTAAATTGGAGAGACCGCCATTCGTAACTTGAAGGTGGAAGATGATTGAACACTAGAGTGCCCATAAATTTGCACTCGCTGATGCACAAAGTAATGTGTTAGTTGATTGCGTCAGAAATGGGCTTAAAGATGCCATTTGGAGAGGTGATGAAGATTTGTCAGAGATGGGCTTATAGATTCCATCCAATGTAATCGTTGATAGGGATTAGAAGAAGTATCGAAATAAATCTTTGGTCGATCTATACTGAAACCACAGATGTTCGTATTAATCTTCAACTGGATAATGAATCAGTATAAATCTTAGGAGCGATTTAACTGAACAATAGAAATTGTCTACCGGAACGAAATCAGGATAAATCATTGGTTGATTTAAACTAAACCAGCAGATGTCTTGAATAAACTTTAATTGGATAACAAATCAGTATAAATCTTCGGAGCGATTTAACTGAACTAGAGATAGCATCTACCAGAACGAAATCAGAATAAATCATTAATTGATTTAAATTGAACCAGCAGAGGTCTTGAATTATATTTAACTGGATAATGAATCAATATAAATCTTCGGAGCGATTTAACTGAACTAGAGAAAGCATCTACCGGAACAGAATCAGAATAAATCATTGATTGATTTAAACTGAATCAACAGAGGTCTTGAAAAATATTTAACTGGATAACGAATCAGTATAAATCTTCGGAGCAATTTAACTGGACCAGAGAAAGTGTCTACCGGAACGAAATCTGGATAAATCATTGATTGATAAACTGAACCAGTAGAGGTCTTGAATAATCTTTAACTGGATAACGAATAAGTATAAATCCTTGGAGCGATTTAACTGAACCAGAGAAAGAGTCTACCAGAACAGAATCAGAATAAATCATTGATTGATTTAAACTGAACCAGCAGAGGTCTTGAATAATCTTTAACTGGATAATAAATCAGTATAAATCTTCGGAGAGATTTAACTGAACCAGAGAAAGCGTCTACCGGAACGAAATCAGAATAAATCATTGATTGATTTAAACTGAACCAACAGAGGTCTTGAATAATCTTTAACTGGATAACGAATCAGTATAAATCTTCAGAGCGATTTAACTGAACCAGAGAAAGTGTCCACCATAATGAAATCAGGATAAATCATTGATTAATTTAAACTGAACCAACAGAGGTCTTGACTAATCTTTAACTGGATAACAAATCAATATAAATCTTCGGAGTGATTTAACTGAACCAGAGAAAGTGTCTACCGGAACGGAATTAGGATAAATCATTGATTGATTTAAACTAAACCATCAGATAAAATGTTTGTTGCTGATGGTATTCATCTGGCGGCTGATCTTTCCTGAAAAGGTAGAGAATTAGTTGTAATGCAATGCCATGATGCATGCATTGTGTAATGATGTTCTCAAAACAAATGAGATTGTGCTATATGTGTTTTGTATGCATATGTCATTATATATGAATGTGAAGTGTTATTGAAGTGTATCTTTGTCTGGAAAATAAATCCTTGACAACTGTTGGGGATGAAGAGTATGCATATCTTGTTTTAGAATGCTTATGTTGGGAATTCTTGTTTGCTGTTTGATGAAATTCTATGGGGAATGTTGATTTCTTCTTGGGGAATAGAGTTCAAGAATCTTGGTTGTCCATTTCTCTACTGGGGAATTTAATTCTCATATACCCTGATTGGGGATAAAAGAGATGATTAAACTTCTGATTGTCTGGAGAGGCCGAAGTTAGCTGGTATCTGGCCGGGTTCCAGGTTTTGCAACAACTTTTTGGTGATAATATCAACTCTACTGGGGACAACGGGTGTTGTCTGTTGATTTGTAATAGTCCGAGAAGTAAACTCAAGCTGGGGAGAAATAAACCCCGTCGAGGAAGGTATTCTGAAGACCTTACTGGGGAAAAAAATCATCAGGAAGAATTACTTGGCTGGGGAAGAGAATTTCTAGGAAATATGCTGATTGGAACTCTTGATGTATAAATTCATTCCATGGGGATAATCTCATTGAAGTAACTATGTGGGGATATCCCAAATCCTTGAGTAAGTGCTTATTAACAGTTAATCATGTTCATATGTATACGTTCATTCAATTTTAGTCATTGGACGTTTTTGCACTTAAAACATAAAAAACAAAAAGTTTGCACTTCAAAGTATATTTATTGATAATCTGCCTATAAACAGTCGTTTTTTATACATGGAGACGGAAATCCTAGTAAGAGGAAGTCGTCAAGAAATGAAAGCAATACAAAGTGAAAACAAAATGTATAGCCATGTGGAAGTGATCTCATTGAGTTCCAACTCCCCTATTGCCCCTATGTCTTCGAATATCATCCCTTGCCGTCGAAAAAAGTTGATTGGATTGATCTCGTACCATTTGAACTTTTGACCTTGGTAATAAAGATGACTATAGTGATTCAACGAGACATAGTCATACGCTTTAATCCTTAACTTTTGCCTGGATCGCCTTTTCAGGTTTTCAGTCCACCAGGATACCCATTTTTGCCCAAATCGCCCTTTCAGGTTTTCGACTTTCCAGGTGTATAATATTTTGTATATATCCCTAATTTTTTCCCGAACCATTTTGGTTTGCCGGGATGCCCTTACTTTTGCCTAGGTATGTCAACCTAGCGGGTCATTCTTTATGCATAATATTTTTTGACTATGTCCGCGTTTATAAGATGCGGGAAATCTTCACCGTCCATAGTGGTTAGCATCATAGCACCTCCAGAGAATACTTTCTTGACAACAAATGGCCCTTCATAAGTGGGAGTCCATTTTCCCATGGGATCGCCTTGTGGTAAAATGATGTGCTTTATTACCAAGTCGCCAGCCTAGTATACTCGAGGTTTGATCTTCTTATTGAATGCCTTGATCATATGCTTTTGATACATTTGACCATGACAAATAGCAGCCAACCTCTTTTCATCAATAAAGTTCAACTGATCCAACCTAGTCTGAATCCATTAGTCTTCGCCGAAGTCCACTTCTTTCATTATCCTTAAGGAAGGAATCTGAACTTCGACTGGTAGCACGACTTCCATGCCATAAACTAAAGAGAAAGGGGTTGCCCCAATTGATGTTCGAGCCAAAGTACGGAAGCCATGAAGAGAAAATGGTAGCATCTCATGCCATTCTTTATAGGTCACCACCATCTTTTGCACAATCTTCTTTATGTTCTTGTTGGCAGCCTCCACTGCACCATTCATCTTAGGTTTGTAAGGAGAAGAGTTGTGACGCTTGATTTTGAGCTGCGTACCGGATTCAGTGATCATAGAATTATTGAGGCTGGTTCCATTTTCGGTGATGATCCTTTCAGGAATGTCGTACCGGAAGATGAGGTTATGCTTGATAAACCAGGCTACAACGTTCTTAGTAACTGAGGAAAATGAAGTAGCTTCGCCCCATTTGGTGAAGTAGTCGATGGCGACAAGGATGAAACGATGTCCAATAGATTTAGTGGGCTTGATTTCTCCAACCATGTCAATGCCCCACATTGCAAACGGCCACGGAGCAGTCATGACATTCAAAGGAATTGGAGGCACATGAACCTTGTCGGCATAGATTTGACACTTATGGCAAGTCCTCGAGTGATGGTGACAATTAGTTTACATATTCGACCAATAGTAACCAAACCTCAAAATCTTCTTGGCCATAGTGTGCCCGCTAGAGTGAGTTCCGAAGATACCTTCATGTATGTCTTCCATGATCTTTTCTGCTTCCTTCTTGTCCATACAATGGAGCAGAGTAGAGTCATGGTTACGCTTGTACATAATCCCATTGCTTAGGAAGAATTTGGCTAAGAACCTCCGCAGGAATTTCTTGTCGTTGATTGAGGCCCCCTCAGGATATTCTTGTGCTTCAAGGTACCTCCTTACTTCATGATACCAAGGCTTCTCTTCATCAGTGTCAATCTCATAATAGTGCGCAGGTTCGTTAAATCTTTCGATAGTAATTCTGGGAGCTTCGTTGTACCAATTGACCTTGAACATAGATAACACAGTTGCTAAAGCATATGGAAACTGATTTTATTCACTCGAGAAATGTTTAAATGTGACCTCCTCGAAGTATGGGATCAAGGTTAGCACATGCTCTTTGTAGGGGATCAAATTTGGATGTTTGGATCCCACTCTCCTTTAACTTAACTGATTACCAAGGACGAATCTCCATATATGTTTAAGAATTTGATTCTTAGATTAATAGAATCCTTTAGACCTAAGATGCATGCTTCATACTCGGCCATGTTTTTTTTACAGTCAAAACATAGCCCAGTAGTGAAAGGCGTATGGAAACCTCTGGGAGAAATGATCACAACACCAATTCTAAGACAGGTTTGAAACCAACTAAACTTCAAGAGGGTACCTACCTTTAACCTCATGCAAGCCTTTGAACCTAAGGTCTATTGTGTGCTTTGCTTGTGTGTGATTTACTCTGTTTGAACATAACATCATGCATCATAACATAGTATTGATTCTCATTACACTAACCATTTCAAGGACCAAGGGAATTTATCTTTGTTCTGTTTTGCAGATCATGGCTTCCGCTCATAGAAACACTATGCGAATCAGCTCTGTGAGAATACCTCCCCAACTCAAGGAACTAGTATTAAAGGTTCCTGAAACATCTTCGTTCACTAAGAGACATGGTCGACTTCTCAACCTGGTTACTTCGAGCTTTGATGAAAAGATGATGGGTGTACTCTTTCAGTTATTTGATCCCAAGCACCAATGCTTCACCTTTCCAGACTATCAGTTGGTGCCTACCATGGAAGAGTTCTCTTAGTTATTAAATCTACCCATTCTTGACCAGGTGCCTTTCACAGGTTTAGAAGAGGTTCCTAAGCCAAAAGTTATTTCCTCAGCTTTGCATCCGAAACGGGCCGACGTGGTATCCAATTGGGAAACAAGAAGTGGAGTCAAAGGTTTTCTATCCAAGTTCCTAATAGATAAGGCCCAACTGTTTTGGGATGATTTGGACTTTCAGGCTTTTGAGGAGGTCTTGGCCTTTCTAATCTATGGGTTAGTACTGTTCCCTAATCCAGACTTACTCATAGATGTGAATGCTATCAAGATCTTCCTCTCTCGCAACCCTGTGCCTACCTTGCTCGGAGATATCTTGCATGCTCTCCATACTCGTACCATGAAGAAAAGAGAGGTTCTTATGTGCTGCATGCCATTACTGTCGAGGTGGTTTATTTCTCACCTCCCTAAGTCAGTGCTGAAGAATGAAGAAGGTTTGGGTTGGTCGCAAAGGATAATGTCACTTTCTCACGCAGATATTCTCTGGTATTCCCGATTTATGGGAGATATTTCTATTATTGACCACTGCGGGGAGTTCCCTAATGTCCCTCTACTTGGAATTAGGGGAGGCATAACATACAATCCTTGTTTGGCTCTGCGACAATTTGGTTATGCTCGAAGAGATGGTCCTCATGAGATACTTATCAAGGGCATTATGTTTAACTATGAGGATGATGTTCAAGGGTATTGCCAGAGGTTCATACGAGCTTGGGGCATGGTAAACAGATCTAACACCAAGAATTTGGGGCCAAAGAATTCTATTCCTATGGAACCTTATCTATAATAAGTAAGAGCTCGCGCTCAGATACTTATGATGCCCTACATAGCCGTCTTACCAGTGATTGTGGAGCCCATTACTGAAGGGGATATTCCCTACACGGTTCTTCATCCTAACATGCCCACCGATCTTAAAGAACTACAGAGATCCTGGAATCAGTTGAAGAAGGAGCGTGGTACTTATAGAGACCAGTTCTATGCCCAGGAGAAGAAAGTTTTAGAGCTCACAAAGCAGCTTCATGAGGAAAGAAGCCTTAATGTCTATCTCGGCACGAAGAGGAAGCATCCATGGTTTCTTTTAGTTTTTAGAATTTTCAATTGTAATGCCTAAAAGGAAATTGTATTTTGAATTCTACTAATAAAATATTTGTTTCATTTTGGTTCGCAAATTTAAATTTTCCAAATTCCTTGAAATCATTGCATATGCATCCCATCCATAGCATTGCATAACAGGTACCATTACAGGTTTCTCATCTTCTTCGCTGTTTATTTCAGCAAAAATGTCTTTTGAGCAAAGCATCAAAGATCTTCAGGCACAAAATGCCCAATTTCAGCAGATGTTCATAACTCTGGCAAAAAGGCAGAAGGATCTGAAGGCCCTCATTCTGAAAGAGAAGAAGAAGAAGAATCCCGCTGGTATCCTTAATATGGGCAGAAGATTCAAAGGGCATCTAAAGCAACTAGTCGATCTGACCTCCTCGTCCAAAGTAGGGGAGAATCAAGAGAGGGAGACAAGGGAGGAGGACCCCGATCCTAAAGTTTGTGACAATGATACAGACTACAATGATGAGCAGTATCCTTCTACTGAGGATAGATACAAGCAGTTAGAAGATCGGTTGAGCGTTGTGATACGGTAGGAGAACTGACTTGGGATTTTTATTTTATCCTAAGGAAAGGTCAAAAAGCACAGGAAAAACGTTTAAGATGTTTTCTTGGGTTTGGGGAGTAGATTATAGAAAGAGAAGGTATTAGCACCCTTTCTATCCATGGTTATCCATGGGCTCTTAGTTACTTGCTTAGATCACTTGCTTTGCATTTCTATTGTTTGAAATGGTGCTTTTCATTTGTTTGAAATGGTGCTTTGTGTGTGATTTTGAAAGATATTTTGAAAAGAGGCCATCATTGTGGCAACCTTTGTAATGATTCTTGTTTGAATGTATACAAATGTGTTTTTTGTCTTTTGAAAAGTTTTCAATGTTTAAAAGTAGGGTTTTGAAGTTGTGTTGTGAAGTGTGTTTTTAAAAGTAGCAAGGAGGTTTTTGCAAGCTTGATCAAGTGACTAAGAGCTATCTACCCTAATTTACTCAAAGATCTTTCTTATGTTTTTAACCCTTTTAACAGTGTCGCTTCACCATTGTATTTGGTGAACAACCTTGTGTTAGGATGTTAACGGGACAGGCGCGGGTCATCGTATAGACCATGATAGCAATAGTGTCAAGTATCTTTGGCAATTTTCTTGAGGGACTTGATCATTTTATTTAGGCAACTCAGATAGCGTCATCGAGGGACTATGATCTTTTTGTTTGTTTTTGTTTTGCCAAAGTACTTGACATGCAACCATGGCCCATTTTTGAAGGCAACAAGTGGATGAAACCCTAGGGGTGCAAGTGTGCATTGTGTTTGTTTTTCATGCATGTTTATCTTGGATTAGGTCAAACTAGTTGTTGATTTTATTTGCATATAAACCCTAGGTCTAAGCATGACATAATTGAAAGCTTTTAAATGTGCGAGAATTTAAATGCTACACTATTACAACATGATATAGGGAGGGGGGTACAAATTTGAATTGGGGATATTTGACAAGAAAATAAATTCTAAATTATTACAACCAAATCGAATGTATAGGCAATATTTAAATGTACAATAATTGAAATAAATACAATAAATAAATGTAAATAAAATGTATTATGCAAAAATGTTTTCTATATATGTGAAAAGTATTTTTCCAATATGAAATGTAGATAAATAAAAGAAAGTCAATTTTAGTTATTTTTGGTTATTTAGGGGCAAAAACCCTAATTCTTAATGAATAATATTATTTATTAATTATATATAATAATATACTAATTTATACAAAAGAATAAAAGTATATTATAAAAATGATATTTTTAGTACAAAATATTAATAAAAATGAAAATGTGATATTTTTGTATTTTTTAACCTAATTATTTAATAACAAGTATATATATATATATATATATATATATATATATATATATATATATATATATATATATATATATATATATATATATATATATATATATATATATATATATATATATATATATATATATATTAAACATATTAAATATACAAAGATAAAAATTAATTATTTACAAAAAAATGGGTATTTTCAAGAAAATGTTTTCAAATGTAAATAAAAAATAATAAATGAAAATAAGTATATTTTTTGTATTATTTTTGAGTTTTATTAAAAAAAGAAAATAGTTTATTTACATATTTATACTTAGTAAAATAAATAAATATCAAATAAATATGAAAAAATATAGAAAATTATTTTTGGCATTTTTTATATTTAGACAAAAAATAATAAAGTCAGAATAAAAAATAAAAATGTCAAAATGATAAATATTTAAATAAATGGGCCAGGGGGTGTAAACTGAACAAAAGGGGTGTCAAAAGCAAAAGGACTCAGGCCCAACCCAGAATCACTTCTTCTTCTTCCTTGGAACAAAACCTACGCGCGCTGTGTACCAAACTGTAACTCCTGATTCTTTGATCTTTTGACAAAACTCATAACATGAATATTTTAGAGAATTAAAAAACGAATTCAACCATATAAAAAACATGGATTAACTCTCAAAGACCAGAGAGAATTTCTCTGGCCCTAATTTCTAACCTAGTTTTTTCAGAAAGTTCATAAGTGAAATTCTCTTAGCACGATTAATGAAAATGAAAACTAAGCATATGTATGGCTTCAGGGCTATGAGTACAACATATTTCATTCACAAACCTAAGCCTAACCATTCCTAAATAGGGAGATAGAAGTCCATGAAATACCTGTTTCAGTTGACTTTGAGCTGGATAATGCAGCAACCTTCAATGGTGTTTGCGCTTTTTTTGAGCTTGCCTGAGGTCTAAGGAAGCTCCTCCAATGCTTGGCTTGCTTTGAAACAACTTGAATCGTTCTGTAGAACTCAACATGCAGAGCTTTGAAATGAAAATGGCAAAGTGTGTTAGAGGTGTTACAGCTTGCAATGGGGGCCTGGGATAGTTCAGGTGAGTTGATTGGAAGGTGTTTGAACTATCTTTGGATAAAACGTACGATGGAATTTGGTTGTGGCTTGCAAAATGCAGAACCTGCCTTGTTTTGCAGAAAAACGGTGATTCTGAGTATGAGGAGGTTTGAATGATGAAAGGGTCGTGTTTCAGGCTTGTTGGGAGGTATGGAACCTGTCTACAATGTTTGTCTAACCTTGTCTTAATAGATATGAGAGATAGATATGTTTTGCAACTTTTCTTCTTTTTCAAGCAAGAGTGTGTGTCCTCCCAATGCAGGCCTGTGCAAGCCCTATATCATGCTGCACATTATGCTCTTGGTTACTGGAATTAGTGGATTTGATCCTGCCTCAAAGATCTGGCCCCATGCCTCAAGGATTTGGTTTTGACATAAAGTGAAGTGTAGGCAAAAATGGCATTGTTGCTTTTTCCTTTTAAGGCTTAAACTAGTGTATAATGTCCTAATGACCAAGACAATACCTTAATTCAATGGATATGCATTAAATTAAGGAGTGCAAATTGGTTTTGAGGCCTGTAATGGTGAACCAAGCTAGCTAGATCAGAATTGCAAATTGTTATGAACATGTATTGGCCATGGACAAAAGTGAGTTTTTGCCAACTTCAAGCATTCGATTCTCTCTAACCACAAGGGTGTTTGAGGAGTTCTTGGACAATTTGGAAAGCTTGGAACATGTAATATAATCCATATTTGCAATTCAACTTGAAATTACAAGTGTAACTATGTGAAAAGTGGCCAAGAAGACGGGTCCAAATCCTGCCTAGATTAGGGCAAATTTTCTCTAAGTTAAAAGTTTTAGGTACCCTTGTTCCAAAAATCATAACTTGAGATACAAGCTTCTTTTTAGAAAACTTTGTGAATCAAAGTTGTAGACTTTGTGATGGACTACAACTTTCATGTTGTAAGTTTTCTTTTAATCCATTTACATCTCGGTGAAAAAATGGGACAAAGTTAGGAAAAAATAAGAAAATTTCATAACTTAGAAAAATTCTGTTATGAAAATTTTCCATTTTAAACCCTAATTTGCATTTTTGGGTTTCTTGATGAACAAGTTTCATAATTTGACATGTCTTCATGAAAAATAACTCTTGGCACTTGATTTTGACCAAAAAGTCAAAGTTTGACTTTTTAGTGTACAGTCAAATTTTGATCAGTTGACTGAAAAATTCATCTGTCAATCCTATGCATTTGAGATCTTTTGAACTTGTTGAATGGGTAAAGACAATGTCATTGAGTCCTTGAGTCCATATGTGAGCTTGGTTTGCCATTGGTTAGGTCAAACAGTCAAAAATTTCCTTTGTGCAGTCAAAACCCTAAAAATGACCATTTTGCCCTTTTGATGATTTGATCAAATTTCTTGAGGAGTTGTGGTCCAAACTTGATTAAATGGTTCATATGAGTTCATAATGTTGATGTGGGTCAAATTTCATGAGGTTTGAATGTCAATTGGCCACAATTGACTTTTTCCCCAATATAGTTGATTTCTAGGTCAACTGTCCAATTGACTGGGCAAAAACTTGAATCAAGGCTTGAAACTTGGTATGGGAAAACTTGTGAGTCCAACATAAAGTATGAAAGTCACTTTGGGCATTGTAGGTCAAAACATCCCTGTGCAAACTCAAACCCTAATTTAGGTCAACAGTGCAAAGAGGTGTCTTGAGCAGAGCAAACCCTAGTTTGCTCTTGAGTTCCAAGAGTCTTGTGATGAGAAAATGTTGATGAAATGAGAGGGAAAATTTTGGGGTACAACAGTTGCCCCTGTTCAATCTTCTTGAACCTGAAGAGTTAGATTGGCAAGTTTTCCTTTCGTGACTCGAAGGTAAAAGAGGATTGGACACTAGAGTGCCCGTAAATTTGCACTCGTCAAAACGTAGATGCGGGAATGGGCTTAAAGATGCCATTTGGAGATGGTAGAATCTTGCTGGAGATGGGCTTAAAGATGCCATCCAAGAATCTTTGTTGAATTGCAATGCTGTAGGTCAAAAGAATGAGTATCAAAAGGGTATCCGTGTCTGGAATGCACTTGAACTGTATCTGGAGACTGAGTTTGTATGAGCAAAGGAATGGCGTCCTTGTTTGGAGTGTATCTGAGTTGTAATTGTATTTGAACTTCAAATGAATATCAGAATGGCTGCCGTGTCTGGAGTGTATCTGTATTGTATCTGAATTTGAGATATGTATGAGTAACAGAATGACTTCCGTGTCTGGAGTATATCTGAGACTGTAACTGGGATCTGAATAAGTGACAGAATGACTTCCGTGGCGATTGCACTAGGGAGAGTCAAGCTGCTGGTGTAAGGGCCAGAATGGCATCCGTGTCTGGAGCATATCTGAACTTTGAAGTTGATAATTGAATCTGAATGAGAGATAGAATGGCCGCCGTGTCTGGAGCGTATCTAGTCTGTATCGGATTACTGAAGTCTGAATGAGTAGTAGAATGACCGCCGTGTATGGGGTGTATCTGCACTGTATTTGACTTGAAATTCTTAATAAGTAATAGAATGATCGCCATGTCTGGGGTGTATCCATATTGTATCTGAACAATTGTTAACGATAGCCTTTTAATCTTATCCTGAAAAGGGTAAAATGTTAGCTAAAACACAAAGTTATGTTGCATGATATGTACGATGTAATGAATTATATTTCATTGATGTTTATGATATATGAATGTAATGGATGTGCATGTAATCTGATTAGCTGTCTTACTGAGGAAAATAAATCCTTGGTAACTGGAGGTAATGAAATCTTTGATTACCGTCGGGGGAAGTAAATCCTTGACCGATGTTGGGGATTAACAAAGCCTCTGACAACTTCTGCGGGGAGTGAGAATCATTCATGACTAGGGGAAATTCTGGAAATCTCTTTTGGGGAATGGAAACCTTGGAGGCTTCTGCTTGGAGAAAAGAGACCGAGAATCTTCGATCTTGCTGTGAGGTAAACTCTGGGGAAATGCTCACTATTCTGGCTCTGCTGGGGATAGGATTTTCAGGGTTTTCGAACTTCAACCGGAATCTTGAAGCTTAACTCTGATGGGAATTTTTAAATTCAACTCAGCTGGGGAATCAAGCTTTAGAAAGTATTGGCTCTGCTGAGGATCTTGAAGCTTAACTCCGTTGGGGAAATATACTCCAATTTTAGCTTTGTTGGGGATTTGACTGATGTATCGTAGGGGATTTCTTCTGAAATAGCACAAAGATATCTTCCTACACCTTCAACCTATCAGTAATTATCCTTTTCAATTTCGTTTTATTTGTAAGCAGTGATTATATTCAAATGCATATGCCTATTTAACAAAACATTGGACGTTTTCAACTAAAACATAAGTGTAAAAAGAAAAGAAATGCAAGCAAATTTCTGCACTTTGAAGTATATTTGTATTTAACTTTTGTGAGTATCTTTGTACAAAGGAGACAGACATCCTAGTAAGAGAATGTTGTCGTAAAAAATGAAAAATTTTATACAAAAGAAAGATGGCTATGTGTAACAATTCCATGGGATTCCCATTCTGCTATAGCCTTCACAACTCTGAATATCTTGTCCATTTGCTGCTTCGTCTGCCGATGGCTAGATTGATCAGAAGCTCGGAGCTTGTTGGTGAAGAGATTGTTCTTAAAGTGATTCGACAAGACATAGTCATACGCTTTAATTCCCTAACTTTGGTCTGGACCGCCCTTTCGGGTTTTCGATCCACCGGGAAACCCTTTCTTGCCCAAGTCGCCCTTTCGGGTTTTCAACTTGCCAGGTGTATGGATTTTTGTTTTATCCCTAGTTTTTGCCTGAACTTCCCTTTCGGGTTTTCGATTCACCGGGATGCCCATTTTTTGCCTAAGTCGCCCTTTCGGGTTTTCAACTTGTCGGGTCATTTTATGCGTAGTATCTTTTGACTATGTCTGCGTTCGCAGGGTGCAGCAAGTCATCACCGTCCATGGTGGTCAGAATCATTGCCCCACCAGAAAAGATGCTCTTGATCATAAATGGTCCTTCGTAAGTAGGAGTCCACTTGCCCCTGGGATCACTTTGCGGTAAGATGATCCGCTTGATTACAAGATCTCCAACTTGATATACCTGACACCTGACTTTCTTGTTGAAAGCCTTGATCATCCGTTTTTGATACGTCTGGCCATGACAAACAGCAGTAAGTCGCTTCCCGTCGATCAAATTAAGTTGATCAAGCCGGGTCTGAATCCAATCGTCTTCACTCAAACCGGCGTCCTTCATAATCCTTAAGGAAGGAATATGAACTTCCATGGGTAACACAGCTTCCATGCCATACACCAAGGAAAATGGGGTTTCCCCTGTTGAAGTACGCGCAGTGGTACGATATCCATGCAGAGTAAACGGTAACATCTCATGCCAGTCTTTGTAGGTGACTGTCATCTTTTGAATGATCTTCTTGATATTTTTGTTCGCGGCTTCAACAACACCACTCATCTTTGGCCGATAAGGAGATGAATTGTGATGATAAATCTTGAACTGTTCGCATAGAGCGATGATCATAGTATTGTTCAAATTTGTTCCGTTGTCTGTGATGATCCTGTCGGGGACACCATACCGGCATATGAGGTTCTGCTTGATGAAGCGGGCAACCACATTCTTTGTAACAGAGGCAAAGGAAGCCGCTTCGACCCACTTGGTAAAATAATCAATAGCGACCAAGATGAAACGATGTCCATTGGACGCCGTGGGCTTGATCTCTCCAATCATGTCAATGCCCCACATTACGAATGGCCAAGGAGCTGTCAGAACGTTGAGAGGAACATGAGGAATATGTACCTTGTTGGCGTAGACTTGGAATTTGTGTCAGGTACGGGAATGTTGATGACAATCAGCTTCCATGGTAGACCAATAGTAGCCTACCCTTAGAATCTTCTTAGCCATCGTATGTCCGCTCAAGTGGGTGCCAAATGTGCCACTGTGTATCTCAGTCATGATCAACTCTGCTTCAGTTTTGTCCATACAACGAAGTAGAACACAATTATGGCTGCGCTTATAAAGGATACCATTGCTTAGGAAGAACTTGGCAGCGAATCTCCTTAAGAACTTTTTGTCATTGATGGAAGATCCTTCAGGGTATTCTCTAGTCTGGAGATACCTTTTGATTTCATGAAACCAGGGTTGTTCCACTACTTCTTCGGCATTAATCTCATGACAGTGCGCAGGTTCGTCCATTCGCTCGATGGTAATTTGGGGAGCCTCGTTATCCCAGTTAAGTTTAAACATGGAAGACATTGTAGCCAGAGCATCTGCTAGCTGATTTTCTTCTCGCGGGAAATGCTCGAAGGTGATCTGCTCGAAATCAGGCAACAATGTTAAGACATGTTCTTTGTATGGGATAAGATTAGGATGTTTGGTATCCCACTCTCCTTTGACTTGACTGATAACCAAAGCCGAGTCCCCAAATACGACCAAAGATTTGATCCCCAAGTCTATAGCGGCCTTGAGACCAAAGATGCAAGCTTCATATTCAGCCATGTTGTTGGTACAGTTGAAGCAAAGTCGGGCAGTGAAGGGTGTATGGCAACCTTCCGGAGAAATGAGTACCGCACCGATACCGTTGCCAAGTGCATTTGAAGCACCATCAAAGTACAGGGTCCATCGGGATCCTTGTTCAGGTCCGTCATATGGTCTGTTACCTTCGATGTTGTCCAAAGTCATGATGTCCTCGTCCGAGAAGTCAAACCTCATAGATTGATAATCCTTGACGGCTTGATGAGCTAGATGGTCAGCTAGTACACTCCCTTTTATAGATTTTTGGGTAGTATACTGGATGTCATACTCAGTCAGAATCATCTGCCATCTAGCGATTCTTCCAGATAAAGCAGGCTTCTCGAAGATATACTTGATCGGATCCATCTTGGAAATCAGCAAAGTGGTATGAGTTAACATATACTGCCTTAGCCGGCGAGCAGCCCATACCAAAGCACAGCAAGTTTTCTCGAGCAATGAGTAGTGAGTCTCACAGTCGGTAAACTTTTTGCTAAGGTAATAAATGGCATGCTCTTTTCGACCATACTCGTCATGTTGGCCCAACACACACCCCATTGAGTTATCCAAAACAGTCAGATACATGATTAACGGCCTTCCTTCGACGGGTGGCATCAGAATAGGAGGTTCTAGCAAATACTCCTTGATTTTATCAAAAGCAACTTGACAATCGTTGTTCCATTCAACTACCTGATCTTTCTTTAACAGTTTGAAAATTGGCTCACAGGTAGACGTCAGGTGAGAGATGAACCTAGCGATATAGTTCAAGCGTCCCAAGAATCCTCTAACCTCCTTTTCAGTACGGGGGGCAGGCATTTCTTGTATAGCCTTTACTTTAGTTGGGTCAACCTCAATACCTTTGTTGCTGACAATAAATCCCAAAAGTTTACCAGACCTAACTCTAAAAGTGCACTTGCTTGGGTTCAGTCTGAGCTTATACTCCTTCAACCTGGCAAACAGCTTTTGCAAATGTTCAAGGTGTTCTTCTTCTGGCTGTGATCGAGCTATCATGTCGTCTACGTAAACTTCAATCTCATGATGTATCATATCATGAAACAAAGCTACCATGGCGTGTTGATAGGTTGCCCCTGCGTTCTTCAGTCCGAACGACATCACTTTGTAGCAGAAGGTACCCCATTGCGTGACAAAGGTAGTTTTATCCATGTCTTCGGGGGCCATTTTGATCTGGTTATATCCCGAGAATCCATCCATGAAGGAAAATACCTTGTGCTGAGCCGTGTTGTCAACCAATATGTCGATATGTGGCAGCGGAAAATCGTCTTTAGGGCTAGCCCTATTCAAATCCCGATAGTCCATGCACATTCTGACTTTGCCGTCCTTCTTAGGCACGGGCACAATGTTAGCAACCCATTGTGGATAGGAAGTAACAACCAGAAAGCCAGCGTTGAATTGTTTCATTACCTCAACTTTAATCTTCTCAGACATGTCAGGCCTCATTCGTCGGACCTTTTGCTTGATCGGTGGATAATATTTTCTTGTAGGAAGACGGTGAACCACGATATCTGCGTCTAACCCTGGCATGTCTTCATAAGACCAGGCGAAGATTTCAACATATTCGTTCAACAACTGCACTAAGCGCTCTTTGACACTTGGTTCCAGGTTGGCACCCACTTTTACTTCCTTCCTGTCTTCCTCTGTCCCTAAGTTGATGGTTTCTAGCAACTCTTCATGAGGCAGAATAACCCTCTCTTCTTGTTGCAAAAGTCTAGCTAACTCTCCCGGTACTTCACAATCTTCGTCAACTTTGTACTCAGCATGATTCACCAAATCTTCAGAGTTATCGAAGGCTAAAGCAGAATAGTCACCCACTGAATCTGGAGTGGATGGGTACCTGCATTTGTGAGTGTGGGTGTGTAAGGGATATCCATCCTTAAACAAACAAAAATGCAAAAGGAAAGAAAAATGAACACAACAATTTATAGATGAAAAACGTCCAATGATTCATTAAAACATGGCATATGATTATGAAGAAAATCAAACCCTTACAAATGGACCTACATGCCCCGGGAAAGGCATGAGGTGAAAATAGTGTGCAAATTGTTTAGTTATTACAGACCATAAATGGGAGATTGTTCAAAGATAAAATTACTGGTTGATAAAGGTGATGGGAACAAAATCCTTTGCTTCCCAGTTGCTCAAACCCCCTTCGACGGTCAGAAAGATCCAATCTTCAAAGTGTCTATCTTCATCTTCATCTTCTACAACATTGATTCCATGGTGAGAGATCTTGACGGGTGGCCCTCCAACCTTGGAGCGACGCATAACCTTTTGTCCTGCAGCAGTGAACCCTAACCCAAACTTGTCCGTCTTATGGGGAAAGTCAGGCAACTGCCCCCATACTGTGCTCTTCCCCTTTTTAATTACAGCCTCTGCGTCCTTGAGAGATGCCATCCTAGATACATGCTTGGGAACGGCAGGCACCTCAACCATTGTCTTCGCAACTGCTACTTCAGGGGAAACTTCCTCAAAATGTTGGAAAGGCGTTTCGATGAACTCGCCATCCAACTCCACATATCGGAAGGAATTGAGATGACTTATCATGTACTCTTCCTCGCCGTGCACTGTTATAATCTTACCCTTAACAGGATATTTCAGCATTTGGTGCAAAGAGGAGGTAACTTCCCCGGCATAATGGATCCACGGTCTTCCTAGCAAACATGAATATGACGGACAGATGTCCATCACGTAGAAGGTGGAGTTGAAAACTTCTGTGCCTACTTTGATAGGAATGTCAACCTCTCCATGAACCATTCTTTTAGACCCATCAAAGGCCCTAACAACGATGTTACTAGGTTTGAGGGTCAATCCTTCGCAGTCCAAGCGGTCTAGGGCTTTCTTCGGCAGCACATTCAAGGAAGAACCAGTATCAACTAAGACATGGGTGAGGGTGGTTCCCATGCATTCAACTGAAACATGTAACGCGTTGTTGTGTTTCCTTCCTTTGGGAGTCAAGTCAGCATCGGAAAAGCCAAGGCCATTATCAGCAGTAAGACTGGCCACACATTCCTGAAACTGGTCAGCCGAAGTCTCTTGGGGTACATGTGCCGCCTTCAAGAATTTGATTAGGGCCTTAGCACGGGCCTCAGAACAGAGTAGGAGAGCTAACATTGAAATTTTAGAAGGGGTCTGCCCTAACTGTTCCACAATGTCGTAGTCACTTTTTCTGATTATTTTCAAGATTTCATCCATTTCTTTCTGAGTGGTTTCGGGGATAACCACAGCATGAGCCTTCGTCCTGACAGGCACTTCCAGTATCCCCTTACCCTTGTCGGTAGTATCAGCAGATGGTCTTACTTCAGGAGTATCCACTTCTTCAATCACTAGGCCTTGCACAGAGGGTCCAGCAGGTGTAGAAGCTTTTAGGGGTCCGAAAACTGCTCGAGGGGGAGCAATCTCCGGAGAAAAGATTCGGCCACTGCGGGTTATCTTGCTTGTACCCGCGATGTTCCCTATATCAGGGTCTTCTTCAGAAATATCTTGGACTGTTTCGATTTGTTTGATGTCGTGGTAGAAGATTTCTCCCCTATAGTTCCATGGTATCATTTTGCTTGATTGGTACGGGACAGGTCCCGACATGGTGATCTTTAAAGGTACACATTCAGAGTTGGGTGTAATCCTAACAGGCCTTTTGCAAGCCTTGGGAGGATTGTCGGAAATGGTTATGATAGCAATATCATTGGTTGAAGTATCACAAGTATCAGGAGTAATCGGATTGAAAGTGTTAACAGGGGTTTTCTGGAAAAGTATCTCTTGAGTATCCATCAGGCGTTGGACACCCGACTTCAACATGGGACAATCGCCTTGAATGTTCAAACAAAAATAACAGTCTTTACCACAACCAGGAAAGATCCCGGCTCTCAATAAATTTTCTTTCATCACAAGCAATGGAGTCAACAGATTGGAAATATCAGTAACATGGAGGTTTTCCAAAATGGCATGCACATTGTGGCCGTGCTTGGGCATCGGAGCAGATATAACATTGGGCTTCTCAGGAGCATCAAATTCAACCTCTTTGGCATTAATTAAGTCCTGAATTTTGTTCTTAAGTGCCTAGCAATTATTGGTATCGTGTCCAGCACTGTCGGAATGGTAAGCACACTTGGCATTAGATTGGTAGTATGGAGAGGAGGTGTTAGGGTTTTTTGGTGCCTCTTTTAAACTGGTCAGATTCAGCTTCAACAAATGGGGAAGGACCTGAGCGGGTGTCATGTTGATGCGGGTGAACTGTCGTTGTGGCCGTTCTACCCGTTGTTGATTAGGTCTCGACTAATTATTACGAGGTTGATCACTTGACGAATTTTGAATCATCATGGCCCCTACAGTCGGCCGACGCTCAGTTCTTCCCAATCCCTTATGAGAATACACAGCAGATGCTTCCTTCTTGGCCGGGAAAGGTTTCTTAACAGCCGTGGATGCGGAAGCATCCTTTTGAATCTTTCCACTTTTAATACCGGCCTCAACCCTTTCACCGGTCAAAATCAGTTAAGTAAATCCCGCAGAAGAGCTCCCGATTAGATGGTTGAAGAAGGGGCCAGACAGGGTCCCCAGAAACATATCAACTAACTCCCTATCTAATAACGGCGGCTGCACCCTTCCAGCCAGATCACGCCACTTCTGGGCGTACTCCTTAAACCCTTCATTTGAAGCCATCCCCATACTTTGTAACTGAGTACGAGTGGGCGCCAAATCAGCATTGTACTGATACTGAAGATAAAAAGCAGCTGCCAAGTCTTCCCAATTGTGAACCTCTGATCTCTCGAGCTGATAAAACCAATCTAACTGAGTGCCAGACAAGCTGTCTTGGAAAAAGTGTACCCGGAGGTCTTTATCGGATGAGTGGGGTTGGATTTTTCAGATATACGACCTCAGGTGCATCTTTGGGCATGACAGACCGTCATACTTGGCAAATGTCGGCACCTTGAACTTGGGAGGGATAACAATCCCAGCTACCAGCCCTAGTTCTTCAAAATCCAATCCGGACACCCTCTGCAACTCCATAGCTGCTAGTCTATCCTCAAGATTCTTATATTTATCATCCGCTTGAGGATACTTTTGTTCGGAGTAGTCTTTGTCTTCTTCCTCTTCCTCCTCTTCTACCTCAGACTCAGAAGGTACAGTAACTCCTTTCCCTTTGCCAGCCCCTTCTTCAGACGTTGAGGGGAACTCAAGAACCTTCCTAGCATTGCTCTCAAACCTTCTTCCAAAAGTGGCCACCCCAGGTCTTTTTTTCTTTTTCTCTTTATTCTTCTCTAGCAGAACTTTGAGATCCTCTTGACCCTTTTCCAAGGTCATGAGGAGTTGCTGAAATTGTGAATTTTGTGCCTGTAGATCCTTTACTGTTTGCTCCAAATCCATCTTGCTGAAATAAACAGCAGAAAGATAAGGAAACCTGGCTTGAAGACCTGTTTATGCATATGATGAATGGTATGTTATTCATGTAATGCATTCAAGGGTTCAAAAATTCAAATTTGTTGCAAACATAAAGAACACACGTCATATTAAGAAGAAATTTGTTAGTACATAAATGCCCCATGGGCGAAATATTACAAAACTCTTAATGTAAAAAGACATTGCGCATCCTCTTTGGTGCGATGTAGGTGTTGAGAGTTTCCTCCTCGTGAAGTCGGCGGGTGAGCTCTAAAACCTTCTTCTCACTGGCATAGAAGCTGGCTTCAAAAGTATCCCGTTCTTCTTTGAGTTGGATCCAACTCTTTTGCATTTCTTCCCATGATGTTGGCATGTCAGGATGTAGGATGGTGTATGGAACCTCTCCTTCCATAACAGGCTCTTTGATCAAGGGGAGAATGTGAGGATATGACATCATAAGATTTTGGGAGCGGGTTCGTACCCACTTGAGGTAAGGCTCAAGGGGGATGGAATTCTTGTGCCCCAGTGTCTTACTATCCACCTTGTTAGGCATCCTCCAAGCTCTGATGAACCTTTGTCGAAGTCCTTGCGCATCGTTGTTGAAGTCAAAAACTAGGTCAGGAATCAGCATGTCATAGGGGCCATCCCTCTGAGCATATCCAAATTGTCTCAAAGCTAGACAGGGGTTGTAGGTGATGCCTCCCCTAATGCCAAGTAATGGGACATTAGGGAATTCCCCACAACGATCAATGATGATGACATTTTCTCTGGACCGAGAACACCAATGTACATCAGAATGTGTGAGGGTCATCAATCGTTGTGACCACCTCAAACCCTGCTCATTCTTCAAAACTACTTGTGGAAGGTGAGAAATAAAGCACCTTTCTAGGAGAGGAGTACAACACATGAGAACACCTCTTTTCCTCATTGTTCGTGTGTAAAATGAGTGTAGGATGTCCCCAAGCAATGTAGGTATGGGATTTTTGGACATGAAAATCTTGACAGCATTCACATCTATAAGCTGATCAGGGTTTGGGAACAGGACCAACCCATAGATAAGGAGTGCCACAATCTCTTCAAAGGCTTGTTGATCAAGAGAATTCCAGCAGTCTTGTGCCTTCTCAAACAGAAACTTTACCAAGAAACCCTTGACACCACTTCTGGTTTCCCAATGTCCTTTGATGTCAGATGGTTGCAAGTGTAATGCTTGAGCAACATCTTCAGGCTTTGGTTCTTTTTCCGTACCGTTGTAGGGTAGTTGATTAAGAATAGGAATTCTCAGGAGTTGAGAAAATTCCTACAAAGTAGGAACCAACTGATAATCAGGGAATGTGAAACAGTGGTGTAGGGGGTCAAAGAACTGGAAAAGTACTTTCACCATGTCTTCTTCAATGCTGGTGTTGACTAAGTTGATGAGTCTACCATGTCTTTCACTGAAGAGAGAATTCTCTGGAATCCTGGAAGCAAGCTCCTTGAGTTGAGGAGGGATCCTCACAAGGTTGATTTGAATTGTTTTCCTGCGAAGAGATTCCATGACCTACAAAACAAGAACAAAGATGAAGATCCAAACCCTTGAAATGGTTAGCGGATGCATATGATGCTTTATGATGTTCATGATGTATGCACAAACACATGTACAAGTAAGTCACACAAAACCCTAGTTTCAGGCTTGCATGAGGTTTTCATAGGTAAGTACCCTCTTGAGTTTAGTTGGCTCAAAACCTGTCCTATAAATAGTA
This sequence comes from Vicia faba, assembly GCA_948472305.1. NCBI lineage: Eukaryota > Viridiplantae > Streptophyta > Magnoliopsida > Fabales > Fabaceae > Vicia > Vicia faba. Next base: position 324,901,564 of record OX451737.1, on the reverse strand, counting down.
ACCGGGTTCTAAGGAGCTCAATATCATTGGATTGTTTTCTATGTTCATTGTTTTGGTTTAGCCATTTAACTAGCGACCAAAATATTCCAAGAAAATAACCCTAAATGAGTGTAGTATCGAGTATCTACCAACTTCGGACTGCACCAAAGCCGGTCATCTCACTACCCCTAATGAAAGGCCAAGATGGTCAAGTAAGGTTCTAGTTCATTAGTGCTTCATGACATTACTCAGCGGCCCCGTATTCTCTTTGATTGACTCAAAGGCTACCGGTACTCACAAATATGTCGCACTAATATAGCTATTGCTTCAACCGTGTCGGTATACCCCGCACAGTTTCCACAACGTATTGCTATCTATGAATGTTTCCAAAATCCGGGTGGAGGATTTTCAAGCTTAAACAAGAGAACCAAAATGTAAAGCAATCAAAGCAAAAAATAATCATGCAAAGGGTGATCTAAGCCCTAAGGTTACTCCACTTTTAAAAAATATTCCCCAACAGAGTCGCCAGTTCTGTGATACGGTGGGAGAACTGACTTGGGATTTTGCGTTTGTGTTCGCAAATGTTTCAGTTTAGCAAGAGTCGCCACCGACTTTTTATTTTATCCTAAGGAAAGGTCAAAAAGCACAGGAAAAACCTTTGAGATGTTTTCTTGGGTTTGGGGAGTAGATTATAGAAAGGGAAGGTATTAGCACCCTTTCTATCCAAGGTTATCCATGTGCTCTTAGTTACTTGCTTAGATCACTTGCTTTGCATTTCTATTGTTTGAAATGGTGCTTTTCAATTGTTTGAAATGGTGCTTTGTGTGTGATTTTGAAAGATATTTTGAAAAGAGGCCATCGTTGTGGTAAACTTTGTAATGATTCTTGTTTGAATGTATACAAAGGTGTTTTTTGTCTTTTGAAAGGTTTTCAATGTTTGAAAGTAGGGTTTTGAAGTTGTGTTGTGAAGTGTGTTTTGAAAAGTAGCGAGGAGGTTTTTGCAAGCTTGATCAAGTAACTAAGAGCTATCTACCCTAATTTACTCAAAGATCTTTCTTATGTTTTTAACCCTTTTAACAGTGTTGCTTCACCATTGTATTTGGTAAACAACCTTGTGTTAGGATGTTAACGGGACAGGCGCGGGTCATCGTATAGACCATGATAGCAATAGTGTCAAGTATCTTTGGCAATTTTCTTGAGGGACTTGATCATTTTATTTAGGCAACTCAGATAGCATCATCGAGGGACTATGATCTTTTTGTTTGTTTTTGTTTTGCCAAAGTACTTGACATGCAACCATGGCCCATTTTTGAAGGCAACAAGTGGATGAAACCCTAGGGGTGCAAGTGTGCATTGTGTTTGTTTTTCATGCATGTTTATCTTAGATTAGGTCAAACTAGTTGTTGATTTTATTTGCATACAAACCCTAGGTCTAAGCATGGCATAATTGAAAGCTTTTAAATGTGCGAGAATTTAAATGCTACACTATTACAACATGATATAGGGAGGGGGTAAAAATTTGAATTGGGGATATTTGACAAGAAAATAAATTCTAAATTATTACAACCAAATCAAATGTATAAGCAATATTTAAATGTACAATAATTGAAATAAATACAATAAATAAATGTAAATAAAATATATTATGCAAAAATGTTTTCTATATATGTGAAAAGTATTTTTCCAATATGAAATGTAGATAAATAAAAGAAAGCCAATTTTAGTTATTTTTGGTTATTTAGGGGCAAAAACCCTAATTCTTAATGAATAATATTATTTATTAATTATATATAATAATATACTAATTTATACAAAAGAATAAAAGTATATTATAAAAATGATATTTTTAGTACAAAATATTAATAAAAATGAAAATATGATATTTTTGTATTTTTTAACCTAATTATTTAATAACAAGTATATATATATATATATATATATATATATATATATATATATATATATATATATATATATATATATATATATATATATATATATATATATATATATATATATATATATATATATATATATATATATATATATATATATATATATATATATATATATATATATATATATATATATATATATATATTAAACATATTAAATAGACAAAGATAAAAATTAATTATTTACAAAAAAATGGGTATTTTCAAGAAAATGTTTTCAAATGTAAATAAAAAATAATAAATGAAAATAAGTATATTTTTTGTATTATTTGAGTTTTATTAAAAAAATAAAATAGTTCATTTACATATTTATACTTAGTAAAATAAATAAATATCAAATAAATATGAAAAAATATAGAAAATTATTTTTGACATTTTTTATATTTAGACAAAAAATAATAAAGTCAGAATAAAAAATAAAAATGTCAAAATGATAAATATTTAAATAAATGGGTTAGGGGGTGTAAACTGAACAAAAGGGGTGTCAAAAGCAAAAGGACCCAGGCCCAGCCCAGAATCACTTCTTCTTCTTCCTTGGAACAAAACCTGCGTGCGCTGTGTACCAAACCGTAACTCCTGATTCTTTGATCTTTTGACAAAACTCATAACATGAACATTGTAGAGAATTAAACAACGAATTCAACCATATAAAAAACATGGATTAACTCTCAAAGACCAGAGAGAATTTCTCTGGCCCTAATTTCTAACCTAGTTTTTTCAGAAAGTTCATAAGTGAAATTCTCTTAGCACGATTAATGAAAATGAAAACTAAGCATATGTATGGCTTCAGGGCTATGAGTACAACATATTTCATTCATAAACCTAAGCCTAACCATTCCTAAATAGGGAGATAGAAGTCCATGAAATACCTGTTTCAGTTGACTTCGAGCTGGACAATGCAGCAACCTTCAATGGTGTTTAAGCTTCTTTTGAGCTTGCCTGAGGTCCAAGGAAGCTCCTCCAATGCTTGGCTTGCTTTGAAACAACTTGAATTGTGCTGTAGAACTCAACCTGCAGAGCTTTGAAATGAAAATGGCAAAGTGTGTTACAGGTGTTACAGCTTGCAATGGGGGCCTGGGATAGTTCAGGTGAGTTGATTGGAAGGTGTTTGAACTATCTTTGGACAAAACGCACGATGGAATTTGGTTGTGGCTTGCAAAATGCAGAACCTTCCCTGTTTTGCAGAAAAACAGTGATTCTGAGTATGAGGAGGTTTGGATGATGAAAGGGTCGTGTTTCAGGCTTGTTGGGAGGTATGGAACCTGTCTACAATGTTTGTCTAAGCTTGTCTTAACAGATATGAGAGATGGATATGTTTTGCAACTTTTCTTCTTTTTCAAGCAAGAGTGTGTGTCCTCCCAATGCAGACCTGTGCAAGCCCTATATCATGCTGCACATTGTGCTCTTGGTTACTGGAATTAGTGTATTTGATCCTGCCTCAAAGATCTGGCCCCATGCCTCAAGGATTTGGTTTTGACATAAAGTGAAGTGTAGGCAAAAATGGCATTGTTGCTTTTTCCTTTTAAGGCTTAAACTAGTGTATAATGCCCTAATGACCAAGACAATACCTTAATTCAATGGATATGCATTAAATTAAGGAGTGAAAATTGGTTTTGAGGCCTGTAATGGTGAACCAAGCTAGCTAGATCAGAATTGCAAATTGTTATGAACATGTATTGGCCATGGACAAAAGTGAGTTTTTGCCAACTTCAAGCATCCGATTCTCTCTAACCACAAGGGTGTTTGAGGAGTTCTTGGACAATTTGGAAAGCTTGGAACATGTAATATAATCCATCTTTGCAATGCAACTTGAAATTCCAAGTGTAACTATGTGAAAAGTGGCCAAGAAGATGGGTCCAAATCCTGCCTAGATTAGGACAAATTTTCTCTAAGTTAAAAGTTTTAGGTACCCTTGTTCCAAAAATCATAACTTGAGATACAAGCTTATTTTGAGAAAACTTTGTGAATCAAAGTTGTATACTTTGTGATTGAATACAACTTTCATGTTGTAAGTTTTCTTTGAATCCATTTACATCTCGGTGAAAAAATGGGACAAAGTTAGGAAAAAATAAGAAAATTTCATAACTTAGAAAAATTCTAAGTTATGAAATTTTTCCATTTTAAACCCTAATTTGCATTTTGGGTTTCTTGATGAACAAGTTTCATAATTTGACATGTCTTGATGAAAAATAACTCTTGGCACTTGATTTTGACCAAAAAGTCAAAGTTTGACTTTTCACTGTACAGTCAAATTTTGATCAGTTAACTGAAAAATTCATCTGTCAATCCTATGCATTTGAGATCTTTTGAACTTGTTGAATGGGTCAAGACAATGTCATTGAGTCCTTGAGTCCATATGTGAGCTTGGTTTGCCATTGGTTAGGTCAAACAGTAAAAAATTGTCTTTGTGCAGTCAAAAACTCTAAAAATGACCATTTTGCCCTTTTGATGATCTGATCAAATTTCTTGAGGAGTTGTGGTCCAAAATTTATCAAATGGTTCATATGAGTTCATAATGTTGATGTGGGTCAAATTTCATGAGGTTTGATTGTCAATTGGCCACAGTTGACTTTTTCCCCAATACAGCTGATTTCTAGGTCAACTGTCCAATTGACTGGGCAAAAACTTGAATCAAGGCTTGAAACTTGGTATGGGAAAACTTGTGAGTACAACATGAAGTATGAAAGTCACTTTGGGCATTGTAGGTCAAAACATCCTTGTGCAAACTCAAACCCTAATTTAGGTCAACAGTGCGTGGAGGTGTCTTGAGCAGAGCAAACCCTAGTTTGCTCTTGAGTTCCAAGAGTCTTGTGATGAGAAAATGTTGATGAAATGAGAGGGAAAATTTTGGGGTACACAAGCGTTATGGAAGTCCATAGAATACATGGGTTGGACTTTGGAGAACTAGGATTGGTGTCGGGAGTGGTCATCCCACAGAAACTTAAGGCTCTGGTTTTCGCAAAGTATGATGGGGTGTCTTGCCCAAAGCTCCATCTCCATTCCTATGTAAGAAAGATCCAGCCCCACACCGTTGATAGAAACTTATGGGTTCACTTCTTTCAAGACAGTCTGTCAGGGACTCAACTTGAATGGTTCTACCAACTGGAGGAAACCAATGTCCGAAACATGTAGGATTTGGTTGCTGCTTTTTATAAGCAGTATCAATATAACGCCGACCTTTCCCCTACTCGTACTCAACTCCAGAGTATGTACATGGGTGCAGGTGAAGGCTTTAAGGACTATGCACAGAAGTGGAGAGACTTGGCTGGGAGAGTCCAACCGTCTTTATCTGACAGGGAGTTGGTTGACATGTTTCTTGGGACACTGTCTGGTCCATTCTTTAATCTTTTGATTGGTAGCTCACCAGCTGGTTTCACCGAGATGATATTAACAGGAGAAAGGGTAGAAGCTGGGATCCAGAGCGGCAAAATATAGAAATACACCTCTTCAAATTCAGTAAAGAATCCCTTCACTGGTAAGAAGGAGGCCAGTGCCATTTATAGCCCGAGCGGTCAGAGCAAAGCTGAACACAGTACAACGGTAAGTGCTGTAATGATACCTAGGTCCGCGGCTGCCCCACAATGCAATAATCAACAAAGGGTAGAAAGACCACAAAGGCAATTTAATCAAATTAACATGACATTGACAGAGGTTCTACCCCATCTGCTGAGATCCAACTTGGAAACCTTGAAAGAGGCTCCCAAGAATCCTAATACCACATCTCCTCGGTACAATCCAAACGCTTGGTGTGCCTACCATTCTGAGAGTCTTGGTCACAATACAAATGACTATTGGGCTTTGAGAAATAAAGTACAAGATCTGATTAAAGCCAAGGAGATTGAGTCCGATGCTTCGGAGAATCCCAATGTCATAACTGCTCCCATGCCTAAGAACAACCGTGGAGTTAATGCCGTGGATAACGATCTGTTTGTGACCTCAGTTGATGAAGTTTCTACTCCTCTTATAACTGTTAAGAAGAATTTGTTATTGGCCGGTTTATTTCCGGGTTGTGGTGAAGGTTGACACATGTGTTCATCTCTGCCTTCTGGTTGCTATTTACTGAAAACAGGTGTCCAACGCCTGATGGACAGCAGAGAAATTTTGTTTGAGAAAACTTTGATTCCAACTGTTCCGTGTGAAGATATTGCTATTATAACCATTTCTGCCAATCCTTCCAAGGTCTCCTCGAGAAGTCCTGTTAGGATTACACCCGCTCCGAGAGTCGCTCCGTTAATAATAACTTTTCCTGGTCCTGTCCCCTACACCTTGGACAAAGCTGTCCCTTGACATTATGGCGCCGATGTTTACTATCATGGCGTTTAACAAGATCTGAAGAATGAAGAGGCTGATCCCGATGTCAGTAACATTGTCTGAACCAGTAAGATTACCAGAAGTGGAAGGGTTTTCTCTCTCGAGATTTCCCCGAAGACTATCAATAAGCCTGTTGTTATTTCACCTGCTGCTCCTACCGGTACTTCAGCTACTACTCATGTTCTTACTCCAATTGTTACTCCCGCCGTCGAGTCATCTGGGACTCGAGGCAAGAGATAGAGGAGATTTTAAAATTAATCAAAAAGAGCGACTACAATATGGTCGAGCAGCTGGGGCAGACCCCCTCAAACATATCCATGTTGTCTCTGTTGTAGTGTTCTAAAGCCCATGCGAAGGCTTTGATCGCATTCCTCAAGACTGCGCATGTGCCACAGGAAACTTCAGCCGATCAATTCAAAGATTGTATGGCCAGTTTGACTGCTGACAATGGGCTGGGTTTCTTAGATACCGACTTGACACCGAAAGGGAGGAAGCATAATGATGCTCTGCATGTCTCGATTGAATGCAGGGGCACCACTATGGCTCACGTGCTGGTGGATACTGGGTCTTCGCTGAATGTTCTGCCCAAGAAGGCTCTTGATCGGCTGGATTATGAAGGCTTGACCTTAAATCCTAGTAACATTATGGTAAGGGCTTTTGACGGGTCGAAGAGAATGGTACACGGGGAGGTGGACATCCCTGTCAAAGTAGGCTCTCAGACCTTTGAGTCCACCTTCTATGTGATGGACATCAGGCCGTCATACTCTTATTTGTTTGGTCGTCCTTGGATCCATGAAGCCGGGTATGTTACTTCCACACTGCACCAAATGCTGAAGTATCCGGTGAAGGGGAAGATTGTCACTATGCGTGGCGAAGAGGATTATATGGTGAGTGTGATACGGTGGGAGAACTGACTATGGTTTTGCGTTTGTTTTCGCAAATGTTTCGGTTGAGCAAGAGTCGCCACCGACTTTTTATTTTATCCTAAGGAAAGGTTTAAAAAGCACAGCAAAAACCTTTGAGATTTTTCTTGGGTTCGGGGAGTAGATTATAGAAAGGGAAGGTATTAGCACCCTTTCTATCCATGGTTATCCATGGGCTCTTAGGTACTTGCTTAGATCAACTTGCCTTGGTTTTCAATTGTTTGAAATGGTTCTTTGTGTGTGGCTTTGAAAAGGTTTTGAAAAAGATGCCTTGTATAGGCTACCCTTGTAACAATTCTTTACTCGAATGTTTTACAAAAGGTGTTTGTCTTTTTGAAAAGATGTTTCAAGGTTTTTGAAAGTTTGTTTTGAAAGTGTTTGTGAAGTGTGATTTGAAAATAGGCAAGTGTTTTCTTTTGCATGTTGACAAGTACTTAAGAGCTATCTACCCTAAAGTTCTCAAAGATTTTTGTTATGTTTTAACCTTTTTAACAATTTTGTTCCACCATTGCATTTGGTGGACAATCTTGTGTTAGGAGGTGAAAGGGACGGGCGCGGGTCATCGTTTAGACCATAATTGCAATAGTGCTAAGTATCTTTGGGCAATTTCTCTTTGAAAGGGACTTGATCATTTTAGGCAACTTTTCGAAAGCGTCATCGAGGGACTATGATCATTTGAATTGTGTTTGTTTTGCCCAAAGAGACCTAACATGCAATATGGCCCATTTATTGAAGGCAACAAGTGGAATACCCTAGGGGTGCAAGTGTGATATGTGTTGTCCATATTCATGCTTGATTATCTTGAAATTAGGTCAAACTATTTTTGTTCGTTTTATTTGCATACAAACCCTAATTCTAGCATGGTATATTTAGAAAGCGTTAAAGTGCGAAATTTAAATTCCTACACTATTACAACACAATATGGGAAGGGGGGTACAATGTTCAAATGGGGGGATATTGGACAAGGAAATTAAACCTAGCTATTACATCAATTTTGGAATATTTACAAGATGATTAATTGCATAAATTAAATGGAAAATAAAATAAAGATGCAAAATGTAAAAAGGGTTTTTATATGTATGAAAAAAAGAGTATTATTTATGTCAAATAAATAAAAAGTATTATTTGTCGACTATCTTCAGTATGAGTTGGAACGGCAGAAACTTTTTCAAACAAAATTTGTCGACTATCCATAAGGCCTTGGATGCCTTTCTTCAGTAGCGGACAATCAAACGGCAGAGAGTAACAACAATAGCAATCTTCATTACATCCCGGGAAGATCCCGGCCCTTAACAGATTCAACTTGATGGTTAACAATGGGGTTATCAGATCATTGACATCAGCAACATACAAATCTTCTTCAATGGCATTGACATTCCGGCCGTGCTTCGGCATGGGTGCAGATATCACATTAGGCTTCTCCGGAGCGTCAAACTCCACTTCTTTCGCCTCTATCAGGTCTTGGATCTTATGCTTGAGTGCCCAACAATCATTGGTGTCGTGCCCGACACTGTCAGAGTGGTAGGCGCATTTAGCATTAGGATGATAATGCGGAGAGGACGTATTTACATTCTTTGGTGCCTCCTTGATGGTGGCAAGATTCAACTTTAACAGATGGGGAAGCACTTGCGCTGGAGTCATATTAATGCGGGTGAACTGCCGTTGTGGCCGTTCCACCCGTTGCTGATTTGGTCTGGACTGGTTGTAGCGACGCTGCTCACTCGGAGTATTTTGAATCATTACGGCCCCCACCGTTGGCCGACGCTCAGTCTTCCCTGCTCTTCTCTGAGAATAAACCACAGCTGTTTCCTTCTTAAAAGGCTTCTTCTCAACACTTGCAGCAACACCCTTCTGGATCTTTCCTGACTTGATGCCAGCTTCTATTCTTTCGCCTGTTAAGATCAAATCGGTAAACCCCGCGGAAGAGTTACCAATCAGATGATTGAAAAATGGCCCAGATAGGGTCCCTAGAAAGATATCAACAAGCTCGCGGTCGGTTAAAGGAGGCTGCACCCTGCCAGCCAAATCCCTCCATTTTTGTGCATATTCTTTGAATCCTTCGCTTGTTCCTAATGACATACCCTGAAGTTGGGTACGCGTAGGAGCAAGGTCAGAATTATACTGGTATTGTTTGTAAAAAGCGGTGGCCAAGTCTTCCCAATTTCGGACGCTGGTTCCCTCTAGCTGATAAAACCACTCCAATTGAGCTCCAGAAAGGCTGTCTTGAAAGAAATGGATCCACAAGTTTTTATCAGCTGTATAGGGTTGGATCTTTCTCACGTAGGACCTGAGATGCATTTTTGGACAGGACAGCCCATCATACCTCACAAAAACTGGCACTTTGAATTTTGGGGGAATCACAATCCTGGCGACCAAACCCAAGTCTTCAAAATCCAAACCCGGTACTCTCTGTAGCTCCATGGCGGCCAACCTGTCTTCTAAACCTTTGTATTTATCATCAGCTGGAGGGTATTGTTGATAAGAATAATCTTCATCCTCTTTAACCTCCTCTTCTTCTTCCACATCGGACTCGGAAGGTACCGCAGCCCCACCTTTTTTACTGGTTCCTTCATCAGAAGTAGGAGGAAATTCAAGCACTCTCCGAGCTTCTCCGTCAAATCTTCTCCCCAAAGTAGCCACCCCGAGTCTCTTTTTCTTCTTCTTTACTGGGTCTTTGTTCCCTAGTTGGGTCTTGATATCCTCCTGACCCTTAGCCAAGGTCATCAGGAGTTGCTGGAACTGTGCATTTTGAGCTTGTAGGTCTTTGACTGTTTGCTCGAGATCCATCCTACTGAAATAAACAGCAGACAGATAAGGAAACCTGGCGTGAGACCTGCTAATGCACATGATGAACGGTATGCTTATGTATGCAATGCATTCAAGGATTTAGAACATTCAAAATTGTTTCAGACAAAGAAGAACGCACGTCATATTAATAAGAAGAAATTTGTTAGTACATAAATGCCCCATGGGCCAAATATTACAAAAAACAACTTCTCAAGGCAAAAATACGTTGCGCATCCTCTTTGGCGCAATGTAGGTGTTGAGAGTATCTTGCTCATGGAGTCGGCGGGTAAGCTCTAGAACCTTCTTCTCACTGGCGTAGAAGCTAGCTTCAAAAGTATTCCGTTCCTCCTTGAGCTGAATCCAACTCTTCTGCATTTCCTCCCACGATGTAGGCATGTCAGGATATAGGATGGTGTAGGGAACCTCTCCTTCCTTAACAGGCTCTTTAATCACAGGGAGAATATGAGGATAAGGCATCATCAGACTTTGGGCTCGGGATCGTACCCACTTGAGATAAGGTTCAAGGGGGATGGAGTTCTTGTGTCCCAGAGTCTTGCTATCAACCTTGTTGGGTCTTCCCCAAGCTCTGATGAATCTCTGGAGAAGTCCTTGCGCATCGTTGTCGAAGTCAAAAACTAAGTCAGGAATCAACATGTCATGAGGGCCATCCCTCCGTGCATATCCAAATTGCCTCAAAGCTAGGCAAGGGTTGTAGGTGATACCTCCTCTGATTCCAAGTAAAGGAACATTAGGAAACTCTCCGCAACGATCGACGATGATGACATTTTCTCTGGACCGAGAACACCAATGTACATCAGAGTGAGTAAGAGTCATCAACCGTTGGGACCACCTTAGGCCTTGGTCATTCTTCAAGACGGATTGTGGAAGGTGCGAAATAAACCACCTTGTAAGGAGAGGAGTACAGCACATGAGAACACCCCTCTTTCTCATTGTTCGTGTGTAAAATGAGTGAAGAATGTCCCCAAGCAATGTTGGTATTGGATTTATGGATAAGAAGATTTTGACGGCGTTGACATCTACCAATTGGTCAGAATTTGGGAATAAGACCAATCCATAGATAAGGAGTGCCACAATCTCTTCAAAGGCTTGTAGGTCCAATGAATTCCAACATTCTTGTGCCTTCTCAAACAAGAATTTTGCTAAGAACCCTTTGACGCCACTTCTGGTTTCCCAATGCCCCTTGATTTCAGATGGCTGTAGATGTAATGCTCGAGCAGCATCTTCCGGCTTTGGTTCCTTTTCCGTACCGTTGAAGGGTAGTTGATTAAGGATAGGGATTCTTAGGAGTTGAGAAAACTCCTCCAAAGTGGGCACCAACTGATAGTCAGGGAAAGTGAAACAGTGGTGAAGAGGGTCAAAGAACTGGAATAGCACTTTCATCATGTCTTCTTCAATGTTGGTGTTGACTAAGCTGAGTAGTCTACCATGTCTTTCACTGAAGGATGAGTTTTCCGGAATTCTTGAGGTGAGCTCCTTGAGTTGAGGAGAGATTCTCACAAGGTTGACTTGGATGGTATTTCTGCGAGGAATTTCCATGACCTACAAAACAAGAACAATGATGAAGATCCAAACCCTTGAAATGGTTAGTGAATGCATATGATGCTTCATGATGTTTATGATGTATGCACAAAACATATGTACAAGCAAATCACACCAAACTCTAGTTTCAGGCTTGCATGGGGTTTCATAGGTAAGTACCCTCTTGAGTGTAGTTGGCTTAAAAACCTGTCCTATAAATAGTAACCGGGTTCTAAGGAGCTCAATATCACTGGATTGTTTTCATTGTTCATTGTTTTGGTTTAGCCACTTAACTAGCGACCAAAATATTCCAAGAAAACAACCCTCAATGAGTGTAGTATCGAGTATCTACCAACTTCGGACTGCACCAAAGCCGGTCATCTCACTACCCCTAATAAAAGGCCAAGATGGTCAAGTAAGGTTCTAGGTCATTAGTGCTTAGTGACATCACTCAGCGGCCCCGTACTCTCCTTGATTGAACTCAAGGGTTACCGGTACTCACAAATATGTTGCACTAATATAGCTATTGCTTCGACCGTGTCGGTATACCCCGCACAGTTTCCACAACGTATTGCTATCTATGAATGTTTCCCAAAATCCGAGTGTAGGATTGCAAACCCAAACAAGAGAGCCAAAATGTAAAGCAATCAAGACAATCAATTAATCATGCAAGAGGGTGATCTAAGCCCTAAGGTTACTCCACTTTAAAATTATCCCCAGCAGAGTCGCCAGTTCTGTGATACGGTGGGAGAACTGACTATGGTTTTGCGTTTGTTTTCGCAAATGTTTCGGTTGAGCAAGAGTCGCCACCGACTTTTTATTTTATCCTAAGGAAAGGTTTAAAAAGCACAGCAAAAACCTTTGAGATTTTTCTTGGGTTCGGGGAGTAGATTATAGAAAGGGAAGGTATTAGCACCCTTTCTATCCATGGTTATCCATGGGCTCTTAGGTACTTGCTTAGATCAACTTGCCTTGGTTTTCAATTGTTTGAAATGGTTCTTTGTGTGTGGCTTTGAAAAGGTTTTGAAAAAGATGCCTTGTATAGGCTACCCTTGTAACAATTCTTTACTCGAATGTTTTACAAAAGGTGTTTGTCTTTTTGAAAAGATGTTTCAAGGTTTTTGAAAGTTTGTTTTGAAAGTGTTTGTGAAGTGTGATTTGAAAATAGGCAAGTGTTTTCTTTTGCATGTTGACAAGTACTTAAGAGCTATCTACCCTAAAGTTCTCAAAGATTTTTGTTATGTTTTAACCTTTTTAACAATTTTGTTCCACCATTGCATTTGGTGGACAATCTTGTGTTAGGAGGTGAAAGGGACGGGCGCGGGTCATCGTTTAGACCATAATTGCAATAGTGCTAAGTATCTTTGGGAAATTTCTCTTTGAAAGGGACTTGATCATTTTAGGCAACTTTTCGAAAGCGTCATCGAGGGACTATGATCATTTGAATTGTGTTTGTTTTGCCCAAAGAGACCTAACATGCAATATGGCCCATTTATTGAAGGCAACAAGTGGAATACCCTAGGGGTGCAAGTGTGATATGTGTTGTCCATATTCATGCTTGATTATCTTGAAATTAGGTCAAACTATTTTTGTTCGTTTTATTTGCATACAAACCCTAATTCTAGCATGGTATATTTAGAAAGCGTTAAAGTGCGAAATTTAAATTCCTACACTATTACAACACAATATGGGAAGGGGGGTACAATGTTCAAATGGGGGGATATTGGACAAGGAAATTAAACCTAGCTATTACATCAATTTTGGAATATTTACAAGATGATTAATTGCATAAATTAAATGGAAAATAAAATAAAGATGCAAAATGTAAAAAGGGTTTTTATATGTATGAAAAAAAGAGTATTATTTATGTCAAATAAATAAAAAGTATTATTTTTGGAGTTTTCATATTTAGGGCAAAACCCTAGTTTATTAAATAAAATGTATTATTTATTCAATATATACAATATTTACTATTTATATACAAAAATAAAATAAAAAGGAAGTATATTTGTAAAAAATGTATTTTTAGTGTTAAATATTAATAAAATAAAAATATGTATATTTTTGGTATTTTATTCTAAGTGTACTAATATATATGTATTTATTTATATTATTTACAAAAATATATTAAATATACACAAAATAAGAATATTTAATTTTTATAAAAAAAGTATATTTCATGTAAAATATTTTCAGAAGGTAAAAATAAAATGAAATGGAAAATAAAGGTGTTTACATTATTTTTTAGTATTTTAGGTAAAAAGTGTTTATTTATTTATTTATGTACAAATAACTAAACTAAACAAATAAATGCCTATAAATTCAAAAATGGTGTAAAAAAATATTTTTATATTTTTAATATCATAAGAAAAAATAAATAAGTCAAACCAAAAAAGAAAAAAGTCAAAAAAAACAATGAAATAAGCAAAATGGGCTCAGGGGGTGCAGGAGCAAAAGCATGGTGTGAAAAGAAATCCACTTAGGCCCAGCCCAAGAAGACATTGTCTTCAACCTTTGGCCAGACCTGTGACAAAAACGCGCGCCTTGCTCATCAATTCAAATATCTGGATTCTTTGAGTTTTTGCACAAACTTTCAACACAAAAAATGTTAAGCATTGAATCACGATTCCAAATATATAAAGAACAACTCCTAACTCTCAGAAATGAGAGAGAATTTTAACATTCCCAAATCTTGACCTAGTTTTTCTTCCATATTCAGACTTAAAATTCTTGCAGCACACATAATATAAATGAAATCTAATCATATGGGCATGTTCAGGGCTATGAATGTGACATGTTTTCTTCACAAACCTAAAGCTAACAATGCCTAATAAGAGAGATACGAGTTCATGAACTTACCTGTTCAGTTGAAGTTGTATCTGGAAATGGAGAAGCTTTCAGTGCAAGGTGATGATTGGTATAGCTTCCTTGAGGTCCAGGGATGCTATTCCAAGCTTTACTTTGTCTTGAAACCTTTTGAATCGTGCTAGAGAACTTCAACTGCAAAACAAGAAAGTGAAAATGGTGGAACTGGTTAGAGGAGTTACAGGTCGTGTTTTAGGTTTTGGTTAGCTTGCATTGATGCTAGGGAATGTGTTTGATGAGCTTTGAACAAGAAAGCATGAAAGGGATGAGTTGTGGGATTCAATCTGCAGGCCCTGCCCTGTTTTGGAAGTTTGAGAGTGATTCTGGGAATGGGAGTGTTTGGGACCTTGTTTGCTCGTGTTCTAGCTTGTGTTTGATGGTTAGAAGGTGTACAAAATATTTGCTTAGGCTTTTCTATGCTGAGATGAAAGTTGTGTGATGTTATGATGTGTTTCTTAACACTTAAGCAAACAAAAGCCACTTGAGTTTCTAGGCAAGTAGAGGCCCCCTAAACATGCTGCTAACCTTGTCTTGATCAGTGTGTTTTGCTCATAATCTTGTGCCAATTAGATTTCATCTGTACTTGTGGATTTGCAACTTTGACATAAAGCTTGCTTTTGCAAAAATGGCTATTTCACTTTTTCCATTTATGGCCTAATCCAACATGTAATGCTAAAACTCATGAAACAAGACCTTAGCACAATGAAAATGCATTAAATTATGGAGTGTTGGATGGTTTAAGGGCCTGTAATCAAGTGGCATGCTGGTTTGAGAAATTTGCACAAGTTATGAAAATGGAAATTGGTCAATTCAAAAGTGAGTTTTTGCCATATTGCAAAATTTGAATCTCTCAAGTTATGAGGTTGTTTGGTGAGTTCTTGGACATTTTGGAAAGCTTGGAATGTGTACTACAATCCATCTTTGAAATGCAAATTGAAATTCCAAGTGGAAGTACATGGAAAATGGTCTTGAAGTTAGGTAGAAAACCTTGCCAAAATAGGTCAAATTTTCACTAAGTTAGGAATGGTTTAGTACCCTTATTCCAAAAATTGTAACTTAAGATACAAGCTTCTTTTGGGAAAACTTTGTGAATCAAAGTTGTAGATTTTGCAACAAGCTACAACTTTCATGTTTTGACTTTTGCTTGAATCCAAATGAATCTTGGTGAGAAAGTGGGGCAAAGTTGGGAAAAAATTAGGGTTTTTCATAACTTAGAAAAATTCTAAGTTATGAAAAATTCTCATTTCAAACCCTAATTTGCAATTTTTGATTTCTTGGTGAACAAGTTTCATGATTTGGCATGTTTTGATGAAAAATGAATCTTGACTCTTGATTTTGACTAAAAAGTCAAAGTTTGACTTTTCAGTATACAGTCAAAATTGATCAATTGACTGGGAAATTCAACTGTCAATCTTGTGCATTTGGGATCTTTTGAACTTGTTGAGCATGTCAAGATAATTCCATGGGGTCCTTGAGTCCATATGTGAGCTTGGTTTTCCATTGGCTAGGTCAAACAGTCAAAAATTGCCTTTGTGCAGTCAAAACCCTAAAAATGACCATTTTGCCCTTTTGGTGATCTGATCAAATTTCTTGTGGAATTGTGATCCAAACTTGACCAAATGGTTCATATGAGTTCATAATGTTGATGTGGGTCAATTTTCATGAGATTTGACTGTCAATTGGCCACAGTTGACTTTTTCCCCAATACAGCTGATTTCTAGGTCAACTGTCCAATTGACTGGGCAAAACTTGGAATCAAGACTTGAAACTTGGTATGGATAAACTTGGGAGTCCAATATGGAGCATGAAAGTCATATTAGGCATTTTAGGTCAAAACATCTTTGTGCAAACACAAACCCTAATCTGGGTCAACAGTGCAAGGAGAAGTCTTGAGCAGATGACACCCTAACTGGATCTTGATCTCCAAGGGCTTTGTGATGAGAAATGCTGAGAAAAATGGGAGGGCAAATTTTGGGGTACAACAGTGAGCCACCTGAAATTCTTTAGGTATGTGGAGATGGACGAGGAATTCATAGAAACACCTTGTCAAAACTTTGAAGAGGTTCCCCAGATTTTGGCATCGACTGAAACATCCACCAGCAACAAACCTCCTTTGAAGATGGCTTCCCTCTAGGACGCCAGAGCATTGGTCGAAGAAGGTGGGTGTACCAACTGGGGATATCTCCCTGATTTTCCTCACAAAAATGACAAATTTGGTTAGGCTTTACTTAAGGAACTCAAAGGGCTGTCTGACGCGCTCAGGCTGGAGGACCTCCCCCACGCATCAGCAATCGTGTGGTTAATGCTGTTGAGGATAATGAGGAAGACTCTAACATTGACAACTGGATATACCCGACTACCAACGGTGGACTGAGTAATTGGGCGGCTAAAGATTTTATACCAGTTTCTTTTATTCCGTAGTAATTGTCTTACTTGTTTTCTGAGTTTGTAATAAACAATTTAAACTTTATGGCCTTGTGTATTACCCGAGGCACAATGGTTCTATCTGTGAGGGTTATTATATGTCATTTCATATATCATCAATAAAACATTGGATGTTCCTTGCCTACAAATTTTGCGCTCTCTGCTTTTCTTTTTTGCCTTTACTTTATCAATACAGATATGCTCTTACACACACTCACGTATCAAACTGCAGATCCATATCCACTCTGGATCCCATTGATAACCGTCCTGCTATTTCCAGTTATGATTTCGAAAATCCGATGAACCAAGCCGAGGACGAAGGTGAGGACGATTGTGAGGTGCCTGGAGAGCTTACTAGACTATTACAGCAGGAAGAGAGGGCTATACAGCCTCATGAAGAGCCAGTTGAGACGATAAACTTGGGCACAGAGGAGGACATAAAAGAAGTCAAGATCGGCACAAATATGGAGACTAAGATCAAACATCGGTTGATACAGATGTTGCACGACTATGTTGAGATCTTCGTCTGGTCATATGAAGACATGCCTGGTTTAGACACTTATATTGTGGTACATCGTCTGCCAACTAAAGAAGATTGTCCTCCGGTTAAACAGAAGGTCCGCTGTATGCGCCCTGAAATGTCAGAGAAGAATAAGGCGGAAGTCATGAAGCAGTTCGACGCAGGGTTCTTAGCTGTCACCTCCTATCCGCTGTGGGCTGCCAACGTTGTTCCGGTACCTAAGAAGGACGACATGGTACAGATGTGTGTGGGCTACATAGACCTGAACAGGGCAAGCCCCAAGGATGATTTTCCACTTCCTCACATTGATGTTCTGGTTGACAACACTGCACAACACAAAATCTTCTCCTTCATGGATGGTTTCTCGGGCTACAACCAGATCAAGATTGCTCCTGACGGCATGGAGAAGACAACCTTCGTCACACAATGGGGCACCTTCTGCTACAAGGTGATGCCTTTTGGGTTGAAGAATGTTGGGGCAACTTATCAGCAAGCCATGGTCGCCTTGTTCCATGATATGATCCACCATGAGATCGAGGTTTATGTTGATGACATGATAGCCAGGTCTCAAACTGAAGAGGAACACCTGGATCATCTACAAAAGTCATTTGACAGGTTGAAGACATACAAGCTGAGGTTGAATCCGAACAAGTTCAGCTTCGGGGTAAGGTCTGGTAAGCTTCTGGGTTTCGTCGTCAGTGACAAAGGTATTCACGTAGACCCCGCAAAGGTAAAGTCCATACAAGATATGCCGGCTCCCCAGACAGAGAAGGAGGTTAGAGGTTTCTTGGGACGCCTAAATTATATCGTCAGGTTCATTTCACATCTGACTGCTACTTGTGAGCCCATCTTCAAGCTTCTGAAGAAGGATCAAGTGGTAAAATGGAATGACGAAAGCTAGAGAGCTTTCAAAAGGATCAAAGAATACCTACAAGAACTGCCAATTCTGATGCCGCCGGTTGAAGGAAGACCTTTGATATTGTACTTAACAGTGCTAGACAATTCAATGGGGTGTGTGTTGGGCCAGCATGACGAGTCTGGTCGAAAAGAGCACACAATATACTACCTTAGAAAAAAGTTTACCAACTTTGAGACAAGATACTCACTTCTCGAGAAAACTTGTTGCGTTTTGGCATGGGCTGCTCACCGACTAAGACAGTACATGTTGACCCACACTACTTTGTTGATATCTAAGATGGATCCAATCAAGTACATCTTTGAGAAGCCCGCTGTCTCCGGAAGAATAGCAAGATGGCAGATGATCTTAACTGAATACGATATACAATATACAACCCATAAAGCAATCAAGGGAAGTGTATTGGATGATCATTTGGCTCATCAGGCCGTGGATGACTACCATTCCATGAATTTCGAGTTCCTGGACGAGAATATTATGCTGGTGACTGACTACGAAGAACCTAGACCGGATGAAGGACCTGAGGAAGGATCCCGATGGACTATGGTTTTTGATGGAGCTTCGAACGCACTCGGTAATGGCATTGGCACCGTAATCATATCTCCAAAGGGCTGTCATACTCCTTTCACTTCCCGACTATGTTTTAACTGCACTAACAACATGGTGGAGTATGAAGCCTGCATCATAGGTCTCAAAGTCGCTATTGACCTCAAGATCAAGTTCTTAAATGTCTTTGGGGATTCAGCCTTGGTGATAAGTCAGATCAAAGGCGAATGGGATACGAAGCATCCGAATCTCATCCCATACAAAGAGAACGTACTGACATTGCTCCCACACTTTGAAGAGGTAACCTTTGAACATTTCCCACGAGAGGAGAATCAGTTAGCAGACACGCTAGCTACCATGTATTTTATGTTCAAAGTCAGGTGGGACAACGAAGCTCCCCGAATCACCATTGAAAGGTTGGATGAGCCAGTGCACTACTGTAAGCTTGATATCAAAGAGGTAGCAGACAAACCCTGGTTTCATGAAGTGAAGAAGTACCTCGAGACTCAAGAGTATCCCGAAGGGGCATCTGTCAATGATAAGAAGTTTCTAAGAAGGTTCGCTGCGAAATTCTTCCTCAGTAATGTAATACTCTACAAGCGCAACCATGACCCTACCTTACTGTGGTATGTAGACAAGAGCGAAGTAGAGAGGATTATGACAGATTTACATGAAGGTACCTTCGGAAACCATTCAAGTGGACATACCATGGCTAAGAAAATCCTACGGGTAGGATACTAGTGGTCCACTATGGAAGCAGATTGTTATCAACACTCCCGAACTTGTCATAAGTGCCAAATCTATGCTGATAAGGTGCATGTACCTTCGGTTCCTTTGAACGTCTTGATGGCTCCTTGGCCTTTTGCAATGTAGGGCATTGACATGATCGGAGAAATCAGACCTACCGCTTCCAATGGGCATCGCTTTATACTGGTAGCCATCGATTACTTCACAAAATGGGTTAAGGCGGCCTCTTTTGCTACTGTGACCAAGAATGTTGTGGCGCGATTCATCAGGCATAACCTGATTTGTCGGTATGGTGTACTAGAGAGAATTTTCACTGACAATGGTAAGAATCTCAATAACACGATGATCACCGAGCTCTGTAAGAAATTCAAGATACAACATCATAACTCTTCTCCTTACCAGCTGAAGATGAATGGCGCTACTGAAGCAGCTAACAAGAATATCAAGAAGATTATAAAGAAGATGACGGTGACATATAAAGATTGGCATGATATGTTACCATTCGCTCTTCATGGGTATCGTACCTCAGCACGGACGTCGACAGGGGAAACACCCTACTCTATGGTATATGGCATGGAGGCAGTCCTACCCATTGAGGTCCAGATTCCTTCTTTAAGGATTATGAAAGATGAGAGTTTGAACGAAGATGACTGGATCCAGACCCGACTTGATCAATTGAATTTGATCGATGAGAAAAGGCTTACTATTGTCTGTCATGGTCAGACGTATCAAAAACGAATGATCAAGGATTTTAACAAAAAGGTCAGACGTCAAGAGTATCAAGTCGAGGATCTAGTAATCAAGTGCATCATACTGCCGCAAGGTGATCCCAGGGGAAAATGGACTCCCACCTACGAAGAGAAATTTGTAATTAGAAACATTTTCTCGGATGAAGCCATGATTCTAACCACCATGGACGGTGACGACCTCCCTCACCCAGTCAATGCAGACATAGTAAAAAGATACTACACAAGATAAAAAACCCTCTAGGTTGTCTGGCCTAGGAAAAAATAAGGGCTTCCCGATGAACCAAAAGGGTTTGGGCAAAAATAAGGGATGAAAATGAAAAAAATGTGTACACCCGGCAAGTCGAAAACCTGAAAAAGGCGACTTGGGCAACAAAGGGTATCTCGGTGGACTTAAAACCCGAAAGGGCAGTCCAGGAAAAAATTAGGGATGTAAAGTGTATCACTATGTTCCATTGAATCACCTTGCGATCAGACCTCAGTATCAACTGTCAAGCTCGAACGACACCGATCAATATAATTAACTTCGGATAAGTAGCAAAGTGATGAGACGCTCGAAGACATATGGGAAATAACAGAATTGGAACCCAATGGGATTGTTGTACATAGTTGTTTTCTTTTTACACAATATTGTATAGCGTCTATTTTTACAGCGACGTTCTCTTACTAGAGCATCAACCTCCTTGTACAAAAACTCCTATTATAGGCCAACTTCGAAAATCAATACAAATCATTTTTACAAAACTATATGTTTTTTCCTTTTCTGTTTTGTTTTGCAAGAACGTCCAATGATTTATTCTTGACATATGCACTTGAATATGATTGCTGCTCATAAATATTTACATAAGAAATGAAAAGACAATTGCTCGTAACTTAAGAAACAGGGGCAGAAAACCAGAAATGTCAAAACCCGACAGTTACTCTGTCCAGCCGGTATCGGGGCAGAGACAGCTTTGAAGCACAATCATTAGTGCATACAACCTTGTAACATCTGTACTCCCCATAGAGTAAAAGGTAATCAAAGCATTGATATCAACTTCCCCAAACCGGAGTTACCCTTCCCAGCCAGGTTCCTTTAGAAAACCGACGTCTATGTTCCCCGACCGAATTTCATAATCGCAAGCAGTTCATAAAGTTTTCTCTCGAGCAAAGTTTATTCCTATGAATGCGGAAGCTCAATCCCCAATATAGCTTATTACTTCGTCTATAGAAATTCATCCCCCGCAGAGTTATTCTCTAGAAGGATCTCTCTCCGGCAGAATATCCGTGAACAAGGAGCAAATCTCCAACATAGTCATTTCCGTTCACCATCCCCAGTGGAAGTAGAAGAACCACAGTTCTCTACAATAGTTAGGAATTCTTTACTCTCCAACAGCAGTCAGGGATTTATTTTCCCAGACTCGAATATGTCACAAATAGCATCTTATGCTCATACATCACGACATGCACATTGTGATACGGTGGGAGAACTGACTTGAGGCTTTGCATTTTATGTTCGCAAATGTTGGGGTTTAGCAAGAGTCGTCACCGACTTTTATTTTATCCAAAAAGGAAAGGTGAAAAAGCACAGGAAAGACCTTTAGAGATGTTTTCTTAAGTTCGAGGGGTAGATTATGAAAAGGGAAGGTATTAGAACCCTTTTCATCCATGGTTTTCCATGGGCTCTTAGTTACTTGCTAGATCAACTTGCTTTCGTTTGAATGTGCTTTGTGATGTGGGCTTTGAAAGTATTTTGGAAATATCTTTGTAATGGTTCTCGTCTCTATAAGAACGTATACAAAGTTTTGTTTCGAAAGATAGTTCAAAAGTGTACTTGTGGGTTTGTGATTTGGAAAGTGGTTTTTGGAAAGATATTTTGCAATGGTTCTCGTCTCTATAAGAACGTATACAAAATGTTTTATCTTTTTGGAAATGTTTTGAAATAAGAGTGTCGATGTATAAAAGTGTTTTTTGTGGTTGCGAGCAAGCGAGTAACTAAGAGCGAAACTACCTACTCAAAAGGTCTTAAATGTGCTTTTCCTTCTCCTTTAGATGTGTCTATCTTACCATTGTTTTGGTAAGAAGTCCCATCATTGGATGTGAAGGGACGAGTATGGGACGCTTGTATAGTCATAGAAAGCAACTTATGAGATGTTTTAGCAATGTCGTTTAGGGACTAGATCGTTTCATCGAAGGCAACATCGAGGGTCATCAAGGGACTACAATCTTTTTTCATCGAAGGGTCTTTGCTAAAACGTCCCATGTTCGAGGGACATGACTATTTTCCGAAAGGCCACAAAAATGAAATTACCCTAGAGGTGTTAGTGTGCAAGTGTGTTAGTTTGCATACATTTTGTCTTATATTTGAAAGTTATCTATTTATTGCTTTTATCTTATCATACACCCTATTTACTAACAAGATATGAAAAGCAAGTAAAATGCGGAAAATAAAATTTAAGCTATTACATCGCTTTAGGGGGATGGGGGTACAAATTTACAATGGGGATGAAGTGGAAACTGAAATATTAACCATATCGAATGATAATAAAAACAATATAAAAACAGTGTAAAATAAAAGGAAAAATGCATTTTGAATCACTATGTGTCGACCCATGCTGCTATGCATCGACACATAGCCTTTCCTTGCTCCTGTAAAACGAAATCTGTTCAGTATGAGTCGACACATAATGGGATGTGTCGACTCATACACCTTCTTGTATCGACGCGAAACGCGTATGTATCGACCCATGGGATTTTCCAGCTTCTATTTTGAAACTTGAACTCTGTATGGATCGATGCATGGGGGTTATATGTCGACTCATACCCTGTTTTTTCACTAGGATGGGTCGATACATGATGATATGTGTCGATACGTGCTGCATTTTCCTGCCTTAAACATTTTTTTACTGAATGTACAGGTTAGCTTATGGCATATGATGGATAAACATGAACAACAAATGATTGAGTAAGCCTAAAAAAGGTGCAGATGACTAGTTCAAAAAGATATTAAAGTACTACATCTTATCTTCAAAACAAACAAATCAATTATGATTTATGGAGAGATATCAAGTCAAGAAGACTTACCTCTGGACTGCATTGTTTGTTTTAAATCTGAATGTTTTTCCAAATGTGATGAATACCTCAATGAATATCCAGAAAGCTACTCCGGACTGTTGAAACTAAGTTGTACTGTACTGTAATGTTTTTGGTGTTTTGAAGATGGAGATGAATAGGAACACAGGAACTATTTTTGTGATGTTTTGGACCACCTTTGTATGTGATGAGTTGTTTGGTTTAAAGGAGAGTTTGTATGGTAGAGTAATGAGTTGGGTTTCTGTTTTGAACAAGAGCAGTTTTGGTTTTGAAAATGAGTCAAAGTTGCACAGAATATTGTTTTTTTCTGCTCAACAAAACTCTCTATCTTTTCTCTAGAAAATTTTTCCTCTCTTCCCAAATCCAACCTCTAACCCCTTTGTCTTATGAGACAGTCCTCTTTTGTAGACCTCTTGACTTTGGTTTAGGGGGGAAAACAAATAAGTCATTTTGAATTGTTTTTGCCTACTGCTTTGATACTTTCTGCACACAATTTTCCTTTGCCATTTTGGTGCAATTTTGGGGCTGTTGTGGTGCAGGTTTGGGCAGCTGCATAGAGCAGTTTTGGACTATATTGGCAGCATGGGATGTTGTAGCAATATGATATATCATATTTTCTTCAACTTTGGACAACATAGTTTGTAGCATGTCACAAATTTAGTCTTGTGCACATTATGTCAAAGGCAAAATATTGTGATAAGGTTTTAATCAAGACATAGTTTTAGAATTTGTAATTTTGCAAAAATGTCACTTTGTAATAAATTGAATTACATGCATCATCTTGGATTATTTGGAGTTGTAGTAAAATGCCATGAAGCAAATGAAATTAACCAAGTATAGAGAATACTTAGAAAAATCTCAAAGTTTTGCAAAGTTGGATTTTTGATTCTCTTGACTTCTTAATGATCAAGCTTGATATTTTTGAATGTCTTGATGAAATTTGATCTTTGGGTTGTAACATTGACCAAAAAGTCAAAGTTTGACTTTCCAGTATGCATTTGACCATTTTGCCCTTGTGCCAATTTCAAGCCTAAATTGATGTATTAGTGTTGCAAACTTGACCTCTCAGAATATCTTGTGAGAAAATAGTTGACAAATGAGAGGGAAAATTTTGGGGTACGACACGCATACATATCACATACAACATAGTCTCATTTATTTTGAGAACATCATCTCACGACGCATTTCATACATCGCATATAATTAACCCTGTTATCTTTTCCAGAAAGAAGATTGTCGCCAACAATTCCAACAGTTATACAGGTCACATCTGTAGACAACTAATGGAAACTCAGTTCTTGAAACCCAACAGGTCAACTAATCTACATGACCAAATGAAGTAAACCTACTATCCAGGTTCCTTCTTGTAGCCCTACTACCCAGGATTTCATCTCGAAGTAACTCTACTATCCAGGTTCCTTCTCATATCCCTACTATCCAGGATTTCATCTTGAAGTAACCGTACTATCCAGGTTCCTTCTCATAGCCCTACTATCCAGGCTTTCATCTCGAAGTAACCCTACTATCCAGGTTCCTTCTCATAACCCTATTATCTAGGCTTTCATCTTGAAGTAACCCTACGACCCAGGTTCCTTCTCATAGCCCTACTATCCAGGCTTTCATCTCGAAGTAACCCTACGACCCAGGTTCCTTCTCATAGCCCTACTATCCAGGATTTCATCTCGAAGTAACCCTACAACTCAGGTTCCTTCTCATAGCCCTACTATCTAGGCTTTTATCTTGAAGTAACCCTACGACCCAAGTTCCTTCTCATATCCCTACTATCCAGGCTTTCATCTCGAAGTAACCCTACGACCCAGGTTCCTTCTCAAAGCCCTACTATCCAGGCTCTCATTTCGAAGTAACCCTACTATCTAGGTTCCTTGTCCCTTATCTCCAGACAATAGTTTACAACACTGTAAGACCTGGACTCGACCAGATACGGTCGATTACACATTCCCCCGGTAAGTCGCTGTGCAGCCTGGATCCTAACCATGATATGTAGTGTTCTCCCACCTCCTCAACCAGGAGTTAATTCCCTTAGTAGAGTAATGGACAACTGAAGCTCCTATACTCTGTTTTCCCAGACGTAGATCAACATTCTCCAGCGAAGTCCTCCTTAGTGGCAGGTACAGGAATTCTCGCAAAGGAATCTCTTATACAACCAATAGCTTTTTTTTATGGCAGCTTAAAGACCATCTCCGACAACTCTCTGTTGACTTCCAAATGGCATCTTTAAGCCCATTCCCGATATCACCGATCAATATTACTTCATGCGAGTAAAAATTTCTGGGCACTCTAGTGTTCAATCATCTTCCACCTTCAGATCACGGAAGGAAGACCAGTCAATCTAAATCCTCAGGCTTAAGAAGATTGAACATGGGCAGCTGTTGTACCCCAAAATTTTCCCACCCATTTTACTCAACATATGTTCATTGAGATCCTCAACTTGCTCAAGGATGCCCAAGAGTTGACCAGACAAACTCTCTCCTAAAGCAATGAACCTCCAGCTAGGGTTTCCATTTTCATCAAGATGGATGAACTCTAAAATCCTTATATGCTCTCCGTAGTCCTAATATGTTCTCAAGACCATCCATGTCAAGTTTCATGCCTTACACAAGAGGTTTACCCAGTCAATTGCTCAAATGCTTGAAAATTAACTATATTAGGTCAAAAGTCAACTGTGGCCCAGATACAGTCAAACTTCAATATTTTTGGTCAACATCAACATTTTGAAGTGATATCCATCATTTGATCAAGGGTTGACCATGATTCCCCAAGGAATTCTCCTAATTCATCAAAACTCAAAACTTGCTAAATTAGGGTTTCTTAGGAAAAGTCAACCAAACTTTGACCAAGCATAACTTTCTCATACTTTATCTGAAATTTCTCATCCAAGGCTCATTTTGAATAGAATCCAATTACCTAAAACTCATCTTCATCCCTCAAGTTCAAGAAATTCACTCATGAAAAGATATGAATTTAGACATTATAGGTCATTTCAAAAAGTCAACAAAACACCTTTTGGGTCAAAGCTTCTTACATGAACATGGAAGATTCAATTGAGATTAAAACAAAGAGGTTGCTTAGGGGACACCCTAAACTTTCTAAAAAGTCCAAGATCATCATCATGAGATGACAATTGAGCAAGTTATGGCTTGCTCAAGTTGGGAGAATTTTGGAAATTTCAAGAATGGTGCATTGAGCAAATTTAAATTTTTGAGTCAATGGCCTAACTTTTTAAAGTTCAAACATCTCCATAAGCTTATAGAGTACCCCTAATTTCATTACCACCTTGCCTTGTTTTTTAACTATTTTATTCATTTTTATTTTGATTTTATTCCCAAAAATACAAAATAAAATTTATAAAATAATAAATGGTGGATCATGACAATTGGGCTTGTGTTTTGACTCAGCTTCAGGCCCATAATTTTGTGCTAAAATAACCAGATACATTCAAGCAAGATAAGTCATGTTTTGACAAAATTGGAAGGCCTTGAATGTGTTTGATTTTTGTTGGGGAACATTGAGTTATGGTCATGATTCTTTCCCTTTAATGGTGTCTCCTCATTCCACACTACATATACAACATCCCTGCAAGCCATTTACGGAGACATATAGCCTAGAGAACCCCTTCCATTTTGCAAAAAAAATAATCACAAAGTTATCCAAATCGAAATTCAATTTTCATCCTCCATTACTCTAAATCAAGGTTTCTGGTCCACTTCTAGAGGCTCCTTGAATCTATTCCAACCATTTTCGAGCCTTGAAACGCCCCAAAACACCGTAACCAAGTCACACGGTTTGCATTTCTTTTCCATTTTAATTTGTTTAATTCATGCAGTATAAAAACATTCTAATCATGCATTACTGACCATGCTCGTATTTGTAAGCTATCTACGTGGTTTGATTTTATGTTTGGCGCAGGGATTAAATATCACCATTGTTAGGGTTCCAAGCTTAAAATTGGGATTTTTGGATTTAGCCAAAATTAGGTCTAACCAAGGGTCTTGCTGTGCTTAGGAGGTTGAGGGCAACTTATCCATGGCCTTACCATGAATTTATTATGCGTGTTGTTGTTGTTTTTAATGCAGGTTTTTTAGTGACAGATTAAAAGCTGTCGCTATAGGTACATTGATCTAAAACGACGGATAGAGGTGGAAGATAATTGCGTGGCAGCCTCCCAATGGCTCGTTTGAATCAGCGCGCCATTTTTTGGTTTCTATAATATTGACTTTTTCTTATATATTATTATTGAATGATTTGATACAACAAATGACCGTCTAGCTCAATTGGTAGAAAAGCGCTTTGTGAAGGGAAATGACTTGGGTTCGAGTCCCAGGTCCATCATTTTATTTTTCTAACAATTGTGGATTGCAGATCCAGTGTATACTAGCTACGCTAGCCCAGTGTATGCTTTCCAGATCATAGCCATCAAATCTGGTCAATCTGGATCAAGAGGCTTCAAACGTGCAAGCGCACCATATGCCCTTAAGGTTGCTCCTCACTGAATTAAGTCAGCTGATGGGCTTTTCCTAAACGGGCCAAACATTTTCAGTAAACGCACCCCCCAAGTTTCTCATGACACCAGGCCCAATTCCTTTATTTCTTTTTTTCTAATTTCTTTGTGTATTTGGTCTTAATTTCTTGTTTTATTTATTTTCAGAAAAATCTTTTTTTTTTTATAATTAAATCATAAAAATCAGAAATTAATAAAAAATTAGATTTAGTTTTTTCATAAAATATTTAATTGCAATTAATTAATTAGCTTAATTAGATTAATTCAAATTCTTTTTTTTTGTAATTAAAATCCAATAGAAAATTAGGTTAATTTGCAAGATTAACTGCTTTTTTCTCAAAAAATCAAAAAAATATCCTTTCTCTATTCTCGTCTTAATTCTTCGCGCACATTTTATTTATTTATTTTTCGAATTATTGTAACTGTATCAAGTTTGTAATAGTTTAATTAGGATATTAATTTCCGCATTTTTATTTTCAGTCAAATATTTGTGTATCTGCCCAAAAGCCTTGTAATAGCGTAAATTTTCTTTTCGCAGTGTTTAAATTCCGTAATTATTAACTGCCTAGATGTATGAATAATAGGATTGAATGGAAAGACAAATAACTTTAAAACGGTAGATAACCCTAATTGTGCAAAGATAATTAACTGAAAAAGCACATTTGCACATGCTCACTCCTAGGGTTTACCCCACTTGGTTGCCTCAGAAATAATGGTTGTGTCCCTCGAACATAGGGATACCTTAGCAATGACCCGCAATTTAAAGTCATCATAAAGATCATAGTATCTCCTTGTCCCTCGAGTTGCCTATGAAAATTGATCTTATGATGACAATCCCTATGAAATGCTAAGGTATCTTTACTTGTTGCCTTCAATGACCATTTCGTCCATTGAATGTCCCTTTTATTTAAAAAAATTCCAACGACGGAGCTACATACTCCTTAATAGTAGGATAACAATGT
Source organism: Vicia faba (assembly GCA_948472305.1). NCBI lineage: Eukaryota > Viridiplantae > Streptophyta > Magnoliopsida > Fabales > Fabaceae > Vicia > Vicia faba. The sequence continues at coordinate 324,872,753 of OX451737.1, read as the reverse complement.
CTAAAGGAAACAAAAATGAACAAACCTTTTTCGACTAGGTAGAAAACTCTTAAGTACTTGCTCAGAACAAAAACTTTTCACACAAACACTTTTCAAAAACAGTTTTCAAAACAACTTCGTCACACTCTTGAGGACAGCTACAAGGGTTATCACGAAGTAAACAATTTTTTTTTCAAAACAAGCACGCACAAGCAATTTTAAACAAAAAAATGGGCAAGTACCTAAGAGCCCATGGAAAACCACAGATAGAAAGGGGGCTAACACCTTCCCTTTCTATAATCTACCCCCCGTACTCAGAAACATTCTCGAAAAAAGGTTTTTTCTGTTCTTTTTCCTTTTCCTTTGTTGGATGAAATAAAAGTCGATGGAGACTCTTGCTTACCGCAACATTTGCGAATACAAAATGCAAACCAGTATTAACAGTCGGTTCGGCCACCGTATTACACAAAGAATCCCAAAATAGTTGAGCCTTCTCAAACAGAAACTTGACTAGAAAACCCTTAGCACCACTTCTTGTTTCCCAATTAGCCACAATGTCAGACTGTTGCAAATGTAAGGCTAGAGAAATCTCCTCAGGTCTTGGGTATTTCTCAATACCGGTAAAGGGTATTTGATAAAGAATCGGTACTCCCAATAGTTGAGAGAACTCTTACATGGTGGGCAATAATTGGTAATCAGGAAATGTAAAACAATGATGTTTAGGGTCAAAGAATTGAAAAAGCACATGTACCATGTCTTCTTCAAAGTTTAAGGTAACCAAGTTGAGGAGTCGACCATACTTCTTGGTGAACGGTGAATTTTTAGGGACCCTTGATGCTAACTCCTTGAGTTGAGGAGACACTTTCACAAGGTTGATTCGGATGGTATTTCTACGAATGGAAGGCATATCCTATAAAACAGAACAAAGATAAATCTCCAGGTCCTTGAAATGGTTAGTGCAAATGCTATGGTATGATGTCATGATGTTATGCATAAATAATCATATACAAGAAAATAAAAAAATTCCTTAGGTTTAGGCTTTCATGGGGTTCATAGGTAAGTACCCTCTTGAAGTTTAGTTGGTTCAACCTGTCCTAAAAAGTAATCAGGTTCTAGGGAATCTCAATATCATTGATCTTTCTTCATCGGGCATTGTTTCAGTGCAAGCCTCTTTGTTAGCGACCAAAATATCTCGAAAGTATGATCTCAATGAGTGTAGTATCGAGTATCAACCAACTTCAGACTGCACCAAAGCCGGTTACCTTACTACTTCCTAATGGCCAAGTTGTTCCACTAAAGGTTCTAAGGTCAGTTAGTGCTTTAAGACACCACACAACGGCCCCGTATTCTCCTCGATACAACACAAGGGATACCAGTACCAACAAATTTGTCACACTAACGTAGCCATTCTTTTAACCATATCGATCTATGCCATACAGTCTCCACAATCTATTGCTACTTACCTAATAATGTTCCTAGATCCGGGTAGAGGATCTATACAAAACCCAAACATGGACCCAAAATGTAAAGCAAACAAGTCAAATAATGAAAGCAAATAAATGTGATATAGTCTCTAAGGTAACCCCACTTTTATGTCATCCCCAGCAGAGTCTCTAGTTCTGTAATATGATGGGAGAACTGACTTGGGTGTTTTGTGTTTGATCGTAATTATTGCGGATAGCAAGAGTTGCCACCGACTTTTCTTTTATCCAACAAAGGAAAGGGTGAAAAGAACAAGAAAGACCTTTTGAGAATTCTCTTGAGTTCGGGGGGTAGGTTATGAAAAGGGAAGGTATTAACACCCTTTTCATCTGTAGTTATCTACGAGCTCTTAGTTGCTAGCTCACTTTGAAATGCTTTGTAAAATGTGTTTGTGATTTGTTTAAAAGTTTTTTTTTTGGAAAAGTTCCTTTGTTTAGGCGAACTTTGTAATGACTCTGGTCTCTATAAGAATGTATACAAAGTGTTGACTTTTGAAAATATTACATGGAAAAGTGTTTGTGTGTTTGAAAGATGTTTTGAAATGTTTGTGAGCAAGCAACTACAAATTTTCTACCTACTCAAAAAGTCTTAGTTCTTTTCCTCCTCCTTTAGATAGTGTTATCTTACCATTAGTTAGTAAGTAACCATATCATTGGATGTGAAGGAACGAGCGTGGGTCATCGTATAATCATAGAAGGCAACATTGTAGGACATCTTAGAAATTTATCTTAAGGGACTAAGATCGTTTACCGAAGGCGACGTCGGAGGGCCATCGAGGGACTACAATCTCGTATTCGAGGGTCTTTGCTAAAGCATCCCACGTTCGAGGGACATGACTGTTTATTCTAAGGAAACAAGTGTGAGTTAACCCTAGTGGTGCAAGTGAGAAAAGTGTTTTGATTTCTTGCACCTTTGTCTTGAATTAGGGTTGTCTAGTTGTTGATTTTATGTCTTGTCATACAAACCCTAATTACTAGCAATAATGTTGAAAGCGATAAATTGCAGAAATTTAAAATTTTACGCTGTTACATCTTTTTGGGGATGGGGATACAAATCACAAATGGGGGATGAAAGCAATTAAAACCTAATTACTATTACAACTATATTCAGTAATGAATAACAACAAAAATATACAAGAATATAAAGATAATGTAAAAGGAAAAGGAATAGAAAATTGTTTTTGTTTGAGTTTTTTGATGAAAGATTTTAATCCTAATTAAGCTAATAAAAGGAAAGAAAATGAATAATTTGTCTAAGTTGATTTAATGAAACTAAACATAAATTAATTCATTTAATTTAGGAAAGAAAAAAACATTAAACTTATTAGAAGAATATTTTTTAGGGTTTTTATGTTTAAGGAAAATCAATCAAAATAGAAACAAAAAAAAATTAGTCTAAGTATTTAATAAAATATTTTTGGTATTTTTGATTAATAAAAATAATAATAATAAATAATAATATATAATAATAAAAATAATAAAAGAAAGGAAAAGAAAAATAAAATATAAAAGTTGGGTCATGGGGGGTTTGAAAGTAAGAATGAGGTTTGATAGAAAAAACAGATTTTTGTTTGTTAGGCCCAAATTTGTTTTTGTTATAACCAGAAAAATAATCAAATAAAATAAAATGTGGGCCTGCATATACGTTTAGCAATTCTGGGTGTGAGAGGGAGAAAAAATAGACAAGCCTATGATGAGGAAGCCCAATGCGCTAGCTAGTAAAAAGAAACAAGGAAAAAATATTGAGAAAAATAACAAAAGGCGTCCACGAGGCTCGAACCCAGGACCCTTAGTACCAATGCCTTACGTGCGCTCCTCCTTCCACTGGGGTGGCTGTTTCATCCTGTTATAAAACATATTGCAATAAATTTAAAATAAACCAAGTCCATGGTTGCACTTCATCTTCTTCCTCGCGCCAGAAACTTCAACAACATTGTTCAAATTTCTAACCTCTTCACCTCCCAACCATTTGCAAAAATGTAAACATGAAACTTGGTCCAAATTTCATCACGAGTTCAGTCATATAAATAACTAAAACTATAAATCAAAGATGAGCATGAATTTTGAATGGTACCAAATCTGACCTAATTTTTTCAGAAAGTTCAACTCTAAAATTCTCACTACTCAGGCAACATAAATGAATTTTAAGGACATGGTCAGTTTTAGGGCTATGATGTCTATATTTTATCCTTGAAAATGGAAACCAAACAATGCCTATATGAAGAGTTTAAAAGTTAGAAAACTTACCTTGAAAATGGAATTCGTGTTTTGAGTTTGAGCAGCTTTCAAGGTGTTGCAATGATCTGGTTAGTTTCCTTGAACCTCCAGGAAGCTACTGCAATGCTTGGCTTGAGCTGAGAGTGCTTGGAATATTCTGGAGAAGTCAAGTTGCAGGCTGAAGATGTGAAAAACACAAGAAGGGGGGGGGGGGGGTTGAATTGAAAACTTGGATCTAAAACATCTTAATGACACAGTGTTTTTATCCTGGTTCGTTTGATCTCAAACTACTCCAGTCCACCCGTCAAGGTGATTTCGCCTCTCTCCAACGAGGTCTTAATCCACTAATCACAAAAGATTACAACAGCTACTTTAACAACTGTTAAAGTCTTCTTGAGTACAACCACAATCCGGTTAATCTCAAGGATCTCTTTTGCAATATGATTTAAACAAAATGTGTTGTTGTTTTTCTAACAAAAACGGTTTATCACAACTGTGATAATTTACACAGGTTTGTAGCTTAGTGTTGTACCCCAAAATTTGCCCTCCCATTTTTCATAGAAGACCTAACCCTAGGGTTTCTCAGATATTCAAGTTGGCTCCGGAATCGACCAAACAGATTCTCTTCTGTGGCAGTAAACCGGCAATTAGGGTTTTTCTTGCAATCCTCAGAAGAAAATGAATTCTTAAAAAAAGATTCAATTGGCTTTCACAGGTCTTCATGTTTTCTCAAGTTTACTGAAAAGACAATGTTTGTTCTCGAGGCATGGTTGTTTGGGACAAGAGATGGAATTTAAGACTTTCATGTAGGACACTCATGATTGTCTAATCCAGGTTAACCAGATGATTTGCGTCTTTTAAAACATTTGTTTGGTCAGAAAATAGAATATACAGTGCATGTTTGTTTGGAATGCAGTTGCAAGATTATAGAATTATTGTAATTTAAGTTATCAGATTGGAGCATTTTGTTTCAATTATCTTTATTGGGAATCTTTAAGAATCAGTTAGGATGCGAAGAGAAAATTACAAGTTATTGACAGTAAAGGGTTTCAATTGACACCAGAATATTTCATAAGACTTTCTCCAATTTTTCAAACATTGTTACAAAATAATTTGTTCTTTTAAATACTCTATGTTTTACAACTTATTGTATTTAAAAGATAAATTAGTACAATTGTTGGATACAATACAAGAATGTTTTTCTATAAATTACAAAAGAAATCCAAATAAATGTTTGGCCTAGGAGAACTAATCTATGCCTAAGTTTGACTGAAGTTCTTTTGCTATCTCCAAAGACCTCCATGCTTGCCATAGATTTTCTTGCTTCCCTTGCTTTGTCATCTCCGTTTTGCTCACATGAAAATAAAAGAAAGAAAATGTGATTAGTACAAGTTATTTAGGCATGAACAAAATTTTCCAAAAAATGCTATTCATCATTAAAGTTTTCAAAGTGGAATCAGAATGCCATTATTCATCATAATTTATTTCCTCTATTTGCAAATCACAAGAAGATTATTCTTCTTGGTTCACAAAAAGAAGAAACAAAAATACCACAAAGTTGTCCAAACAAAAGAAATGCAAGCCAAACTGTCAAAACCAACAACAACATACAAACTAAAACCTCAAAAAACAAAACTTGATAAACACCCAAAAACCTTAAACCTGCAACCTGTTAACAAACAATCACAAAATATCCCAAACCATCCTCAAATCTCAAACCTGTAACAAACTGTAAAACCATCTCAAAATCTCAAATCCTACAAACCTGAGATAAGTTTCAAATAGAACAAAAAACCAAAAGACAGTAGCCTAACATAAAAAACATAACCAAAAAACCAGAGAAACATCACAAAGCCTCAAACTGAAACACAAGTTTCAAAACTGCCATAAGTCAAAAATCTCCAACTCATCAAACCTGTAACAGAATCACCATCAACAAAACCTGTCAAAATCCATAACCAAAAACATAACCAAAGACTTGCAACAAACTCCAACAATCAAAAACACAGTAACCCTCACGAAAGTCTCAGCAACCATCATCAAAAATCAATAAATACCAGTAACCATCAAAACCCAGAAAGAACAGAAAAAATATCAAAGCCTCATCAAACAACAACCAACATCCTCATCGTTCAACAAAGGAAATAGAAGAAAGTTACCAAAAAAAGAGCACACTTTCATCCTCATCTCATCCCCCCCCCCCGTCTCCGGCCACCACGGAACACAAACCTTCAAATCTCGTCCTTCCATTTTCTATTTCACAGAAAGAATCTCCGACAGGTACGATTTTTTCTCCTTTATCATTTTTCAAAAACGCATCTTTCTGCATCTAAGAGGGTAAAGCTCAATTAACAGCAAAACATGATAAGACAATGAAGATAAACGAAATTTGTAAGCTTTAATAAAAACAGAACCGTACCTTTTTTTAAGAAAAATGTTAGAACTGGATTAGGGAGGAAAGAATGAGTGTGTTCCGGCAACTGAGAGATGGAAGGGGAGATCAGACGAACCGATTTCGTCGCTTTTAGGGAAATCCGAACTTAGGGTTTTCAGAAAATCGCGAATCATGGTGAGATAAACATAGTGAGACATTTTGCTCACAAAACAGATATGAAAAGATGAACAAAAGATGGAAAGGATGAATGAAGAAGATGAGCGGCGCCGCTGTAAACAAAGGGTTCCAAGAACCCTAATTTTTGCTTTGAACCCCTAATCAACAATTATGCAGATTTAAGACTTGGGCCGTTTTGTTTTGTAAATCCCTAAAGCCCATGCGCTATTTCTGGATGCACCCCCCATCTGGCCTTATTTGATCACAGCAAAATAACATTTCTCTTGGGCCTCTCATCTAAATCCACTTAAGCCCATTTGCTTTTTGTTATTTGGTTCTCTTCTTATTTTCTTTTTATTATACAATATACTAATATAGCTTAAGGTTTTTTTAGTTTGATTTAGGTTTTTATAATTAATTTTTATCATTTTCTTTTTTTAATAAACTTATCTTAGGTTTAATTTTACACATAATAAAATACCAAAAATATAATAATAATTTAGTTTATTTGTTTTCTTTAGATTTTACTTAATAAATCCAAAAAATAAAGATTTTAATTTAATCATTTTTTAGAATAGGTTTTATCTTTCTCTTTTCATGTAAATACTTAACATTTCATATTTTGTTAATATTATCTCATGGATTATCATAGCTTTAATTAAATCGCACAAAAATTCGATTTGGTTGTATTGCTTGTTATTCAGACATTTCTATTTCATTTGATTCATCCCCATTTGTAACAATTGTACCCCCATTCCCGAATATTTTGTAATAGCGTAGGATTTCAATTCCCGCAATTTACTGTTTTCCATATACTTTATTGTAATTAGGCATGTATGATAAGATTCAAAATCAATCGCTAGATGACCTAATCAATGAATAAAATAATTTGAAACCAACACACTTCTTCACACGCGCACCTCTAGGGTAACCTCGCTCGTTGCCTCGGAAATACAATCATGTCCCTCAAATATGGGGTGCTCTAGCAATGACCCTTCGATAAAAAAGATCGTAGTCCCTCGATGACCCTCGATGTTTCCTTCGATTAAAACGATCTCGTCCCTTACGAAAATTGCTAAAGAGTCTCACAAGTTGCCTTCAATGATTGTAAAATTGACCCGCGCCTGTCCCTTCACATCCAATGGTGGGGCTTCGTACCAAATCAATGGTAAGATATCACCATTAAAAGGAGGAAGAAAAGAACAACTTAAGACCTTTCGAGTAGATAGATTCGCTCTTAGTTACTCGCTTGCTCATGAAAAAAACTCTTCACACCTACACTCTCATTTCAAAACATTTTCAAAAAAACAAAACGTTTTGTATACGTTCTTATAGAGACGAGAACCATTGCAAAACCTCTTTTCAAAACACTTTTCGAAACACGATTCACAAACACATCTTTGAACCACTTTTCGAAACAAAACTTTGTATACGTTCTTATAGAGACGAGAACCATTACAAAGAGATTTTTCAAAATACTTTCAAAACCCACACCACAAGCACACAATCAAAGAAAAGCAAGTGATCTAAACGAGTAACTAAGAGCCCATGGAAAACCATGGATGAAAAAGGTGCTAATACCTTCCCTTTTCATAATCCACCCCCCGAACCCGAGAAAGTCTCGAAAGGTCTTTCCTGTGCTTTTTTACCTTTCCTTTTGGATAAAAGAAAAGTCGGTGGCGACTCTTGCTAACTGCACAAGTGCGATCGAAACGCAAAACATCAAGTCAGTTCTCCCACCGCATCATACTTAGAATAAAGATTGAATTTGCTTAAGCTTGAATATGCGTGGTAGGTGATCTTAGCAAATTGTTGTGTGTACGTACGTGCTTCTTTTTGAAAGCAGACTTGTTTATGTAGGCAGTGTAATGACGTTGATCATTAAGCAAGTTTAATGTCATTAACATACTTTCTTTTTTGGAGAAGATCTTGTCTGAATAAGGCCGTTGGAATTAATTCTGTCTTGAATGTTTAGTAACGCTTCAGAGTCTTTTCTCCTTACTGCTGATGACGCTTCAGAATATTAATGACTTGGTTTGATATGTCTTTGTTCAGAATCAGAGTTTACTATAATAAAGTGCAGGTTCTGGTCACCAGTCTTCAGCGTATAATCTGATTGCTTCAGCTTGTAATACTTTATGACTTATCTTCTGATGCTGATCAGATCAGAACTTTTGCATACATAAAACATATTTTTAAGGTGCATATTTGTTCTTTGTATTTATTCTTTGTATTTGTTATCATCAAAACTCTAACTAAGGGTTGTAGAATCAAACTATGTTCTAACAATCTCCCCCTTTTTGATGATGACAAAAACCATATTTTTCAATTAAAAAATAAAGAATAAAAAGTTTAGAATAAAGAAGAAAAACTCCCCCTGAGTTGATTACTTCCCTTAAGTTCCTTGAGTCTTTGAGCATTAGAGTTTAACTGCGTCTTTCATCAAAGTTTGTACCTGTTCAAGCTTTTCAGAAGATAGAGGTTAAGTAGTTCAGAATGTTTGAGACTTCTGTCTCAGTAAACCGTTATTGAAAATATCTTACTTTCTCCCCATTTTCGTCAGTTATCAAAAAGGCCATATAATCAGAGCTAAAAAGTTGATTTATATTAAAAATAAGAAGCAATGATAAGTAGTTCAGAACAGAAGCAATGTAAAACAAACGTTACAAATAAACAGATTTAAAATAGATGAGAATCTAAGAGGGAGGAGGAAGGCGTTTGAATAAAGCTTCCAGCAAGCCCTTGATCTGGGTGTTAGTTTCCTCTTGTTTGCTCAAAATGCTCTTGATTTCTTTGTTTGTGTCCTTCTGCTTATCCAACCTTTCCTGGATAACAACATTTGCTCTCTTCAATTCTTCCAGAGTTTTCCTGTCATAGGAAGGAGCTGGAGTTTCTTCAGTATCTGGACGCTTCTCAGAGCATTCTACAACTTGATCACTTTGAACCAATTCCTCTGCTGAGATCATCTTATCTGGAGCAGCAGTTAGAGTGAGACCTTCTGATTCTGGTTGAACTTCATCTGAGGGATGATGTTTTGACCAGGGAGCATTGTCTAGAGGGAGAATCTCTTCCTTGAGCAGATGGCTTAGAACTTGGTCTTCAAAAACTTTTAGCATATCACTGAAATTCCGTTGAACCTGTTCATAGCTCTGTTCTTTTAGCTTCAATGTTTCAGAATTTAGCCAGTTTATGAAACTTGTCCAAAGATAATCAGAAGCAGCAGGATTGGTCATCTATAGACTAGCATGCTTCAGGGAGGTTATCCATTCCTGTATTCCTATTTCAAACATCAACAAACTAGTACCAACATCTGGTGTGGTTTCAGTTGGTGTTGGTTTTGGAATGGCAGTTTTGGTTTTGTGAGATATAGCAGCTAAATGTTCCAATACAGTTGGATCAATGACAAGTCTTACGTTGTCAGTTGAATTGCTCTTGGGTGAGGGAGTGGGAGAGTCGGGTATGATGATTGGAATTGTTGGGGAATTTGGTGGTGTGGATTCCAGAGAAGAAGGAATTTATGGAATTTCCAGGATGGTGAGAGGCATGCGAATGGCAAGTGGTTCAGTGATTCTTGGAATTGGTATAGAATCTGAATCTGATGTAGATTCTTCAGATTGGTTGGATGGAACATTGTGAGGTTCTGGTTCATAGGTCTCAGATGGTTGAATCTCATAAGTTTGAGCTTCTGGTTGTGATTGTTCAGGTTGAGGTGATGGTGGATGAGGAATATCTTGTTGTGGAGAGAGAGGTAGTGGAATATCTGGTTGTGGAGAGATAGGTTGTGGAATATCTGGTTGTGGAATATCTGTTGTATGTTCGGAGTTTGGATTATCAGGGATTTGAGGATTTCGATTTTGTGGTGTAGGAGCAGAAATGTCTTGGTCAAAAGAGTCAATGTCTGACAGAACTTTGGCAAGTTCTGGTTGAGTTTGGTCAGGATTTGGATTGATAGGAAGGGAGTGAGTTTCTCTTAGACTTAGAGTTTCTGATGGATCAAACCCTATGTCAAAGTCAGCAAAAGTTTGTGGGGTTGGATGATCTGATTGGGTAGTTATGGGTTCAGATGTTGATATAGTTATTGATTCTAAAACAATAACAAAAGAAGGATTACCTTTCTTTTTAGCAGCTTTTGGAGTCCTCTGGGATGATCCTTCTGCTGCTGCCTTCCTTTTCTTGGTCTTCTTCTAAACAACTTCTGGAGTCGCCTGATGCAAGTCCTAAATATTTATTTCTGGTGCAGTTCCATCTTCCTTACACGCATCCAAATATCTAACAATTATCTCAGGCTTGGAGTCAATTTCAGAGAAAAGAGGAAAATCATCCAGAGGAATTCTTCTGGAAGTGATGGTTGCAAAAGAAGTAACGTTGGGTTCCTTTTTGATGTTCTCAATGATTTTCATCTTTTTTAGATTCTTTGCATTCAGAGGCTTCCCAGTAGTAGCTTCTAGTGAACTAATTTCCTGTGCTTCAGTCAGATGCTCTATCAGCCTATTCTCTGTCAGAATATCTGATATGAGTCTTCCTAGGGGTATCCAGTCCCTTTTGGTACGCTCATCTTCTCTTGTCTCCTTTACACTGGTCCTCAGATGATTAAATAGCAAGTGAGGGAGATTTACCTTAGTCTTCTTGGAGATAAAGTAGATCAGAAACTGCTGATCAATGTTTATGTAATCAGGAGAGCTAGTTGGCTTCCTATGGTTGATGCATCCCAGAATTATCTTAGCCCAGATTCTGTGATGATCCTTCAGATCCCTAATCTTGTTGGAGGGTAGACCCAAAGTGAATATTTCTCTTGCAATAGAAGCAACATCAGAACATCTTTCAGCCATGTCTATACACCTGACACCTCCACCATTGTAACCTATCAGTCTTGAAATTAGGTCTTCTGTAATGACAATCTTCTTCCCCATGACATACGAGGTAACTTGATGGTTTGAGGAGGAAGCATGAATCCAGAATTCTTTGACAAGAATTGGAAACGTTGGCCCTAGAAGACGGTCAAAATATCTGTTCCATCCTTGAGCATTAACGTCTTCAGAGAGACTGAATCCATTTTCTTGAAGGCTTTGAAAATCAACAATCAGTTCTGAAAGAACTTCCAGGTTGTCAATGGGCGTGAGTAGTGTTCTGTATGGTTCTTCGTACTGTTCCATAGAAGCAGTTTCCTGAGTACTGGTGTTTTGGATGCTTGAAGAAGCCATGTTCACACAAGAAATTTGAGAAAGATGAAAGGGTTTTTGAAAGTACGAACAGAAAACAATTAGAAGGTATTGAGAGAGTAAAAGTGAAAGAGTGTAAAGAGTGAAACTTGAGTTTAAATAGATTTTCTTGAAAGCATAAATAGTAAGAGAGAGAAATAATTAGTCATGATTATAAGCATTAATGACAGCTGATTTTAGGGGATTCAGAAAGATATTGGAACAGTTACCCATGACGTGTTTCTTAATGCACCCAATCAGCGCTTTTGACCTTTCAGAAAAGTGAACGCGTGTTCAGCCTCAGATGGTAGCTGATGAATGGATGACAACTGTTTTCTTACGTGAATGTCATGCTTCTATCCTTGAAATGAAACACTCAAAACTTCATGGATATATTCTGATACGATCTGTACTTCTAAAATTCAGAAGGTTAACATATGTAAATAAAACAATTTATTCTGGGCAAAGCTTCATGCTGAGATGTTTCAGAATGAAGTTAAACCTATCTTCAGAAAGAGGTTTTGTAAAGACATCAGCCCATTGATGGTCTGTGTCAATGAATTTTAAGTTAAGAATCCCTTTCTGAATATAGTCCCTAATAAAATGATGTTTTATTTCTATATGCTTAGCCCTAGAATGAAAAATAGGATTTTTGCTGAGACAAATAGCAGAAGTATTGTCACAGAGGATAGGGATGTTACTCTCAAATATATTGAAGTCCTCAAGTTTACTTTTCATCCAGAGCATTTGCGTACTGCATCCAGCTGCTGCTATGTATTCAGCTTCTGTTGTTGATAGAGCTATTATGGATTGTCTTTTGCTGGACCATGAGATCAGATTTTCTCCCAGAAACTGGAAGCTTCTAGAAGTGCTTTTACGCTCTACTCTCTCCAGCAAAGTCAGCATCACGATATCCTACTAAGCTATAATCACTTGATTTTCTATAAAACAAACCCAGATTAGCAGTACCTTTCAGATACTTGAAAATTCGCTTAACTGCTGTTAAGTGAGATTCTCTAGGATCTGATTGGAATCTAGCACAAATGCAAACACTGAATAGAATGTCAGGCCTTGAATCCATCAGATAAAGAAGAGAACCAATCATACCTCTGTAGACCTTTTGTTCTACCATTTTACTTACCTCTTCTTTTTCCAGAATGCACGTGGGATGCATTGGAATCCTTGAAGGATTACATTCTGAGAGATCAAATTTCTTCAGAAGTTCTATGACATATTTTCTCTGATGAATGTAAGTTCCTTCTGGAGTTTGATTTATCTGAATGCCCAGAAAGAATTTTAGTTCCCCCATTAGGCTCATCTCAAACTCTTCCTGCATACATTTAGCAAACTCTCTTCCCAGAGAGGGTTTAGTGGATCCAAATATGAAGTCATCAACATAAATCTGACATACCAACATGTCATTCTTAACTGTCTTACAGAACAAGGTTGTGTCCACTTTCCCTCTGGTGAATTCCTTTTCTAACAGGAAGTTACTTAGTCTTTCATACCAAGCTCTGGGAGCTTGTTTCAGACTATAGAGTGACTTCTTTAGTTTGAAAACATATTCTGGATTTTTGGAACTTTCAAAACCAGGGGGTTGGTGCACATATACCTCTTCATCTATATAGCCATTTAAGAATGCACTTTTGACATCCATCTGATACAGAGTGATGCCTTTATTAACAGCAAATGATATTAAAAGTCTGATAGATTCTAACCTGGCGACTGGAGCAAAGGTTTCTGTGTAGACTATCCCCTCTTGCTGACTATAACCTTGTGCTACCAGTCATGCTTTGTTTCTGATGACTTCAGCTTGCTTGTTCAGTTTGTTTCTGAACACCCATTTTGTACCAATGATGTTGAACCCTTTTGGTTTGGGAACCAGATACTATACGTCATTTCTGGTGAATTGATTTAGTTCCTCTTGCATTGCCAGAATCCAGTCATTGTTCAGAAGTGCTTCATCAATTGTTGTTGGTTCAATCAGAGAAATCAGTCCCATGAGAGATTCTTCAGAGTTTCTGAATGTTTATCTTGTTCTGATTGGATCTTCCTTCTTTCCCAATATTGTATCTTCTGGGTGATCAATGCTGCTTCTGGATAGTCTTTTCTGGAGTTGATCAATAGAAGGTGCTGGATTGCTTGTAGTGACTCTTTCTGTTGTTGAGGGAGTGTCTCTGTTGAGAGCCTCTGATGAGTTGTCTACAGTACCTGTGAGTTTAACCTCCATACCTGCAAGGAATTCATTCTGCTTTGACTTTTGAGAGTCAAGCTTATCATCAAACCTAACACTGATTGACTCTTCAACAATCTGTGTTTCTATATTGTATACTCTGTACCCTCTCGAGCATTCGGAGTATCCTAACATAATACACTTTTGTGCTTTAGAGTCAAACTTGTTCAAATAATTTTTTGTATTCAGAATAAAACATGTGCATCCAAATGGGTGAAAATAAGAAATGTTGGGCTTTCTGTTCTTCCACAATTCATATGGAGTCTTTTCCAAAATAGGTCTTATGGAGATTCTATTCTGAATGTAACACGCTGTGTTTATTGCCTCTGCCCATAAGATCTTAGCAATGTTAGTCTCGTTGATCATGGTTCTGGCCATTTCTTGCAATGTTCTATTCTTTCGTTCTACAACTCCATTTTGCTGGGGAGTTCTAGGACAAGAGAAATCATGCAGAATGCCTTTTTCATTAAAGAATAATTCAAAATCTTTATTTTCAAATTCTCCACCATGATCACTTCTGACTTTGACAATTCTAAGATCCTTTTCATTCTGAACTTGGTTGCAGAAGGTAACAAACACAAAGTGTGACTCGTCCTTGTGTCTTAATAACTTTACCCATGTTCATCTGCTATAGTCATATATGATTACTAACCCATACTTCTTGCCACCGACTGAAGCAATTTTTACTGGTCCAAATAAATCAATATGCAGAAGTTCTAATGGCTTAGAGGTGGAAACAACATTTTTGGATTTGAAAGCAGCTTTTGCAAACTTGCCTTTCTGACATGCTTCACATAGAGCATCTGAATTGAACTTCAAGTTAGGAAGTCCTCTGACCAGATTGAGTTTGTTAATCTGAGATATTCTTCTCATACTAACATGTCCCAATCTTCTGTGCCAGATCCATTGCTCGTTGTTAACAGACAGTAGACATTTTACATTCTGACTTTTTAGTTCAGAAAGTTTTATTTTATAAATGTTGTTTTTCCTCTTTCCATTAAATAGGATAGTCCCATCTTTCTGTCTAACAACTTTGCATGAATTTTGATTGAAGATTACATCATAACCTTTATCACTTAATTGACTTATGGATAACAGGTTATGCATTAATCCATCAACTAATAAAAACATTACTTATAGAGGGAAGATTTCCATTACCTACTGTTCCAGAGCCAATGATCTTTCCTCTCAGGTTGCCTCCAAAGCCTACGTGGCCTCCAGGCTTAAGTTCCGGGCTTTGGAACATATGCCTTCTTCCCTTCATGTGTCGTGAGTAGCCAGAGTCCAGGTACCATGATTGGTGTCTTTGCTTTGCTGCTAAAGATATCTGCCACATGTATGATTTTATCCTTAGGTACCCACATTTTCTTGGGTCCTGATTTGTTAGTTTTACCAAAATTCTGATTGAATTTTGGTTTGACAGAATAATCACTACTCGTGTATTTTATGTCATGTGTGTGCCCATATATAAAATGTGAATCAAGTGGAGTGTGTTTTATAACCAAGTCCATGGCATTTTTTGGTGTAGGTACCTTACCTTGATATCCTATCCCTTTTCTGCCATTTCTGCTAACTCCATAGATCATTGAAGCCATTTTGCTTCTGTCTATGTTTTTACCTAGAAACTTCTGAAAGCTGTGATCATACTCTTTGATGATCTCATCAGCATTGCTGGGAGTTTCAGAGATTGTTTCCTTTTGAGAGTTTTGAAACTGGTTTTCTAATTTTGAAATTTTTTCTTTTAACTCAGAATTCTCCAATCTGAGACTCTTAGTCTTATTAGAGTCAGAGGCAAGATTCCTTTTCAGGTTTCTAAATTTGACTCTGATCTGCTGATATCTTTCCAGAATTTCATTTAGGCTTTCAGCAAGTTCAGCCTTAGTAAAGTTTATAGTAAAGTCAGGGAATACCTCTTCAGTGTCTGATTCTGAGTCTGAACCAGAAGCTTCACTGTCTTCTAATACGTTTGCCATGAGAGCTATGTTTTCTCTTTCATCATCTGATTCTGATTCAACTTCAGATGTGTCAGAATCATCCCATGTAGCCATGAGGCTTTTCTTCTTTTCCTTGAGAAACTTCTTTTTGGGCTTTTCCTTCTGAAGCTTTGGGAAGTCACTTTTGTAGTGCCCTTGCTCGTTACATTCATAGTAGATGATGTCTTTGTTGTTTGGCTTTCTGTATCCTGAAGAACCTTCAGATCTTCTGTGTCCAGAGGAGGATTCTGACCTTCTGTATCTGGAGGAGGATTCATTCTGATTTTCTGATCTTCTGGGATTCCTGAACTTCCTTTGTCTCTGCTTCCACAGTTGGTTCACCCTTCTGGAGAGGAGAGACAGTTCATCTTATTCTGATGAGGATCCATCAGAGATTTCTTCTACAGCCTGCAAAACTTTGGAGTCAGATTTTCTGTTAGATTTTAAAGCTAATGGCTTACCTTGCTTTTGAGGTTCGCCTTCTTCTAGCTCTATCTCGTGACTTCTGAGGGAGCTAACAAGTTCCTCCAGAGAAATTTTGTTGAGATCTTTGGCTAGCTTAAGTGCTGTGACCATTGGCCTCCATTGTTTTGGAAAGCTTCTGATGATCTTCTTAACGTGATCAGCAGTAGAATACACTTTGTCAAGAACTTTTAGTCCAGCAAAAAGAATTTGAAATCTTGAAAACATAGTTTCTATTGATTCACTATCTTCCATCTTGAATTCCTCATACTTCTGAATGAGCGCAAGGGCCTTGATTTCTTTGACTTGAATATTTCCTTCATGCGTCATTCTCAGAGAGTCAAACATATTCTTGGCAGTTTCTCTGTTTGATATTTTCTCATATTCTGAATATGAGATGGTGCTGAGGAGAATTGTTCTGGCCTTGTGGTGGTTTCTAAATTCACGCTTTTGATGATCAGACATCATTTTCCTGTCTATCTTCTGACCACGTCCATCCACAGGATGCATGTATCCATTAGTCACCCTGTCCCACAGATCAGCATCATGGGCCAGAAATAAACTCTCAATTATGTCTTTCCAGTAGTCAAAGTTTTCTCCATCAAAGACTGGAGGTTTACCACTGAATCTGTCCCTGTCTTCATTGTTGTCATTGCTGATGTTTTGGCTTGGTCCCACCATAGTGTTTTTCTGATGCTTTGATCTTGTACTGACACAGTTAAGTGTTTAAGCTCAGAACCAGGCGCTCTGATGCCAATTGAAGATGTGAAAAACACAAGAAGGGGGAGGGGGGTTGAATTGAAAACTTGGATCTAAAACAGCTTAATCACAGAGTGTTTTTATCCTGGTTCGTTTGATCTCAAACTACTCCAGTCCACCCGTCAAGGTGATTTCTCCTCTCTCCAACGAGGTCTTAATCCACTAATCACAAAAGATTACAACAGCTACTTTAAAAACTGTTAAAGTCTTCTTGAGTATAACCACAATCCGGTTAATCTCAAGGATCTCTTTTGCAATATGATTTAAACAAAATGTGTTGTTGTTTTTCTAACAAAAACGGTTTATCACAACTGTGATAATTTACACAGGTTTATAGCTTAGAATAAAGATTGAATTTGCTTAAGCTTGAATAT
Source organism: Vicia faba (assembly GCA_948472305.1). Lineage (NCBI taxonomy): Eukaryota > Viridiplantae > Streptophyta > Magnoliopsida > Fabales > Fabaceae > Vicia > Vicia faba. The sequence continues at coordinate 324,855,526 of OX451737.1, read as the reverse complement.
GCATGGTTGGTGATCTTAGCAAATTGTTGTGTGTACGTACATGCTTCTTTTTGAAAGCAGGCTTGTTTATATAGGCAGTGTAATGACGTTGATCATTAAGCAAGTTTAATGTCATTAACACACTTTCCTTTTGGAGAAGATCTTGTCTGAATAAGGCCGTTGGAATTAATTCTGTCTTGAATGTTCAATAACGCTTCAGAGTCTTTTCTCCTTACTGCTGATGACGCTTCAGAATATTGATGACTTGGTTTGATATGTCTTTGTTCAGAATCAGAGTTTACTATAATTAAGCGCAGGTTCTGGTCACCAGTCTTCAGCGTATAATCTGATTGCTTCAGCTTGTAATACTTTATGACATATCTTCTGATGCTGATCAGATCAGAACTTCTGCATACATAAAACATATTTTTAAGGTGCATATTTTTTCTTTGTATTTATTCTTTGTATTTGTTATCATCAAAACTCTAACCAAGGGTTGTAGAATCAAACTATGTTCTAACACAGGCCTATGTTTTTTGGTTATAGAAGGTGAGGAAGATGGTGCTACAGTTGTGTTGTAGTTATTTGGATAGCCTATATATATATATATATATATATATATATATATATATATATATATATATATATATATATATATATATATATATATATATATATATATATATATATATATATATATATATATATATATATATATATATATATATATATATATATATATATATATATATATACGTATTGGAAGCTTTGTGATTGATTAGAACTAAAAATTCACGAGTAGATTTTGTAATTGGATTTCAAAGTCAGAAATGATAAGTTTTAGAACTTTTGTTGCAATTTCTGATTTGAGAGAGAGAGTGAGGGAGCTTGAGGGCTTTTAAACTCTTGTCTTAGGTTTTAAATTACCTATCTATTTATAGAGGAAAGGTTTGAGGGTTTGAAATGATCATAAACAAGAAATCACATGTTATGGTATTGAAACTTGTTTTTGAAGCAAAGTTGAAATTTATGGTTTCAAAGTGAAGTACAAGAGCTTTTAGGGTGGTTAATAGGTTATAGATATGTTGCTTCTTGCTTTAAAATGTTTTGGAGTCATAAGAAACAATGTATGGGCTCAAGAAGGGTTGACATTGTGATTAAAGTCACTTTTCCAAAATGGAAGTGGTGACTTTGTGGCAAAAATGGAAAATCAACTTGGACAAAGTTTCAAACACTTGGATAATGGCTCCAACAGTTATGTAAATATTGAATTATTGAGTTATTAGCAAGTTTGAAGCCTGCAAAGAAATATTTATTCAACATGGTTTGATATTTGCTCAAGTATTTATCAATAAAATGACATATAATTCAAGTTTTTGAGGCCATCTTCATCTCTTCGAAACTTGTAGCTCAAGCATGATCTCTTCAAGTTATTTGACATTTTAGAAAGCTTGAAACATCCTCTACAACCTTCATGTTGGCCATTTTGACAAAATCATCTTGGAGCTTGGTGAAAATTGGCCAAGAAGTTAGGTTAAAAATCTGCCTAGACTAGGTCAAATTTTAACTAAGTGTTTTTGAAAAGTGCGTGACTTCATGAATTTATAACTCAAAATCCAAGCACTTCTATGACTTGATCATTAAAGAAAAGTTGAAGATCTCATCAATATCTAAAACTTTCATGTTGAAAGTTTTCTTTGAATCATCTCACATCTTTTTGAAAAAATGTCATGAAGTTATGAAATTATCAAGGTTTCACTTAGAAAAATTCTAAGTATTGAAAAGTTTGACTCTTTAATGGAATTTTTTGACTTTATTGATTCTTGATGATCAATTTTGATATTTTTGAATATCTTTATGAATTGTGATCTTTGAAATTGAACTTTGACCAGAAAGTCAAAGTTTGAGTTTTTATGTATTAGTTGACTTTTCATCAGTTGACCAAAGACTCAACTATCAATCCATTGATCTTGAGGAATGTTTTGAACCATGAAATTAGGTAAACATATTGTATTTTAATCCTTGATATTATGCTTCAATCCATTAGATCATGCATTAGGTCAAAAGTCATTGATCAGTCAATTACAATCAAAATCCTAATTTTGACCATTTTTCCCTTTTAGTAAATTAAGTGATTTTCTTGAGGAATTGTGATAAATACTTGATCAAATGATGAATAGGACTTTAAAATGTTGATTTTGGAAAAATATCATGAAGTTTGACTGTAGATTGACCATAATTGACTTTTTACCCAATACGGTTGATTTTCAGTCATCTGGGCAATTGACTGAGCAAATTTGTGATACAAGACTTGAAACTTGACATGAGTATTCTTGGAGGTCTATAATGATCCATTAAAGTAATTTGAGGCATTATAAGTCCAATTAACCTTGTGAAAATCAAAACCCTAATTTGAGGTATCAGGGTTTAGGAGATGGTTTGACCTAGTCAACACTTGTGCAAACTTGAGCTATTGGAGATCTTGTGTGAAATGTCTTGAGAAAAGAGAGGGAAAATTTTGGGGTAAAACACATATCAAGATACACAAATACAATATTTATTTCATATATTTATCATAAAACCATCACCATATTTTATCAAATCAAAACATATAGACATGAACATCAAAACTCAGAATTATGTATACAAATTTACACGGAAATCAGTAATCAACAGAGCACGAAAATCACATAAAATCACAATAATCAAGATACGTTTTGCATAAACCACCTTAAGATTCACAAAACTCAACAATGAAGGAAAAAAGGAAAGGAAAAAGGGAAAGAGGATAAGTAATCCTCTTTATCCTTCATGCTTAAGCAGCCATATCATGAACAGTTCCCCCTTACCTCTAATTTGAAGCAAAGACCTGAAACTTTTGGATATGGAGGTTCTCTTCCTTCAAAAGCTCTCCTAGGGTTTGCTATTCTCTCCAACTCCTTATTTCACAAACTCTCTACGTACTGGCAAAACTTATCCCTTCTTTTCTATTTAAAAAAACTAATTTCCTTTTATTGTTATTATTTCCACTATTTCCCTCAACTCCTCTCATAATTCTATCTATCTCTCTATTTTTATTTAAAAATCTATTTTTCTCCCTAAAGTTTGAATTTCTAATTTCCCCTATTATTAAATTATTAAAACATAATTAAATTCTAGTTAAATCCTAAACTAAAATTCCTCATGTCTACATTAATTTTAAATATACTAAAATTCTACCCAAAATTTGTTAAATTAAATAAAAATAATTAAATGAACCAAAAATACTCTAAAATTTAATTTAAATAAAATAATAAAATCGAAGTGTTACAACTCTCTCCCATTTAATTAATTTTCGCCTTCGAAAATTACCTGAAGGAAACAACTCTGGATAAAACTACCACATCATGCTTCCTTCAGCAGGTCACTCCCACACCACCTTAACTAAAGCAATATCTTTACCTCTTAAGTTTTTCTCTTATAGATCCTCAATCCGTAAGGGTGATTCCTCCATAGTCAAGTTATCTCTCACTTGCACATCATCCAATTGGATCACATGGGACAAATCAAGAATATACTTCTGAAGTTGAGACACATGAAAGAAACTATGAAGGTTCCAAAGAGATAGTGGTACGACAACTCGGTAGGAAACTTTACCGACTCTCTCAGGGATCTGATAAGGACCAATTAAACAAGGTGTAAGCTTTTGCGACTTTAACGCTCAACCAACCCCAGTCGCTGGAGTGACTCTCAAGAACACATGACCTCCCTCCTGGAACTCAATAGCTTTTCTTTTCTTATCATCAAAACTCTTCTATCTTCTCTATGATGCCTTCACCTTTTCTTGAATCATCTTAACCTTCTCAGTAGTATGTTAAACAATCTCTTGCCCAAGCACAATACTTTCACTCGATTCATACCAACACAATTGTGTTTTACTCCTTCTACCATATAGAGCTTCAAAAGGTGTCATTCCAATACTAGAATGGTAATTTTTGTTATAGGTAAACTCAACCAGTGGAAAATAAGTGTCACAATTACCTCCTTGATTCAAAACACAAGCTCTCAACAAATCTTCCACAAATTTAATAGTCCTTTCTGTCTGACCGTCCATCTGCGGATGGAAAGAAGAAATCAACTTCAACTATGTTCACAAGGCTACTTGCAAGCTCTCCTAAAACCTTGATGTGAACCTCAGATCAATATCTGAAGTAATTCTTGAAGGAATTCCATGCAGCTTCACAATCTCACTGATGTAAATCTCTACTAGCTTCTACAACATGTAACTAATATTTATTGGGAAAAAATGAGCCAACATAGTCAGTCTATCCACAAAAACCTATTGTACTACAATTTTCCCCCTAAGATCCCTTCATCATACCATATTGATTCAATCACAACAGGATCACATTAAGGCTTTTGGTTCTCCTCCATATCTTTAGCTTTGATATTTGAGGAATCACAAAGCACCTTGACTTGTTTTTCTTTTGTGATCATGCATGTTTTGTTTTGACTTTCCTTTTAATTAATAAAATGCAATGTTGGTTTTTCTTACTTTTTAATAATGTAGGTAAAGGCAATGTGGCTTAGCAAGTTGATCCATGGGTTCATGAGTTTAGTTCCATGCCCTAGTCAATAAAGCTTGAGAAATTCAAACCTCACAATTGAAGTTATTTTGGAAGAAATGGCATGGCAAGGTGTATTTTGATTCACCACATTTCAAAGTTATCAAGATTGATTCAAAAGTACAGGGGGTTGATTGGTCATAAGTGCATATTTCTCTCAATTATAAAGATATGAAAGTGGTTTTGGTTGCTATGAGTTCTCATTATCATCCCCAACAACTTCTATCTACAAAGCAAAAGTGTTGGTACAAGAAGGTTGTTTAAAATTGTCAAAGTTCCTCAAAGCATTTTCTTGATCTAGAAGCTAGGGTTTTGAAATTCAAAGAAGTATATCTTGCTCATCTTTTGGTAGTTTCTAGTGATTCCAAAAACATCATTCTCTTCAAAGGGTTATTAACAAATCACTTCAAAAGTTTCAAGGAGTTTTCATGTGGAAGAAACTTGATGATGAAGAAATATTACAAGTCCTCCAGATGAACCCCCAACTTTCCATGTGTGACTTCAAATGATCATAACTTTGTCAATTTTTATCACCTTTAACCCACTTTTTTCCACAATGATCTTGAGGATATAAACTTTATTCCTTCTTTTATTTTCAAAGTGAGAAAATGGATGGAGGATGCCTTAAGGATACAAAAGATTATAGGTCATTTCATGATTTTTTGTCAACTTCAACAATTCATAACTCTCTCAACTTTTGGAGATTTTGAATGGTTCAAGTTTCAAAATGTCATTCAAGAGGTCTATTTCATACCATCTTTTTTGGTCAAGAGCAAATTCCAAGAGGAAGGTCATGTTTGGATGCAAAACATTATAGGTCACTTTTGAAGAAAAACTTGAAATATTTCGAAGTATGGAAAGTCAACCTCTTTTTCCCAACTTTGACACATTGCAACTTTATTCTCAAACATCCATTTGATTCCATTATTTTCACATTGCAAATCTTGTAATCCAATATTTCTAAAGCATCAAGAACCATGCCTTAAGATCCCTTGAGCTGAGAATGCCATTGTTTCAAAAGTGGTAACTTGGAATCGAAGTTTTATCGCAAGTCAGAATTTGAATTTCATGTTACAACTTCTAACCCTCAAATTAGCACGCATTTTGGGTCTAAACATGATTATCCGACTTCCCCAAGTGGATTAGTGCATTAAAACGCGTGTTTTAGATGAGTTTTGACAAAAAGAGAAGTCACACTTTCTTCATGATGCAGACCCACACGAATTCCCTCCAAATTGCATCATTCACCCTTCCTTTTGATACCATTTTCTTCTCCTGTAAATACATGAGCTATCCCATTCGTTTTCTCAAGCTTGAACAACCAAAATCACCCTGCCAAACTCGCTCCATAACTCACTTTTCTGCAACTTCGAAATTATTGTTCAAGCCTTTTTCAATCCATTTTTTCTATCAATTCACCTTCCTTGATCTTCCCTGAAGTTAATAGAAGAAGAATTGAGCCTTGAAACCTTCTGAATTGATCTAACCAAGTCCATTTACAGAGCTCTGCAACTGAACTTCAATAGGTAGATTTCTCCATCGATTCTTCCAAACTTTGATATCATTGTGAAGCTCTCATTGCCCTGGTTGTAGTCACAACACTTTCTTTTAACTGGAAACATGTTTTGGCCATGAATTTTCAAATTCCTTTTCAAAACTTTCCTTCCAAATTGCTTGAGCTACAGTTTATATAAATTTATCGCGAAGCTGTGGTTGTCTTCGTCTTGATTAGACGAAGCAGATGGTACCGGTCTCGTGCTCTAATTTTACAATTTGAGCAAGCTTGATTTGAGAGTGGCTGGAGGTTGAAGATGACCAACGTGTCATCCTTCAATCAATGAAACAACGCCATTTGAAATTTTTGAATATCTGATTTAATTAATGATCATGTGTGTTATTCACTAATGACCATGATATGCACAACACATATGATCCATTGGATCAACTTACTAACACATTTTGACTCTCATCCATTGGTCCACATTTTTTTGACTTTATTTTATTTTCTAATTTTAATATTTAAATTGTTTTAAACTTCAAAAAATCATAGAAAATTCATTTTAAGTCTAAAAAATCTGAAAAAAATTATGAAAAATATTTTTGATTTTTCTCTTTCTGATTTTTATTTTTTTACAAGTTTATTTTATGTTTTGATATTTTTATAAATTTTCACTTTATTTGAATTATTTTAAATGTTTAAAAATACTTTTATGCATTTTTTAAATTCTAAAAAAAATGGAATGATCCAATGATATTGTGACAAATATTGGTGACCTCATTTATTTTTTATTTCTGACTTTGTTACTTTTTATCATTTTTGGTTTATTTTACTCATTTCTTTTAATTTTAAAATAGTTTCTGACTTTAAAAAATTACCAAAAACTTTATAAAAAGATTTGAGTTCATTTCTGATTTTTCTATGGTCTTACTTAATCTTTCTTGATTAATTTAAACATAGTTGATATTTTTTTCTCTTATTTCTATTTTAAAACATTTTAAAACCCTTTTTAATGCATATATTAAATATAATATTATTTTGTATTATTTTCTGGCTGATCTTGGGTTGAATTTTTGATCATGAACTTTGTTAATATCATTGGATCCATGGTGTTGAGTCTAACTCCATAAAAATGGATGAATGATTTTAATAATAGTTTGATTAAATTTTAATTCAAAAATGGTTTGTATATTCTTTCCCATCCCTCATCATCTTATCCATTTCTTATTGCACTAAGTGTTATTGGAGCATGATCTTTATATCATGCCTCAAAACAAATGGTGCATAGATTGCTATTGACCAGCCTCAAAATAGGTGCGACTTCTTTATAAGTCCACTTACGATTGCTTAACATAGCGCTAAATTTTGTCCCGATTCAAGAAAATGATCATTCGTGGCCCACACTTATGATTGCAAGCCCAAGATGTTAATTTGAACCCTTTGATCCAATAACCTTGAGATTCATTGTGTAGTTACTTTGGTTCTACCAATATTCTGATGGATCTTCATTAATTTTGGTCAACGCGGATAACTTAAACATCATTGATCATTATATGTTACATTGAGGATTCTTTAATGGATGATATACTTTACATAAAGCAAATGCAATTCATTGTGTAGAGGCTTTGGTTCTACCAATCTCCTAATGGGTTTCAAATGCAAGTTTCAAGATGGTCATCCAACTAACCACTAATTACTAATAATTGATTTTATTGTGTTTTTATTTTATGCTCTTTTGTTTTATGCACCATTTACTTTAGCATTTACATTTAATGCTATTTTTCATCTTTGCTCACTTGAGAATTTACTTTTTTGTCATTTTTATTTTGCTCACTTGAGCTTTTTTTAAGACACCTAATAATCAACATGAACCATAAAACACTTTAATGATACTTGGACTATTTGGTTACTATCCTTGGTATTATGGAGTATTGGACTTCTTGGACTTAGGAATAGAAACCTTCGCATATGTTGGAGACCTTGTGACCTTAATTGATATTTTGTCTGGAGTTCTTGAGGTTTACCTTAATACATTGGGTTGTTTGTTTGTTTTATGTGCATGTTATTGTGATTACATACTTTGTTTGTAATCTGGAATTCACCCGTATACAGCCGTTACTCTGTCCAATTTTTGTGAAGACTTAATACACTTGAAGTTTAGTTCTCTCAAGAGGTCTAGTATCTTTTCTTGCTTGGTTTCAATCCAAAGAATGAGAATTCTATCTTGACTCATAATGTCAAGTATTGGCTTCTTATTGGTTATACGGTTCTTCTCCATAGCTTTTACCTCATGCATTAGGATAGTCTCTTCTTCTCCTCCTATCTTCTTTAATTTCAAAAATCTTCTATATCCTTTTGAAAACTCTTCTTATTTTTAAACTTGAACCACTTTCATAATAAACTTAGACCTAGGTCCATGCATTTTCAAAACCTTTTCATAAACAAACTTCAATTAACTTAAATAATACCTTGATATTTTTTGTGAGAAGACTAAAAGTCTATCAATCTCATTTCAACCATTTTTGCCACTTTGGATTTTTTACTTTAAAAACTTTTCTCAAAAGATTGGACTCTTGTCAATCCTTGTAGTGCTGCAAACAACTATATTTCTACAATATGTAGCGAAGTGGGATATTTTCCACTTGGGTGTTGAGTGAGGAATTGTTGATTTTAAAATCCAAGCCATATCCTCCACTTTGAGATGATGCAAATTCTCCTTTCTCATGATTGTGGGTAGTAAGTATGTTTTTCACACGGACAATGACAATGATGTCTTATCTCATAAAATTAACCAACACACTTGTGTTTTAAAAAAAATTTTAAAAGAGGAACTACGTGTACCCTGATCCCCTATTGCACGGAAGTTGGTACGTAGGCACTAAAGGTTCGCAACCGCGGCGGGTGCAAAAATCATAAAAAAAATACTTATTTTCTCACCTCCACCATCTATTTTTTATACAACATTTTATAGCCAAAATATACAGAATTTACAAAGAGGTTCCTGCGGAGTACCGTAGATGTTTAGGGTGATAATACCTTCCCTTTGCATAACCAACCCCCTTACCTTGAATATTTCCCCCTCTTTTGGGTTATTCTCTCTTTTCCCATTTCTTTGGAAACAATAAAGCGCAATGACGATTTTCATTTTGATCTGTGTAAGTCTAGTCAATCCAATGGTTATGCCTTAAACATTTCTACCGCTACAGAAGAAAAATTGCAACTTCATTGGGGAAAGATTGACCTCTTGCTGGTCCATCCCTAAGTGGGTTAAACCTATCTTTGTTTACATTTATATATGTGCTATTGTTTGTTATATATTATATGTTGTATATCTGTTTTTCTGGACTTTCCTGATTTTCAGAGTGCTTGGTGATTACTTATAAGTCCTATACCCGGACTTGGGAAAACTTTAAGATAGGATGGGAGGTATAGTCATGCTAACTTTGAGGGAGTAATCCCAAAAAAGGAGGCAAGAGATCCCCCACTCAGTGGAGGCCCCTTTTGTAACGCCCGTAATTTAATTAATTACTTAATTAAATTATTTTTGAAATATTTTGTGAAGATGTGTTATAATTAAATCAAATTTATTTTATTAAGTGGGGAAATAATAATATTAGAGGTATAATATTATTTTGTAACGCCCCTTATGTTTGAATGTTGCCCTTATGTTGGTAACGTGCAGGTAATCGCTAGTGAAGGCTGTATACCTTCAATAGTTCGAGTCGGTGTCATTGCTCTGATATGTAACACTCGGGGGGATGAACGTCTACTAATTTTTGATTGTTGATTTCAGTTGCTGAGATTTAAATTGATTATTATTAAAGATGTGATGTTTCGAAGTCGTTGTTTTGCTTAAAGAAGTTAATTGAGAATTCCGCTGCGTAGATGTTGAATTATTTTATTAAAGATGTTATGACGATGGTTCATCCGATGTTTGAAAGTGTTATATATCCATGATGAATGCAATGAATTTGTTAGAAGAATTTATGACGTCCCGATTCATTTGTATGATTAAATTTTATAGCTCTGATTTATTTTGCATAATTGCTTGGGGTAGAATTGGGGTATTACAAAGTTGGTATCAGAGCAAAAGGTTGGTCCGACCTTGTCGTCGAGTCTTAGTTGTCTAACAATCGAGTATTGTTATTTTGAGTTCTAACAGTTGTTTGTGTTATAGTGATAAGTTGAGATGGCTGGAAGGAATGTTGCTTCTCTTGCTGCTGCTCTAGAAGCAATGGCTAATGCGATGGAAAATCAACCGAATGCTGACGGGAATTCTGGATCTCGTAGCTTGGCGACTTTCCAGAGAGAGAATCCACCTGCGCTCAAGGGAAAGTATGATCCTGACGGAGCATTGGAATGGTTGAAAGATATTGAGAGGATCTTTCGCGTGATGGACTGCACTCCAGCGCAGAAGGTTCGTTATGGGACTTATATGCTAGCAGTCGAGGCTGATGACTGGTGGCTAGAGACTTGTCGGAAGTTGGAAGCTACATGTGAGAATGTCACTTGGGCTGTGTTCCGTAGGGAGCTTTTGAGAAAGTATTTTTCTGAAGATGTCTGTGGTAAGAAGGAGATTGAGTTCCTTGAGCTGAAGCAAGGAAATCTATCTGTTGTTGAGTATGCTGCCAAGTTTGCTGAGTTGGCTAAGTTTTATCCGCATTATGCTGAGGAAAATGCTGAGTTTTCAAAGTGTATTAAGTTTGAGAATGGGTTGCGCCCGGAGATTAAGAAGGCAGTTGGATACCAAAAGATCGGTGTCTTTGCTGATTTGGTTGATAGCTGTAGGATTTTTGAGGAAGATAATAATGCTCATTACAAGATTATCAGTGAGAATAGGGGTAAGCACCCATAGAATTGTGGTAAACCGTATGATGCCCCAGCTGGTAAGGGTAAACAGAAAGTTGCTCATGGACAGAGGACTAGTGGGGGAGATGCTCCTGCTGGTGTGATTTGCTTTAAGTGTGGGAAACCTGGACACAAGAGTAATGTGTGCACTACAGAAGTGAAGAGGTGTTTCCATTGTGGCAAGAACGAACATGTTGTATCTGAGTGTGAGCACAAGAATGTGGTTTGTTTCAACTGTAAAGAAGAAGGGCACATTGGTAGCCAGTGTCCGAGGCCGAAGAGGGCTCAGTCAAGTGGTAAAGTGTTTGCTTTGGTTGAGGATTAGATAGCTGTCGAGGACAGACTTATTAGAGGTACATGTTTCATTAATAGTACTCCTTTAATTACTATTATTGACATTGGTGCTACGCATTTTTTTATGTCTGCTGATTGTGTTGAAAGATTAGGTCTTGTGTTGTCTTCTTTGAATGGAGAAATGGTCGTCGATACTCCATCCAAGGGGTCGGTGACTACTTCTTTTGTGTGTGCTAAGTGTCCCTTGTCGATCTTCGACAGAGACTTTGTTGTTGATTTGATTTGTTTGCCGTTAAGAGGTTTGGATGTGATTCTGGGTATGAACTGGTTAGAGCATAACTGCGTTCATATTAATTGTTATGACAAGTCGCTGAGGTTTTCTACTCTTGAGGAAGAAGAAGACGGTTTGTTGTCTGCTAGACAGTTGAGAAAGTTGATGCAAAAGGAAGTACACATTTTTTCGTTTATGGCGTTGCTATCTGTAGAGACTCAAGCTATAATTGAGGAATTGCAGGTGGTGTGTGAATTTCCTAAAGTTTTCCCTGATGAGATTCCTGATGTACCGCCAGAGAGGGAAGTCGAATTTGCAATTGATCTTGTACCAGATACCAGACCTGTGTCTATGGCACCATACAGGATGTCTGCATCTGAATTGTCAGAGTTGAAGAAACAATTGGAAGATTTACTTGAGAAGAGGTTTGTAAGACCAAGTGTATCGTCGTGGGGTGCTCCAGTGTTGTTAGTGAAGAAGAAAGATGGAAGTATGAGGCTCTATGTTGATTATAGACAGTTGAACAAGGTGACGATTAAGAACAAGTATCCGCTTCGAAGAATAGATGACTTGATGGACCAATTGGTGGATGCTCGTGTGTTTAGTAAGATTTATTTGAGGTTGGGTTATCATCAGATTAAAGTAAAGGATGAAGATATTCAGAAGACGACTTTCACAACGCGTTATGGACATTATGAGTATTCAGTGATGCCTTTCGGCGTTACTAATGCGCTGGGAGTATTCATGGAATATATGAATCGTATCTTTCACACTTATTTGGATCGGTTTGTAGTGGTGTTCATTGATGATATTTTGATTTACTCTAAGTCAGAAGAAGAGCATGCTGAACATTTAAGAGTAGTATTGCAAATTTTGAAAGAGAAGAAGTTGTATGCAAAGCTATCCAAGTGTGAGTTTTGGTTAAAAGAGGTTAGTTTTCTTGGTCATGTGATTTTAGGTAGTGGCATTGCTGTAGATCCATCGAAGGTTGATGTTGTGTTGCAATGGGAAACTCCAAAGTCAGCTACTGAGATCAGAAGCTTTTTGGGATTAGCTGGTTATTATATAAGGTTTATTGAAGGGTTTTCTAAGTTGTCACTTTCGTTGACTAAGTTGACTTGTAAAGGTAGAGCTTTTGTTTGGGATGTTCAGTGCGAAGAAAGTTTTACAGAATTAAAGAAGAGGTTGACGTCGGCTCCGATTTTGACGTTGCCTAATCCAGGAGAGCCTTTTGTGGTGTATTGTGATGCTTCCAAGATGGGTTTAGGAGGTGTGCTTATGCATAATGGTAAGGTAGTTGCTTATGCATCGAGGCAGTTGAGGACTCATGAGAAGAACTATCCTACGCATGATTTAGAGCTTGATGCAGTTGTTTTTGTGTTGAAGATTTGGAGGCATTATCTTTATGGTTCTAGATTTGAAGTGTTTAGTGACCATAAGAGCTTAAAGTATTTGTTCGATCAGAAGGAGTTGAATATGAGGCAGCAAAGATGGTTGGAATTGTTAAAGGATTATGATTTCAGTTTGAATTATCATCCAGGAAAAGCAAATGTGGTAGCTGATGCGTTGAGTCGAAAGACTTTAGATATGTCAGCAATGATGATTAAAGAGTTGGAATTGATTGAGCAGTTCAGAGATATGAGCTTAGTTTGCGAGGTTACTCCGCGAAGTGTCATGTTGGGTATGTTGAAGATTAATAATGAATTTCTAGACAGTATCAGAGAAGCTCAGAAGTTGGATGTGAAACTGGTAGATTTGATGGTTGGGACTGATCAATCTGAGAATAGTGATTTTAAGCTAGATGAGCAAGGTGTGTTGAGATTTCGTAACCGGATTTGTATTCTTGATGATGCTGAGATGAAGAAAGTGATACTTGAAGAGAGTCATAGAAGTAAGTTGAGTATTCATCCAGGAGCTACAAAGATGTATCAAGATTTGAAAGGTTTGTTTTGGTGGCCTGGGATAAAGAGTGATGTGGCTCGGTTTGTGTATGCATGTTTGACTTGTCAGAAGTCGAAAGTTGAACATCAGAAGCCTGCAGGGTTGATGCAATCGTTGGAAGTTCCAGAATGGAAATGGGATAGCATTTTAATGGACTTTGTGACGGGGTTACCTAGTACTATAAGAGGACATGATTCGATTTGGGTGATTGTTGATAGGCTTACGAAGTCAGCTCGATTTATTCCTATTAACATCAGTTTTCCAGTGTCGAAGTTGGCTGAGATTTATATTAGTGTGATTGTGAAGATGCATGATGTTCCTTTGTGCATTGTGTCAGATAGAGATCCAAGATTTACTTCTGATTTTTAGAAAAGTTTGCAAGAAGCGTTGGGTTCTAAGTTGAGGTTGAGTTCAGCGTATCATCCTCAGACAGATGGTCAGACTGAACGGACGATTCAATCGTTGGAAGACTTGTTGAAGGCATGTGTTCTTGAGCATGGAGGTTCGTGGGATACTTATCTTCCGTTGATAGAGTTCACGTATAATAACAGTTACCATTCTAGTATTGGGATGGCACCTTTTGAAGCATTGTATGGTCGAAGGTGTAGAACTATGTTATGTTGGCATGAATCTGGTGAAAGTGTAGTACTTGGACCTGAACTTGTTTGTGAGACTACTGAGAAGGTGAAGTTGATTAGAGAGAAGATGAAAGCTTCACAAAGTATACAGAAGAGTTATCATTACAAGCGAAGGAAAGATTTAGAATTCCAAGCTGGTGACCATGTGTTTTTGAGAGTTACACCCGTGACTGGTGTTGGGCGAGCATTGAAGTCTAAGAAGCTCACTTCTCGTTTTATTGGACCGTATCAGATTTCGAAGAGAGTGGGGAATGTTGCTTATAGAATGGCTTTACCGCCTAATCTTTCGAATTTGTATGATGTGTTTCATGTGTCGCAACTTCGGAAGTATATTTCAGATCCATCTCATGTGATTTGTATGGACGATGTGCAAGTACGGGATAATTTTACGGTAGAGACGATGCCTGTACGGATCGCAGATCGTGAAATGAAGACTCTGAGGGGAAAAGAGTTTGCCTTGGTTAAAGTGGTTTGGCTAGGAGCTGCTGGTGAAAGCATGACTTGGGATTTGGATTGCAAGATGCGATACTCCTATCCTTAATTGTTTGATTGCGGTAAATTTTCGAGGACAAAAATATTCTAAGTGGGGGAGAGTTGTAACGCCCGTAATTTAATTAATTATTTAATTAAATTATTTTTGAAATATTTTGTGAAGATGTGTTATAATTAAATCAGATTTATTTTATTAAGTGGGGAAATAATAATATTAGAGGTATAATATTATTATGTGGTGAAATAATATTAGTAGTGTAATATTATCAAGGTGGGCTTAATTTGAGATAGTATATGTAATAAGGGGGTGTAGGTTAGGAGCCCAATAAGAATAATATAATAATAGAGTTATATTATTATTTGTTGTTAGAATAGAAGAAGGAAGCAGTAGGAAGAAATAAGGATTTGGAAGAGAACGTGAAGCTGTTGGAAAAAGTGGAAAACGGAAAGAACGAAGATTCAACCCGGAAGATTGTAGAGTGACCTTCAATCCAAGGTAAGGGTGGGGTTCTGACTTTATAATTGGGTTCATGATGTTTGATATGTGGGGTTATAGGATTGTTGTTTTGTTCTTGAATTGGATGTATATGATGATGTATGATGAAGATTTGATGAATTTTAGATGAACAACGATGCCATGATGTTGTTTAATCGATGTAGTATTATAGGATAATGTTAGGTGATGTTCTATCATGTTTATAATGAGGTTTGTATGACTGTAACATAATTCCCGTAGTGAAATTACAGTAGAAAACACAGAAATTATGCAGACGGTAGCAGGATGTGTCGACCCTTAATTGGATGTGTCGATACATGAAGGCTGATTGACTCTGGATGAGTCAATACAAGAAGGGCTTGCATCGATGCATGAAAGTTGCAAGACTCAGTGTTGCACCCCAAAATTTGCCCTCCCATTTTCTCAACATTTCTCATCACAAAGCCCTTGGAGATCAAGATCCAGTTAGGGTTTCATTTGCTCAAGACTTCTCCTTGCACTATTGACCCAAATTAGGGTTTGTGTTTGCACAAAGATGTTTTGACCTAAAGTACCTAAGATGACTTTCTTTCTTCATATTGGACTCCCAAGTCTACCCATATCAAGTTTCAAGTCTTGATTCCAAGTTTTGCCCAGTCAATTGGACAGTTGACCTAGAAATCAGCTGTATTGGGGAAAAAGTCAACTGTGGCCAATTGACAGTCAAACCTCATGAAAATTGACCCACATCAACATTATGAACTCACATGGACCATTTGATCAAGTTTGGATCACAATTCCACAAGAAATTTGATCAGATCACCAAAAGGGCAAAATGGTCATTTTTAGGGTTTTGACTGAACAAAGGCAATTTTTGACTGTTTGACCTAGCCAATGGCAAACCAAGCTCACATATGGACTCAAGGACCCCATGGAATTATCTTGACATGCTCAACAAACTCAAAAGATCCCAAGTACACAAGATTGACAGTTGAATTTCCCAGTCAATTGATCAATTTTGACTGTATACTGAAAAGTCAAACTTTGACTTTTTGGTCAAAATCAAGAGTCAAGATTCATTTTTCATCAAAACATGCCAAATCATGAAACTTGTTCACCAAGAAATCACAAAATGCAAATTAGGGTTAGAAATTAGAATTTTTCATAACTTAGAATTTTTCTAAGTTATAAAAAAACCCTAATTTTTTCCTAACTTTGCCCCACTTTTTCACCAAGATCCATTTGGATTCAAACAAAAGTCAAAACATGAAAGTTGTAGCTTGTTGCATAATCTACAACTTTAATTCACAAAGTTTTCCCAAATGAAGCTTGTATCTCAAGTTACAAATTTTTGAATAAGGGCACTAAACCATTCTTAACTTAGTGAAATTTTAACCTATTTTGACAAGGTTTTCTACCCAACTTCAAGGCCATTTTCCATACACTTCCACTTGGAATTTCAATTTGCATTTCAAAGATGGATTGTAGTACACATTCCAAGCTTTCCAAAATGTCCAAGAACTTCTCAAACAACCTCATAACTTGAGAGAATCGAATTTCACAATATGGCAAAAACTCACTTTTGAATTGGCCAAGTTACATGTTCATAACACTATGCATTTTCAAAACTCAGCATGCCCCTTGATTACAGGACTTTTATCTCAATTACACTCATAAATTTAATGCATATTCTTTGTGCCAAGGCCATGTTCTTTGTGTTCTAACATTACATGAAGGTTTAATCCATTTATAGATAAAGCAAATTAGCCATTTTTGTAAAAGGTAACTTTATGTCAAATTGAAATCCAAGCAAGTACAGTTAGGATCTCATTGGCACAAGTTTAGGAGCTAATTGCACTGATCAAGACAAGGGTTTGCAGCTTGTTATGGGGGCCTGCATCAGTCTAAAACACCAACTTGCATTTTGTTGCTTAAGTAAGAAGAAAGATAGCATAACTTGTGACAACTCTCATATCAGTCACAAAACCCTTAAGAAAACTTATCAAGCACATCCAAGACATCACAACCAAGCTAATACACGAGCCCTTAGCCTCCAAAACACTCTCAATCTCAGAATCACCTCCAAACTGCAAGAACAGGGCCAGGCCTGCAGTTTGAGTGCCATCTTCCATTTCCCTCAAGCTCTCTTGCCCAAACCAGTTCACACACATTCCCTAGCCTCTATGCAAGCTGACCATGACTTGAAACACGACCTGTAACTCCTCTAACAAGTTCCACCATTTTCATTTTTTCATTTTGCAGTTGAAGTTCTACAGCTCAGTTCAAGGTGTCTCAAGGCAAAGTAAATATTGGAACAACATCACCACACCTCAAGGAAGCTATACCAACCATTATCTTGCACTAAAAGCTCCCCATTTGCTAGATAGAACTTCAACTGAACAGGTACTTTGGTGAACTTCTATCTCTCTCATTAGGCATCATTAGCTCTAAGTTTGTGAATAAACAATGTTCTACTCATGCCACTGAACCTGTACATGCTTTTACTTTTCATTTCTTTTGCTTGAGCTGTGAGAATTTAAGGTTTGAAAATGGCAGAAAACTTAGGTTAGGATTTGGGATTGTTAAAATTCTCTCTCATTTCTGAGAGTTAGGAGGTGTTCTTTATATATTTGAAATCGTGATTCCATGCTTGACATTTTTTGTGTTGGAAGTTTGTGCAAAAGCTCAAAGAATCAGGATGTTTGAATCCCTGTTACAAGCGTGCGTTTTTGAGACATTTTTGGCTGAAGGTTGAAGAAGATGCTACGTGGGCTGGGCCTGTGTTGTTTTCTTATTCACACCATATTTTTGATATTGCACCCCCTGAGCCCATTTGCTTTATTTTTAATGTTTTTTGACTTTTTCTTTTTTTGATTGACTCATTTATTTTTTCTCATGTTATTAAAAATATAAAAATATTTTTTCTCACCATTTTTTAATTTATTAGGTATTTATTTGATTTTCTTTTGATTTATACATAAATAAATATATACTATTATTTAGAAATATTATTAAAAAATAATATAAACATATTATATTTCTGATTTTTATTTCATTTTTCCCTTTTGAAACATTTTGTATAAAAAATACTTTTTTTTTATAAATATTAAATATTATTATTATTTATATATATATAATACATATTTAAAATAATACATATATACATATATCTATTAATATATTTAGGACAAATACAAAATATATACTCTTTTATTTTTTTTATTATTAATATTTAACACTAAAAATACAATTTTTACAAATATACTTCCTTTTTATTTTATTTTTGTATATAATAAATAAATATTTGTGCATAAATGAAATAATACCTTCTATTTAATAAATTAGGGTTTTGCCCTAAATATGAAAAAACTCCAAAAATAATACTTTTTTCTATTTTTATTTATTTGACATAAATAATACTTTTTTTCATACATATAAAAAACCATTTTTGCATCTTGTATATTTATTTTATTTCTATTTAATTTGTGCAATTAAATATCTTGTAAATATTCCAACATTGATGTAATAGCTAGGTTTAATTTCCTTGTCTAAATATTCCCCATTTGAACATTTGTACCCCCCTCCCCATATTATTGTGTTGTAATAGTGTAGGTATTTAAATTTCGCACTTTATACGCTTTCTAAATATACCATGCTAGAATTAGGGTTTGTATGCGAATAAAACGAACAAAATAGTTTGACCTAATTTCAAGATAAACAAGCATGAAAATAGACAACACATCTCACACTTGCACCCCTAGGGTATTCCACTTTGTTGCCTTCAAATAATTGGGCCATATTGCATGTTAGGTTTCTTTGGGTAAAACAAAAACAATCAAATGATCATAGTCCCTCGATGACGCTTTCGAAAAGTTGCCTAAAATGATCAAGTCCCTTTCAAAGAGAAATTGCCCAAAGATATTTAACACTATTGCAATTATGGTCTAAACGATGACCCACGCCCGTCCCTTCAATCTCCTAATACAAGATTGTCCACCAAATGCAATGGTGGAACAAAATTGTCAAAAGGTTTAAAGCATAACAAGAATCTTTGAAGAAAACTTTAGGGTAGATAAGCTCTTAAGTACTTGTCAAATTACAAAAGAAAACACTTGCCTAATTTCAAACCACACTTCACAAACACTTTCAAAAACAAACTTTCAAAAAAACCTTGAAACATCTTTTCAAAAAGACAAACACCTTTTGTAAAACATTCGATTAAAGAATTGTTACAAGGGTAGCCTATACAAGGCATCTTTTTCAAAACCTTTTCAAAACCACACACAAAGCACCGTTTCAAACAATTGAAAACCAAGGCAAGTCGATCTAAGCAAGTACCTAAGAGCCCATGGATAACCATGGATAGAAGGGGTGCTAATACCTTCCCCTTCTATAATCTACTCCCCGAACCCAAGAAAAATCTCAAAGGTTTTTGCTGTGCTTTTTAAACCTTTCCTTAGGATAAAATAAAAAGTCGGTGGCTACTCTTGCTCAACCGAAACATTTGCGAAAACAAACGCAAAACCATAGTCAGTTCTCCCACCGTATCACAGAACTGGCGACTCTGCTGGGGAAATTTTTTAAATGGAGTAACCTTAGGGCTTAGATCACCCTCTTGCATGATTAATTGTTTGGATTAATTGCTTTATATCTTGGCTCTATTGTTTGGGTTTGCAATCCTACACCCGGATTTTGGGAAACATTCATAGATAGCAATACATTGTGGAAACTGTGCGGGGTATACCGACACGGTCGAAGCAATAGCTATATTGGTGCGACATATTTGTGAGTACCGGTAACCCTTGAGTTCAATCAAGGAGAGTACGGGGCCGCTGAGTGATGTCACTAAGCACTAATGACCTAGAACCTTACTTGACCATCTTGGCCTTTTATTAGGGGTAGTGAGATGACCGGCTTTGGTGCAGTCCGAAGTTGGTAGATACTCGATACTACACTCATTGAGGGTTGTTTTCTTGGAATATTTTGGTCGCTAGTTAAGTGGCTAAACCAAAACAATGAACAATGAAAACAATCCAATGATATTGAGCTCCTTAGAACCCGGTTACTATTTATAGGACAGGTTTTTAAGCCAACTACACTCAAGAGGGTACTTACCTATGAAACCCCATGCAAGCCTGAAACTAGGGTTTTGGTGTGAATTGCTTGTACATATGTTTTGTGCATACATCATAAACATCATGAAGCATCATATGCATTCACTAACCATTTCAAGGGTTTGGATCTTCATCATTGTTCTTGTTTTGTAGGTCATGGAAATTCCTCGCAGAAATACAATTCAAGTCAACCTTGTGAGAATCTCTCCTCAGCTCAAGGAGCTCACCTCAAGAATTCCGGAAAATTCATCCTTCAGTGAAAGACATGGTAGACTGCTCAGCCTAGTCAGCACCAACATTGAAGAAGACATGATGAAAGTGCTATTCTAGTTCTTTGACCCTCTTCACCATTGTTTCACTTTCCCTGATTACCAGTTGGTGCCCACTTTGGAGGAGTTTTCTCAACTCCTAAGAATCCCTATCCTTAATCAACTACCCTTCAACGGTACGGAAAAGGAACCAAAGCCTGAAGATGTTGCTCGAGCATTACATCTACAGCCATTTGAAATCAAGGGGCATTGGGAAACCAGAAGCGGCGTCAAAGGATTCTTAGCAAAATTCTTGTTTGAGAAGGCACAAGAATGTTGGAATTCATTGGACCTACAAGCCTTTGAAGAGATTGTGGCACTCCTTATCTATGGGTTGGTCTTGTTCCCAAATCCTGACCAATTGGTAGATGTCAACGCCGTCAAAATCTTCTTGTCCAGAAATCCAATACCAACGTTGCTTGGGGACATCCTTCACTCATTTTACACACAAACAATGAGAAAGAGGGGTGTTCTCATGTGCAGTACTCCTCTCCTCGCAAGGTGGTTTATTTCGCACCTTCCACAATCTGTCTTGAAGAATGAACAAGGTTCAAGGTGGTCCCAACAGTTGATGACTCTTACTCACTCTGATGTACATTGGTGTTCTCGGTCCAGAGAAAACGTCATCATCGTCGATCGTTGCGGAGAATTTCCTAATGTTCCTTTACTTGGAATCAGGGGAGGTATCACCTACAACCCTTGCCTAGCTTTGAGGCAATTTGGATATGCACGGAGGGATGGCCCTCATGACATGTTGATTCCTGACCTAGTTTTTGACTTCGACAATGATGCGCAAGGACTTCGCCAAAGATTCATCAGAGCTTGTGGAAAACTCAACAAGGTTGACAGCAAGACTCTGGGACATAAGAACTCCATCCCTCTTGAGCCCTATCTCAAGTGGGTACGAGCCCGAGCCCAAAGTATAATGATGCCTTATCCTCATGTTCTCCCTGTGATTAAAGAGCCTGTCAATGAAGGAGAGGTTCCCTACACCATCCTACATCCAGACATGCCTACATCGTGGGAGGAAATGCAGAAAAGTTGGATTCAGCTCAAGGAGGAACGGAACACTTTTGAAGCTAGCTTCTACGCCAGTGAGAAGAAGGTTCTAGAGCTTACCCGCCGACTCCATGAGCAAGAGGCCCTCAACACCTACATCTCACCAAAGAGGATGCGCAACGTCTTTTTGCCTTGAGAAGTTATTTTGTAATATTTGGCCCATGGGGCATTTATGTACTAACAAATTCCTTCTTATTAATATGACGTGCGTTCTTCTTTGTTTGAAACAATTTTGAATATCTTAAATCCTTGAATGCATTGCATACATAAGCATACCATTCATCATGTGCATAAGCAGGTCTCTTCAACAGGTTTCCTTATCTGTCTGCTGTTTATTTCAGTAGGATGGATCTTGAGCAAACAGTCAAAGACCTACAAGCTCAGAATGCACAGTTCCAGCAACTCCTGACGACCTTGGCTAAAGGTCAGGAGGATATCAAGACTCAATTGGGGAACAAGGACCCAGTGAAAAAGAAGAAAAAGAGGATTGGGGTGGCTACTTTGGGGAGAAGATTTGACGGAGAAGCTCGGAGAGTGCTTGAATTTCCTCCTATTTCTGATGAAGGAACCAGCAAAAGAGATGGAGTTGCGGTACCTTCCGAGTCTGATGCGGAATAAGAAGAGGTTGAAGAGGATGAAGATTATTCTGACCAACAATACCCTTCAGCTGATGATAAATACAAGGGTTTAGAAGACAGATTGGCCGCCATGGAATTACAAAGAGTATCGGGTTTGGATTTTGAAGACTTGGGTTTGGTTGCCGGGATTGTGATTCCCCCAAAATTCAAAGTGCCAGTGTTTGTGAGGTATGATGGGCTGTCCTGTCCCAAAATGCATCTCAGGTCCTACGTGAGAAAGATCCAACCCTATACGGCAGATAAAAACCTTTGGATTCATTTCTTTCAAGACAGCCTTTCTGGAGCTCAGTTAGAGTGGTTTTATCAGCTAGAAGGAACCAGTGTCAGAAATTGGGAAGATTTGGCCACCGCTTTCTACAAACAATACCAGTATAATTCTGACCTTGCTCCTACTCGTACCCAACTTCAGGGTATGTCGCTAGGAACAAGCGAGGGATTCAAAGAATATGCACAAAAATGGAGGGATTTGGCTAGCAGGGTGCAGCCTCCTTTAACCGACCGTGAACTCGTTGATATGTTTCTTGGGACCCTATCTGGGCCGTTTTTCAACCATCTAATTGGTAACTCTTCCGCGGGGTTTACCGATTTGATCTTAACAGGCGAAAGAATAGAAGCTGGCATCAAGTCCGGAAAGATTCAGAAGGGTGTTGCTGCAAGTGTTGAGAAGAAGCCTTTTAAGAAGGAGACAGCTGTGGTATATTCTCAGAGAAGAGCAGGGAAGACGGAGCGTCGGCCAACTGTGGGGGCCGTAATGATTCAAAACACTCCGAGTGAGCAGCCTCGCTATAATCAATCCAGACCAAATCAGCAACGAGTGGAACGGCCACAACGGCAGTTCACCCGTATTAATATGACTCCAGCGCAAGTGCTTCCCCATCTACTGAAGTTGAATCTCGCCACCATCAAGGAGGCACCAAAAAATGTGAATACGTCCTCTCCATATTATCATGCTAATGCTAAATGCGCCTACCATTCAGACAGTGTTGGACACGACACCAATGATTGTTGGGCACTCAAGCACAAAATCCAAGACCTGATAGAGGCTAAGGAGGTAGAGTTTGACGCTTCAGAGAAGCCTAATGTGATATCTGCACCCATGCCGAAGCACGGCCGAAATGTCAATGCCATTGAAGAAGATTTGTATGTTGCTGATGTCAGTGATCTAACTACTCCATTGCTAACCATTAAGTTGAATTTGTTAAGGGCCGGGATCTTCCCGGGATGTAAGGAAGACTGCTATTGTTGTTACTCTCTACCGTTTGATTGTCCGTTACTGAAGAAAGGCATCCAAGGCCTTATGGATAGTCGACAAATTTTGTTTGAAAAAGTTTCTGCTGTTCCAGTTCATACTGAAGATGTCTCAATCATAACCATTCACGCCAATCTTTCCAAGGCCGTCAAAAAGCCTGTTAAGATTACACCAACTACGAAATCTGTTCCATTGAAGATAACAATGCCAGGGCCTGTTCCCTATGTTTCTGAGAAGTCGATACCTTGGAACTATGGCGGTGACGTCTACTACCATGGTATCAAACAAATCGAAGTAATTGAAGAAAGTTCGGATGATGATGAAGCCAGCATTAGTAACATTGCGGGCACCAGCAAAATCACCAGGAGCGGGAGAATATTTTCTCCAGAGATTGCCCCTCCAAGAGCATTCTTTGGACCCTCATCAGCTGACAAGGTCGTCCCTGCACCAATCAAACTTTCTGCTAGAACTCCTTTGATTGAAGATGTTGTTGTTCCTAGTACCGTCTCTCCTACCGCTGCTGACAAAGGTAAGGGAATCCAAGATGAGCCCGTCAGGACGAGGGCTCAACCCTTGGTTATCCCGGAAACCTCCAAGAAGGAAATGGATGAGATTCTAAGGATAATCAAAAGAAGCGATTACGATGTGGTAGAACAGCTGGGGCAAACCCCCTCCAAGATCTCCATGCTGGCACTACTACTTTGCTCAGAAGCGCACGCTAAAGCTCTGATAAAGTTTCTGAAGGCGGCTCATGTGCCCCAAGAAACCTCTGCGGATCAATTTCAAAATTGCGTGGCTAGCCTGACTGCGGACAATGGATTAGGTTTTTCTGATGCCGACCTAACTC
Source organism: Vicia faba (assembly GCA_948472305.1). Lineage (NCBI taxonomy): Eukaryota > Viridiplantae > Streptophyta > Magnoliopsida > Fabales > Fabaceae > Vicia > Vicia faba. The sequence continues at coordinate 324,831,271 of OX451737.1, read as the reverse complement.
CTAAAGGCAGAAACCACAATGACGCGTTGCACATTTCAGTCGAGTCTCGAGGAGCTACTCTTGCACACGTCTTGGTCGACACTGGTTCGTCGCTGAATGTTTTACCTAAGAAGGCCCTAGACCGACTAGATTGCGAAGGGTTGGAATTGAAGCCGAGTGATATTGTTGTCAGAGCTTTCGATGGTTCGAAGAGAATGGTCCATGGAGAGGTTGAAATTCCTATCAAGATAGGCACCGAGGTGTTTAAATCCACTTTCTATATGATGGACATCCGTCCGTCATACTCTTGCCTGCTGGGTAGACCTTGGATACACCATGCTGGGGCAGTCACCTCCTCCTTACATCAGATGTTGAAGTATCCTGTCAAGGGAAAGATCATTACTGTCCATGGCGAAGAGGAGTACATGATTAGCCACTTGAACTCTTTCCGATATGTGGAGGTAGAAGGGGAGTTTATTGAGACGCCTTTCCAGCATTTCGAAGAAGTCCTTCCTGAAATAACAATAGCAAAGTTGGCAGTTGAGACGCCGAGGTAGATGGCCAGGATGGCATCTCTGGAGGACGCAAGGGCCACAATAAAGGAAGGGAAGAATTCAGCATGGGGGCAGCTGCCCGATATTCCGCATAAGACCGACAAATTTGGATTAGGGTTCACAGCCGCTGGCCAGAAAGCTATGCGCCGTTCGAAGATTGAAAGGGCGCCAGTCAAAATTTCTCCCTATGGAATCAACGCCTTGGAAGATGAAGACAAGGAGAGCAACATTGAAGAGTGGATTTATCCAACTGTCAAAGGAGGATTGAACAACTGGGAGGCAAAAGACTTTGTCCCCATCACTTTTATTCATCAGTAATTTATCTGTTAAATGTTTCCTATTTGGTCTGTAATATTTACTTTCAAACAATCCGTACACTATCTTTTCACCTCATGCCTTGCCCGGGGCATATAGGTCCACTTGTAAGGGTTTTGATTATTTTTCATATCCATATGCCATGTTTAATGATTCATTGGACGTTTTTCATGTGATAAAATGCTTGTGTTCATTTTCTTTCCTTTTGCATTTTTGTTTAAGGATGGCTATCCCTTACACACACCCACACTCACAAATGCAGGTACCCATCCACTCCGGATTCCATGGGTGACTATTCTGCTATACCTTTCAATAACTCTGAAGATCTGGTCAATCTAGCCGAGTATGAAGATGACGAAGGTTGTGAAGTACCCGGGGAACTAGCCAGACTTCTGCAACAAGAGGAAAGGGCCATCTTACCACACGAAGAGTCATTGGAAACTGTTAACTTGGGAACCGAGGAAGACCGGAAGGAGGTGCAAGTGGGTGCCAATCTGGAACCAAAAGTCAAGGGGCGCTTGGTACAGTTGTTGAATGAGTATGTTGAAATCTTCGCTTGGTCCTATGAAGACATGCCGGGTTTAGACACAGACATCGTGGTTCACCGTCTCCCCACAAGAGAGGATTGTCCACCGATCAAGCAAAAAGTTCGCCGAATGAGGCCTGACATGTCCGAAAAGATCAAAGCAGAAGTAATGAAACAATTCGATGCTGGCTTTCTGGCTGTTACGTCCTATCCTCAATGGGTCGCTAACATTGTGCCAGTACCTAAGAAAGATGGCAAAGTCAGGATGTGTGTGGACTACCGGGATTTGAATAGGGCCAGCCCTAAGGATGATTTCCCGCTACCTCATATTGAAATTTTGATCGACAATACAGCTCAGCATAAAGTGTTTTCCTTCATGGATGGATTCTCGGGCTACAATCAAATCAAAATGGCTCCCGAGGATATGGAGAAAACGACTTTTGTCACACAGTGGGGCACTTTCTGTTATAAGGTGATGCCGTTCGGGTTGAAGAACGCAGGGGCAACTTATCAACGCGCCATGGTAGCTTTATTTCACGATATGATACATCATGAGATTGAAGTTTATGTAGATGATATGATAGCTCGGTCACAAACAGAGGAAGAGCACCTTGAACATCTGGAGAAGCTGTTTGCCAGGTTAAAAGAATACAAGCTCAGGCTGAATCCAAGTAAATGCATCTTTGGAGTTAGGTCTGGTAAACTCCTGGGATTCATTGTAAGCAACAAAGGCATTGAAGTCGATCCGGAAAAAGTAAAAGCAATACAAGAGATGCCTGCTCCCCGTACTGAAAAGGAGGTTAGAGGATTCTTGGGGCGCTTAAACTATATTGCCAGATTCATCTCACATCTAACTTCTACCTGTGAGCCAATTTTCAAACTCTTGAAAAAAGATCAGGTAGTGGAATGGAACGACGATTGTCAAGCTGCTTTTGATAGAATCAAGGAGTATTTGCTAGAACCTCCTATTCTGATGCCACCCGTCGAAGGAAGACCATTGATCATGTATTTGACCGTCTTGGATAACTCAATGGGGTGTGTTTTGGGCCAGCATGACGAGTCTGGTCGAAAAGAGCATGCTATTTATTACCTTAGCAAGAAGTTTACCGACTGTGAGACTCGCTACTCACTGCTCGAGAAAACTTGCTGCGCTTTGGTATGGGCTGCTCGCCGACTAAGACAGTATATGTTGACTCATACTACCTTGTTGATTTCCAAAATGGATCCTATCAAGTATATCTTCGAAAAGCCCGCTTTATCTGGAAGGATAGCTAGATGGCAAATGATCTTAACTGAGTATGACATCCAGTACACCACCCAAAAAGCTATAAAAGGGAGTGTACTAGCTGACCATCTGGCTCATCAGGCTATCGAAGATTATCAACCCATGAGATTCGACTTCCCAGACGAGGACATCATGAATTTGGACAACATTGAAGGTGACGGACCGTATGACGGACCCGAAAAGGGATCCCGATGGACCCTGTACTTTGATGGTGCTTCAAATGCACTTGGAAACGGTATTGGCGCAGTACTCATTTCTCCGGAAGGTTGTCACACACCTTTCACGGCCCGACTTTGCTTCAGCTGCACAAACAACATGGCTGAGTACGAAGCTTGCATCTTTGGTCTCAAGGCTGCTATAGACTTGGGGATCAAATCTTTGATCGTATTTGGGGACTCGGCTTTGGTTATCAGTCAAATCAAAGGAGAGTGGGATACCAAGCATCCTAATCTTATCCCATACAAAGAACATGTCTTGACGTTGTTGCCTCATTTCGAGCAAATTACCTTCGAGCATTTCCCGCGAGAAGAGAACCAGCTAGCAGATGCTCTAGCCACAATGTCCTCCATGTTTAAACTTAACTGGGATAACGAGGCTCCCCAAATCACCATCGAGCGAATGGATGAACCTGCGCATTGTCATGAGATTAATACCGAAGAAGTAGTGGAACAACCCTGGTTCCATGAAATCAAAAGGTATCTCGAGACTAAAGATTATCCTGAAGGAGCTTCCGTAAATGACAAGAAGTTCTTAAGGAAATTCGCTGCCAAATTCTTCTTGAGCAACGACATCCTTTACAAACGAAGCCATGATTGTGTCTTGCTCCGATGCGTAGACAAAGCTGAAGCAGAGTTGATTATGACCGATATACACAGCGGCACATTTGGCACTCACTTGAGCGGGCATACGATGGCTAAAAAGATCCTAAGGGCAGGCTATTACTGGTCTACCATGGAAGCTGACTGCCATCAACATTCCCGTACTTGCCACAAGTGTCAAGTCTACGCTGACAAAGTTCATATCCCTTCGGTTCCTCTCAACGTCTTGACTGCTCCGTGGCCCTTTGTAATGTGGGGCATTGATATGATTGGAGAGATCAAACCCACGGCTTCCAACGGACATCGCTTTATCCTGGTTGCCATTGACTATTTCACCAAATGGGTCGAAGCAACTTCCTTCGCCTCTGTTACTAAAAATGTGGTTGCCCGCTTTATCAAGCAAAATCTCATATGTCGGTATGGTGTTCCAGACAGAATCATCACAGACAACGGTACGAATCTGAATAACACGATATCACCGCATTGTGCGAACAGTTCAAGATTTATCATCACAATTCATCTCCCTATCGGCCGAAGATGAACGGTGCTGTTGAAGCTGCGAATAAAAACATTAAGAAGATTATTCAGAAAATGACAGTCACTTATAAAGACTGGCATGAGATGTTACCGTTTGCTCTGCTCGGATACCGTACGACGGTACGTACTTCAACTGGGGCAACCCCATTTTCTTTGGTTTATGGCATGGAAGCTGTCTTGCCTATGGAGGTCCAGATTCCTTCTCTAAGGATTATGAAGGATGCAGGTTTGAATGAAGATGATTGGATGCAGACTCGACTTGATCAACTCAATCTGATCGACGAAAAGCGACTTGCTGCTATATGCCATGGTCAGGCGTATCAAAAACGGATGATCAAGGCCTTCAATAAGAAAGTCAGACGTCAAGTGTATCAAGTCGGAGATCTCGTAATCAAGCGGATTATCTTGCCGCAAAGTGATCCCAGGGGCAAATGGACTCCTACATATGAAGGACCATTTGTGATCAAGAGCATATTTTCTGGTGGTGCGATGATTCTAACCACCATGGACGGCGACGATTTGCCGCACCCTGCGAACGCAGACATAGTCAAAAGATACTACGCATAAAATAACCCGACAAGTCGAAAACCCGAAAGGGCGGCTTGGGCAAAAAAGGGCATCCCGGTGGATCGAAAACCCGAAAGGGCGATTCAGGCAAAAATTAGGGATAAAAACAAAAAAAATCTGTACACCCGGCAAGTCGAAAACCCGAAAGGGAGGCTTGGGCAAAAAGGGGTTTCCCGGTGGATCGAAAACCCGAAAGGGCGATTCAGGAAAAAGTTAGGGAATTAAAGCGTATGACTATGTCTCGTCGGATCACTTCAAAGACAATCTCTTCATCAACCAGTTCCAGACTTCTGATCAATCCAGTCATTGTCAAACGAAGCATCGAATGGACAGATATCCAGAGTTGAGAAAGCTGTAGCAGAATGGAATCTCATGGAATTATTTCACATAGCCATCTTTATGTTTGTAAATGTTAAATACTTACGACAAAATCCTCTTGCTAGGATGATTGTCTCCTTTGTACAAATACACTCATAGAAAGTCAATACAAATACTTTTCCCAGAAATTTGTGCCATTTCCTTTTCTTTTCTTTCTGCACTAATTGTTTATTTTTGAGAAACGTCCAATGTTTTGTTAAATAGGCATATGCATTTGAAACATAATCATTTTCTTATGAGTCGGGAAAGAGGATTACTGATGGGATGAAGGTACAGATGGATATCTTGACACCCTTTCGAAGGAAACCCCCCAAGAGATTTGGAATCCATATCCCTGGTAAACCCTGAGGTTTATCTCCATCAGAATCTTAAAGCTTATCCTCAGTAAGGTTCTGAAGGATATTCCCCTGCAGAATACGGACGTCTCTCCCGAGTTTTATTCAAAGTTATTCCTTACAAAGGCTTATAACTGGGTTATCCTCAGCTAACAACCACGAAAGATCGCGCTCGCCAAAGTTCTTCCCATCCCCAGTGGAGTTCATCAAAGTCCCCCAGCATAATTTATCAACACAATCCCCAGAGGAGTTTATCTTTGTTATCCCCAGCCAGAGAATCCTCCAAAGCTCGATTCTCCTCAGGGTTCAAATTTCCAGTACCTCCAGCAGAGTTAAAACTTCAATTTACCAATCTCCAGCGGAGCCAGACTAGTAAACCTTCTCCCCACAGAGTTACTTCCCACCAACTGGAGATTCTCAGTCTTATATCCCCAGCATGAGTCTATTAGATTGGAACTCCCCAGTAGAAGTCATCAGGAATTCTCTTCCCCGACAACATCTAAGGAATTATTCGTCCCGGCAGCGGTCAAGATGCTTTTATCTTCAGTCATCTCGGATTCATCTATCCTCAGCAAGATAGCTCATCAGCTTACATGCACATTCATTTACATTTATATCATATAACATACGTTGCATCACGGATCATGACATTGCATACAGCTAACTCTTTACCTTTTCAGGTAAGACCAGTCGACAGACTAAAATCATTATCTTCCGAGATTCTTTCCAGGAATAGTTCAGATGTGACCCAGACATGGCAACATTCTAATGCTTATTCCAGATTTATCCAGATGCAGTTTTACACGAGCTCATCATCAGGAAACCCTACACCGGTTCTTCCTTCAAACTTCAAGATTTCTGAAAACAGCTCACGGGTTCTCCAAGTAACGGATGTTAACCTATCGCTTGTTCAGTTTCTTCTCAAGACTTCTGAAAACAGTTTATGGATTCCTCCCAACAACGGATGTCAATCTATCACTTGTTCAGATGCAACCTTTGAAAACAGTTTACGGACGCTTCCCAACAACGAATGCTGCTCTATTGCTTATTCAAACTTCAAGATTTCTGAAAACAGCTCGCGGGTTTCTCCAAGTAACGGATGTTAACCTATCGCTTGTTCAGTTTCTTCTCAAGACTTCTGAAAACAGTTTATGGATTCCTCCCAACAACGGATGTCAATCTACCACTTGTTCAGATGCAACCTTTGAAAACAATTTACGGACGCTTCCCAACAACGGATGCTGCTCTATTGCTTATTCAGACCCCCAATTCAGAGATAGTCCCAAACATGGACACCTTTCTGATACTCTTCTCCAGATGGCATCTTTAAGCCCATCCCCGACAAGTTGCTGTCACTCCTCCCGATGGCATCGTTAAGCCCATCTCTAAATGGCATCTCTAAGCCCATTCCCGCATCCATTGCTTTGACGAGTGCAAATTTAAGGGCACTCTAGTGTCCAATCTCCCTTTACCCTCGAGTCACGAAAGGCAAACTTGCCAATCTAACTCTTCGGATTCAGGAAGATTGAACAGGGGCAACTGTTGCACCCCAAAATTTGCCCTCCCATTTTCTCAACATTTCTCATCACAAAGCCCTTGGAGATCAAGATCCAGTTAGGGTTTCATTTGCTCAAGACTTCTCCTTGCACTATTGACCCAAATTAGGGTTTGTGTTTGCACAAAGATGTTTTGACCTAAAGTACCTAAGATGACTTTCTTGCTTCATATTGGACTCCCAAGTCTACCCATATCAAGTTTCAAGTCTTGATTCCAAGTTTTGCCCAGTCAATTGGACAGTTGACCTAGAAATCAGCTGTATTGGGGAAAAAGTCAACTGTGGCCAATTGACAGTCAAACCTCATGAAAATTGACCCACATCAACATTATGAACTCACATGGACCATTTGATCAAGTTTGGATCACAATTCCACAAGAAATTTGATCAGATCACCAAAAGGGCAAAATGGTCATTTTTAGGGTTTTGACTGAACAAAGGCAATTTTTGACTGTTTGACCTAGCCAATGGCAAACCAAGCTCACATATGGACTCAAGGACCCCATGGAATTATCTTGACATGCTCAACAAACTCAAAAGATCCCAAGTACACAAGATTGACAGTTGAATTTCCCAGTCAATTGATCAATTTTGACTGTATACTGAAAAGTCAAACTTTGACTTTTTGGTCAAAATCAAGAGTCAAGATTCATTTTTCATCAAAACATGCCAAATCATGAAACTTGTTCACCAAGAAATCACAAAATGCAAATTAGGGTTAGAAATTAGAATTTTTCATAACTTAGAATTTTTCTAAGTTATAAAAAAACCCTAATTTTTTCCTAACTTTGCCCCACTTTTTCACCAAGATCCATTTGGATTCAAACAAAAGTCAAAACATGAAAGTTGTAGCTTGTTGCATAATCTACAACTTTAATTCACAAAGTTTTCCCAAATGAAGCTTGTATCTCAAGTTACAAATTTTTGAATAAGGGCACTAAACCATTCTTAACTTAGTGAAATTTTAACCTATTTTGACAAGGTTTTCTACCCAACTTCAAGGCCATTTTCCATACACTTCCACTTGGAATTTCAATTTGCATTTCAAAGATGGATTGTATTACACATTCCAAGATTTCCAAAATGTCCAAGAACTTCTCAAAAAACCTCATAACTTGAGAGAATCGAATTTCACAATATGGCAAAAACTCACTTTTGAATTGGCCAAGTTACATGTTCATAACACTATGCATTTTCAAAACTCAGCATGCCCCTTGATTACAGGCCTTTTATCTCAATTACACTCATAAATTTAATGCATATTCTTTGTGCCAAGGCCATGTTCTTTGTGTTCTAACATTACATGAAGGTTTAATCCATTTATAGATAAAGCAAATTAGCCATTTTTGTAAAAGGTAACTTTATGTCAAATTGAAATCCAAGAAAGTACAGTTAGGATCTCATTGGCACAAGTTTAGGAGCTAATTGCACTGATCAAGACAAGGGTTTGCAGCTTGTTATGGGGGCCTGCATCAGTCTAAAACACCAACTTGCATTTTGTTGCTTAAGTAAGAAGAAAGATAGCATAACTTGTGACAACTCTCATATCAGTCACAAAACCCTTAAGCAAACTTATCAAGCACATCCAAGACATCACAACCAAGCTAATACACGAGCCCTTAGCCTCCAAAACACTCTCAATCTCAGAATCACCTCCAAACTGCAAGAACAGGGCCAGGCCTGCAGTTTGAGTGCCATCTTCCATTTCCCTCAAGCTCTCTTGCCCAAACCAGTTCACACACATTCCCTAGCCTCTATGCAAGCTGACCATGACTTGAAACACGACCTGTAACTCCTCTAACAAGTTCCACCATTTTCATTTTTTCATTTTGCAGTTGAAGTTCTACAGCTCAGTTCAAGGTGTCTCAAGGCAAAGTAAATATTGGAACAGCATCACCACACCTCAAGGAAGCTATACCAACCATTATCTTGCACTAAAAGCTCCCCATTTGCTAGATAGAACTTCAACTGAACAGGTACTTTGGTGAACTTCTATCTCTCTCATTAGGCATCATTAGCTCTAAGTTTGTGAATAAACAATGTTCTACTCATGCCACTGAACCTGTACATGCTTTTACTTTTCATTTCTTTTGCTTGAGCTGTGAGAATTTAAGGTTTGAAAATGGCAGAAAACTTAGGTTAGGATTTGGGATTGTTAAAATTCTCTCTCATTTCTGAGAGTTAGGAGGTGTTCTTTATATATTTGAAATCGTGATTCCATGCTTGACATTTTTTGTGTTGGAAGTTTGTGCAAAAGCTCAAAGAATCAGGATGTTTGAATCCCTGTTACAAGCGCGCGTTTTTGAGACATTTTTGGCTGAAGGTTGAAGAAGATGCTACGTGGGCTGGGCCTGTGTTGTTTTCTTATTCACACCATATTTTTGATATTGCACCCCCTGAGCCCATTTGCTTTATTTTTAATGTTTTTTGACTTTTTCTTTTTTTGATTGACTCATTTATTTTTTCTCATGTTATTAAAAATATAAAAATATTTTTTCTCACCATTTTTTAATTTATTAGGTATTTATTTGATTTTCTTTTGATTTATACATAAATAGATATATACTATTATTTAGAAATATTATTAAAAAATAATATAAACATATTATATTTCTGATTTTTATTTCATTTTGCCCTTTTGAAACATTTTGTATAAAAAATACTTTTTTTTATAAATATTAAATATTATTATTATTTATATATATATATAATACATATTTAAAATAATACATATATACATATATCTATTAATATATTTAGGACAAATACAAAATATATACTCTTTTATTTTTTTTTAATTATTAATATTTAACACTAAAAATACATTTTTTACAAATATACTTCCTTTTTATTTTATTTTTGTATATAATAAATAAATATTTGTGCATAAATGAAATAATACCTTCTATTTAATAAATTAGGGTTTTTCCCTAAATATGAAAAAACTCCAAAAATAATACTTTTTTCTATTTTTATTTATTTGACATAAATAATATTTTTTTTCATACATATAAAAAACCATTTTTGCATCTTGTATATTTATTTTATTTCTATTTAATTTGTGCAATTAAATATCTTGTAAATATTCCAACATTGATGTAATAGCTAGGTTTAATTTCCTTGTCTAAATATTCCCCATTTGAACATTTGTACCCCCCTCCCCATATTATTGTGTTGTAATAGTGTAGGTATTTAAATTTCGCACTTTATACGCTTTCTAAATATACCATGCTAGAATTAGGGTTTGTATGCAAATAAAACGAACAAAATAGTTTGACCTAATTTCAAGATAAACAAGCATGAAAATAGACAACACATCTCACACTTGCACCCCTAGGGTATTCCACTTTGTTGCCTTCAAATAATTGGGCCATATTGCATGTTAGGTTTCTTTGGGTAAAACAAAAACAATCAAATGATCGTAGTCCCTCGATGACGCTTTCGAAAAGTTGCCTAAAATGATCAAGTCCCTTTCAAAGAGAAATTGCCCAAAGATATTTAACACTATTGCAATTATGGTCTAAACAATGACCCACGCCCGTCCCTTCAATCTCCTAATACAAGATTGTCCACCAAATGCAATGGTGGAACAAAATTGTCAAAAGGTTTAAAGCATAACAAGAATCTTTGAAGAAAACTTTAGGGTAGATAAGCTCTTAAGTACTTGTCAAATTAAAAAAGAAAACACTTGCCTAATTTCAAACCACACTTCACAAACACTTTCAAAAACAAACTTTCAAAAAAACCTTGAAACATCTTTTCAAAAAGACAAACACCTTTTGTAAAACATTCGAGTAAAGAATTGTTACAAGGGTAGCCTATACAAGGCATCTTTTTCAAAACCTTTTCAAAACCACACACAAAGCACCGTTTCAAACAATTGAAAACCAAGGCAAGTCGATCTAAGCAAGTACCTAAGAGCCCATGGATAACCATGGATAGAAGGGGTGCTAATACCTTCCCCTTCTATAATCTACTCCCCAAACCCAAGAAAAATCTCAAAGGTTTTTGCTGTGCTTTTTAAACCTTTCCTTAGGATAAAATAAAAAGTCGGTGGCGACTCTTGCTCAACCGAAACATTTGCGAAAACAAACGCAAAACCATAGTCAGTTCTCCCACCGTATCACACTCAGGATGAGTCGACCGGTAAGGTGCATGTGTCGATACATGCTGTGATTTAAATCCAGGATGAGTCGATCCATAAGGAGGATGTGTCGACTCATAGTGTATAGATGAAGCAGGATGAGTCGATCCATAAGGTTTGTGTCGATACATAATGTTTGGTTTTTGATAGAATTGGCTTTTAAATGTTGTTAACTTGGGTGTTGTTATTACATTCATGATGAGTCGCATACATTGCATTTTTGAGATGGAGCTTATGCTCGTTGAGATGGCCTGGATTGGCAAATTTTGAGATGAAGGCTATGCCTCTATTAATTGGCAGATTTTTGAGATGGGAGTTCTGCTCCAATGGTACCACATGCATTTGCATAGTTTTGAGTCACATTATATGACTGAATAATTAAGTATATTTGATGTTGATGAATGAGCATATATGTTATAATTATTGTTGATTATGAGATGAGAAGTGGTGATATTATTGATCTAATTTAACATATTAATTATCATGCGCTTTATTATATTGTTAGATATTTCACCCCTTCTGTTTGAATGTTGCCCTTATGTTGGTAACGTGCAGGTAATCGCTAGTGAAGGTTGTATACCTTCAATAGTTCGAGTCGGTGTCATTGCTCTGATATGTAACACTCGGGAGGATGAACGTCTGCTGATTTTTGATTGTTGATTTTCAGTTGCTGAGTTTTAAATTGATTATTATTATTAAAGATGTGATGTTTCGAAGTGGTTGTTTTGCTTAAAGAAGTTTATTGAGAATTCCGCTGCGGAGATGTTGATTTATTTTATTAAAGATGTTATGACGATGGTTCATCCGATGTTTGAAAGTGTTATATATCCATGATGAATGCAATGAATTTGTTAGAAGAATTTGTGACGTCCCGATTCATTTGTATGATTAAATTTTATAGCTCTGATTTATTTTGCATAATTGCTTGGGGTAGAATTGGGGTGTTACAAAGTTGGTATCAGAGCAAAAGGTTGGTCCGACCTTGTCGTCGAGTCTTAGTTGTCTAACAATCGAGTATTGTTATTTTGAGTTCTAACAGTTGTTTGTGTTATAGTGATAAGTTGAGATCGCTGGAAGGATTGATGCTTCTCTTGCTGCTGCTCTAGAAGCAATGGCTAATGCGATGGAAAATCAGCCGAATGCTGACGGGAATTCTGTATCTCGTAGCTTGGCGACTTTCCAGAGAGAGAATCCACCTGCTTTCAAGGGAAAGTATGATCCTGACAGAGCATTGGAATGGTTGAAAGATATTGAGAGGATCTTTCGCGTGATGGACTGCACTCCAGCGCAGAAGGTTCGTTATGGGACTCATATGCTAGCAGTCGAGGCTGATGATTGGTGGCTAGAGACTTGTCGAAAGTTGGAAGCTGCATGTGAGAATGTCACTTGGGCTATGTTCCGTAGGGAGTTTTTGAGAAAGTATTTTCCTGAAGATGTCTGTGGTAAGAAGGAGATTGAGTTCCTTGAGCTGAAGCAAGGAAATCTATCTGTTGTTGAGTATGCTGCCAAGTTTGCTGAGTTGGCTAAGTTTTATCCGTATTACGCTGAGGAAAATGCTGAGTTTTCGAAGTGTATTAAGTTTGAGAATGGGTTGCGCCCGGAGATTAAGAAGGCAGTTGGATACCAGAAGATCCGTGTCTTTGCTGATTTGGTTGATAGCTGTAGGATTTTTGAGGAAGATAATAATACTCATTACAAGATTATCAGTGAGAAGAGGGGTAAGCACCCATAGAATTATGGTAAACCGTATGATGCCCCAACTGGTAAGGGTAAACAGAAAGTTTCTCATGGACAGAGGACTAGTGGGGGAGATGCTCCTGCTGGTGTGATTTGCTTTAAGTGTGGGAAACCTGGACACAAGAGTAATGTGTGCACTACAGAAGTGAAGAGGTGTTTCCGTTGTGGCAAGAACGAACATGTTGTATCTGAGTGTGAGCACAAGAATGTGGTTTGTTTCAACTGTAAAGAAGAAGGGCACATTGGTAGCCAGTGTCCGAAGCCGAAGAGGGCTCAATCAAGTGGTAAAGTGTTTCCTTTGGTTGAGGATCAAACAGCTGCCGAGGACAGACTTATTAGAGGTACATGTTTCATTAATAGTACTCCTTTAATTACTATTATTGATACTGGTGCTACGCATTTTTTTATGTCTGCTGATTGTGTTGAAAGATTGGGTCTTGTGTTGTCTTCTTTGAATGGAGAAATGGTCGTCGATACTCCATCCAAGGGATCGGTGACTACTTCTTTTGTGTGTGCTAAGTGTCCCTTGTCGATCTTCGAAAGAGACTTTGTTGTTGATTTGATTTGTTTGCCGTTAAGAGGTTTGGATGTGATTCTGGGTATGAACTGGTTAGAGCATAATTGCGTTCATACTAATTGTTATGACAAGTCGGTGAGGTTTTCTACTCCTGAGGAAGAAGAAGACGGTTTGTTGTCTGCTAGACAGTTGAGAAAGTTGATGCAAGAGGAAGTACAAATTTTTTCGTTTATGGCGTCGCTATCTGTAGAGACTCAAGCTATAATTGAGGAATTGCAGGTGGTGTGTGAATTTCCTAAAGTTTTCCCTGATGAGATTCCTGATGTACCTCCAGAGAGGGAAGTCGGATTTGCAATTGATCTTGTACCTGATACCAGACCTGTGTCTATGGCACCATACAGGATGTCTGCATCTGAATTGTCAGAGTTGAAGAAGCAATTGGAAGATTTACTTGAGAAGAGGTTTGTAAGACCAAGTGTATCGTCGTGGGGTGCTCCAGTGTTGTTAGTGAAGAAGAAAGATGGAAGTATGAGGCTCTATGTTGATTATAGACAGTTGAACAAGGTGACGATTAAGAACAAGTATTCGCTTCGAAGAATAGATGACTTGATTGACCAATTGGTGGATGCTCGTGTGTTTAGTAAGATTGATTTGAGGTTGGGTTATCATCAGATTAAAGTAAAGGATGAAGATATTCAGAAGACGACTTTCACAACGCGTTATGGACATTATGAGTATTCAGTGATGCCTTTCGGCGTTACTAATGCGCTGGGAGTATTCATGGAATATATGAATCGTATCTTTCACACTTATTTGGATCAGTTCGTAGTGGTGTTCATTGATGATATTTTGATTTACTCTAAGTCAGAAGAAGAGCATGCTGAACATTTAAGAGTAGTATTGCAAATTTTGAAAGAGAAGAAGTTGTATGCAAAGCTATCCAAGTGTGAGTTTTGGTTAAAAGAGGTTAGTTTTCTTGGTCATGTGATTTCAAGTAGTGGCATTGCTGTAGATCCATCGAAGGTTGATATTTTGTTGCAATGGGAAACTCCAAAGTCAGCTACTGAGATTAGAAGCTTTTTGGGATTAGCTGGTTATTATATAAGGTTTATTGAAGGGTTTTCTAAGTTGTCACTTTCGTTGACTAAGTTGACTTGTAAAGGTAGAGCTTTTGTTTGGGATGTTCAGTGCGAAGAAAGTTTTACAGAATTAAAGAAGAGGTTGACGTCGGCTCCGATTTTGACGTTGCCTAATCCAGGAGAGCCTTTTATGGTGTATTGTGATGCTTCCAAGATGGGTTTAGGAGGTGTGCTTATGCAGAATGGTAAGGTAGTTGCTTATGCATCGAGGCAGTTGAGGACTCATGAGAAGAACTATCCTACGCATGATTTAGAGCTTGTTGCAGTTGTTTTTGTGTTGAAGATTTGGAGGCATTATCTTTATGGTTCTAGATTTGAAGTGTTTAGTGACCATAAGAGCTTAAAGTATTTGTTCGATCAGAAGGAGTTGAATATGAGGCAGCGAAGATGGTTGGAATTGTTAAAGGATTATGATTTCAGTTTGAATTATCATCCAGGAAAAGCAAATGTGGTAGCTGATGCGTTGAGTCGAAAGACTTTACATATGTCAGCAATGATGATTAAAGAGTTGGAATTGATTGAGCAGTTCAGAGATATGAGCTTAGTTTACGAGGTTACTCCGCGAAGTGTCATGTTGGGTATGTTGAAGATTAATAATGAATTTCTAGACAGTATCAGAGAAGCTCAGAAGTTGGATGTGAAACTGGTAGATTTGATGGTTGGGACTGATCAATCTGAGAATAGTGATTTTAAGCTAGATGAGCAAGGTGTGTTGAGATTTCGTAACCGGATTTGTATTCCTGATGATGCTGAGATGAAGAAAGTGATACTTGAAGAGAGTCATAGAAGTAAGTTGAGTATTCATCCAGGAGCTACAAAGATGTATCAAGATTTGAAAGGTTTATTTTGGTGGCCTGGGATGAAGAGTGATGTGGCTCGGTTTGTGTATGCATGTTTGACTTGTCAGAAGTCGAAAGTTGAACATCAGAAGCCTGCAGGGTTGATGCAATCGTTGGAAGTTCCAGAATGGAAATGGGATAGAATTTTAATGGACTTTGTGACGGGGTTACCTAGTACTATAAGAGGACATGATTCGATTTGGGTGATTGTTGATAGGCTTACGAAGTCAGCTCATTTTATTCCTATTAACATCAGTTTTCCAGTGTCGAAGTTGGCTGAGATTTATATTAGTGTGATTGTGAAGATGCATGGTGTTCCTTTGTGCATTGTGTCAGATAGAGATCCAATATTTACTTCTGATTTTTAGAAATGTTTGCAAGAAGCGTTGGGTTCTAAGTTGAGGTTGAGTTCAGCGTATCATCCTCGGACAGATGGTCGGACTGAACGGACGATTCAATCGTTGGAAGACTTGTTGAGGGCATGTGTTCTTGAGCAGTGAGGTTCGTGGGAGACTTATCTTCCGTTGATAGAGTTCACGTATAATAACAGTTACCATTCTAGTATTGGGATGGCACCTTTTGAAGCATTGTATGGTCGAAGATGTAGAACTCCGTTATGTTGGCATGAATCTGGTGAAAGTGTAGTACTTGGACCTGAACTTGTTTGTGAGACTACTGAGAAGGTGAAGTTGATTCGAGAGAAGATGAAAGCTTCACAAAGTATACAGAAGAGTTATCATGACAAGCGAAGGAAAGATTTAGAATTCCAAGCTGGTGACCATGTGTTTTTGAGAGTTACACCCGTGACTGGTGTTGGGCGAGCATTGAAGTCTAAGAAGCTCACTTCTCATTTTATTGGACCATATCAGATTTCGGAGAGAGTGGGGAATGTTGCTTATAGAGTGGCTTTACCGCCTAATCTTTCGAATTTGCATGATGTGTTTCATGTGTCGCAACTTCGGAAGTATATTTCAGATCCATCTCATGTGATTCGTATGGACGATGTGCAAGTACGGGATAATTTTACGATGGAGACGATGCCTGTACGGATCGCAGATCGTGAAATGAAGACTCTGAGGGGCAAAGAGTTTGCCTTGGTTAAAGTGGTTTGGCTAGGAGCTGCTGGTGAAAGCATGACTTGGGATTTGGATTGCAAGATGCGAGACTCCTATCCTGAATTGTTTGATTGAGGTAAATTTTCGAGGAAGAAAATATTCTATGTGGGGGAGAGTTGTAACGCCCGTAATTTAATTAATTATTTAATTAAATAATTTTTGAAATATTTTGTGAAGATGTGTTATAATTAAATCAGATTTATTTTATTAAGTGGGGAAATAATAATATTAGAGGTATAATATTATTATGTGGTGAAATAATATTAGTAGTGTAATATTATCAAGGTGGGCTTAATTTGAGATAGTAGATGTAATAAGGGGGTGTAGGTTAGGAGCCCAATAAGAATAATATAATAATAGGGTTATATTATTATTTGTTGTTAGAATAGAAGAAGGAAGCAGTAGGAAGAAATAAGGATTTGGAAGAGAACGTGAAGCTGTTGGAAAAAGTGGAAAACGGAAAGAACGAAGATTCAACCCGGAAGATTGTAGAGCGACATTCAATCCAAGGTAAGGGTGGGGTTCTGACTTTATAATTGGGTTCATGATGTTTGATATGTGGGGTTAGAGGATTGCTGTTTTGTTCTTGAATTGGATGTATATGATGATGTATGATGAAGATTTGATGAATTTTAGAAGAACAACGATGCCATGATGTTGTTTAATCGATGTAGTATTATAGGATAATGTTAGGTGATGTTCTATCATGTTTATAATGAGGTTTGTAGGATTGTAACATAATTCCCGTAGTGAAATTACAGTAGAAAACACAGAAATTATGCAGACGGTAGCAGGATGTGTCGACCCCAAATTGGATGTGTCGATACATGAAGGCTGATTGACTCTGGATGAGTCGATACAATAAGGGCTTGCGTTGATGCATGAAAGTTGCAAGACTCAGGATGAGTCGACCGGTAAGGTGCATGTGTCGACACATGCTGTGATTTAAAGCCAGGATGAGTCGATCCATAAGGAGGATGTGTCGACTCATAGTGTATAGATGAGCAGGATGAGTCGATCCATAAGGTTTTGTGTCGATACATAATGTCTGGTTTTTGATAGAATTGGCTTTTAAATGTTGTTAACTTGGGTGTTGTTATTACATTCATGATGAGTCGCATACATTGCATTTTTGAGATGGAGCTTATGCTCGTTGAGATGGCCTGGATTGGCAAATTTTGAGATGAAGGCTATGCCTTGTTGATGCCTCTATTAATTGGCAGATTTTTGAGATGGGAGTTCTGCTCCAATGGTACCACATGCATTTGCATAGTTTTGAGTCGCATTATATGATTGAATAATGAAGTATATTTGATGTTGATGAATGAGCATATATGCTGTAATTATTGTTGATTATGAGATGAGAAGTGGTGATATTATTGATCTAATTTAACATATTAATTATCATGAGCTTTATTATATTGTTAGATATTTCACCCCTTATGTTTGAATGTTGCCCTTATGTTGGTAACGTGCAGGTAATCGCTAGTGAAGGCTGTATACCTTCAATAGTTCGAGTCGGTGTCATTGCTCTGATATGTAACACTCGGGGGGATGAACGTCTGTTGATTTTTGATTGTTGATTTTCAGTTGCTGAGTTTTAAATTGATTATTATTAAAGATGTGATGTTTCGAAGTCGCTGTTTTGCTTAAAGAAGTTTATTGAGAATTCCGTTGCGTAGATGTTGAATTATTTTATTAAAGATGTTGTGACGATGGTTCATCAGATGTTTGAAAGTGTTATATATCCACGATGAATGCAATGAATTTGTTAGAAGAATTTGTGACGTTCCGATTCATTTGTATGATTGAATTTTATAGCTCTGATTTATTTTGCATAATTGCTTGGGGTAGAATTGGGGTGTTACACCTTTGATTGTAGTGTCATTTACTAAGTAATCAGGAAGACGTATTGCTTTTGACCTAGGAGCCTGCTGAAGTTGAGGACCGTAGAATACCTAACCCATCTTGGCCTTTTCGGTGTAGTGCAGAAGCTATGACGGAGTAATCCGGAAATAGTTGTCACGCGATACTACGCTCGAACGAGTTTTTCTCGAGAATATTACTAATTACCGAGTTAATCGGGAAGTTGGTAAAATCCAAAGGAAGGATGTAGACTCTGGGAACCTCTAGAACATTTTTCGGTAGGTGATAACTTTTAGACCATACGTTATGTGTAGTACCTTCAACCTCATGCTCGTGACATTGAACCTATGAACCCTGTGTTTGTGATCTTGTGTGTGAATGTTACATCATGCATCCATTCACTCATAAACATCTTTTGAAGAAATTTTATTTCAAGGGACTTGAAAGTTGACCATTTGTGAATATCTCAGGTACCTTTTGACCATGGATTCTGGAAAAATAAAGACCGGAAAATACAGTTTTAGAGATCCCAAGATAGATGAGTTGATCAGTTTAATTCCCGAGATTGAGTGTTCTACAGATTTTTAGAAGAAGTATGGATCCATCATTCCTCTCATGAAGCTTAGGATGAAGAAGGGTATTCTCCCGACCTTGGTCCAGTTCTATGATCTAATGTATCATTACTTTACTTTCCCTGATTATCAGTTGATGCCCACACTAGAGGAGTATTCTTATCTATTGGATTTACCTATTACCGATCATGTTCCTTTTACTGGTTTGGAGGGTGAGCCAAAACCACACGAGATTGCTGCTTCGATCCATCTGGGGAAGTCTGAGGTTGAAGCCCATATGACTACTAAAGGAGGGATTGGAGGATTACCAGCTCAGTTCTTATTGGATAAAGCTTGTTACTTTGCAAGGATTAAGAGTACAGTCGCTTTTGAGGCCATCTTTTCTCTACTTGCTTACAGGTTGTTTTTATTTCCTAATGTGGATAAGTTTGTTGACATTAATGTTATCAGGATCTTCATGATTAGAAACCCAGTTCCTACATTGTTGGGTGATGCTTATTAATCTATTCATCTTCGAAATTCTTATCATGGGGGGATGATTATCTGCTGCACGCCTCTGTTGTACATGTGGTTTATTTCTCCTAAGCCTCAGTCAGATGCTAGTTGCTCACTTCCTGATTCAGGTGATTGGAAGGAAGTTGCCACCAGATATGCGGAAGAAAACCAGAGGTTGAAGGCTCAAATTTCCAGGCTTACAGGGAAGCGTCAGCGTATAGAGTGATCTCCATCAACTTTACTTCTTAGGGTTTTAGACTTTATTTTCATCTTGTATTTGGGATTATTGAAACTTGTAATCCATTTTGAAGTTGTTATAATAAAATTTTACAGTATTTCAAATGTGTTATTACTTTGATATTTGAAATGTGTCTATAAATCATTAAGTCCCTTGAAATATTAATAATAAAAATTAATCATGTGCATTGCATATCATGCATCATATTGCACGTATTTCTTGTATTTGTTATGCATATCTAGGTGTCTTACTAAGCTTATTTACTTCGTTCAGCAAGCTGTCTCACCACTACAATACTCGAGCTAATTTCAGAAGGAAGATGGATAACTTAGAATAAGAGAATTGCGAGCTGCACGAGGAACTTTCTACTCTTAAGGCCGGCATGGCCAATCTCATTGCTCTGATGGAATCTCTGGTGGCTGCTCAGAATCAGCCACAGAGTGTTCAACCTCAATAGACAAAGGTTACTACTGAATCTCCGACTGTTCTTGTGTCTGCCATTCCAGCTATTATTCAGAATCACATGCCTCGAGGTTATCCATGGGGAATGCCAGAGAACTTTGTGCCTGAAGGTTTCAATCTTGGTCCTCAAGTTACTCCAGTTAATCAAACTACTGTTACTCCTGCACCTCATGTGGTGCATGCTACTCCTGTTTCACCTCCTTCGGTGAATATGGTCCCATTTGCTAATGATGATATGTATCGTCCTTTTCCTCCACCAAGTGAAGGCTTGGGTCTCTATGATCGAATGTATGATTTTCAAGATCAGTTTGACAAGATGCAGAGGGAGATGAAGGCCCTCAGGGGAAAGGAATTGTTCGGGCAGAATGTGAATGATTTATGCTTGGTCCCAAATGTCAAGATACCTATGAAGTTTAAAGTCTCGGAATTCGAGAAGTACAAGGGCAACACTTGTCCTCATTCTCATCTTGTGATGTATATAAGAAGAATGTCTACCCACACCGATGATCAACGTTTGTTGATTCACTTTTTTCAGGATAGTTTGACTGGTGCTGCGTTGAAGTGGTATATGAGTTTGGACAGCGTCAATATCCATACTTTCAATAACTTGGGAAAAGCATTTATCAGACAATACAAATAGAACATGGACATGGCGCCTGACCATGATCAACTCAGGGCCACGGTCTAGAAGGACAGGGAATCATTCAAAGAATATGCACAGAGGTAACGTGAGGTAGCCGCCCAAGTGATTCCTCCCGTGGAAGAAAAGGAGATGACAAAGATTTTCCTGAAGACTCTGGGTGCTTTCTATTATGAGAGAATGGTAGCAAGTTCGCCAAGTAACTTTACTAAAATGGTGGGCATGGGTATCCATTTGAAGAGGCTGTAAGAGAGGGTCGTTTAACAAAAGTGAAAGTTCCGGAAATATGAAGAAGCCATCCTATGGGTTTGCCAAAAAGAAGAAAGGAGATACAAATGATGTTATCCAAGAAAGGAAGGTTAATCCTCCTAGAATAAATTATCAGCGTCATCAACAAGTCGCCTCAGTAACTCCAGTTGTTGGTGTAGCTCCAACCACTGTTGCTTATCAGAGACCATCCCATCAGGGGAATCAAGGGTATAATCAGAGAAGGGAGAGTTATGACCCTATCCCTATGAGCTATGCAGAATTACTCCCGACGTTAATTCAAAAGAAGTTGGTTCAGACCAGATCACCTCCCGTTATACCATCACCATTGCCTTGGTATTACAAGACAAACCAAACATATGTCTTTCATCAGGGAACACCAGGGCACAATGTTGAGAAATACTATCCTTTGAAAACTGAAGTACAAAAATTGGTGCGTACTGGTATCTTATCCTTCAAATATGTTGGCCCTAATGTGAAAGATAATCCTTTGCCAAAGCATGGAGGAGAAAATGTTGTGAGCATGGTTTCTGGTTGTCCAGGCGACTTCCGGATTTTTGATATTAAATTGGTTAGAGGATATTTGGTAAAAATGCATGCAGACCTCTGTGAATTTAGCTATTATACGCATGACCATTTCGGTTGTGCTATTTGCAGTACAGATATACAGGGTTGTGACAAGATACAGGCTGATTTGCAGGTGATGGTGGATGAGGGCCTCATCCACGTAATCAGGCCTAGGGTAGAGTATGAAGAGGAAGTAAACATGGTTTCTAGATGTCCTGGAGAGTTCAGAATATTTGATGTGGAATATATGAATGAGGATCTTGTACAATTGCATGCTACTTTCTGCCACATGGCTAGTCAGGTAGAACATCAGTATGGATCTTGCGGAATTTTCTTCCGGAACCCCTGAGGATGATTAATTGTAAGAAAAGGTATTCGATTGTTATTGGATAATGGAACTATCAAGGTTACAGGTCAAAGGGATGATTACTATGAGGTTAATGAGATTGAGGTTTGTTTGGCTGAAGAAGAGTCAAATGATGAGTATGCCTCTGCGGATGAGTTCTTCTCCTCAGATGAAGATATGTTTTCCAGAGATGACTCTGTAATGATTGAATATGTTGAAGAGGCAGTAAATTTTATTGTGCCTTGTTTTGCTGCACCTACCCCTTTTGAAGTTGAATATCATAGCAAGCCAGCTATTACTCCATTAGTGATTAGCTTACCGGGTCATGTCCCCTACAAGTCAGACAAGGCTGTACCCTACATATATAATGCTACAATTGTAGAGGATGGTGTGGAAGTTCCCATCCATCCAATGCCTAATGTTGGAAATATTGCTGAGACTAGAAGAGTGACCCGCAATGGTCGTGTATTTGCACCATTTATTCGTGGAAATGATAATGCTGGAAAGAAAACTGTTGAAGATGTTGAACCCAAGAAGGCTACAGGTGAATCTAGTGGAGCTACGCTAGAAAAAGAGGTGGATGATATTTTTAAGATAATCAAGATGAGAGACTACAGAATTATAGATCAGCTACTGCAGACTCCTTCAAAAATATCTATCTTGGCTTTGTTGATGAACTCCTCTGCTCACAAAGAATTTTTGATGAGGGTATTGGACCAAGCTTTCGTGGAAAGTGATATGCCTGTAGACCAATTCAGCAGTGTAGTAGGGAACATTACATCATGTAATAACCTGAGTTTCTACGATGATGAACTGCCCGATGAAGGAAGGAATCACAATCTGGCCCTCCACATCTCTATGATCTGAAAGAATAATTCATTATCCAATGTGCTGTTTGATAATGGATCCTCATTGAACATTATACCAAGGAGCACACTTATGAAGTTGAACTATCAAGGAACGCCCATGTGCCCAAGTTGCATTATTGTGAAAGCGTTTGATGGATCAAGGAAATCTGTTATTGGTGAAGTAGACTTGCCGATTTATATAGACCCAAATTTGTTTCAAATTACTTTCCAGGTCATGGATATTATACCCGCTTACAACTGTTTGTTGGGACGACCGTGGATACATGAGGCAGGGGCTGTCACTTCGACTTTACACCAGAAGTTGAAGTTTATGCGTGAAGTAAAAGTGGTAATTATAAATGGAGAACATGTATTATTGATATCTAATTTGTCCTCTTTCAGCATTGTGGAGGCGAATGAAGCTGCTATTAGAACCTAGTTCCAAGCTTTATCCATTGATAATATAAGAGGAAATGAGAATTCTATGGCTTTGTTTAAGGATGCTCAACAGGTTGTGCGTAATGGCCATAGTGAAGTATGGGGACAAATTGTTGATCCACCTGTAAACAAGAATAGAGTTGGCTTGGGGTTCTCTGTGAAGAATGATAAAGGTAAGAGCATGAAGCCGAAATCTACTGCAGGCAAGTATCAAGACATATTTCATAGCGGGGGTTATCTTCATCCAACTGTTTTCGGGATTAATGCCATTATGGAAGATGAAGCAGAGCCATAAATGCCAAATCATGTGACGCATGGAGTTAGGGTTCAAAACTGGATCACCATTGATGTTCCCTCTTGCATACATGTTTCAAGTAATTTGTTTTTTGTTAATCTTTTTGAAAAAAAAAACTTTCACTCTGCCCAAGGTGAAAGTATTGATATTGTATGGGCTTATCTGTTTGCTTTAATTTTTAAAATCAATAATAAAAGTTGTCTTTGTTTCCCAAATTGTGTTTTTATATTTTGCTCTTTTCTTGGAAAATGGTAATTAGAAAAAACCTTTCAAAATAAATAATAACTGAAAA
This sequence comes from Vicia faba, assembly GCA_948472305.1. Classification (NCBI taxonomy): domain Eukaryota; kingdom Viridiplantae; phylum Streptophyta; class Magnoliopsida; order Fabales; family Fabaceae; genus Vicia; species Vicia faba. Next base: position 324,807,605 of record OX451737.1, on the reverse strand, counting down.
TCAATCTGCATGATCACTTGTTATATGTGTCAGTTTCTAAAAGCAATCATAAATCATATGTAAAAAACCCGTTGAATACAATGACCTTGCACCCTCTCCCAACTTTGAATGTCCTATGTATGGGGCCGAAGAAGAATACTATGATGAGATTCTAGAAAAGGTTTCTTGGTTTCTTGAGCACGAGGAGAATGCCATTCAGCCATATAAAGATGCATTGGAAGTAATCAATTTGGGTTTAGAAGAAGATCTGAAGGAAGTCAAGATTGGAGCATTACTGCATCCTGATATGAAGAGCAGGTTGATTGAGATGTTGAAAGAGTATGTGGATATTTTTGCTTGGTCTTACCAAGATATGCCTGGTTTAGATACATATATTGTAGAACACCGTTTTCCGCTGAAGCCAGAGTGCCCGCCAATCAAACAGAAGTTGCGAAGAACTCACCCAGATATGACAGTGAAGATCAAAGAAGAAGTTCTAAAGCAGATTAATGTCGGATTTCTTGTGACATCGGTGTACCCTTAGTGTATTGCCAATATTGTCCCAGTACCGAAGAAAGACGGAAAAGTTCACATGTGCATAGATTACAAAGATCTAAATAAAGCTAGTCAAAAAGATGATTTTCCATTGCCACACATTGATATGTTAGTGGATAGCACAACAAAATTCAAAGTTTTCTCGTTCATGGACGGATTTTCCGGGTATAATCAAATAAGGATGTCTCCTGAGGACATGGAGAAAATAACGTTTATCACACCCTGGGGAACATTTTGTTACAGAGTGATGCCCTTCGGGTTGAAGAACGCTGGTGCAACGTACTAGAGGGCTATGGCAACCCTATTCCATGATCTGATGCACAAGGAAATGGAGGTATATGTTGATGATATGATTGCTAAATCCCGGACTAACGAAGGGCATGTAGAAGATTTGTTGAAGTTGTTTCAGTGTTTGAGGAAGTATCGTCTCCGCTTGAATCCAAATAAATGTACCTTCGGTGTTTGGTCAGGGAAATTTTTGGGTTTCATTGTTAGCCAGAGAGGGATTGAAGTTGACCCTGATAAAGTTAAAGCAATTCAAGAAATGCCAGCGCCGAGAACTGAAAAGCAAGTCAGAGGGTTCCTCGGGCGTTTGAATTATACTTCCAGATTCATTTCCCACATGACTGCAACATGTGAACCGAGCTTTAAGTTGTTAAAGAAAGATCAAGGTTGTGTATGGACAGATGACTGCCAAAGGGCATTTGAAAGTATTAAAGAATATCTTCTTAAACCTCATATATTGCTCCTTCATGTTGAAGGAAGACCATTGATTATGTATCTGAAAGTGTTAGATAATTCCTTGGGCTGTATTCTGGGACAACAAGATGAAATTGGGGAAGAAAGAGTATGCCATTTATTATCTCAGTAGAAGGTTTACTGATTGTGAGTCGCGGTATTCCATGCTGAAATAGACATGTTGTACTCTAGCCTGGATGGTAAAAACGTTTGCGGCAGTATATGTTGAATCACACTACTTGGTTGATCTCCAAAATGGATCCAATCAAGTACATTTTTGAAAATCCTGCTCTTACTGGGAGAATTGTCCACTAGAAGATGTTGTTATCTGAATATGACATCGAATACCGCACTCAAAAAGCTATTAAAAGCAGCGTGTTGGCAAATTATCTTGCTCACCAACCAGTTGATGATTATCAGTCTGTGTTGTATGATTTCCTCGAAGAGGATGTGATATTTCTGAAAGTGAAAGATTGTGATGAACCATTTCCCGAGGAAGGTCCTGATCCTGAATCTCGCTGGAGCATGATATTTGATGGAGCTGTGAATGTTTATGGTAAAGGAATTGGTGTTGTGATTGTCACTCCACATGGATTGAAGATGTGAAAAACACAAGAAGGGGGGTTGAATTGTAAAACTTGAAATCAAATGCAGACAACACGTTATTTTTATCCTGGTTCGTTTGATCTCAAACTACTCCAGTCCACCCATCAAGGTGATTTCGCCTCTCTCCAACGAGGTCTTAATCCACTATATTCAACTGAATACGCAATTGCTTTAACAACTGTTAAAGCCTTCTTGAGTCTAACCACAGACCGGTTTATCTCAAGGAAATTCTTTTACAGATAAATGAACAAATGTGTGTTTGATGTTTTCTAGAAAAACTATATATCACAACTGTGATAATACACAATATGAAGCTTAGATGAAACTAGACTGCTAATGCTATTGAGTAGGCGTGGTTGAAAGCTTTAGCAATTTGAGTGAGAGAGTTTTCGTATGCGTGCGTTTTAAGTATTAGCCATTTATTTTCTCACTGACTTGTTTAAGTAGCCTAGGAATAGATACGTTGCTGTCCATAAATCCATTTCAATGCTCATAACGTTCTTTCCTTTTTGAGAAGATATTTGTCTTGGAATAAAGCCGTTGGTAATTAATCTATCTTGAATGCATAATAACGTTGACACTTCAGAGTGCTCTGCTAATGCTAATCAGAGTGTTCTTGGCTTTAGCTTATTCTGGCGCTTCAGAGTACTGGTGACATGGTAAGTATCTTGCTCAGAGTCAGAGTATGTTTTGCGCAGATTCTGTTCATCAGGCTTTCGTGTATAGCACATGTTTGATATTCTGATGCTGACATATCTTCTGATGCTGATGTTGATACTGATATTCTGATGCTGATTCCATCAGAGTTTCTGTAAATGCACAACATAATTTTAAGTAGAATATATGTCTTATAAATCTTACAATTTATTTAATCTTGTATTTTGTTATCATCAAAGATCTAACTGAGGGTTGTAGAATCAAACTATGTTCTAACAATCTCCCCATTTTTGATGATGACAAAAACCAGATTTTTTCAATTAAAATAAAATGAAGAAAGGTATCAGAGCTTAAGGATAGTGAGGAAACGATATCGGAGATAATCAATTAACGAATAGAAGGCATCAGAGATAAGAAGATAAGGAATAAAAAGTATCAGAGTAATGAAGAGAAAAACTCCCCCTGAGTTGATCACTTCCCTTTGATTCCTTGAGACCTTGAGCATCAGAACTTTATTGAACTTTCTTTGAGCATCAGAACTTTACTTTATCAGAGTTCATCAGATTCTTGTACCTGTAAGATTTTCAGAACAAAGAGATTCAAATATATAAGAATGTTAGAATGTTTGAGACTTTTGTCTCAGTAATCCGTTATTGAAAAATATCATTCTTTCTCCCCCTTTTTGTCAGTTATCAAAAAGCACAAATAATCAGAGTTAAAATGATCAGAGCAAAAAGACGTTTGTATTGAAACAAAAGCAATGATAGTTTAGAACAAGTAAAAATATTACAGAAAAACTTGAAAAGAAAACAAGGAAAACACAAGAAAATTTCTAAGAAGAAGGAGGAAGTCGTGTGAATGGTGTGAAGTGTTTAAATAGATTTCTAAAAAGTTTTTGAAAACCTAAACGTTTAAGAGAGAGAAATTAATAATGATTATTAGCATTAAATGATAGCTGATTTTAGGGGATTCAAAAAGATACTTGAACGGTTACCCATGACATGTGTCTCAATGCATCCAATCAGCGCTTTGCCTTTTCAGAAGCGTGAACGCGTGTTCAGCCTCAGGAAACAGCTGATGACTGGATGACACTTGTTTGCTTGAGTGAACAACACATCTATTCTTGAACTGAAGCGCTCAGATCTTCATGGATAGATTCTGATACAATCTGCACTTCTAAGATTCTGAAAGAAGATTGATCAGAAGTTCACAGAGAAATAAACACAATTCTAAAGGTTAATATATAAAATTAAAACAGTTTTATTCTGGACAGAGCTTCATGTTGAGATGTTTCAGAATGAAGTTGAACCTATCTTCAGAAAGTGGTTTTGTGAAAATATCAGCCCATTCATGGTCTGCATCAATAAATTTTAAATTTAAAATCCATTTCTGAATATAGTCCCTAATAAAATGATGTTTTATTTCTATATGCTTAGCCCTAGAATGCAAAATTGGATTTTTACTTAAGCAAATAACAGAGGTGTTGTCACAGAGGATGGGAATGTTACTCTCAAATATCTGGAAGTCCTCAAGTTGACTTTTCATCCAGAGCATTTGTGTGCTGCATCCAGCTGCTGCTATGTATTCAGCTTCTGCTGTTGATAGAGCAATTGTGGATTGTCTTTTGCTGGACCATGAGATCAGATTTTCTCCCAGAAACTGGCAGCTTCCAGAAGTGCTTTTACGTTCAACTCTGTCTCCAGCAAAGTCAGCATCATAGTATCCTACTAAGCTGTAATCACTAGATTTTCTATAAAACAGACCCAGATTAGTAGTACCTTTCAGATACTTGAAAATTTGCTTAACAGCTGTTAAGTGAGATTCTCTAGGATCTGATTGGAATCTTGCACAAATGCATACACTGAATAAAATATCAGGCCTTGAAGCTGTCAGATAAAGAAGAGAACCAATCATACCTCTGTAGACCTTCTGTTCTACCTTTTTGCTTACCTCTTCTCTTTCCAGAATGCACGTGGGATGCATTTGAATCTTTGATGGCTTACATTCTGAGAGATCAAATTTCTTCAGAAGTTCTCTGACATATTTGCTCTGATGAATGTAAGTTCCTTCTGGGGTTTGATTGATCTGAATGCCCAGAAAGAATTTCAGTTCCCCCATTAGGCTCATCTCAAATTCTGCCTGCATGCACTTAGCAAACTTTCTTCCCAGAGAAGGTTTAGTAGATCAAAAAATGATATCATCAACATAAATCTGACATACCAAGATGTCATTCTTAACTGTCTTACAGAATAAGGTTGTGTCCACTTTCCCTCTGGTGAATTACTTTTCTAACAGGAAGTTACCCAGTCTTTCATACCAAGCTCTGGGAGCTTGTTTCAGACCATACAGTGACTTCTTTAGTTTGAAAACATATTCTGGATTTTTTGAACTTTCAAAACCAGGGGGTTGGTGCACATATAACTCTTCTTATATATAGCCATTTAAGAATGCACTCTTAACATCCATCTGATAAAGAGTGATGCCTTTATTAACAACAAAAGAAATTAAAAGTCTGATAGACTCTAACCTGGCGACTGGAGCAAAGGTTTCTGTATAGTCTATCCCCTCTTGCTGACTATAACCTTGTGCTACCAATCGTGCTTTGTTTCTGATGACTTCACCTTGTTCATTCAGTTTGTTTCTGAACACCCATTTTGTTCCAATGACGTTGAATCCTTTTGGTTTGGGAACTAGATCCCATACGTCATTTCTTGTGAATTGATTCAGCTCCTCTTGCATTACTAGAATCCAGTCATTGTCCAAAAGTGCTTCATCAACTGTTGATGGTTCAATTAGAGAAACAAGTCCCATGAGGGATTCTTCAGAGTTTCTGAAGCTGGCTCTTGTTCTGATTGGATCTTCCTTTCTTCCTAAGATTGTTTCTTCTAGATGATCCATCCTGCTTCTGGATGGTCTTTTCTGAAGTTGATCAACAGAAGGTGCTGGATTGCTTGCAGTGCCTCTTTCTGATGTTGAGGGAGTGTCTCTGTTAAGAGCTTCTGATGACTTGTCTTCAGTACCTATGAATTCAACTTCCATACCTGCAAGTAATTCATTCTGCTTTGACTTTTGAGAGTCAAGCTTATCATCAAAATGAACACTGATTGATTCTTCCACAATCTGTGTTTCTGTGTTGTATACTCTGTACCCTCTTGAGCGTTCAGAGTATCCTAACATAATACACTTCTGTGCTTTAGAGTCAAACTTGTTCAAATAATTTTTAGTATTCAAAATAAAGCATGTACATCCAAATGGATGAAAATATGAAATGTTGGGCTTTCTGTTCTTCCACAATTCATATGGAGTCTTTTCCAGAATAGGTCTTATGGAGATTCTATTCTGAATGTAGCACGCTGTGTTTATTGCCTCTGCCCAGAAGATCTTAGCAACGTTAGTCTCGTTGATCATGGTTCTGGCCATTTCTTGCAATGTTCTGTTCTTTCGTTCTACAACTCCATTTTGCTGAGGAGTTCTAGGACAAGAGAAATCATGCAGAATGCCTTTGTCATTAAAAAATGATTCAAAATCTTTGTTTTCAAACTCTCCACCATGATCACTTCTGAATTTGACGATTCTAAGATCCTTTTCATTCTGAACTTGGTTGCAGAAGGTGACAAACACAGAGTGTGACTCGTCCTTGTGTCTTAAGAACTTTACCCATGTCCATCTGCTATAGTCATCTACGATTACTAACCCATACTTCTTGCCACTGACTGAAGCAGTTTTAACTGGTCCAAATAAGTCAATGTGCAGAAGTTCTAATGGCTTAGAGGTGGAAACCATGCTTTTAGATTTGAAAGCTGGTTTTGCAAACTTGCCTTTCTGACATGCTTCACACAGAGCATCTGAATTGAACTTCAGGTTAGGAAGTCCTCTGACCAGATTGAGTTTGTTAATCTGAGATATTCTTCTCATACTAACATGCCCCAATCTTTTGTGCCAGATCCATTGCTCGTGGTTAACAGACAGAAGACACTTTACATTCTGACTTTTTAGTTCAGAAAGTTTGATTTTATAAATGTTGTTTCTCCTCTTTCCATTAAATAGGATAGTCCCATCTTTCTGACTAACAGCTTTGCATGAATTTTGATTAAAGATTATATCATAACTGTTATCACTTAATTGACTTATGGATAACAGGTTATGCATTAATCCATCTACTAATAAAACATTACTTATAGAGGGAAGATTTCCATTACCTACTGTTCCAGAGCCAATGATCTTTCCCTTCTGATTTCCTCCAAAGCCTACGTGGCCTCCAGGCTTAAGTTCCAGGCTTCGGAACATATGCCTTCTTCCCGTCATGTGTCGTGAGCAACCAGAGTCCAGGTACCATGACTGGTGTTTCTGCTTTGCTGCTAAAGATATCTGCAACATGTATTATTTTATCCTTAGGTACCCATATTTTCTTGGGTCCTGATTTGTTAGTTTTACCAAAACTCTGGTTGAATTTTGGTTTGACAGAATAATTACTACTAGTATATTTGATGTCATGTGTGTGCCCATATACAAAGTGAGAATCAAGTGAAGTGCGTTTTATCACTAAATCCATGGCATTCCTTGGTGTAGGTACCTTACCTTGGTATCCTATTCCTTTTCTGCCATTTCTGCTAACTCCATAGATCATTGAAGCCATCTTGCTTCTATCTATGTTTTTAGCTAGAAACTTCTGAAAGTTGTGATCATACTCCTTGATGATCTCATCAGCACTGCTGGGAGTTTCAGGGATTGTTTCCTTCTGAGAGTTTTGTAATAGATTTTCTAATTTTGAAACTTTATCTTTCAACTCATAATTCTCCAATTTGAGACTCTCAGTTTTATCAGAGTCAGAAGCAAAATTCCTCTTCAGGTTTCTGAATTTGACTCTGATCTGCTGATATCATTCCAGAATCTCATTAAAGCTTTCAGCTAGTTCAGCCTTAGTAAAATTAATAGCAAAGTCAGGAAATACCTCTTCTGTGTCTGATTCAGAGTCTGATTCAGAAGCTTCACTGTCTTCTGTTATGTTTGCCATGAGAGCTATGTTTGCTCTCTCATCATCTGATTCTGAGTCAGCTTCAGATGTGTCAGAGTCATCCCATGTAGCCATGAGACTTTTCTTCTTTTCCTTGCCAAACTTATTTTTGGGCTTTTCCCTCTTAAGCTTTGGGCAGTCACTCTTGTAGTGTCCTTGCTTGTTACATTCATAGCAGATGATGTCTCTGTTGTTTGGCTTTCTGCTTCCTGAAGAGCCTTCAGATCTTCTGTGTCCAGAGGAGGATTCTGACCTTCTGTATCTGGAGGAGGATTCATTCTGATTCTCTGATCTTCTTGGATTCCTGAACTTTCTTTGCCTCTGCTTCCACAGTTGGTTCACCCTTCTGGAGAGGAGAGACAGTTCATCTTCTTCTGATGAGGACCCATCAGAGGTTTCTTCTACAGCCTGCAAAACTTTGGAGTCAGATTTTCTGTTAGATTTTAAAGCTAATGGCTTACCTTGCTTTTGAGGTTCATCAGCTTCTAGCTCTATCTCGTGACTTTTGAGGGAGCTGACAAGTTCCTCCAGAGAGATTTTGTTGAGATCCTTAGCTAGCTTCAGCGTTGTGACCATTGGCCTCTACTGTTTTGGCAAGCTTGTGATGATCTTCTTAACATGATCAGCAGTAGAATCCCCTTTGTCCAAAACTTTGAGACCAGCAACCAGAATTTGAAATCTTGAGAACATCGTTTCAATTGATTCACTTTCTTCCATCTTGAATGCCTCATACTTCTGAATGAGCGCAAGAGCTTTAGTTTCTCTAACTTGAATGTTGCCTTCATGCATCATTCTCAGAGAGTCAAACATATTCTTTGCAGTGTCTCTGTTTGATATCTTTTCATATTCAGAGTAAGAGATGGCGCTAAGAAGAATTGTTCTTGCTTTGTGATGATTTCTGAAATCACGCTTTTGTTGATCAGACATTGCTTTCCTGTCAATCTTCTGACCACTTGCATTCACTGGGTGCGTGTATCCATCAGTCACCATATCCCACAGATCAACATCGTGGGCCAGAAAGAAGCTTTCAATTCTGTCTTTCCAGTAATCAAAGTTCTCTCCATCAAAGACTGGAGGTTTGCCACTGAATCTGTCTCTTTCTTCATTGTTGTCATTGCTGATGTTTTGATGTGGTCCTGCCATTGTATTTTTCTAACGCTGGATCTTGTACTGACACGGTTAAGTGTTATAACCTCAGAACCAGGCGCTCTGATGCCAATTGGAGATGTGAAAAACACAAGAAGGGGGTTGAATTGTAAAACTTGAAATCAAATGTAGACAACACGTTATTTTTATCCTGGTTGGTTTGATCTCAAACTACTCTAGTCCACCCGTCAAGGTGATTTCTCCTCTCTCCAACGAGGTCTTAATCCACTATATTCAATTAAATACACAACTGCTTTAACAACTGTTAAAGCCTTCTTGAGTCTAACCACAAACCTGTTTATCTCAAGGAAATTATTTTACAGATAAATGAACAAATGTGTGTTTGATGTTTTCTAGAAAAACTATATATCACAATTGTGATAATACACAATATGAAGCTTAGATGAAACTAGACTGCTAATGCTATTGAGTAGGCGTGGTTGAAAGCTTTAGCAATTTGAGTGAGAGAGTTTTCGTATGCGTGCGTGCGTTTTGAGTATTAGCCATTTCTTTTCTCACTGACTTGTTTAAGTAGCCTAGGAATAGATACGTTGCTGTCCATAAATCCATTTCAATGCTCATAACGTTCTTTCCTTTTTGATAAGATCTTTGTCTTGGAATAAAGCCGTTGGTAACTAATCTGTCTTGAATGCATAGTAACGTTGACACTTCAGAGTGTTCTGCTAATGCTAATCAGAGTGTTCTTGGCTTTAGCTTATTCTGGCGCTTCAGAGTACTGGTGACATGGTAAGTATCTTGCTCAGAGTCAGAGTATGTTTTGTGCAGATTCTGTTCATCAGGCTTTCGTGTATAGCACATGTTTGATCTTCTGATGCTGACATATCTTCTGATGCTGATTCCATCAGAGTTTCTGTAAATGCACAACATAATTTTAAGTAGCATATATGTCTTATAAATCTTACAATTTATTTAATCTTGTATTTTGTTATCATCAAAACTCTAACCGAGGGTTGTAGAATCAAACTATGTTCTAACATGGATCCCACATTCCTTTTACTGCAAGGTTGACATTTGATTGTACTAATAATATGGCAGAATATGAGGCTTTCATCATGGGTCTCGAGGAAGCTATTGATCTTAGAATTAAAATTCTAGATGTATATGGAGATTCAGCTTTGGTAATAAATCAGATTAAAGGAGAGTGGGATACTCGAAACCCCAGCTTGATCCCTTACAAATATTATTCTAGAATATTGTTACCCTTCTTTAATAAAGTTGAATTCCATCACATCCCTAGAGACGAAAATCAAATGGCGGATGCTCTTGCAACTCTGGATTCTATGTATCAAGTGAATACTTGGAATGATATACCTCGAATTATAGTTCGGCGACTAGATAGGCCCTCTCATGTGTTTAAAACAAAATAGGTAGCAGATGAAAAACCTTGGTATTACGATATCAAGCATTTTCTTCAGACTCAAGAATACCCGATTGGTGCATCGAATAAAGATAGAAAGACATAGAGAAGATTTGATGGCAGCTTCTTCCTCAGTGAAAATGTGTTGTACAAGAGAAATTATGACATGGTATTTCTCAGATGCATGGATAGACATGAATCAAACATGTTGATGCATGAGATTTATGAAGGTTCATTTGGCACTCATGTAAATGGGCATTCGATGGCTAAAAAAATGCTAAGTGCAGGTTACTATTGGCTGACAATGGAATCTGACTGTTACAGATTTGCAAAGAAGTGCCATAAATGCCAGATTTATGCGGACAAGATTCATGTGCCTCCAACACTTCTAAATGTTATTTCTTCCCCGTGGCCTTTCTCTATGTGGGGTATTGACATGATTGGAATGATAGAACCCAAAGCTTCGAATGGACATCATTTTATATTGGTAGCAATTGATTACTTCTCCCAATGGGTGGAAGCTGCTTCATATGCTAATGTTACTAAGCATGTGGTAATGCACTTCATTAAGAATAATCTTATATGTCAGTATGGTGTGCCAAGCATAATCATCGCTGACAATGGCTCGAATCTGGACAACAAGATGATGACAGAACTTTGTGAGGAATTCAAGATTGTCCATCACAATTTATCTCCGTACAGGCCGAAGACGAATGTGGCTGTTGAAGCTGCTAATAAGAATATCAAGAAGATCATCTAGAAGATGGTTGTTACTTATAAAGATTGGCATGAAATGCTCCCTTTTGCTTTACATGGATATCATACATCTGTACGCACTTCAATAGGAGCAACCCCGTTCTCCCTTGTGTGTGGAATGGAAGAGGTGCTCCCAATCGAGGTTGAGATTCCCTCTTTGCGTGTGATAATGGAAACCAAGTTGTCAGAGGCTGAATGGGTCCAAAACAGGTTTGACCAATTGAATTTGATCAAAGAGAAGAGAATGACAACTTTGTGTCATAGGCAGTTATATCAGAAGAGAATGAAAAAAGCTTTTGATAAGAAGGTCAAACCTCATGATTTCAGAGAAGGCGACCTCGTGCTCAGGAAGATCATGTCTTTTAACGTTGATTCTAAGGGAAAGCGGACTCCCAATTTTGAAGGCCCGTATCTTGTCAAGAAAGCCTTCTCTGGCGGTGCATTAATTCTTGAAACTATGGATGGCGAGGAGTTCCCACGTCCTATGAATGCTGATGCATTCAATAAATACTTCGCCTAAAGAAATAAAAGAACAACTTGCTAAGTTGAAAACCCGAAAGGGCGTCTTAGGCAAAAAGGAGCATCTCGGTAGGCCGAAAAACCGAAAGGGCGGTCTAGGAAAAAATTAGAGACATAAACAGAATAAAATTTCCCACTAAGTTGAAAACCCGCAAGGCCAGCTTAGGAAAAATTTAGGGACTTTCTTGGCAAGTAACTGCACCAGACAAGACTTGATCATTGAAGCAACAATCTTCTTGGACCTTCACCATACTTCAACAGAAGTTGCTGCTCAGAATTTCAAAGTTGTTAGAGGGAATAGTGGTCATTGTATCTCAATGTATCTTTTCTATTATATATTACCATTTTCCGAACTTTGTAATCATCCGTGGAGTCTCGCCATTCGCAGACTACCATTCTCTCAATAAAATTTGAGCTTTTACCCAATTCTTTGTAATTCTTATTTTATTCAGCTTACAAAGACTCCATTTATTATTGATAATAATTTTCAAATCAAAAAGATTAAATAACAAAATTATTTTTCAAAAAGAATTTACAACTTAATTTTACTTTAGATTTTGTGATTCAAGAGGAAAACAAAAGTGGTGATCCCAGGAATGGACGAACTCCAGTAATTTTGAGAAGTTTTGTTTCCCCCGAGAAGGTTTTCTCAGGTCGTTTTTGCTGGTATGCGTGTGATTTTTGTATATTGAAGACGATACCAATTGGCGTAAGGTGCAGTATTGGGTTTGTGATCCCAGTGTCCCCAGTCATGTGTTAGTTCATTTTTTTGATTTTTGGGTTTGCATGGTGTGAAGCCTCTATCCTAGATTCCCCAGTGAAGTCTTCCCTCATATGACGAAAGGTCTTTTTCCCTTGGTGTGCTGAGATGGAACTATTTGCAAAATGTCGCTCTTTCTGCAATATTGGCATTATTGTTGGTATTTATTTCCCAGGAAACTAGACTAGGGCAGTATATTTTCTAAGAAGTGTTGAGACAATTGTCAACTTTTGGGTTTTCACCTGCCCAGTGTTGGGTTTGATTTAAAATCCTCATGAGTTTGACCCTTTTCTATAATGTTGACTTCTTGATTCCCCGGGAAGGCTATCCCAGAGCATCTTATATTGGAATAAGTTTGCATGATGTGAAGACTCAATCCAAGATTCCCTAGTGAAGGCTTCGCTATTTGATATAAGTCTTTTATCCCCGTGAATGCTAAGATTTGAATCATTTATGAAGCATATCCCTTTTGACAGTACTTGCATTTTGTTTGATTGCCCGATAATCCAGCAAGGGCAATGTTTTATTTAAGAAGTGTTGAGGCATTTGTCATTTTTTTGGGTTTTTCACCCGCCAAATGCTGGGTTTGATTTAAAATCCCCATAAGATTAATTTCTTGATGAAATGTTTGACTTCTTAACTCCCCAAGTTGTTATCCCCATGAGGTTTCATACTTTTTTCCCAGAGAAGTTGGTGTAATACTTACTCTCAAATTGAAGAACATATCTTGGTTTCCCCTCTTCGATGTGGTGTTGGCCTCCCCAATGAAGTCAGCACGAGGTCCTCAGTTGATATCTCGATAATGATGCATTATCTCCCCTAGTGAATTCGGTATGATATTTCCCCAAAGAAGTCAGCTCGAAATCCTCAGTTGATGTTTTGCCGATATGGTTTCCATCTGCCTTATTTGAAATCAGTATTGCAATCCCCAGTAGAAGTGCGGACCGTGGAACTTTTGTTTCCCAATTAAAGTATGAGTGCTATTCCCCAGTGAAGCCTGGAGAAGGATGTTATATCCATGTATCTGTATTGTTTTTTTGCTATGTTTTGTTTACTTCCGGATTATGTTCCTTCCCAATGAAGTTAAGCCGCGAAATAGGATTCTATTTCCTCGTTTGGTGCTTATTTTCTTATGGAATGTTCATCTTGGATGTGATTTATCCGAGTGTTAATTGTGCCCGAGTTGGTTTTGCCTGGTTACTCCTAGTGTTATATGTCTATTTTGTCAGCATATACATGATAACACTCATACATTCATACATACATCATATATAGTTGAATTTAGCAAATCATTGCTCATTTGCATTCATAATTTTTTTGTTGTTGACATATTACCTTGTTTTGCAGAGTTGTGTTGTCCTCTCTCCAATAGAGTGTCTGCCTTAAGCAGAAAGTGTATATTATTTCAATTTCCCCACTGAGTTATCCCTCGTAGAAGATTTTTGCTTTAGCCTTCCTGTACAGCTCTTTGTCTGGATAGATTGGGTTTCCCTCTTGAGTTTATTTCTCAAACGATGTATTTTGGTTGATTATTTCACTCCAGTTTATTTCTGGTTTGAATCTTTGTTTCCCAGCAATATTATTACTTTGGATTTCTACAAGCTTCGAGCATTAGTTTGAGAATGTGCATTTATTTTGGCACGAGAAAACTTTTATCTCCTCAGCAGGAATATGTTGGCATTTCCCCAGGAAGTTGTATTTCATTCCCCAGGAAGTCATGATTCGTTCCCCAAGAAGTCATATTTCTTTCCCCAGGAAGCCATATTTCTTTCCCCAGAAAGTCATTTTTACAATCCTTCCTATAACAGCAAATAACAGGTATCTTTATTTGAGAAATTTGTACTTCCCCGTAAAAGTCGGCGTTACTTTTTTGCTATCTTCTCTATGAGTGGATAGTTTGCAGTTCATTGTTAAATTACTCCAGTGGATGTCAAGTCTTTCAATATCGCATAGACAGTTCGTTGTGAAATCTTTAAAAGTGGTAGTCTCTTTATTTGAGACAGCTTATATACTACCCTTTCCAGGCGGAATGCCTTGGTTAAAGAAGAAGTTGAGACCCGTTCTAGGAGAAACGCCAAAATTTTGGAGAAACTTATTATTCTTTTTGCTACCTTCAGTGAATGTTGGTAGTTCACCGTCAGTGAACATCAGTGTTATGATATTTCTTTTCTGTCTACCTTCAGTGAAAGTTGGTAGTTCACCATCAGTGAACGTTGGTGATTTTTATATTTTTTCTACCTCCAGTGAACGTTGGTAGTTCACAGTCAGTGAACGTCGGTGCTATAATATTTCTTTTCTCTCTACCTTCAGTGAAAGTTGGTATTTCACCATCAGTGGACATTGGTGATTGTTATCTTTTTGCTACCTTCAGTGAACGTTGGTAGTTCACCGTCAGTGAACGTCGGTGCTATGATAGTTCTTTTATCTCTACCTTCAGTGAAAGTTGGTAGTTTACCATCAGTGAACGTTGGTGATTGTTATCTTTTTTCTACCTTCAGTGAACGTTGGTAGTTCACCGTCAGTGAACATCGGTGCTATGATATTTCTTTTCTCTCTACCTTTAGTGAAAGTTGGTAGTTCACCATCAGTGAACGTTGGTGATTATTATCTTTTTTCTACCCTCAACGAACGTTGGTAGTTCACTGTCAGTGAACTTCGGTGTTATGATATTTGTTTTCTCATTACCTTCAGTGAAAGTTAGTAGTTCACCATCAGTGAATGTTGGTTATATTTTTGCTACCTTCAGTGAACGTTGGTAGTTCACCGTCAGTGAACGTCGGTGCTATGATATTTATTTTCTCTCTACCTTCAGTGAAAGTTGGTAGTTCACCATCAGTGAACGTTGGTGATTGTAATGTTTTTTCTACCTTCAGTGAACGTTGGTAGTTCACCTTCAATGAACATCGGTGCTATGATATTTCTTTTCTCTCTACCTTCAGTTAAAGTTGGTAGTTCACCATCAGTAAACATTGGTGATTGTTATCTTTTTTCTACCTTCAGTGAACGTTGGTAGTTCACCGTCAGTGAACGTCGGTGTTATGATATTTCTTTTCTCTATACCTTCGGTGAAAGTTGGTAGTTCATCATCAGTGAACGCCGATGTTTGTCTCTCTACCTTCAATGAACGTTGGTATCTCACTGTTAGTGAACGTCGGTGTTGTTATTCTTTTTTCTTTCTACCTTCAGTGAATGTTGGTAGTTTGTCTTCGGTAAAAGTTGGTGTATCTTTTGGTCTTTTACCATCCTCTATGAGTCATTATTTTTTCGATCTTCTACCTCCGACTATTGAGTTTTGTAGTTCACAATTGGTTGTCAATCACTTTTATCATGTACTATCTCCTCTTTAGCTGAGTTGATGCTACCTTTACTCTTCTTTGGGTGTTACACCTATAGAGTCGGGTCTTTTTGATTCACCAGTGATTTATTTTCTTGGTCGGGTTTCTCTTTTGATCCTTTTTTCCTTGGCTACATCCCCAGTGGTGTTTTGCGTCCCTTTGAAGTTGTTCATATGCATTCATACTCATAAGCATTGCTTGGCATCTTAGGGCTAAAAATAAGGTTTGTTTTATATTTAAGTATCTTCAATCACGTCGACACAAAGATTTTTAACCTTCGTATCTCCGGATAGAAGAAACTAAAATAAGGGCATCTGTTGTACCCCAATTTTCCCCCTAAGATCCCTTCATCATACCATATTGATTCAATCACAACAAGATCACATTAGGGCTTTTGGTTCTCCTCCCTATCTTTAGCTTTGCTCTTTGAGGAATCACCAAGCACCTTGACTTGTTTTTATTTTGATCATGCATGTTTTGTTTTGAATTTCCTTTTAATTAATAAAATGCAATGTTGGTTTGTCTTACTTGTTAATAATATAGGTAAAGGCGATGTGGCATAGCAAGTTGATCCATGGGTTGATGAGTTTATTTCCATGCCCTAGTCAATAAAGCTTGAGAAATTCAAACCTCACCGTTGACGTTTTTTTGGAAGAAATGGCATGGCAAGGTTTATTTTGGATCACCACATTTCAAAGTTATCAAGATTGATTAAAAAGTACAAGGGGTTGATTGAATAAGTTTTCATGGTTGGACAAGGCCTTGTTCCCATTGGTCACAAGTGCATATTTCTCTCAATTCTCAAGATATGGAAGTGGTTTTGGTTGCTATGACTTTTCATTATCATCCCCAACAACTTCTATCTGCAAAGAAAAAGTGTTGGTACAAGAAGGTTGTTTAAAATTGTCAAAGTTCCTAAAAGCATTTTCTTGATCTAGGAGCTAGGGTTTTGAACTTCAAAGAAATATATCTTGTTCATCTTTTGGTATTTTTGAGTGATTCTAAAAACATCATTCTCTTCAAAGGGTTATTACCAAATCAATTCAAAAGTTTCAAGGAGTTTTCATGTGGAAGAAACTTGATGATGAAGAAAGATTACAAGTCCTCCAGATGAACCCCTAACTTTCCATGTGTGACTTCAAATGATCATAACTTGGTCAATTTTTATCACCTTAAGCCCACTCTTTTTCCAAAATGATCTTGAGGATGTGAAATTTATTCCTTCTTTTATGTGCAAAGCGAGAAAATTCATGGAGGATGCCTTAAGGATACAAAAGATTATAGGTCATTTCATGATTTTTTGCCACCTTCAACAATTCATAACTCTCTAAATGTTTGGACATTTTGAATGGTTCAAGTTTCAAAATGTCATTCAAGAGGTCTATTTCATGCCATCTTTTTTGGTCAAGAGCAAATTGCAAGAGGAAGGCCATGTTTGGATGCAAAACATTATAGGTCACTTTTGAAGAAAAACTTGAAATATTTCTAAGTATGGAAAGTCAACCTCTTTTTCTCAACTTTGACTCATTGGAACTTTCAGCTCAAACATCCATTTGATTCCATTCTTTTCCCATTGCAAAGCTTGTAATCTCATCTTTTTAAAGCATCAAGAACCATGCCTTAAGATCCCTTGAGCTGAGAATGCCATTGTTTCAAAAGTGGTACCTTGGAAATGAAGTTTCATCGCAAGTCAGAATTTGAATTTCATGTTACAACTTCTAACCCTCAAATTAGCACACGTTTTGGGTCTAAAAATGATTATCCAACTTTCCCAAGTGGATTAGTGCATTAAAACGCGCGTTTTGGATGAGTTTTGACAAAAAGAGAAGTCACACTTTCTTCATGATGCAGACCCACACGAATTCCCTCCAAATTGCATCATTCACCCTTCCTTTTGATCCCATTTGCTTCTCCTATAAATACATGAGCTATCCCATTCGTTTTCTCAAGCTTGAACAGCCAAAATCACTCTGCAAAACTCGCTCTATAACTCACTTTTCTGCAACTTCGAAATCATTGTTCAAGCATTTTTCAATCCATTTTTTCTATCAATTCACCTTCCTTGATCTTCCCTGAAGCTAACAGAATAAGAATTGAGCCTTGAAACCTTCTGAATTGATCTGACCAAGTCCATTTACAAAGCTCTGCAACTGAACTTCAATAGGTAAATTTCTCCATCGATTCTTCTAAACTTTGATATTCAAGATGTGAAAAACACAAGAAGGGGGGTTGAATTGTAAAAACTTGAAATCAAATGCAGACAACACGTTATTTTTATCCTGGTTCGTTTGATATCAAACTACTCCAGTCCACCCGTCAAGGTGATTTCGCCTCTCCCCAACGAGGTCTTAATCCACTATATTCAACTGAATACAAAACTGCTTTAACAACTACTAAAGCCTTCTTGAGTCTAAACCACAAACCGGTTTCTCAAGGAAATTCTTTCTTACAGATAAATGAACAATTATGTGTGTTTGATGTTTTCTAAAAAAACTATATATCACAACTGTGATAATACACAAAATGAATCTTAATATAAAACTAGATTGCTAGAACTATATTGTAAGCAATTGAGAGCTTTAGCAAACTGTATGAGTGAGGACGAAGATGATTATTGGCTTTGTATATGCGTGTAGAGTATTGTAGAGCATTATCCTTTTCCTTTCTCACTGATTTGTTTAAATACTTATTGGAATAGATACGTTGATGCCAATTATTCCATTTCAATGCTCATTACGTTCTTTCCATTTTGAGAAGATCTTTGTCTTGGAATAAAGCTGTTGGTAATTAATCTGCCTTGAATGCAGTACCGTTGACACATCAGAAGGTTCTGCTTGATTAAGATCAGAGTGTTCTTGGCTTTGGCTTATTCTGGCACTTCTAAATGCTGATGACATAGTTAAGATCTTGATCAGAGTTAGAGTATGGTAAGCGCAGATTCTGTTCATCAGACTTCAGCGTAGCACATGTATTGATCTTCTGATGTGACATATCTTCTGATGCTGATTCCATCAGAGTTTCCTGTAAATACGTAACATAATTTTAGGTAGCATCTATGTCATATATAATTCTCATAATTCATTTAATCTTGTATTTTGTTATCATCAAAACTCTAACAGAGGGTTGTAGAATCAAACTATGTTCTAACAATCTCCCCCTTTTTGATGATGACAAAAACCAGATTTTTTCAATTAAAATAAAATGATGAAAGTATCAGAGTTTAAGGATAGGGAGGAAACGATATCAGAGATAATCAGATAATGAGTAAAAAGTATCAGAGCTAAGAGGGTAAGGAATAAAAAGTATCAGAGTAATGATAAGAAAAACTCCCCCTGAGTTGATTATTTCCCTTTGATTCCTTGAGACCTTGAGTATCAGAACTTTATTGAACCTTTCTTTGAGCATCAGAATTTTGCTTCATCAGAGTTCTTCAGATTCTTGTACCTGTAAGCTTTTCAGAGCAAAGAAATTCAAATATAATGTTAGAATGTTTGAGACTGTTGTCTCAGTAAACCGTTATTGAAAAATATCATTCTTTCTCCCCCTTTTTGTCAGCTATCAAAAAGCATATATAATCAGAGTTAAAAAGATCAGAGTAAAAACACGTTTGTATTAAAACAGAAGCAATGATAGTTTAGAACAAGTAGAAATATTACAGACAAACATGTAAGGAAAACACAAAAAAAAAAATCTAAGAAGAAGGAGGAAGCGTGTGAACAGAACTTCCAACATGCTCTTGATTTGTTCGCTGGTTTCGTTTTGCTTGGCTACCATGCTTGCTATAGAATCGATCTTGATATCCTGCTTGTCCATCCGTTCATTCATCAGCATATCTGATCTCTTCAAATCCTCCAGAGCCTGCCTGTCAAGAGAGGAAGCTTGAGGATCTTCAGATACAGGCTGCTTCTCAGAGCTTTCTATAGCTTCTTCTGCTTGACCCAAGTCTTCATCTTGAAATATCTGTTCTTCTGCAGGTTGAACTGTAGATGTTGGACGCTTTTCAGACCAAGGCTCACTGTCCAGATGGAGAACTTCTTCCTTCAGCAGCCTGCTCAGAACTGGACCTTCCATTTCCTTCAGCAGTTTGCTGAAGTTCTGTTGAGCCTGTCCATAACTCTGGTCTTGCAACTGGAAGGTTTCAGCGCAAACCCATCTTCTGAATTGAGTCCAGAGATAATCTGATACAGCAGGATCAACCACTTCCAGACTTGCTTGTTTCAAAGAAGTGATCCACTTCTGCATATCTGATTCAAAGTTCAAAATGCTGGAACCAACATCTGGTTGTTTCGGTTTAGGGATGGCAGTTTTCTGGTTTATAGCAGCAAGGCGTTCAAGGATTGTTAGATTAATGACTGTCTTGCTGTGGTTTTCTATATTTTTCTTAGGTGAGGGAGTAAGAGAATCAGAAATAACGATTGGACTATGTGGAGTGTTTGGAGGAGTTGTTTCTGGTGAGGAGGGAAGTTGAGACATATTAACAGTAGTACCACAGGGCAATTGAATGGCCAAGGGTTGTGGTTCAGGGGACTCAGAGGTTTGAGCCTCAGAGTTTTGAGTCTCAGGTTGTGGAGTTTGTTCATGTTGAGGAGAGGGTGGATTACTTTCTGGTTGAGGAGAGGAAGGTTGTGGAATTTCTGGTTCTGGTATGGGAGAGAGTGGAGTTTCTGGTATTGGTGAAAGTGGGATGTCAGGTTGTGAAGAAATGGGAATTTCTGGTTGTGTATTTGGATTGTTTGTTTCAGGAGCGGAAGAGTGTTGGTCTATGTCAGACAGAACTTGTGCAAGTTCTGGTTCTGGTATGGTTGCAGTGTTTGGATTTTATGGTTTGGAGCGGGATCTTCTGAGGGTTAATGACTCAGATGGGTCAAAATTAATGTCAAAATCTTCAAAGGTTTGGGGTGTTGGAATATCAGCTGGTGTTGGAATGGGAGTAGGAATAGATGTGGAAACAACACTTGAATTTAAAATAGATACAGAAACAGGATTACCTCTTTTCTTTGGAGTCTGTTGTGATGATCCTTCTGGAGCAGCTTTTCTCTTCTTAGTCTTCTTCAGAGCAACCTCTGGTGCCTTCTGCTGAAGATCTTGAATGTTTAGATTGGGTGCTGTACCATCAGTTTTACAAGCGTCCAAGTATCTCAGAATGATCTGAGGCTTGGAGTCAATCTCTGAGAACATGGGGGAAGTCGTCCAGAGGGACTCTTCTACTGGAGATGTCAGCAAAAGGAGTGACGCTGGGCTCCTTCTTAATGTTCTCTATCAGCTTCATCTTCTTTAGATTCTTGGCATTCAGCTGCTTTCCAACTGAAGGTTCCAGGGTGCTGATCTCTTGTGCCTCTGTCAAGTGTTCAATCAGCCTATTCTCAGTCAGAATATCTGATATCAATCTGCCCAAGGGTATCCAATCACTTTTAGTGCGTTCATCTTCTCTTGTCTCCTTGATGCTTGTTCTCAGATGGTTGAACAGAAGATGAGCTAGATTAATCTTTACCCTCTGAGAAATAAAATAGATCAGAAACTGCTGATCTATGTTTATGTAATCAGGAGAGCTGGTAGGCTTCCTGTGGTTGAAACATCCCAGAATAATCTTTGCCCAAATTCTGTGCTTATCTTTCAGATCCCTTATCTTGCTGGAGGGAAGCCCCAGCGTGAAAATTTACCTTGTACAACAGCAACATCTGAGCACCTTTCAGCCATGTCTATACAGCGAATACCACCACCACTGTATCCAATCAGTTTTGTAATTAGGTCTTCAGTAATCACAATTTTCTTCCCCATTATGTAAGAAGTGACTTGGTGATTTGAGGAAGAGGCATGAATCCAAAATTCCTTAACCAAAATAGGAAAAGTTGGACCCACCAACCTGTCAAAATACCTTTCCCATCCTTGAGCTTGAATCTCTTCTGATAAATCAAAACCATTTTCCTTCAAACTGTTGAAATCCACTATAATCTCTGACAGAACTTCAAGGTTCTTGACTGGAGTGAGTAGCGTTCTGAGAGGAACCTCATATTGCTCAGCTGATGCATCTTTCTGGGAACCTGATGAAATATTGCTGCTAGAAGCCATGTTCACACGAGGATTTTTGAAAAAGCTTTAAGGGGTTTCTTGAGAAAGAAGAACACAGACACAGAAATCAGAATTATTGCTTGAAAACGAAAGTAAGGGTAAACGTTGTGAATGGTGTGAATGGTGTTTAAATAGGTTTAGAAAATGTTTTTGAAAACATAAACGCTTAAGAGAGAGAAATAAATCATGATTAATAGCATTTAATGATGGCTGATTTTGGGGGATTTCAGAAAGATACTTAAACGGTTACCAGTGACATGTGTCTCAATGCAACCAATCAGCGCTTTGCCTTTTCAGAAGCATGAACGCGTGTTCAGCCTCAGGAAACAACTGATGACTGGATGACACTTGTTTGCTTTGAGTGGACATCACTTCTATCCTTGAACTTAAGAGCTCAGAGCTTCATGGATAGATCTGATACAATCTGCATTTCTAAAAATTCTAAAAGAGGATTGATCAGAAGTTCACAGAGTAATAAGCAACATTCTGAAGGTTAATATATAAAATTAAAACAGTTTTATTCTGGACAGAGCTTCATGCTGAGATGATTCAGAATGAAGTTGAACCTATCTTCAGAAAGTGGTTTTGTAAAGATATCAGCCCATTGATAGTCTGTATCAATAAATTTTAAGTTTAAAATGCCTTTCTGAATATAGTCCCTAATAAAGTGATGTTTTATTTCTATATGCTTAGCCCTAGAATGCAAAATTGGATTTCTACTTAAGCAAATAGCAGAAGTATTATCATAGAGTATAGGAATGTTACTCTCATAAATCTGGAAGTCCTCAAGTTGACTTTTCATCCAGAGCATTTGTGTGCTGCATCCAGCTGCTTCTATGTATTCAGCTTCTGCTGTTGATAGAGCAATGGTGGGTTGCCTTTTGTTGGACCACGAGATCAGAGTTTCTCCCAGAAACTGGCAGCTTCCAGAAGTGCTTTTACGTTCAACTCTGTCTCCAGCAAAGTCAGCATCACGGTAACCTACTGAGCTGTAATCACTAGATTTTCTATAAAACAAACCCAGATTAGTAGTACCTTTCAGATACTTGAAAATTCGCTTAACAGCTGTTAAGTGAGATTCTCTAGGATCTGATTGGAATCTTGCACAAATGCATACACTGAATAAAATATCAGGCCTTGAGGCTGTCAGATAAAGAAGAGAACCAATCATACCTTTGTAGACTTTCTGTTCTACCTTTTTGCTTACCTCTTCTCTTTCCAGAATGCACGTGGGATGCATTGGAATCTTTGATGGCTTACATTCTGAGAGATCAAATTTCTTCAGAAGTTCTCTGACATATTTGCTCTGATGAATGTAAGTTCCTTCTGGGGTTTGATTGATCTGAATTCCCAGAAAGAATTTCAGCTCTCCCATTAGGCTCATCTCAAATTCTGCCTGCATACACTTAGCAAATTTTCTTCCCAGAGAAGGATTAGTAGATCCAAATATTATATCATCAACATAAATCTGGAAGACTAAGATGTCATTCTTAACTGTCTTACAGAATAAGGTTGTGTCCACATTCCCTCTGGTGAATTCCTTTTCTAACAGGAAGTTACTTAGTCTTTCATACCAAGCTCTGGGAGCTTGTTTCAGACCATACAGTGACTTCTTCAGTTTGAAAACATATTCTGGATTTTTTGAACTTTCAAAACCAGGGGGTTGGTGCACATTTACCTCTTCTTCTATATAGCCATTTAAGAATGCACTCTTGACATCCATCTGATACAGAGTGATGCCTTTATTAACAGCAAAAGAAATTAAAAGTCTGATAGATTCTAACTTGGCGACTGGAGCAAAGGTTTCTGTATAGTCTATCCCCTCTTACTGACTATAACCTTGTGCTACCAATCGTGCCTTGTTTATGATGACTTCACCTTGTTCATTCAGCTTGTTTCTGAACACCCATTTTGTTCCAATGATGTTGAATCCTTTTGGTTTAGGAACTAGATCCCATACGTCATTCCTTGTGAATTGATTCAGCTCCTCTTGCATTACTAGAATCCAGTCATTGTCCAGAAGTGCTTCATCAATTGAAGATGGTTCAATCAGAGAGACAAGTCCCATGAGGGATTCTTCAGAGTTTCTGAAGCTGGCTCTTGTTCTTATTGGATCTTCCTTTCTTCCTAAGATTGTTTCTTCTGGGTGATCCATGCTGCTTCTGGATGGTCTTTACTGAGGTTGATCAACAGAAGATGCTGGATTGCTTGCATTGCCTCTTTCTGATGTTGAGGGAGTGTCTCTGTTAAGAGCTTCTGATGACTTGTCTTCAATACCTGTGAATTCAACTTCCATACTCCAAGTAATTCATTATGCTTTGACTTTTGAGAGTCAAGCTTATCATCAAAACGAACCCTGATTGATTCTTCCATAATCTGTGTTTCTGTATTGTATACTCTGTACCCTCTTGAGCGTTTAGAGTATCCTAACATAATACACTTCTGTGCTTTAGAGTCAAACTTGTTCAAATAATTTTTAGTATTCAAAATAAAGCAAGTACATCCAAATGGATGAAAATATGAAATGTTGGGCTTTCTGTTCTTCCACAATTCATATGGAGTCTTTTCCAGAATAGGTCTTATGGAGATTCTATTCTGAATGTAGCACGCTGTGTTTATCGCCTCTGCCCAAAAGATCTTAGCAACGTTAGTCTCGTTGATCATGGTTCTAGCCATTTCTTGCAATGTTCTGTTCTTTCGTTCTACAACTCCATTTTGCTGGGGAGTTCTAGGACAAGATAAATCATGCAAAATGCCTTTGTCATTAAAAAATGATTCAAAATCTTTATTTTCAAACTCTCCACCATGATCACTTCTGACTTTTACGATTCTAAGATCCTTTTCATTATGAAATTGGTTACAGAAGGTGACAAACACAAAGTGTGACTCGTCCTTGTGTCTTAAGAACTTTACCCATGTCCATCTGCTATAGTCATCTACGATTACTAACCCATACTTCTTGCCACTGACTGAAGCAGTTTTAACTGGTCCAAATAAGTCAATGTGCAGAAGTTCTAATGGCTTAGAGGTGGAAACAACGTTTTTAGATTTAAAAGTAGGTTTTGCAAACTTGCCTTTTTGACATGCTTCACACAGAGCATCTGAATTGAACTTCAGGTTAGGAAGTCCTCAGACCAGATTGAGTTTGTTAATCTGAGATATTCTTCTCATACTAACATGCCCCAATCTTCTGTGTCAGATCCATTGCTCGTTGTTAACAGACAGAAGACACTTTACATTCTGACTTTTCAGTTCAGAAAGTTTGATTTTGTAAATGTTGTTTCTCCTCTTTCCATTAAATAGGATAGTCCCATCTTTCTGACTAACAGCTTTACATGAATTTTGATTAAAGATTATATCATAACCGTTATCACTTAATTGACTTATGGATAATAGGTTATGTATTAATCCATCTACTAATAAAACATTACTGATAGAGGGAAGATTTCCATTACCTACAGTTCCAGAGCCAATGATCTTTCCCCTCTGATTGCCTCCAAAGCCTACATGGCCTCCAGGCTTAAGTTCCAGGCTTTGGAACACATGCCTTCTTCCCGTCATGTGTCGTGAGCAACCAGAGTCCAGGTACCGTGACTGGTGTTTCTGCTTTGCTGCTAAAGATATCTGCAACATGTATTATTTTATCCTTAGGTACCCATATTTTCTTTGGTCCTGATTTGTTAGTTTTACCAAAACTCTGGTTGAATTTTGGTTTGACAAAATAATTACTACTAGTATATTTGATGTCGTGTGTGTGCCCATATACAAAGTGTGAATTAAGAGGAGTTAGTTTAATAACTAAATCCATGGCATTCTTTGGTGTAGGTACCTTACCTTGGTATCCTATTCCCTTTCTGCCATTTCTGCTAACTCCATAGATCATTGAAGCCATCTTGCTTCTATCTATGCTTTTAGCAAGAAACTTCTGAAAGCTGTGATCATACTCCTTGATGATCTCATCAGCACTACTGGGAGTTTCAAGAATTGTTTCCTTCTAAGAGTTTTGTAATAGATTTTCTAATTTTGAAACTTTATTTTTCAACTCAAAATTTTCCAACTTGAGACTCTCAGTTTTATCAGAGTCAGAAGCAAGATCCCTTTTCAGGTTTCTGAATTTGACTCTGATCTGCTGATATCTTTCCAGAATCTCATTAAGGCTTTCAGCTAGTTCAGCCTTAGTAAAATTAATAGCAAAGTCAGGAAATACCTCTTCTGTGTCTGATTCAAAGTCTGATTCAGAAGCTTCACTGTCTTCTGATATGTTTGCCATGAGAGCTATGTTTGCTCTCTCATCATCTGATTCTGAGTCGGCTTCAGATGTGTCAGAGTCATCCCATGTGGCCATAAGACTTTTCTTCTTTTCCTTGCCAAACTTTCTTCTGGGCTTTTCCTTCCTAAGCTTTGGGCAATCACTCTTGTAGTGTCCTTGCTCGTTGCATTCATAGCAGATGATGTCCTTGTTGTTTGGCTTTCTGCTTCCTGAAGAGCCTTCAGATCTTCTGTGTCCAGAGGAGGATTCTGACCTTCTGTATCTGGAGGAGGATTCGTTCTGGTTCTCAGATCTTCTGGGAGTCCTGAACTTTCTTTGCCTCTGCTTCCACAGTTGGTTCACCCTTCTGGAGAGAAGAGACAGTTCATCTTCTTCTGATGAGGACCCATCAGAGGTTTCTTGAACAGCCTGCAAAACCTTGGAGTCAGATTTTCTGTTAGATTTTAAAGCTAATGGCTTACCTTGCTTTTGAGGTTCATCAGCTTCTAGCTCTATCTCGTGACTTCTGAGGGAGCTGACAAGTTCCTCCAGAGAGATTGTATTGAGATCCTTAGCTAGCTTCAGCGCTGTGACCATTGGCCTCCACTGTTTTGGAAAGCTTCTGATGATCTTCTTGACATGATCAGCAGTAGAATACCCTTTGTCCATAACTTTGAGACCAGCAACCAGAATCTGAAATCTTGAGAACATTGTTTCAATAGATTCACTTTCTTCCATCTTGAATGCCTCATACTTCTGGATGAGCGCAAGAGCTTTAGTTTCTTTAACTTGAAGGTTGCCTTCATGCGTCATTCTGAGAGAATCAAACATGTTCTTAGCAGTGTCTCTGTTTGATATTTTTTCATATTCAGAGTAAGAGATAGCACTGAGAAGAATAGTTCTGGCCTTGTGATGATTCTTGAAATCACGCTTTTGTTGGTCAGACATTGCTTTCCTGTCAATATTCTGACCACTTGCATTCACTGGGTGCGTGTATCCATCTGTCACCATATCCCACAGATCAACATCATGGGCTAGAAAGAAGCTTTCAATTATGTCTTTCCAGTAATCAAAGTTCTCTCCATCAAAGACTGGAGGTTTGCCACTGAATCTGTCTCTTTCTTCGTTGTTGTCATTGCTGATGTTGTGATGTGTCCTGCCATAGTGTTTTTCAATGCTGGATCTTGTACGGACACGGTTAAGTGTTATGAACTCAGAACCAGGCGCTCTGATTCCAATTGAAGATGTGAAAAACACAAGAAGGGGGTTGAATTGTAAAAACTTGAAATCAAATGCAGACAACACGTTATTTTTATCCTGGTTCATTTGTTCTCAAACTACTCCAGTCCACCCGTCAAGGTGATTTCGCCTCTCTCCAACGAGGTCTTAATCCACTATATTCAACTGAATACAAAACTGCTTTAACAACTGCTAAAGCCTTCTTGAGTCTAAACCACAGACCGGTTTCTCAAGGAAATTCTTTCTTACAGATAAATGAGCAATTATGTGTGTTTGATGTTTTCTACAAAAACTATATATCACAACTGTGATAATACACAAAATGAAGCTTAAGATAAAACTAGATTGCTAGAACTATATTGTAAGCAATTGAGAGCTTTAGAAAACTGTATGAGTGAGGACGAAGATGATTATTGGCTTTGTATATGCGTGTAGAGTATTGTAGAGCATTAGCCTTTTCCTTTCTCACTGATTTGTTTAAATACTTCTTGGAATATATACGTTGATGCCAATTATTCCATTTCAATGCTCATTACGTTCTTTCCATTTTGAGAAGATCTTTGTCTTGGAATAAAGCCGTTGGTAATTAATCTGCCTTGAATGCAGTACCGTTGACACTTCAGAAGGTTCTGCTTGATTAAGATCAGAGTGTTCTTGGCTTTGGCTTATTCTGGCGCTTCTGAATGCTGATGACATAGTTAAGATCTTGATCAGAGTCAGAGTATGGTAAGTGCAGATTCTGTTCATCAGACTTCAGCGTAGCACATGTATTGATCTTCTGATGTGACATATCTTCTGATGCTGATTCCATCAGAGTTTCCTGTAAATACGCAACATAATTTTAGGTAGCATCTATGTCATATATAATTCTCATAATTAATTTAATCTTGTATTTTGTTATCATCAAATCTCTAACTGAGGGTTGTAGAATAAAACTATGTTCTAACAGATATCATTGTGAAGCTTTCATTGCCCTGATTCTAGTTGCAACACTTTCTTTTAACTGGAAACACGTTTTTGCCATGAATTTTCAAATTCCTTTTCAAAACTTTCCTTCCAAATTGCTTGAGCTACAATTTATATAAATTTTTCGCGAAGGTGTGGTTGTCTTTGTCTTGATGAGACGAAGTGAATGGTACCGGTCTCGTGCTCTAATTTTACAGTTTGAGCAAGCTCGATTTGAGACTGGCTGGAGGTTGAAGATGACCAACGTGTCATCCTTCAACCAATGAAACACCTCCATTTGGAATTTTTGAATATTTGATTTAATTAATGATCATGTGTGTTATTCACTAATGACCATGATATGCACATCGCGTCTGATCCATTGGATCAACTTACTAACGCGTTTTGACTCTCATCCAATGGTCCACATTTTTTTGACTTTATTTTATTTTCTGATTTTTATATTTAAATTGTTTTAAACTTCAAAAAATCATAGAATATTCATTTTAAGTCCAAAAAATCTGAAAAAATTATGAAAAATATTTTTGATTTTTCCCTTTATGATTTTTATTTTTTTACAATTTTATTTTGTGTTTTGATATTTTTATAAATTTTCACTTTATTTGAATTGTTTTAAACATTTAAAAATACTTTTTTGCATTTTTTAAATTCTAAAAAAAATATGGAATGAGCCAATGATATTGTGAAAAATATTAGTGACCTCATTTATTTTTTATTTCTGACTTTGTTATTTTTTTAATCATTTTTGGTTTATTTTACTCATTTCTTTTAATTTTAAAAATAGTTTCTGACTTTAAAAAGTTACCAAAACTTTTATAAAAAGATTTGAGTTTATTTCTGATTTTTCTATGGTCTTACTTAATCTTTCTTGATTAATTTGAACATAGTTGATATTTTTCTCTCTTATTTCTATTTTAAAACATTTTAAAACCCTTTTTAATGCATATATTAAATGTAATATTATTTTGTATTATTTTCTGGCTGATCTTGGGTTGAATTTTTTATCATGAACTTTATTAACATCATTGGATCCATGGTGTTGAGTCTAACTTTATAAAATGGATGAATAATTTTAATAATAGTTTGATTAAATTATAATTCAAAAATGGTTTGTATATTCTTTCCCACCCCTCTTTATCTTATCCCTTTCTTATTGCACTAAGTGTTATTGGAGCATGATCTCTATGTCATGTCTCAAAACAAATGGTGTATAGATTTCTATTGACCGACCTTAAAATAGGTGCGACTTCTTTATAAGTCCACTTATGATTGCTTAACATAGCGCTAAATTTTGTCCCAATTCGAGAAAATGATCATTCGTGGCCCAAACTTATGATTGCAAGCCCAAGATGTTAATTTGAACCCTTTGATCCAATAACCTTGAGATTCATTGTGTAGTTGCTTTGGTTCTACCAATCTTCTGATGGATCTTCATTAATTTTGGTCAACGCGGATCACTTAAACATCATTGATCATTATATGTTACATTGAGGATTCTTAAATGGATGATATACTTGACATAAAGCAAATTCAATTCATTGTGTAGAGGCTTTGGTTCTGCCAATCCCCTAATGAGTTTCAAATGCAACTTTCAAGATGGTTATCCAACTAATCACTAATTACTAATAATTTATTTTATTTTGTGTTTTTATTTTATGCTCTTTTATTTTATGCACCATTTACTTTAGCATTTACATTTCATGCTATTTTTTTATCTTTGCTCACTTGAGCATTTACTTTCTTGTCATTTTTATTTTACTCACTTGAGCTTTTTTTTAAGACACCTAATAATCAACATGAACGATAAAACACTTTAATGATACTTGGACTATTTGGTTATTATCCTTGGCATTATGGAGTATTGGACTTCTTGGACTTAGAAATAGAAACCTTGGCCTATGTTGGAGACCTTGTGACCTTAGTTGATATTTTGTCTGGAGTTCTTGAGGTTTACCTCAAGACATTGGGTTGTTTGTTTGTTTTGTGTGCAGGTTATTGTGATTATATACTTTGTTTGTAATCTGGAATTCACCCGTATGCAACCGTTACTCTGTCCAATTTTTGTGAAGACTTAATACACTTGAAGTTTGGTTCTCTCAAGAGGTCTAGTATCTTTGCTTGCTTGGTTTCAATCTAAAGAATGAGAATTCTATCCTGACCCATATTGTCAAGTATTGGCTTTTTGTTGGTTAGATGGTTCTTCTCCTTAGCTTTTACCTCATGCTTTAGGATAATGTCTTCTTCTCCTCCTATCTTATTTAATTTCAAAAATCTTGTCTCTCCTTTTGAAAACTCTTCTTGCTTTTATACTTGAACCACTTTTGTAATAAACTTGGACCTAGGTCCATGCATTTTCAAAACCTTTTCATAAATAAACTTCAATCAACTTAAATAATACCTTGACATTTTTTGTGAGAATACTAAAAGTCAATCAATATCATTTCAAACCATTTTTGCCACTTTGGCTTTTTTTACTTTAAAAACTTTTCTCAAAAGATTGGACTCTTGTCAATCCTTGTAATGATGCAAACAATTATACTTCTACAATATGTAGCGAAGTGAGATATTTTCCACTTGGGTGTTGAATGAGGCATTGTTGATTTTAAAATCCAAGCCATATCCTCCATTTTGAGATGATGCAAATTCTCCTTTCTCATGATTGTGGGTAGTAAGTATGTTTCCACACGGACAATGACGATGATGTCTTATTTCATAAAATTAACCAACACACTCATGTTTTAAATTTTTTTTTAAAAGAGGAACTACGTGTACCCTGATCCCCTATTGCACGGAAGGTGGTATGTAGGCACTAAAGGTTCGCAACCACGGAGGGTGCAAAAATCATAAAAAAATACTTCTTTTCTCACCTCCACCATCTATTTTTTATACAATATTTTATAGCCAAAATATACAGATTTTACAAAGAGGTTCCTGCAGAGTACCGTAGATTCTTACGGTGCTAATACCTTCCTTTTGTATAATCAACCCCCTTACCTTGAATCTTTCCCCCTCTTTTGGGTTATTCTCTCTTTTCCCATTCCTTTGGAAACAATAAAGCGCTGTGGTGATTTTTATTTTGATTTGTGTAAGTCTAGTCAATCCAATGGCTTAGTCTTAAACATTTCTACCGCTACACAACCAAGATCAAATCAATTCGTTTCGCGGTCTTTGGAAAACCCACTACAAAATCCACGGAAATAATATCCCACTTCCATTATGGAATACTCAAAGGTTGCATCAATCTAGACGACTTATGATCCTCGATATTCAACTTCTTACAAGTCAAACAAGCGTACACGAACTCTCCAACATCTTTCTTCATACCTATCCTTCAATACATTTTCCTAAGGTCTTGATACATCTTTGTAGCTCCTGAATGAATACTCAAACCACTCTTGTGACTTTCTTTAGAATCTTCTTTCTAAGTTCTGGTACATCTGGCACACACACTTTGTCCCAAAAATTCATGATTTCATTCTTATCTACTTTGAAGTTTAATTCCTTACCTTGATTAATGAGTATGAATCGATCAATCAATCCCAAATCCAGCTTTTCACCTTCTTTGATTTCATCTATTATGCTGCTAGTATACTTCAATGAACCTAACTTTACACTTTGTAACATCATCTTTCACACCAAGTTAAGATCCCTAAACTACTCAATATAATCCATTTCTCTAACCATTAGCACCTAAACATGCAAGGAATTACTACTTAACACATCTTCTACCATATTAGCTTTACCAGGATGGTAAATCAACTAAAAGTTGTAGTCCTTCAAAAATTCCAGCCACCTTCTCTTTCTCATATTCAACTCTTTCTGATCAAATAAATACTTCAAAATTTTATGATCACTGAAAACATCAAACGTCGAACCATACAGATAATCTCTCCACACCTTAAGCATGAAGACTATTGTTGTCAACTCCAAATCATGGGTAGTATAATTCCTCTCACGAGTCTTGATTTGTCTAGAAGCATAAGCTATAACTTGAACCTCCTGCATAAGCACACCACTGATAAGTGAAAATTGAATCTATTTTTGTATATACTTTTTTTTTGCACTTATCGACTCTTTGTTGTTAATTTCATTTAAATAAACCCGACTTTTGTGTAAATATGTATACTTAGTGTATAATTGTATTTATGATTCATTTATGTAGCATTTGATAGTTTTAATGTCTTTTTGTAGGTATTTTCATGTATTTGGAGCATCAAAGAATAAGGTGTCGAAGGCACGACTCCGAATAGGCATTTTTGAACAAAATAAGGAATTTTTAAAATTCCAGATCAGGCTTAGTGCAGTCGCAGCATGCGTGTTGAGTGGCCAGGCAGAGGCGAGCATGCTTAACGCAGTATTTGGCACTTAGCATGCTCTAAGGAGGTTTAGTGAATAAATGAAGGTGCACTTAGCGCGGTATTTTGCGCTTAGCGCGGTCTGCGATTTTCAGTTTTTGTATAAATAGCTTAGAACATATTTTTTAGGGTTTTCATCATCTCTTCCCCTCTTGGAGGAGCTCTGATCCAATTTTCTGTAGCTTAGAGGTTCAAGTAACATCATTGGGTGGTGCATCTTTTCAATTGGTTATGGGTTATCTCGGATCGTGTTGACACCGCGAGAAGTTTCATATTCACCTCCTTATTCCCTATGTATCATTCCAATGGTGGGTTTTGTATGTATATTTTACTCTTTTACAAATTAATACTGGTCTTTGTTCTTGATTTTTGATTTATCGCGGAGTTTTGGTTTTAGTAGACATATTCTTTCAGAATCTATTTCTTGAATGAATATCTATTAGGTCCTACACTCTAGACATAGATTTAGGCTTAATATTCATGTTGGTATCGATTATGAAATGCATCTGATTGTTTGAGTTGCATGTGAAATTGCCTCGGAGATCAATACGGATGATGTCTCACTTTGTGTTAGAAATAACATTAGTTTGAGCGATACGTGATGGTATTGACGAGTAATTTATTTTGCATGAAATTGATCTAGAAGTTTAAGTATTTGATGGATAGAGTGACATACAATTCCAGA
Organism: Vicia faba; assembly: GCA_948472305.1. Lineage (NCBI taxonomy): Eukaryota > Viridiplantae > Streptophyta > Magnoliopsida > Fabales > Fabaceae > Vicia > Vicia faba. Next base: position 324,774,599 of record OX451737.1, on the reverse strand, counting down.
ATGAATTGTCTTAAGCTACATATGATTGTTTATCACTTTCTTTATTGCTTTATTTACTTTTCCCCCATTTTTTCTGCAAACCCCTTTTCCAAACTTAGAGAGATTTAAACTGTTGAATGGTAGTTTTTCCCTCTCACTAATCTATGCGGAGAGGATATGATAAAACTAAAAATACTTACTTTTCCTTGCCGCTTTACCGCTTCAACAAAATGGCGCCGTTGGCGGGGATTTGTGTTGATATTAACTACTTCACGATAGTTTTGCTTTCTAAGTTTCGTAAATATGTCTTTATTGTATATTTGTACATTTTCTACATACTTGTCTATTTTGTACATTTACTTGATTTGTTCATTTTATATCATATACTTGTTTTGTTTCATGTGTGCCAAAAGTGTGGTTAGGTGTGTAGTTCCGATTAGAGCTCGACGAGATGAGAGCGAAGGCGGGAGCGAAGCATTTGGCTCATTCGAAGCAACACGTTGGTTTGTAAATAACAGGAATCGAGCCTACGACATAAAACACGCGCTTGTTGGGAGGCATCCCAACAGTTTTGTATTCTGTATATATTATGTTTTTGATTATGTAGGTTTGTTGGTGTAGTGGAGGCTTGGTGAAAATGCAGCAGCTTTGCTGGTTTTTCTGCATTTTCCTGAGCGCGCTTAACGCGCTCCGTGGGCTCTTAGCACGCTCTGCTGTTTTCAGCCATTGACTTTTATTTATGTCACTTTGATGCCTTCCTTTTTCCCACTCCAACAATGTTGTTTAGTTATAGTTTAGGTAGTTGAATGCAATTGTCTAAACAAATTTAACTCAGACTAGGTCTTAAATTTCATATCTTCACTTTTAAATTTGTTTAGACAATTTCGTTCGGTGTTTTAGTATGTGTAAATTAATTGTGTTTACTTGTGCGTTTGTCTTTGAGCTTGTTGTGAATAGCTTGAGGATATTGAGGTGATTTATCAAGTTTGATCGTTTTGACTCGCGAATGCATGGTAAATATTTTGTTAGGTTTTGTACACATTCGAGGTATGTGTTTATCACTTTCTAGACTTTAGCATATTCACGAGACTTAGACTTTTTACAAATTTTATGTCATTCATTCTTTTGTATACTTGTTCATTTGTGAATAACTTTAGTTTCTACCCCTTTTGTGAGGAAACTTTCCATTGTATACCATATGCACGGAGTACAATTCTTGTTCTAACTAGATTTTATTATGCTTAATATTTTGTTTGTGTTGATTATATGAAAGCATGAAAAGGATCAAGACATTTTTGTTTCATTTTGACCATAACTACCTAACCAAATATCCAATTTTCCTTGTGAGTGTATGATCATTTATAACCCCTTTGAGCCTTTTTTCATTGTCCATATTCTTTGAGTTTGGTGCTTGTCTATAACTATTGATTTCAGTTTTTGTATGGATTTTGATTGTTGATTTTTTCTTGAACCCTCAACTTTGTGTTGTTGTATGAATTTTTACCTTGCCTGAGAAAGTAGGGAGTATTCACATGATAATGTCGGTTTAATTCAAGCTTGGGAGAAAAATGATTGTGCACTTGTGGTTGATTGCTATGAGGTTGTGAAATAAAAATAATAGAGAAAAATAAGGGGAAAAAAGAGAAAAATAAATAAAAAAAATTGAAAAAGCTTTGAAAAAGCTTTGAAAAAGATAAACGAAAAGAGTTCAAATAATTGTGCAAATAAGTAATATGTTTTGTGTAACAATTTGGGATTCGGAAGAACTTTGATTGAAATTGCGTTGTTTGAGCCTTTGCAAGTTGATCACTCCCTTAGGTTTAAGAAAGTTTTTGTTTTGATTAGCCTTAGGAATTATCCCTTATTTGTTTACCCGACCATGCTACAACCTTGAAAAGCCTTTGTGATTCTTGCTTTTATGTCTTTAACATGATTATTAGATGAGTGTATAATTTAATCTTTTGTTTGCAATGTTGTTGGATGAGTGAAAATCCATCATTTTTGTGTGTTTTTCATCTACCGGTGATTGTATGCTAGGTGTGATTCATTTGTGAACTTGTATTGTTTTAGAATGTTTGGCATGATTTTTTGTCTTTAGCATTTGTTTGCGTTTATGTTATAATCGTAGTTAAGTGGTAAGTATTGAGTTTGTGTGTACTATTTTTCATTTGAACCATTACATTTATTTTCCATTTTCAAAACTTGTTGATTCGTGATTCTTTGGTTGATCGTTTTTGTTTCTTCGAGTTGTTTGTTTCTTGTTTGGGACAAACAAGATCAAGTTGGGGAGAGTTTGTTTCTTCGACTCTTTGTTGTTAATTTTGGTTGAATAAACCCGACTTTTGTGTAAATATGTATACTTAGTGTACAATTGTATTTATGATTCATTTATGTATCATTTGATAGTTTTAATGTCTTTTTGTAGGTATTTTCGCATATTTGGAGCATCGAGGAATAAGGTATCAGAGGCACGGCTCCAGGTCAAGCTTAGCACGGCCGCATCGTGCGTTTTGAGTGGCCAGGCATAGGCGAGCATGCTTAGTGCAGCATTTGGCGCTTAGCACGCTCTAAGGCGGTTTAGTAAATAAATGAAGGCACGCTTAGCGCGGTATTTGGCGCTTAGCACAGTTTATGATTTTCAATTTTTGTATAAATAGCTTAGAATAGATTTTTTAGGGTTTTTATCATCTCTTTCCCTCTTGGAGGAGCTCTGATCCAATTTTCTATAGCTTAGAGAATCAAGTAACATCATTGTGTGGTACATGTTGTCAATTGGTTATGGATTGTCTCAGATCGTGTTGACACCGCAAGAAGTTTCATATTCATCTCCTTCTTCCCTATGTATCATTCCAATGGTGGGTTTTGTAAGTATATCTTTACTCTTTATGTATGTACATTAGTTGATCATGGGATTGCATGAAATCTCTTGTACAAATTAATACCATATTTTGTTCTTTATTTTTGCTTTATCATGGAGTTTTGGTTTGTCGTAGACATATGCTTTTCGAATCTCTTTCTTGAATGAATATCTATTAGTTCCTAGACTCTAGACATAGATTTAGGCTTAATAATCATGTGGGTATCAATTATGAAATGCATCCGGGTTGTTTGAGTTACGCGCAAAATCGCCTCCGAGAGCAATACGGGTGATGTCTCACTTTGTGTTAGAAATAGCCTTAGTGTGAGAAATACATGATGGTATTGACGAGTGATTTAGGTTGCATGCAATTGATATGAAAGTTTAAGTATTTGAAAAATATAGTGAAATGCAATTCCAGAATGAATTGTCTTAGGCTACAAATGATTTTTTATCGCCTTCATTATTGCTTTCTTTAATTTTCTCGCATTTTTTCTGCAAACCTCTTTTCCAAGCTTAGAGAGATTGAAATTGTTAAATGGTAGTTTTCCCTCTCACTAATCCATATGGAGACGATATGATAAAAATAAAAATACTTACTTTTCTTGCCGGTTTACCGCTTCAGCAACCACCTAAACCTATCTTAGATGCATCATAATACACCACAAAATATTTACTCGCATATGGAAAGATTAAAACTAGCACTGGCGTCAACCACTTCTTCATCTCTTGGAAACTTTCTTCATAATGAACATTTCAACCATAAGCTTGCCCTTTTCGGGTCAACTGATTTAAAGACAAATCCAACTTCAAAAAGCTTTATATAAACCTTCTATAGTAACCAGCCAAACCCATAAAACGTTTGATCTCATTAATTGATTTTGGAGTCTCCCACTACAACACCGCGTCTACTTTAGACAGATCAACTGCTATTCAACCACTAAAGATTACATGACCAATGAAACTTACTTCTCTTAACCATAATTCACACTTGGAAAACTTGGAATATAACTTCTTGTACTTCAAGGTTGTCAACATAACTCGCAGGTGTTATACATGCTCTCTGTTTGACTTGGAATACTCCAGAATATCATCTATGAACACCACAACGAGCTTATCCAATAAGGATGAAAAAATACTATTCATATATTCCACGAATACTCCAGGCCCATTAGACACAATGAATGACAAAACCAAATAATCATAATGATCGTAATGAGTTCTAAATGTAGTCTTAGGTATATCCTTTGACTTCACTCAAATTTGATGGTAACACGATTACAAATCAATCTTGCTAAACACACAAGCTCCTACCAACTGATTCATGAGGTTGTCAATTCTAGGAAGAGGATACTTATTCTTAATAGTAACCTTATTAAACTGTCGATAATCCACACACAACCTCCTGCTCCCATCTTTCTAATTAACCAACAATACTGGTGCTCCCTAAGGCGATACACTAGGTTTGACAAAATTCTTCTCCAATAATTCATCTAATTTCTTTTTTCAGCTCGATCAACTATGATGCAAACATTTTATATAGTGCCATTAACACAGATATAGTACCAGGTACTAAATATATCGTAAATTCAACTTTCATTTTTCGGTGGAAAAACACTAATATGCTTAGGAAAAACATTAGGGAACTCACACAACAGGAAGATTATTGATCCCAACTATGCTCTCTATTATGAAGGAAGCGAAAATCATGAACACCTGATCATCCAACTTCAAGGACATCTCTACTTGGTTGGAGGATATGTGTAACACCCTAAAACCTTGACTCTTAACTAAAAAGAATAAAATCATCATTTTAGGATGCAACTAAAACATACATGCATACTTTTCAAATAATTTCAAAACTCACAGCGAAACTCGTATAGTTAACATAAATTCCAATAACCCTCATGTTGTACCCCAAAATTTTCCCTATTCATTTTACTTTACCTGGCTTGTGTTTCATCATACGCGTTCATGCGCTTAGACGGGATCATGGTCTTCTTCATATAGTAGAAATTAATTACTGACAATCAATCCGAGATAGACCTCATTTCCCATTAATTCGAGCTGCTAAGATCTATAAGGCTTTGTGACATCTCGAGTTGATTCTTTGTTTAGTCAGAGAATTAAAGTTGGCAATGGTTTTGAAGAGAAATAACATTCTTCTATCCGTTAGTTAGTATTTTGACTATTGGAGTGTATGACATCTTTCTGAACAATATTTTAAGGCATCATCTTCATCATGTCATACAAAGCAGGATTCAGAACACAAGGTTTGAGTTTTTGGTTTTACTCTTGATCAATATTATTTTGAGATAATTATCCAAGTGCATGCTAAGTTTAGAAATATGGTTTACATGGTTTCCTTGGTCTTCAAGTTACAAGATTAAAACATTTATCATGATACGATATCATGCTTCATTCTTTCAAATCTTGTTCCCTTAAGTTAAGACATATATGGCCACGATATCTATAAGATACAATTAAACTTATGTGAGGTACTCTGCATAGCCAATTCTATCACTTGTCACACAATTTTCTTTGGATCTCATTTCAAATGTCTAAGTGTTCTTATGGAAGATAAGGGTTTTGATGTGAAGATCAAAAGAATTCAAGGAATTTTTGAGATATGGAAGAAAGATGAAAATTGAATTTTTGTTTTCAAGCACCATTTCCCTTTTAAGGCAATTCAATTAATCCTTCTCCTAGATTCTAATACACCATTCCAAGTTTGGTTAAAATTCTTGCAAACTTCTACAAAGTTTCATTCCATTTTCAAAACATTCAACACATCTTTCAAAATTATTGTTCAAATACATTCAAAAATAATTACAAAGTTCAAATTCAAATACAAGTGTGCCTTTCAAAAGTAATTCAAATACAAGTTTGTCTTAGATTCCTAAACATTCTAAGTCCTAAATTCTCCTTCTTCACTTCTTCGATTTTTCTCCAAGCTTTTGTGACAAGCCACTGCCTCTCCTTCAAAGTTGCCTTGCCATCTTCATCCACTCCTCATCAACCATACATGAAACAAAAATAAGACAAGAGTTAGCAATCCAAAGTGAACAAAATTACAAAATGATTTAAACTCATCATTAGGGTGGTTTATGGAATCAGAAAAAGAAGGATTTTGTGTGTGTTAAAGCCTCAAATATTTAAGTTCCTATTATGGGCCAATGCTATTGCAAATCACAAACTATTTTGGTTCACAATAGAAGAAAAGATGCAAACAGAATTCATTCACAAATTCAACCCAACAGAATTTCAATTCAAGCCCAATAGAAAATCAAGCCTCATACATACATCATTGGCCTAAAAATATTGCTTTTTGCAAATCACAACAATAGATTTTGGTTCACAAAAAGGAGAAGAAGAGATCAACAAAAATCAGAATCCAGCATCCTTGTTTTCATGCAAATTTACAGGCCTCATGTGATTTCATGTCAAAAGGAAAATTCAGAATTTGAAAATTCAAGTCATAGGCCAAATTTTAATGCAAAATCTAAAACAAAATATATAAATTTGTTTGGTTCACAGCAAAAGAAAAAGAAAACTCAGAAAAAACAATACAACATCGCAGCCTGCACCAAGTCAACTAGCAAAAATAAAACAAAGTTGACATATCAAAGTGACAAAGTAACACTCCTCAAGTCAGTATAAAAAATTAGTACAAAAAAGCCATCATAAGTACAAGCTCAAAGGAAACAATACCAAGGCCAACAAGCAAAGTCAGTAGCAAAGGTACAAAAGCTAAGCAAGTACAGAACTAAAAGTCATCAAGCTAGCATCACAAAAAAAAACAGTACAACAAGTACGAAATCTGTAAAAAGCAAAGTCATCCAACATTCATCACAAGTAAATATTACAACAAGAAACAGGGGCAATCAGCAAAGTCTTAAAAATCAGTAACAAGTCAAAACCGAAGCCTCCCTCAAGTCAGTATCAAAGTTTGTTACAGAAAAATAAGCAAAGTCAGCAAGCCCAAAGTCATAGTATAATTTCCAAGGAGAATACACAAAGATGAAAAAAAATATACGGAGGCCAAGCCCCAAAAACCAAAAGCAACTTTGTCACCTTCATCAAAAAAGAATCAGGAAACACAAAGATACAGAACTGACACCAAACATCATAAACCCAAAATAGTTTTCATCATCATTTTCCTCAAAACACAACCCTTCAGAAATTCAGTGAAAAGAAGAAGAAAAGGAACAAACTCATTCGGAATCCAACTGGTAAAAGTCTGAATCATGTGGTACTCTCCTCATCTTTTCCTTTCCGTTCTCGTTTATGCTTCTTCATTATTTTCACTGTAAAATCAAGCAAAATAGGTCAAAAACTCAGAACAAAAGCTAAGAAACGAAACTGAAGAAAAAAAGTGAAACACAGAGGAGCCCTTGATGTCCGATAAGGGAGACGAGGAAGAAAGAGCAAGATAACAAAAAAGATGAAGCTCATCGTTGATGAGAGAGGCACCGCCTCTTTGAAAGTTAGGGTTTCACAAACCCTTATGTTTTGTTTAGGATATAAGAGGTAGATCTTGGGTCGACCCGGTTTGGCCCAAGCCCACCATATTTTATTATTATTTCAAACTTGACACTTTCTTTTTTATATATTTTTAGAATTATAATGATAACAGATTGAAGCAGCTGGCGCGGTGGTAAAGGCATGGTATGGTAAATGTGAGGACAGGGGTTCGAGTCCCCCTGAGGCCATTTTTTGGTTTTCTTTATTTTTTTCTGTTTTGATTACTATTGGGCTTAAACCTCCAGCCCAAATGTTTCACTCACACACGCATCCCCCCCCCCCCCCCAACCATTGCTCAGCACCACGCAGGCCCATTCATTGTTTTATTTTTTCTGTTTACAAAAAAAAATCCTTATTGGGCCATGTTTTAACACAAAATATGTTTTATACACAAAAATACCCAAACCCACTTTTCACCTCCCCCCTCTGACTTTATTTATTTTATTTATTTTCTTGTTTATCTTTCCTTTTGATATTATTATTATTAATATTATCATAATATTTATTTTAATAATGAAAAAGACCAAAAATATTTTATTTATTTTTACTAAATACTTATTTTATTCAAGACAAAAACATAAAAAACATTTTTTACAAACTTAATTTCTCTTCATTTTTAATCAATTAATGTCTAGATTAGGGTTTTATTTATTTTCTTTTCTCAATTAAAAATTAACTTAGAATTTTAGGTTTCTTTTTTAATTAATTAATTTCTTTTTCATACCTTTTCATTAATATTAGAACCTTTTCTCAAAACCCTAAAAAAAAATTCTTTTCCACTTAACTTAGATTAATTTTCTTATTTTTAATTAATTACTCTTCTTTCTTTTAATTAATTAGGGTTCAAAAATTTTCTTTAACACCAAGTCCAAGTAAATTTTATTTCTTTTCTATTCATGCCTTGTATATTATATTCACTTATTTTTTGTACATTTATTCAATATGGTTGTAATAGATAATTAGGTTTTAATTTCTTGCAATTCCCTATTTGTAATTCGTACATCCCTTCCCCAAAAATGATGTAATAACGCATGACCTTTATTTTCCGCAATTTATCACTTTTATATAAATACTAGTAATTAGGGTTTGTATGGTAAGATAAAATTAACTTAGAAAACCCTAATTCAAGATAAATCAATGCATGAAAAATAAACACTTGCACACTTGCACCTCTAGGGTTAACTCCACTTGTTGCCTTGAGAAAATGGTCATGTTATGCGCGTGAGACACCTTAGCAAAAACAATCATACAAGATCATAGTCCCTCGATGACTCTTTGAATGTTGCCTTCAAAATGATCTTAGAACCTTAAGAAAAATGCTAAGGTATCTCACAACATTGCATTTTATGACTATATGATTGACCCATACTTGTCCCTTCACATCCAATGATAAGGCTTCTTATCAATCAATAGTAAGATAGCAATATCTAAAGGAGGAGGAAAAGAACTAAGACTTTTTGAGTAGGTAGAAAGTTCATAGTTACTTGCTCACAATCAATCTTCAAAACATCTTTAAAAATACAACAACACTTTCAAACATGAAATATTTTCAAAAGTAAACACTTTGTATGCATTCTTATAGAGACGAAAATCATTACAAAGTTCGCCTAAGAAAAGGCACTTTCAAAAACACTTTCAAATGAAATATTTTCAAAAGTCAACACTTTGTATGCATTCTTATAGAGACGAGAATCATTAAAAAGTTTTCCTAAGAAAAGGCACTTTCAAAAATATTTTCAAAAAGATCACAAACACATTTCAAACAAAGCATTTCAAAGTGAGGTAGAAACTAAGAGCCCATAGATAACTATGGATTAAAAGGGTGCTAACACCTTCCCTTTTCATAACCTACCCCCCGAACTCAAGAAAATATCTCAAAAGGTCTTTCCTGTTCTTTTCACCCTTTCCTTTATTGGATAAAAGAAAATTCGGTGGCGACTCTTGCTATTAGCAACAATTGCGATCAAACGAACCTTATTACAGAACTGGCGACTCTGCTGAGGAATTTTTAAAAGTGGGGTTACCTTAGAGCTAGATCATATTTATTTGCTTTCATTGTTTGACTTGTTTGCTTTACATTTGTGGGTCCTTATTTGGGCTTGTATTGATCCTCTAACCGGATCTAGGAACACCATTAGGTAAATAGAAAAAAATATAGAGACTGTACGATGTAGACCAATATGGTTGAGACAATAACTATGTTAGTGTGGTATATTTATGGGTACCACTATCCCTTATGGAAAATTAAGAAGAATACGGGGCCGCTATGTGGTGTCGCGAAGCACTAACGAACCTTAGAACATTTAATTGAATAACTTAGCCATTAGGAAGTAGTGAAATAGCCGGATTTGGTGCAGTCCAAAGTTGGTTGATACTCGATACTGCGCTCATTGGGATTGGACTTTTGGGATATTTCAGTCTCCAAAACAGAGGCTTGCTCTGAAATAATGCACAATGAAGAAAGATCAATGATATTGAAATTCCCTAGAACCCGATTACTTTCTAGGACATGTTTAACCAACTAAACTTCAAGAGGATACTTACCAATGAAACCTCATGCAAGCCTATACCTAAGGACTTATTTTCTTTGTGTGTATGTGTTTAATTGTACATAACATCATGACATCATACCATTGCATTTGCACTAACCATTTCAAGGACTTTGGGATTTATCTTTGTGCTGTTTTGTAGGATATGGCTTATGCACGAAGAAACACTGTTGTACCCCAAAATTTGCCCTCCCATATTCTTCAAGAAATTGCCAAGACAAAGCTTCAAAGCTCCCCAAGGGTTGCACAGTGTAAGAGCCTCCTAAGCAGTCAAATTAGGGTTTGTGTTCTGATCAAGAAGTTGAGATTGTCAAGGGCCCAATAAAGTCTCACATGCCTACAAATATGGTCAAGCATCCTCATATCAAGTTTCAAGGCTTTCAGCACAAAATTGCACAGTCAAAAACCCTAATTGCACTACAGTCAACTGTAGGGGCAAAATGGTCATTTGACAGTCAAAAGTTCAAATTTTTGGTCAACATATCATTTTGAAGCCTTAAACATCATTTGATCAATGCTTGATCATGATTCTCAAAACTTGGCTAAAAAATCATCAAGATGCAAAAGTTTCCTTATTTGGACAGTTGAAAAAGTCAACTGAAATTGACCAGGGCATAACTTTCACATGGATTATCAGAAAAATTCCATCCAAAGCTCATTTTGAAGAGAAAGACATTTCCTACAACTCATCTTCATACTTCAAGTCCAAGAAATGCTCTCACAAAAAGTTATCAATTTCAACATTATAGGTCATTTTCAAAAGTCAACAAAAAGGGACTTTAAGTCAAAGGCCATAACTTGAGATTGGTAAATCAAAATGACATGGGACCAAAGACATTGGTTAGAGTACTCAAAGACCTTTCCAAAATGTCCAAGAACATGAGAAAAGCTTAAAAATTGAGCAAGTTATGCCTTGTGGAAGTTGGGAAATTTTTGGAAATTTTGAAAAGTCAACATTGATTCAAATGGTCTAAAATTGCTAATGGGCCCATTTTTCTTCCATAATTCATCATCCATGACATGTGCACGACCACTTGGCCCAAAGGGAAGTTTTTATTCATTTTTTATTTATTTATTTGGATTTTTATTAATAATAATTCATTTAAATTAAAATAAATACATGAAAAATGCTAACCTAATTTTTTTCAATCTTTTTGTGCATGTTTTATCCTCAAGATTTCGTGCATATGCAAATAAGGAAAGATTTGGATTGATTGGCATGATTGAGAACAAAAAACACATGGAAAATATTTGGTTAAAGATCTTGAAAATCAAATTTTCAAAACCATCATTGCAAGAGATTTGGATCAATATTCTTGACCTAATTGACTCAATACAAAAGCCTGATCACAACCCTAATGATCAGACACATTAAGCTGCGCTAGAAATTGATCATCAAACTTGGAATTTTGTCTAAAAAAAACTCAAATCTGAAAACATCTTTGCAGGTGGTTTCAAGGCACAATTCTCATCTCATTAGCTTCCTCAAGCATCACTGAACGTATTCCGATCAAAGACCTTCATCAAAACTCAAGGAATCGGTATACAGAACTCCAAATATTTCATGGAAAATTCATGATCGTATTTTAAATTCTATGCATTTTCATGGCATTTTAATTGTTGATTCATGTTCCTGGTATGATTCTAAAGCTAACCCATGCGTTTAATTGGATTATTACATGCTATAGGTGATTTCACCATTATTGAATGTTAGGGTTTACAGGACCTTAAATTGGGGATTTTAAAACAAGGCAAAATTGGGGCATATGACCTTGACCATTAAAACAAACGCGACTGGACGATCTTGAACCCACCCTCGCGCTCAATTTATGAGCGTCAGAGGGCCATTCGCTATTTTCTCGTATCTCACCTATGGCAACGTTTACAAAACCGTTGCTAGTTTGTTATTGTTTCAGAAAAAAAATAATGCTATGAAGAAGATGACTCGGTGGCAGGCTATGAATGGGTGATTCAAATTCTCGCGCGAAAGACAAGCACTAACCTTTGTTTTGTTTTATTATATTCGTTGTTTATTAAATATACAAAGAACTCAAATGGCACGATTGGCAGGCATACACACTGGTAACCCTTAGGACCTGGGTTCGAGCCCCAGGTCCCCACCCCTTTGCAATATTATTTTCCTAATTATCATTCTATGCAGCGTCTCTCTTGAGGAACACCATACACCCATGGAATCCAGCCTGCCACGCATTCAACCCCATCAATCCAAGGGTCACGATCTAAGGAGCATGATAAACGTGAGTCAACGCTGCTACACGCTAGTGGAAAAGTCCAACAAGGCCAGCAATTTAATTGGGCTTTCACCTCCTATTTGGGGTCTGAACCCCCAGGTTTGCATATTTTCTTTTATTTTCTTTACTTTTTTTTATTATTATTTTCACTTCTTTTCATTATTGTTTTAATTAATTAGTTTTATTATTTTCATAAATATAAAAAACCCATAAAAAAATCAGAAAAGAATTAAAATAATAAATATTTTTATTTATAATATTTTCATAAATAAATTTGCATGTAATTATTTAGTTTTAAATTAGGTTGTAATTTTAATTCTTTTCATAATAAAATCTAAAAAATGTAGAAATAGGTTTAAGTAATAATTTTTATCCTTTTTTATTTTTCTTTCATAAATGTAATAAATAATTAAATATTTTATTTTTTATAATCAAATTGCATGAAAATAACTTAGGGTTAATTTAGGTTAAAAAACTTCAAAATTTTCTTAATAAACTAAAAATAATTAGGATTAGGGTTTGCATCTTATTTTAATTTCAATTAATTCTTCTTTTCTATTAAATTCTAAAATACTAAAAATACCAAAAATAATTCCTTTTCTTTTTTTATTAATTAATGCCATGTAATTTAATTTTGCAAAAGGGTCCAACGCCCTCGTTTCGATAAATCTCCAATTTGCGCACTTCTTTTATTTCGCTTAAATATTTATGTATCTCTTCCGAAGCTTTGTAATTTAATTACTTCTCGCGCTTTTAATTTCTTTATTTTTCTGTCAAATCGGGTTCGAGAAACTTTTGGCGATGTGGACCCGCGCCGTTTGTAATAGCTTAGAATTTACTTTCCTTGCAACTTTTAACTGTTAATCAAATGACATGAAAGAATGCATGGATAAAATAAAAACAAGCGTAGAACACCAATAACCTGACAAGAAAAATGCAAATGAAAACGACACACAAATCGCACACACCACCCCTAGGGTACGCCTCACTGTTGCCTTGCCCCGAAAGGTGATCGTCGAGTAGAGGACGTTTTAGTAAGTCCTCATGATCCAGGAACCTGGCATGAGGGTAGCTTCTAAGGTGTCTTCCCATTGCTCGGTGATCACATTGTTGCCTTGTCCCTCGAAACGTGGCCGTCGAGTATAGGACGTCTTAGTGAGTCCTTGTGTCCATTGATCTAGTTGCCTAAAACAAGTTGCCTAAAAACAAGTTGCCTCGGAATGGTTGCCTCGGAATAAAAGATCAATGGCATAAGGGTAGCTTCTAAGGTGTCTTACCTTTGCTCGGTGACCACAACGTCCCTAAAAACTCGAATTGACCCGAACACCTCCAATGGTGGTGCTACCTACCTCTCAATGGTGGGATGGCACTACTTTAAAGGACATTTACACAGACGAATTCCTTAGGGTAGGTAGATGACTCTAGATACTTGCTCTAATTTCAAACAAAAATTCAAAAATACTTTTCACACCAACACATTTTCAAAAAGCTTTCGAAAGCAATTTTTCAAACACTCTTGAGGACCGATACAAGAGTCGAACTGGAATTTTCAAAGAAACTTTTTTTAAAAACCCACAGTTGAAAAGCAAACAAACCAATTTTGAAAACACAAGTGAGCAAGTATCTAAGAGCCCATGGATAACCATGGATAGAAAGGGTGCTAACACCTTCCCTTTCTATAATCTACCTCCCGAACCGAGAGCAATCTCTTTAAGGAATTTTTCTGTGCTTTTGTCCTTTCAATTTGGAGAAAATAAAAGACGGTGGCGACTCTTGCTTACCGCGACATTTCGCGAACCAGCGTTAAACAGTCAATTCCAGATCCACCGATCACAGAACTGGCGACTCTGCTGGGGAATTAAACTTAAAGTGAGGTGTACCTTAGGGCTAGTTCATAACTGTGTTTTCAATTGTCTGAATTGTTTGCTTTAAAATTGTGGGACTGTCTTGGGAGTTCTATAGATCCTAACCCGGATCTGGGGATACCTTCTTAGAAAGTAGCAACAAGGCTGTGAGGGAACTGTGCGGGGTATACCGACATGGTTGAAACAGTCTGCTACGTTGATGTGGCACTTTGGTGTGTACCGGTAACCCTTGAGTTCAGTCAAGGAGAGTACGGGGCCTCCGCGTGGTGTCATGAAGCATCAACAGACCTTAGGAACCTTAATTGAACTATCTTGGCCTCTTTAGGGTGGTGAGATAACTGAATTTGGTGCAGTCCGAGGTTGGTTGATACTCGATACTACACTCAATTGAGGGTTGCTTTCCTGGAATATTTCGGTCGCCAGTTCAGTGGCTAAATCGAAACGATGAACAATGAAAGCAATCCCGTGATATTGGGACCCTTAGAACCCGGTTACTTTGATTAGGACAGGTTGAACCCACCAACTTCAAGAGGGTACTACCCAGACCCCATGCTGGCCTTAAACCTTAAGGGCTTGTCTTGTGTGCCTTGTGTGCCTTACATGTTTGTCTTTGTAAATATCTGTGGTGTGTTTAATCATAGCATCATGACATCATCCAGCATCATATGCATTGACTAACCATTTCAGGGGTTCGAATTTTCATCTTTGTTCTTGTTTTGTAGGACATGGAAACTGTTCGTAGAAAGACAATTCAAATCAGTCTTGTAAGGGTCCCTCCTCAGCTTAAGGAACTTATATCCAGGATTCTCGAGAACTCTTCATTCAGTGAAAGGCATGGAAGCCTCATCAGTTTGGTCAATACCAACATTGAGGAAGATATGATCAAGGTCCTGTTCCAGTTCTTTGACCCTCTGCATCACTGTTTCACCTTCTTGGACTATCAGTTGGTACCTACATTGGAGGAGTTCTCCCGGCTCCTGAAGATCCCTATCCTTGATCAGCTACCCTTCAACGGTACGGAAAAGGAACCTAAGCTTGAAGGTGGTTTATTTCGCACCTTCCACAATCAGTTTTGAAGAATGAGCGGGGTTTGAGGTGGTCACAACGGTTGATGACTCTCACACATGCAGATATACACTGGTGCCCTAGGTCCAGAGAAGATGTCACTATCATTGATCGTTGCGGGGAGTACCCTAATGTTCCTTTACTTGGAATCAGAGGAGGTATTACTTACAACCCATGCCTGGCTTGGAGACAGTTTGGTTATGCTCGGAGGGATGGCCCTCATGACATGTTAATTCCTGACATAGTTTTTGACTTCGACAACGATACTCAAGGACTTCGCCAGAGATTTATCAGAGCTTGGAGGAGGCCCAGTAGGATAGACAGCAAGACACTGGGGCACAGGAATTCTACCCCGTTGGAACCTTACCTCAAGTGGGTACGAGCCCGCTCCCAGAAGTTAGTGATGCCTTATCCTCATATGCTCCCAGTAATCAAAGAGCCAGTCTTGGAGGGAGAAGTGTCCTACACTATTCAGCACCCTGATATGCCCACATCCTGGGAAGAGATGCAGAAGAGCTGGATCCAGCTTAAGGAGGAACGGAATTCTCTTGAGACCAGTCTGCATGCCAGTGAAAAGAAGGTTTTGGAGCTCACCCGCCTGTTGCATGAGGAGAGGAATCTCAACACTTACATAGCTCCAAAGAGGATGCGCAGTGTATTTTGGGATTGATTTACTTTTGTATTATTTCGCCCACGAGGCTTTGATGTACTAAGCAGTTATTTCCTTAATGATAACGTGTGTTCCTTTTTGTCTACAACAAATTTGAACTTTCGAACCCTTGAATGCATTGCATAAACACATCTCATTCATCATGTGCATAGCAGGTTTTTCTCTTTTCAGGTTGCTTACAGTTCTTCGCTGTTTATTTCAGCACCATGGATCCCGATTCATCAGCAACTGAGACGACCATCAAAGCTCTTCAGGCGCAGAACGCGCAGTTTCAGGAATTAATCATGGGTTTGGCTCAAGGCCAGGAAGAATTGAAGGCCCTGCTCCTGAAGAAGGAGAAGAAGAAGAAGAAAAGGACTGTTCTGTTTAACTCGGGCCGAAGGTTCGGCAATGCTCTGCAGCAGGAAGAGGCTGGTTCTTCTGTTGGTAAGAGTACTCCTCAGGCAGAAGCAAGGGTTCCTAGTCCGGTAGTCTCCGACAACGAGACTGATTTTAATGAAGAGCAGTACCCTCCGGCAGAAGACCGTTACAAGCAGCTAGAGGATAGGCTGAATGCTATGGAAATACAACAGGTACCTGGGCTGGATTTTGGAGATCTAGGTTTGTCTACTGGTGTGATCATCCCTCGGAAGTTCAAGGCACCATCCTTCTCTAAGTATGACAGGGCGTCTTGTCCCAAGCTGCATCTAAGGTCCTATGTTCGGAAAATGCAACCGTACTTTGCGGATAAGAATTTGTGGATCCACTTCTTCCAGGAGAGTCTTTCAGGGACTCATCTCGAATGGTTCTATCAGCTGGATGGGACCAAGGTTCGTAACTGGGAGGAGTTGGCTACTGCTTTCTATAAGCAGTATCAATATAATGCCGACCTTGCCCCTACATGTACCTAACTCCAGGGTATGTCGTTAGGTGCAAGTGAAGGTTTTAAGGAGTACGCTCAGAGGTGGAGAGACTTGGCTGGCAGGGTGCAGCCA
This sequence comes from Vicia faba, assembly GCA_948472305.1. Classification (NCBI taxonomy): domain Eukaryota; kingdom Viridiplantae; phylum Streptophyta; class Magnoliopsida; order Fabales; family Fabaceae; genus Vicia; species Vicia faba. The sequence goes on along the minus strand of OX451737.1, from coordinate 324,757,864 downwards.
CCATTGACCGATCGAGAATTGGTAGACATGTTCTTGGGGACCCTATCTGAGCCGTTTTTCAACCACCTTATCGGGAATTCATCTGCAGGGTTCACTGATCTGATTCTAACAGGAGAGAGAATTGAGGCTGGGTTGAAGTCTGGAAAGATTGCGAAGGGTGCGTCATCTAGTTCGGAGAAGAAACCCTTCAAGAAGGAGGCTAGTGCCGTATATGGTTCCAGGAAATCAGAGAGACCTGAGCGCCGCCAATCTGTTAGTGCGGTAATGATTGCTAAGCCTGCTGCCGCTCCTCGGCCAGCCAATCCTCAAAAGGCCGAAAGACCCCGGAGAGAGTTTACCCGGTTAAGCATGACCCTATCGCAGATCCTGCCACAGTTGTTGTCCACTAACTTAGTGACTATCAGGGAGGCTCCAAAGTTTCCAAATACTGCATCTCCCAAGTACAACCCGAATGCTCGTTGTGCTTACCATTCAGATAGCCCGGGGCACTCCACTGATGACTGTTGGGCATTAAGGAGTAAGGTGCAAGACCTTATTGACGCAAAGGAGATACAATTCGAGGCACCTGAGAAGCCCAACGTGATAAATGCTCCAATGCCTCAGCATGGGGTAAATGCTGTTGACGAAGATGTTTATGCTGTTTCTGTGGATGATCTAGCCACCCCTCTGAAGACTGTCAAGAGGAACCTACTGCTGGCCGGTTTATTTCCGGGTTGCAGTGAGGGTTGCCTGTTCTGTGCCGTTTCCCCATCTGGTTGTCCCTTGCTGAAGTTGGGTATCCAAAGCCTAATGGATAGCAAGGAGATTCTGTTTAAGAAGTCTGCTGTTCAGTTGGTTCCGGTGGAAGAAGTTTCTGTGGTGACTATCTTCAATAATCCAATCCCGGCTCTCCCGAAGAAGCCCGTCCAAATCATGACCGTTGCACCTGTGGTTATCACGGTTCCGGGGCCCCTGCCCTATGTATCTGATAAAGCTGTCCCCTGGCATTATGGGGCAGATGTGTATGTGAATGGGGTTAAACAAGAGTTCAACGCTGGCGCCAGCATCTGTGACATCACTGGCCCAGCCAAGGTTACCCGCAGTGGCAGGCTCTTCTCGCCTAACATTGCACCGCCCGTTGCCCGAAGACCACTTCTTATAACTCCAACAAGTGTACCTGTTCCTACTGCTGATCAAGTTGTTTCTCCTGCTGCCGAGTCATCCAATGCTCGGGGCAAAGGAATTGAAGTTGAGCCTGCCCAGATGGAGGCACCTATACCTGTAGCTGCTGAGGCCTCCCCACAAGAAATGGAGGAGATTCTAAAGATTATAAAGAAGAGCGACTTTAATGTTGTGGAACAGCTGGGGCACACGCCCTCCAAGATCTCCATGCTCTCTTTATTACTGTGCTCCGAGGCCCATGCTAAGGCCTTGATCTCGTTCCTCAAGACGGCCCATGTGCCACACGAGACTTCTGCAGTCCAGTTCACTGACTGTGTAGCAAATCTGACAGCAGACAACGGCTTGGGATTCTCAGATGCTGACCTGACCGCGAAGGGAAGAGACCACAATGATGCCCTACATGTCTCTATCGAATGCAGGGGCACTACATTGGCACATGTATTGGTGGATACTGGTTCGTCCTTGAATGTGCTACCCAAAAAGGCTTTGGATCGTTTAGATTGTGAAGGCCTGGAATTGAAACCCAGCAATATCATCGTCAGGGCCTTTGACGGTTCAAAAAGGATGGTTCATGGAGAGGTTGACATTCCGATTCGTGTGGGCTCTCAGGTGTTTGACTCTACTTTTTATGTGATGGATATCCGTCCATCATACTCTTGTCTATTGGGTCGACCTTGGATACATAAGGCTGGGGCAGTGACCTCTACCTTGCACCAGAAGCTGAAGTACCCCGTCAGAGGGAAGATCGTCACTGTGCAGGGAGAGGAGGAGTATATGGTAAGTCACTTGAATTCCTTCAGATACATTGAGATGGACGGGGAATTTATTGAGACCCCTTTTCAGCATTTCGAGGAAGTACTTCCAATTTCAGCAGCCGTGGAAGAGAGTGTTCCTTTGAAGATGGCTTCCCTAAAGGATGCCCGGGCTGTGGTTCAGAAGGGTGATTGTGCTAACTGGGGTAGGCTTCCAGATTTTACACAGAAGACTGATAAATTTGGGCTGGGTTTTACTGCAGAAGGTCAAAAAGCTATGCGGAAAGCCAAGATCGGAAGACCTCCTGTGCTCATTACAAATCCAGGAGTGAATGCTGTGGGAGAAGACAATGAAGTGGACGAAGCTGAATTCAATAGCTGGATCTATCCAACGACTGAAGGCGGATTGACCAATTGGATTGCCAAAGACCATACTCCTATTACCTTTGTGACGCAGTAATAAATTTCTTTGTTTCGTTATTTTGTAATAAACAATAAATAAACTCTATGGCCCGGTGTCGTACCCGAGGCACCGTGGTTTTATTTGTGAGGGCATATAAATTGTCATTTCATATATCATGAATGAAAATCTTGGACGTCTTCTCGCATTACAAATCTTATGCTCCTTTTCTGTCTTTCTTTCCTTTATACATATTTCAAAACAGCTGTATTTACACACACACTCACTCATACAGGTTTCAATCCACTCTGGATCTTACTGGTAACGACTCTGCTACTGCCAGTTATGACTTCGAAAATCCGATCAACTTAGCCGAAGACGAAGGTGAAGATGATTGCGAAGTGCCTGGTGAGCTTGCAAGACTGTTGCTTCAGGAAGAGAGGGCAATTCAACCCCATGAAGAGCCAGTGGAAACAATAAACTTGGGTACTGAGGCAGACAGGAAAGAGGTAAAAATTGGTGCCAACCTAGAGCTTAGCGTGAAGCAACGGTTGACTCAAATGCTGCATGATTATATGGAGATCTTCGCCTGGTCTTACGAAGACATGCCCGGGTTGGATACCGATATTGTGGTCCATCACTTACCAACTAAGGAAGATTGCCCTCCGGTTAAGCAAAAGGTCCGTCGGATGCGTCCAGAGATGTCTGAAAAGATTAAGGCCGAGGTTATGAAACAGTTTGACGATGGGTTCCTTGCAGTGACTTCTTACCCTCAGTGGGTTGCTAATGTGGTTCCGGTACCTAAGAAGGACGGTAAGGTCAGAATGTGTGTTGATTACAGGGATCTGAACAGGGCCAGCCCCAAAGATGACTTTCCTCTACCTCACATTGATGTCCTTGTTGACAATACAGCTCAGCACAAGGTGTTCTCTTTCATGGATGGTTTCTCAGGTTACAATCAGATCAAGATGGCACCTGAAGACATGGAAAAGACTACATTTGTTACTCAGTGGGGCACCTTCTGCTACAAGGTCATGCCATTCGGGTTGAAGAATGCTGGGGCAACCTACCAACGTGCCATGGTTGCTTTATTTCATGATATGATCCATCATGAGATAGAAGTGTATGTGGACGACATGATTGCAAGGTCCCAGACTGAGGAAGAGCACCTAGATCATCTGCAGAAGTTGTTTGACCGGTTGAAACTATACAAGCTGAGGTTGAACCCGAACAAGTGCACCTTCGGGGTAAGATCTGGGAAGTTGCTAGGCTTCGTGGTAAGTGACAAGGGTATTCAAGTGGACCCTGCCAAGGTCAAAGCTATTCAAGAGATGCCAGTTCCTAAGACAGAGAAGGAAGTCAGAGGCTTTTTAGGACGCCTAAATTACATTGCTCGATTCATTTCGCATCTAACCGCTACCTGTGAGCCAATCTTCAAGCTGCTGAAGAAAGATCAGGTAGTACGTTGGAATGACGAATGTCAGGCTGCTTTTGACAGAATCAAGGAGTATCTCCAAGAACCACCTATCCTTATGCCGCCGGTTGAAGAGAGACCTCTGATACTATATCTAACAGTGCTTGACAACTCAATGGGGTGTGTGCTGGGGCAGCATGACGAGTCTGGCCGAAAAGAGCATGCCATTTATTACCTTAGCAAAAAGTTTACCGACTGTGAGACCCGATACTCACTGCTCGAGAAAACTTGCTGCGCTTTGGTATGGGCTGCTCGCCGGCTGAGACAATATATGCTGACTCACACTACCTTGTTGATCTCAAAAATGGATCCTATAAAGTACATATTCGAAAAGCCTGCTCTGTCTGGGAGAATTGCAAGATGGCAGATGATCTTGACGGAATACGACATTCAGTACACAACCCAGAAAGCCATCAAGGGAAGTGTATTGGCAGACCACTTGGCTCATCAAGCTGTAGATGACTATCAGTCAATGAACTTCGAGTTTCCGGATGAAAGCATCATGATAGTGACTGATTGTGAAGTACCTGGACCGGATGAAGGACCTGAACCAGGATCCCGATGGTCTATGCACTTTGACGGAGCCTCCAACGCTTTGGGTAATGGTATCGGCGCCATAATCATATCTCCTCAAGGTACTCATACTCCCCTCACTGCCCGGCTGTGTTTCAACTGTACCAACAATATGGCGGAGTATGAGGCGTGCATCATGGGTCTTCAAGCTGCGATCGACTTAAGGATCAAGTTTCTGAGTGTCTTCGGAGATTCCGCCCTCGTGATCAATCAGATCAAAGGAGAGTGGGATACAAAACATCCGAATCTTATTCCTTATAGAGAATGTGTGTTGACCCTGATTCCCCACTTCACAAAGATAACCTTTGAGCACTTCCCAAGAGAAGAGAATCAGCTGGCGGACGCGTTAGCTACGATGTCTTCTATGTTCAAGGTCAAATGGGACAATGAGGCTCCTCGGATTATCATCTGGAAACTGGACGAACCGGCATACTGTTGCGATCTCGAGACTGAATTGGTGACTGAGAAGCCTTGGTACCATGAAGTAAAAATATATCTGGAAGCTCAGGAATACCCTGAAGGTGCATCTGTCAATGATAAGAAGTTTCTGAGGAGGTTCGCAGCAAAGTTCTTCTTCAGCAACGGCATCTTGTACAAGTGAAACCATGATTCAACCTTATTGCGTTGTGTGGATAAGACTGAAGCAGAAAGGATCATGGAAGAGCTACACGAAGGGACCTTTGGTACGCATTCTAGTGGGCATACTATGGCTAAGAAGATCCTTCGGGCAGGGTATTACTGGTCCACAATGGAAGCTGACTGCTACCAACATTCCAGGACATGCCATAAGTGCCAGATCTACGCAGACAAGGTGCATGTTCCTCCAGTTCCTCTGAATGTTCTGACTGCGCCTTGGCCGTTTGCAATGTGGGGCATAGACATGATCGGTGAGATTAAACCTACGGCATCCAATGGGCATCGCTTCATCCTAGTGGCGATTGACTATTTTACGAAGTGGGTTGAGGCAGCTTCCTACGCTACAGTAACCAAGACTGTTGTGGCACGGTTCATTCGACACAACCTGATATGTCGGTACGACGTCCCAGAGAGAATCATTACAGACAACGGTACCAATCTGAATAACAAGATGATCGCTGAGCTCTGCGAGCAGTTCAAGATACAGCACCACAATTCTTCTCCTTACAGACCGAAGATGAATGGGGCTGTAGAAGCAGCGAACAAAAATATCAAAAAGATCATTCAGAAGATGACAATGACCTACAAAGATTGGCACGAGATGTTACCGTTCGCTCTACATGGATACCGTACCTCAGCTAGGACGTCAACCGGGGCAACTCCTTTCTCTCTGGTTTATGGTATGGAGGCAGTCTTACCGATTGAAGTGCAAATACCCTCTCTCCGGATAATGAAGGATGCGAATCTGAACGAAGATGATTGGATCCAGACACGACTTGACCAGCTCAACCTTATTGATGAAAAGAGACTTGCTGCTATCTGTCATGGTCAAACGTATCAAAAGCGGATGATCAGGGCATTTAACAAAAAGGTCAAACCACAGGAATATCAAGTTGGGGATCTGGTAATCAAGCGAATCATCCTGCCTCAGAGTGATCCAAGGGGCAAATGGACCCCTACGTACGAAGGACCATTTGTGGTTAAACATGTGTTCTCAGGAGGAGCCATGATTCTAACCAATATGGATGGTGACGACCTTCCTCACCCCGCCAATGCAGACATAGTGAAAAGATACTACGCATAAAAAAGACCCGCTAGGCTGACATGCCTAGGCAAAAATTAGGGCTTCCCGTCGAACCAAAAGGGTTCGGGCAAAATGAAGGGATGAAAATGAAAAAAATCTGTACACCCGGCAAGTCGAAAACCTGAAAAGGCGGCTTGGGAAAAAATGGGTATCCCGGTGGACTGAAAACCCGAAAGGGCGGTCCAGGCAAAAATTAGGGATAAAGCGTAATACTATGTCTCACTGATCACTTTGCATCCAGAATCCGGTATCTACATCAAGTTCAGACGGCATCGATCAGTCAGCTTCACCTTCAACCAAGGTCATCAAGTGATGAGACGCTCGGAGTTATAAAGGCAATAAGCAGAGTTGAAACCCAGTGGGATCATTCATTTCACACAGCTGTTTTATGTTCTTTTGTACAAAATTTGTATAGACTCTCTTGTTCGGCGGCGTTCCTCTTACTAGGACGTCAGCCTCTTGTACACAAAACGCCTATTTTCAGACCATTCAAAAATCAATACAAATATACTTTTTCAGTTAAACGTGCCAATTGTTTTCCTTTTTCTGTTTTGTTTTGCGAAGAACGTCCAAGGTTCAATTTGTGATATATGCATTGACAATAATTTGCTAACTCATAAATATTTGCATGCGAAACAAAGGATTAATTACAAGTAACACTAGAAACAGGGGCAATAAAGAGCTGTCTAAGCGATCTAATTGTTCTATCCTCCAAGGTACCAAGGTAGGTTCAGCTAAAGAATATGACCAGTACATATTAATTCCCCAGAGAATAAGTCATCAGTCAGTGCATTCTTCTCCAAGCAGAGTTATCAAATCTCAAGGAAGTTGAGTATCCTCCAGTAGATCTCAACATTTCCCCAGCAGCATATATTCATAACAAGCATCCCCGGCAGTCTTGGTCAAGATTGTTCCCCGGCGGCATATCAACATTCAAAGGAATCACTTCCCCGCATCCGAAACTTCCCCAGGAAAGTCCAATCTAGTCCCCAGGAAGGTTGGAATTCATATCCCCAAGCAGTAAGCTTATCCCCGGTAGATTCTGGAAGCTTATCCCTCGCAGAGCACGAACGCGTCGTCCGGCTTTATTTAAAGAGTTATTTCCTTAACAGGATATAACTAGGTTATCCTCAGCCAAAAGCTACGGAAAGGTCGTCGTCAACGCAGTTCTTTCCTATCCCCAGCGAAGTCTATCAACACTTCCAACACAACAAGGGTATCCTCAGCAAGTTACCATCAACAATTCAGCAAAGCATCTTTCTCCCCACAGAGTATTGCTTCCCAGCATGGTCGCTAGAGTAATTTTTCTCTCCGCAGAATCTTCCATTCGCCAAGTTTATTCCCCAACGGGGTTATCTTCTCCTACTGGTACTCTTGCAACTATCATCCCTAGCAAAAGCAAAGATCTATTCTCCAACATCAGCCCAGGAGTGACTTCCCGGCACCCGTCAAGGATTTACTTTCCTAGACAAAAACACATTCATAAAACATCACATACATCATTACAGCATGCATAGACGCATCATATCATACAAATCTCATTTATGTTGAGAACATCATTGCTTGATCCATATCATGCATTGCCTATGACTGACCTCTACCTTTCAGGAAAGATTCAGCTAAATCCTCAATCATATTTCAAGACTCTAAGACCTTATCTGGTTCAGTTAGATCAACTCCAAAGATTTCTCTGGTTATTATCCAAGGCCTTCTCTAGTCCAGCCAAATCGACTCCCAACAGATTTTTCTGATGAAGACTCAGTAGAAGTTATCAGGTTATATTTTCCTATTGGTCCTCTCTCCGACGGTGCATGAGATTTCCATTTTAGGTTTTTCTTTGAGATTATAATGTCCTATTGGTTCTCTCTCCGACGGTGCATGAGATTTCCATTTTAGGTTTTTCTTTGAGATTATAATGTCCTATTGGTTCTCTCTCCGACGGTGCATGAGATTTCCATGTTAGATTTTTCTTTGAGATTATAATTTCCTATTGGTTCTCTCTCCGACGGTGCATGAGATTTCCATTTTAGGTTTTTCGTTGAGATTATATTTTCCTATTGGTCCTCTCTCCGACGGTGCATGAGATTTCCATTTTAGGTTTTTCTTTGAGATTATAATGTCCTATTGGTTCTCTCTCCGACGGTGCATGAGATTTCCATTTTAGGTTTTTCTTTGAGATTATAATGTCCTATTGGTTCTCTCTCCGACGGTGCATGAGATTTCCATGTTATATTTTTCTTTGAGATTATAATTTCCTATTGGTTCTCTCTCCGACGGTGCATGAGATTTCCATTTTAAGTTTTTCTTTGAGATTATATTTTCCTATTGGTCCTCTCTCCGACGGTGCATGAGATTTCCATTTTAGGTTTTTCTTTGAGATTATATTTTCCTATTGGTCCTCTCTCCGACGGTGCATGAGATTTCCATTTTAGGTTTTTCTTTGAGATTATATTTTCCTATTGGTTCTCTCTCCGACGGTGCATGAGATTTCCATTTTAGGTTTTTCTTTGAGATTATATTTTCCTATCGGTTCTCTCTCCGACGGTGCATGAGATTTCCATTTTAGGTTTTTCTTTCAGATTATAATTTCCTTTGGTTCTCTTCCCGATACTGCGAAGATGGTAATTTCCACCAAGATTTTCTCAACGAGCGTTGTTGAGGTTAAAGTCATCCAAGGTTCTCTCACCATTCCTGTTGAGGTAGTAACCGTCCCTGGTTGTTCATCATCTTGTGAAGCTCCAGACTCAGCTCCTGTAACCAGTCAGGACACATCTGTATCAAGCATCTGAAAATCAGCTCCTGCAACGTGCCAGGTACTCATTTTTCTTTTGCAGGTATGCAGGTTCTCGCTAAGGAATCTCTTACGCGATCAACATCCAGATGGCATCTATAAGCCCATCATCCTATCCATCAATCTCTAAATGTCATCTATAAGCCCATTCCCATCATTGCATTGCTACTATGTGAGCGCAAATTTATGGGCACTCTAGTGTTCAATCATCTTCTACCCCCGGATTACGAAAGGCACGTCAGCCAATCTACATCCTCAGGTCTAAGAAGATTGAACAGGGGCAACTGTTGTACCCCAAAATTTTCCCTCCCATATTCTTCAAGAAATTGCCAAGATAAAGCTTCAAAGCTCCCCAAGGGTTGCACAGTGTAAGAGCCTCCTAAGCAGTCAAATTAGGGTTTGTGTTCTGATCAAGAAGTTGAGATTGTCAAGGGCCCAATCAAGTCTCACATGCCTACAAATATGGTCAAGCATCCTCATATCAAGTTTCAAGGCTTTCAGCACAAAATTGCACAGTCAAAAACCCTAATTGCACTACAGTCAACTGTAGGGGCAAAATGGTCATTTGACAGTCAAAAGTTCAAATTTTTGGTCAACATATCATTTTGAAGCCTTAAACATCATTTGATCAATGCTTGATCATGATTCTCAAAACTTGGCTAAAAAATCATCAAGATGCAAAAGTTTCCTTATTTGGACAGCTGAAAAAGTCAACTGAAATTGACCAGGGCATAACTTTCACATGGATTATCAGAAAAATTCCATCCAAAGCTCATTTTGAAGAGAAAGACATTTCCTACAACTCATCTTCATACTTCAAGTCCAAGAAATTCTCTCACAAAAAGTTATCAATTTCAACATTATAGGTCATTTTCAAAAGTCAACAAAAAGGGACTTTAAGTCAAAGGCCATAACTTGAGATTGGTAAATCAAAATGACATGGGACCAAATACATTGGTTAGAGGACTCAAATACCTTTCCAAAATGTCCAAGAACATGAGCAAATCTTAAAAATTGAGCAAGTTATGCCTTGTGGAAGTTGGGAAATATTTGGAAATTTTGAAAAGTCAACATTGATTCAAATGGTCTAAAATTGCTAATGGGCCCATTTTTCTTCCATAATTCATCATCCATGACATGTGCACGACCACTTGGCCCAAAGGGAAGTTTTTATTCATTTTTTATTTATTTATTTGGATTTTTATTAATAATAATTCATTTAAATTAAAATAAATACATGAAAAATGCTAACCTAATTTTTTTCAATCTTTTTGTGCATGTTTTATCCTCAAGATTTCGTGCATATGCAAATAAGGAAAGATTTGGATTGATTGGCATGATTGAGAACAAAAAACACATGGAAAATATTTGGTTAAAGATCTTGAAAATCAAATTTTCAAAACCATCATTGCAAGAGATTTGGATCAATATTCTTGACCTAATTGACTCAATACAAAAGCCTGATCACAACCCTAATGATCAGACACATTAAGCTGCGCTAGAAATTGATCATCAAACTTGGAATTTTGTCTAAAAAAAACTCAAAGCTGAAAACATCTTTGCAGGTGGTTTCAAGGCACAATTCTCATCTCATTAGCTTCCTCAAGCATCACTGAACGTATTCCGATCAAAGAACTTCATCAAAACTCAAGGAATCGGTATACAGAACTCCAAATATTTCATGGAAAATTCATGATCGTATTTTAAATTCTATGCATTTTCATGGCATTTTAATTGTTGATTCATGTTCCTGGTATGATTCTAAAGCTAACCCATGCGTTTAATTGGATTATTACATGCTATAGGTGATTTCACCATTATTGAATGTTAGGGTTTACAGGACCTTAAATTGGGGATTTTAAAACAAGGCAAAATTGGGGCATATGACCTTGACCATTAAAACAAACGCGACTGGACGATCTTGAACCCACCCTCGCGCTCAATTTATGAGCGTCAGAGGGCCATTCGCTATTTTCTCGTATCTCACCTATGGCAACGTTTACAAAACCGTTGCTAGTTTGTTATTGTTTCAGAAAAAAAATAATGCTATGAAGAAGATGACTCGGTGGCAGGCTATGAATGGGTGATTCAAATTCTCGCGCGAAAGACAAGCACTAACCTTTATTTTGTTTTATTATATTCGTTGTTTATTAAATATACAAAGAACTCAAATGGCACGATTGGCAGGCATACACACTGGTAACCCTTAGGACCTGGGTTCGAGCCCCAGGTCCCCACCCCTTTGCAATATTATTTTCCTAATTATCATTCTATGCAGCGTCTCTCTTGAGGAACACCATACACCCATGGAATCCAGCCTGCCACGCATTCAACCCCATCAATCCAAGGGTCACGATCTAAGGAGCATGATAAACGTGAGTCAACGCTGCTACACGCTAGTGGAAAAGTCCAACAAGGCCAGCAATTTAATTGGGCTTTCACCTCCTATTTGGGGTCTGAACCCCCAGGTTTGCATATTTTCTTTTATTTTCTTTACTTTTTTTTATTATTATTTTCACTTCTTTTCATTATTGTTTTAATTAATTAGTTTTATTATTTTCATAAATATAAAAAACCCATAAAAAAATCAGAAAAGAATTAAAATAATAAATATTTTTATTTCTAATATTTTCATAAATAAATTTGCATGTAATTATTTAGTTTTAAATTAGGTTGTAATTTTAATTCTTTTCATAATAAAATCTAAAAAATGTAGAAATAGGTTTAAGTAATAATTTTTATCCTTTTTTATTTTTCTTTCATAAATGTAATAAATAATTAAATATTTTATTTTTTATAATCAAATTGCATGAAAATAACTTAGGGTTAATTTAGGTTAAAAAACTTCAAAATTTTCTTAATAAACTAAAAATAATTAGGATTAGGGTTTGCATCTTATTTTAATTTCAATTAATTCCTCTTTTCTATTAAATTCTAAAATACTAAAAATACCAAAAATAATTCCTTTTCTTTTTTTATTAATTAATGCCATGTAATTTAATTTTGCAAAAGGGTCCAACGCCCTCGTTTCGATAAATCTCCAATTTGCGCACTTCTTTTATTTCGCTTAAATATTTATGTATCTCTCCCGAAGCTTTGTAATTTAATTACTTCTCGCGCTTTTAATTTCTTTATTTTTCTGTCAAATCGGGTTCGAGAAACTTTTGGCGATGTGGACCCGCGCCGTTTGTAATAGCTTAGAATTTACTTTCCTTGCAACTTTTAACTGTTAATCAAATGACATGAAAGAATGCATGGATAAAATAAAAACAAGCGTAGAACACCAATAACCTGACAAGAAAAATGCAAATGAAAACGACACACAAATCGCACACACCACCCCTAGGGTACGCCTCACTGTTGCCTTGCCCCGAAAGGTGATCGTCGAGTAGAGGACGTTTTAGTAAGTCCTCATGATCCAGGAACCTGGCATGAGGGTAGCTTCTAAGGTGTCTTCCCATTGCTCGGTGATCACATTGTTGCCTTGTCCCTCGAAACGTGGCCGTCGAGTATAGGACGTCTTAGTGATTCCTTGTGTCCATTGATCTAGTTGCCTAAAACAAGTTGCCTAAAAACAAGTTGCCTCGGAATGGTTGCCTCGGAATAAAAGATCAATGGCATAAGGGTAGCTTCTAAGGTGTCTTACCTTTGCTCGGTGACCACAACGTCCCTAAAAACTCGAATTGACCCGAACACCTCCAATGGTGGTGCTACCTACCTCTCAATGGTGGGATGGCACTACTTTAAAGGACATTTACACAGACGAATTCCTTAGGGTAGGTAGATGACTCTAGATACTTGCTCTAATTTCAAACAAAAATTCAAAAATACTTTTCACACCAACACATTTTCAAAAAGCTTTCGAAAGCAATTTTTCAAACACTCTTGAGGACCGATACAAGAGTCGAACTGGAATTTTCAAAGAAACTTTTTTTAAAAACCCACAGTTGAAAAGCAAACAAACCAATTTTGAAAACACAAGTGAGCAAGTATCTAAGAGCCCATGGATAACCATGGATAGAAAGGGTGCTAACACCTTCCCTTTCTATAATCTACCTCCCGAACCGAGAGCAATCTCTTTAAGGAATTTTTCTGTGCTTTTGTCCTTTCCATTTGGAGAAAATAAAAGACGGTGGCGACTCTTGCTTACCGCGACATTTCGCGAACCAGCGTTAAACAGTCAGTTCCAGATCCACCGATCACAAACACCATCTGAATCAACCTTGTGAAAGTGCCTCCTCAACTTAAGGAATTAGCATCAAGGGTTCCCAATGATTCTCCGTTCATCAAGAAGTACAATCGTCTCATCAACTTGGTTACAAAAAACTTTGAAGAAGATATGGTACATGTGCTTTTCCAATTCTTTGACCCTAAACACCATTGCTTTACCTTTCCTGATTACCAAGTTGTGCCTACTATGGAAGAATTCTCTCAACTCTTGGGAATTTCTATTCTTGATAAACTACCCTTCAATTGTATTGAAATGGACCCAAGACCATAGGAGATTGCTCGAGCTCTACATTTGCAACAATCCGACGTTGTGGCAAATTGGGAAACAAGAAGTGGTGTCAAAGGGTTTCTAGCCAAGTTTTTGTTGGAGAAGGATCAAGATTTTTGGGATGCTCTGGACTTACAAGCCTTTGAAGAAGTGTTGGCTCTTCTCATCTATGGGATGGTACTGTTTCCTAATCCTGACCAACTCATAGATATGAACACATTCAAAAATTTTCTATCTTGCAATCCGATGCCTACTTTACTTGGGGATATCTTGCATTCTCTTCACTCTTACACCATGAAGAGAAGAATACTTCTTATGTATTGCACTTCTCTGTTGGCTACGTGGTTTATTTCGCACCTACCTCGATCTGTTGTGAAGAATGAGCAAGGAATGAGATGGTCTAATAGATTGATGTCACTCATGCATTCTGATATTCATTGGTGTTCTAGATCCTTGGAGGACATTACTATCATTGACCATTATGGGGAATTCCCTAATGTCCCTCTAATTGGCATTAGGGGAGGTATCACCTATAATCCTTGTTTGGCTTTGCGACAATTTGGGTATGCTAGGAGGGATGGCCCTCATGATGCACATGTCCAAGGAATTGCATTTGACTATGAGAGCGATGTCCAAAGTTATCGGCATAGATTCATACGAGCTTGGGGCATGGTTAACAAAGTTGATAGCAAGACATTGGGGCATAAGAACTCCATTCCTTTGGATCCTTATCTCAAGTGGGTACGAGCTCACGCTCATAGCCTTATGATGCCTTATGAAGCAATCCTACCTATCATCATGGAGCCTGTTTCTGAGGGAGATATTCCATATACTGTCCTTCATCCTGATATGCCTACTTCTCTTGAAGATTTGCAAAGAGCTTAGATTCAGCTAAAGGGGGAGCGAGACACCTTTGAAGCCCAGTTTTATGCAAGCGAAAAGAAGATATTGGAGCTCACGAGGCAACTTCACGAGGAGAGGAACCTGAATGCCTACATTACTCCGAAAAGGAAGCGCCCATGGGAGACTTGAGCATTTTTATTTGTATTTAGTTCATTTTGTTTCTTTTGTTTCAATGTAAGCCCAAGAGGCATGTTGTAATCAATTTGAACTTATTAATGCAATTAATGTTTGTTCCTTATTTGCCTAAACAAATTTAAATCTTCTAAGTCCTTGAAATCATTTGCATACACATTTCATGCATCATAACATAAGTGTAGCGATAAAAAATGTAGCGGGGTAAATCGGAGATCGAATTATTAATTAATTCGTCTCACAAAAGCAAGAGTCGCCACCGCGCTTTATTATTTCCAAGGGAAAAGGGAAAAGAGCGAAATAAAACCCTAAAATATGCAATGTAAAATAATACTTTAAAAGTAATGAAAATACAAGGCGTTTTTGAAAAGAGGTCTAGAGTTCGGGGGTTGGTTATACAATGGGAAGGTATTAGCACCCAATGCATCTATAGTATTCTATAGGAACCTTTTGAAATATCTGTTTATTAAAATGTTTGTTTGATTAAAAATAAATTGTTTTGGCCAAAAATGGGTATGGACGAGTTTTTGAAGATACGACGACCTAACGTCGAAGTTTTGACTTAAAAGGTGTGAGTTTTGAAAAATTGAATATTTGGGAAAATCATCTTAAGTTTTTAATGAAATAATAAACGGAGGATGAATGAGGGTATTCGCACGATGTTTTTTTTTATGACATGAAGTCGACAAAAATTAAACAATTCCCTTGGATTTTGCAAGCAACATGAAGATTAAAACTAAAAGTATAAACACTCCAAGATTTTAAAAGAAAACCAAAAGAGAAGCCATGGAATTAAATCGAAATTATCACAAACTCAACCAACATGTATCATGGGAGGAACATCATAAGGGGCAATAAATTCAAAGAGATAACTTACAAACTTATCAATAAAAGACTAGTTAAAAAAAACTAACAAAATTAACTAAAATACTGACCAAACTAAAAACGAAATATCAAGATTTAAATAAATTATAAAACTAAACTAATTAATTAGGTTTTATCTAAAACTATGTGATTATTTATTAAAAAAACCTATTAACAATAAAACTTAAAGAAACTAATTAGTTAAAACAAAAGGTGGTGCAAGAATTAAGAACAAGGTGTGAAATAAGGGATCATGGGCGCTGAGGCCCAAATCAGTTAAGTCCAAAGGTGTTTTTTTTGTTTAGGTTACCAAAAAAGGGGTTATGGGTAGGGTTGAGGCTCATTCAAATTTGTCCAATGGATTAAAGAAACCCTAGAGTCATTTTGGAGATTAGAACGGCTGTAGGTGGACATTTGTGCTATTTGTCTGTTAATTCCCAATAAAACCTAATTGAATACTGATTATCCTTTTTAATTAACAAATCCAAATGGAAAGAAGAAAATGTGCAGTTCCTTTCTTTCGAACTCTCTCTCCCTCTCTTCTAAATCAAAATCGAACAACGCCAACAACGAATCCTGCTCCCTCTTTCGAATTCCTTCTCCCTCTAAATCGAAATCGAACAACAACACTGCTTCTGGTTTTGAACTCTTTCTCCCCCTAAATCGAAATCAAACAACAACACTGCTTCTGGCTTCGAACTCCTTCTCCCCCTAAATCAAAATCGAACAACAACACTGCTTCTGGTTTCGAACTCTTTCTCCCCCTAAATCGAAATCGAACAACAACACTGCTTCTGGTTTCGAACTCTTTCTCCCCTAAATCGAAATCGAACAACAACACTGCTTCTGGTTTCGAACTCTTTCTCCCCTAAATCGAAATAGAACAACAACACTGCTTCTGGTTTCGAACTCTTTCTCCCTCTCTTGATTAATCCTCTTTGATAAAATTATAAGCAACAAACTTCCTTGCTCACGACAATAACAAATAAACCCTCTTCTGGTTTTTTCATGCAGTTAAACATCAAATCAACAAGGAGACAAATATTCATGGTAAGAGAAACAACAATAACAATCTCAGGGGTTCTGGTTTATTGAAACATCAACAACAAAAAATGCAGCAACGACAACTCGTTCACAACATACATCATTATAACAAGCATATCAACAAATTTTGAGGAAAAAGAAGGGAGACTTACAAGATCAGAGAAAGTCTGATGATTTCGATTTTTGATGATGAAATAATAAAGAAATCCAGAGATGAGGTAACATGCTCTTTTAATTCCTTCTGCTCTTCTGAAAATCTTGTTGGAA
This sequence comes from Vicia faba, assembly GCA_948472305.1. Taxonomy (NCBI): domain Eukaryota; kingdom Viridiplantae; phylum Streptophyta; class Magnoliopsida; order Fabales; family Fabaceae; genus Vicia; species Vicia faba. Next base: position 324,741,285 of record OX451737.1, on the reverse strand, counting down.
AATCTTGTAATAGAATTGATTTCTTCTGAAACTGTAGAGAATAAATGTTGCTTGTTCTTCAAATTCTGCAAATTCTTTTCTCCCCTTTTCTCCTAAAATTCTAGCACTATTGTTGTGAGCTACGCATCGGTGTTGGGGCGAGTTTGCTGGTATGATTGGAGCTTGTTTTTTGTGCAATCCAAACTTGTAGGTTCATAGTGGATATGGTGTATGATTGTTCAGTTGCAGTGAGTTTGTATGGTTCAGATTCGGTTCAACATGGCAGGTTGGAGGTTTGCTTCTGAGGTAGTGAATGAAGTTGAATGTTGTATGGAATGAAGGTTTGAGCTTGTGGTGTGAGGTAAGGAGGGCAGGCTTGAGTTATGCAGGCTATCCTGCTTGCAGTTTGAAACGGGTTTTGAGTTATGCAGGCTATCCTGCTTGCAGGTTTGTGTTTTTTCTCTTTTTTGAACTCCCTTTTTTCTCTCTCACTCTCTTCTTCGATTGTATATCTTCCTGTTTTATAGTGAATAAGAATGAGTTTTTGGGAGGGAAAGTTTGGTGAGTTTGAACAAATATGATGATCTGATTTATGGCTTTTTGATACAGGTTTTGGTGTGTATTATTTGATGCAATTTCTGGACTGATATGCTGGTCTTATAACAGGGCAGCAGAGATTATGTGACTATTTTTCTTGGCATTACTTGTGCAGGGGCCATGCAGCATAAGGACAGATTTCGCAGCATATTGATAAACTTAGACATAACATAATAATTATAATATTAATAATAATAGTAATGACAATAATAATAAAATAAACTGTTAGTAAAAACTAAACTGAAAAATACAAAAGTGAAATAAAAGAGATATTAAAATTGGTTCTAAAATCTATTAATAATTAAACCTAAAAACATTTCAAATGGAATTATAATCAAAATTTACACCAAAATCAATCATAAAAGAAATAAATGAAAAAGCAAACCATATATTTTCAAATTTTTGAATTGCAACAAAAGAAACACAAAATAGACTTACATACTCAAAAAATGTAAAAAGCAAAAGAACTTATATGTATTTTTGAGATTTTTTTGAATTATCAATAAAAATATAAAATTAAATGAAACTAACAAAACTATACATTTTTTTTATATTTTGGATAAAGTAAAACTGATATGAACTAAATATATTTTGTGGATTTTCTTTTTTATGAAAATAAGAATAAAAGAAAGATGATAAAAAATGAAAAAAAATCATGATTTAATAAAGTCAGGCAAAATCAGTTAAATTTCACTAAATTCACAATGATTTCTAATGTTCCTATTTTTTCGTGGATTTTCAAAGCATAATCATCTCTTGAATTGTACAGAAAAGTTGTAGTTGTTGTAAAGGAGAATCATATGTAAAAGAACCACTAAAAAATGTCGAAGTTTGAAGAAGTTATGAATTTTTGAAATCTGACTCGAGAATTGGCAAAAATAGGTTGAATCGCTTGTGAACGCTTGCTATGTAATAATGCAGATGAGAGGTGGTATCTTAGGTCAAAATTTGGGGTATGACAGCTGCCCCTATTTAAGTTTCTTCTATCCGGAGATATGAAGATTAAAATCTTCGTCTCGACAAGATTGAAGGTACTTAAATACATAATACGCAATTTTTGCCCTAAGATACCGCCATTATGTTTGTGATATGAATGTAGTATTTAAATTCACATAGAATGATATTGTATGAGACAAGATAATGTTAGAGAAACCAAACACCAACAAACCACAGGAACATAGATTATACACTACTGGGGGAATGAGCCATTGACCTCAAATGATAGACTCCTGACGGCGAATAAAAATTTGAGAGGATACGACCTCTGACGCTAACAAAGAAGGCATCTTGCATAGGCCACAAAACAGATTATTGACCCAAAATAACAGTGAGTTCACAACTCAAGGTCAAAGATAGAGAAAAGATGTACCAAATTTGCTGATAATGGATTACCGACTTCTGAAGGTAAAGATTCATGACAAACTTCTCTGTGAGATTTCCGGAGAGATACCAATTAATGCTGAAATAATAATATGGCTGTAGATACACAAGCTTCTCAAATAAAGAAGCTGCCACTTGCTGTCTTCCAAAAATACTATGACATACAAGCTGCTCAAATAAAGAAGCTGTCACTTGATGTCTTCCAAAAATACTATGACATACAAGCTGCTCAAATAAAGAAGTTGTCACTTGCTGTCTTCCAAAAATACTATGACATACAAGCTGCTCAAATAAAGAAGCCGCCACTTGTTATCTTCCAGAAAAATAATAACGTACAAGTTGCTCATGAAGAGACTGCCGCTTGTCGTTTTCCGCAAAGAAGATAACGCACAAGTTTCTCATGAAGAGACCGCCGCTTGTCGTTTTCCAAAAAATAATAACGTACAAGTTGCTCATGAAGAGACTGCCGCTTGCCGTTTTCCGCAGGAAAAGATAACGCACAAGTTGCTCATGAAGAGATCGCCGCTTGTCGTTTTCCAAAAAATAATAACGTACAAGTTGCTCATAAAGAGATCGCCGCTTGTCGTTTTCCAAAAGATAATTCAGGAGAAAATTGCGATAACACTGTTAGAGAATAAAATCTTCGTCAAAGGGAACCATGAATAGATCCTTCCCGAGGAGATCAAATACTTAAATATGCAAAATAAATGCACCATTCGTCTAGGTTGCCTAGCTTGGAGAAAACCACGAGATAGCCTATGCAAGAGACAACAACTCCCTCCAGGAATAAACCAGAGAGAAAACAGTCAAACAAGACTCCACCCAATGAGAAAATAACTTGATTGGGGATTCATCCTATCCATAAATGGACAAGGAAGACTAAATCAAAAAATCATCCACGAGGATTAGCTCAGTTGGGGAATTTAGAAAGGAAGCACGTTTTCTGCCTAAGCTAACATTCTACTTGGAAAGAACATGTACACTGTCTTAATAAACATAAACAAGGTATACGACCCAAAATCAACGACAAATGTGAATATGCATGCGTGATATAAGTGTAAATGAATGAATGAATGTTATGCTAACGAAACAGGAAGATGGAATATCTTGAAGATGATAAGATATCACAAAATAATAGATACTCGGCCAATCTTAAAGAGACGAAAAATAACTGGAACTGGAACCAAAAAGCAACGTCAGAGCGTATCACGCTACAAGGCTCAAATCTTCTGGGGAGAAAAGTATTCAAATCCAATCTTCTAACACCAATAGACCATTGGCATGAGACAAAGCGTACCACACTTCAGAAGTCTGCTCAAATAAAGATAACCAAAACAACGCTTAACTGGAAATGCTGGGGAGTCACCAAACTTAGTACCACTAGAAACAAAAGTTTACACAACCAACACCTCGTGACGATTTTGAAAGAAAATATGTTCATCATGCAAGGATAAATTACTGTATTGTTTTGCATTTCATGGCTTGACCATCCTCGGAACAACTGTTAATATTCCTTTCATTATTCAACGACACATTTTTTTTAAAATAAGAATACTTTAAATAACTTTGTTTCAAATATTGCCGTAAAAATTAAAATTTTGCCCACAAAAGGTAAATGCTCAAATTTCATTAATAAGATGGTAGTTCACTAACAACGCGACTCCAACGGTTTATAAAAGTTTGGGAAATAGTACATGAAAGAAAGGGTTACACAAAAACAATGATCACTATTCTCCCTAACAACTTCGAATTCTGAAATGTGCTCAAATGCCACAGCCGGTCTGACCAAAAGCCTGCTTAAGCCGCCCCTTCGGGTTTTCAACTTAGTGAACTGTCAACTCAAACCTAGGCGAAATACTTCTTGACTGCGTCGGTGTTCACGGAGTGCGGGAGCTCTTCACCGTCCATATTTGTGAGAATCATGGCACCTCCAGAGAAAACTTTCTTAACGACATATGGTTCTTCATAATTCGGAGCCCACTTGCCCCTAGAATCAGGTTGGAAAGATAATATCTTTTTGAGCACAAGGTCACCTTCTCTGAACTCGCGTGGTCGAACCTTCTTATCAAAAGCCTTCTTCATTCTCTGCTGATATAATTGACCGTGACACAATGCTGTCAATCTCTTTTCTTCAATTAAATTCAACTGATCATATCTACTTTGACACCATTCAGCCTCAGAAAGTTTAGCTTCCATCAACACTCTCATAGACGGAATCTCAACCTCCACGGGGAGTACTGCTTCCATACCATAAACTAGGGAAAATGGGGTTGCACCTGTTGAAGTTCGAACTGAAGTACGGTATCCATGTAAAGCAAATGGAAGCATTTCATGCCAATCTCTATAAGTTACCACCATCTTCTGGACAATCTTTTTGATGTTCTTGTTAGCCGCTTCAACTGCCCCATTCATCTTAGGCCTGTAAGGAGAAGAATTATAATGTTCAATCTTGAACTCTTCACAAAGCTCTTTCATCATCTTGTTATTAAAATTCGAGCCATTATCAGTGATGATCTTGCTCGGGATGTCGTATCGACAAATGATTTGATTCTTGATAAATCTGACTACCACATGTCTGGTTACATTAGCATAAGATGCTGCTTCCACCCATTTAGTAAAATAATCGATCGCTACCAAGATGAAACGATGACCATTTGAAGCTTTGGGTTCAATCATTCCAATCATATCAATGCCCCACATAGAGAAAGGCCAAGGTGAAGAGATAACATTGAGGAGGGTCGGTGGCACATGTATCTTGTCCGCATAAATTTGGCATTTATGACATTTTTTCACATATTTGCAGCAATCAGATTCCATCATTATCCAATAGTAACCAGCCCTCAACATCTTTTTAGCCATTGCATGTTCGTTGGCATGGGTGCCAAAGGATCCTTCATGTACTTCTTGCATCAGCATATCTACTTCATGTATGTCTACGCACCTGAGTAGGACCATGTCGTAATTCCTCTTATATAACACTTCTTCATTGAGGAAGAAACTACTTGCCAATCTCCTCAATGTCTTCCTATCTTTATTGGATGCCCCAGGCGGGTACTCTTGAGTTTGAAGAACACGTTTAATGTCATAGAACCATGGTTTGTCGTCGGTGACCTCTTCTACTGAGAACACATGAGCAGGTATGTCGAGGCGCATAACTCTGATTGTAGGCACATCGTTCCAACCATTCACTTGAAACATTGAATACAAAGTAGCTAAAGCATCAACCATTTGTTTTTCATCTCTAGGGATATGATATAACTCTACTTTGTTGAAGAAGGTTAACAATCTTCTAGCATAATCTTTGTAAGGGATTAAACCAGGATGTCGAGTCTCCCATTCTCCTTTGATTTGATTAATTACTAATGTCGAGTCTCCGTAAATATCAAGAATCTTAATCCTTAGATCCACTGCTTCTTCGAGACCCATAATACATGCCTCATATTCAGCCATGTTGTTCGTACAGTCGAACTTCAATATCGCCGTGAATGGGATATGAGTACCTCGGGGAGTGACGATGATTGCCCCAATTCCATTTCCATAAGAATTCACAGCTCTGTCAAATATCAAACCCCAACGGGATTCGGGATCAGGTCCTTCTTCAGGTAACGACTCTTCACAATCTTTAGCTTTCAAGTACATAACATCTTCATCTGGGAAGTCAAACTTGATGGATTGATAATCTTTAATTGGTTGGTGAGCCAAATGATCGGCTAAAATACTCCCTTTGATTGCTTTCTGAGTGTGATACTCAATGTCATATTCAGATAACAACATCTGCCAACGGGCTATTCTTCCAGATAAGGCGGGCTTCTCAAAGATATACTTGATCGGATCCATTTTGGAGATCAACCGAGTGGTGTGGTTAATCATATACTAGCGCAGACGGCGAGCAGCCCAAGCTAAAGCACAACAGGTTTTCTCTAGCGTTGAGTATCGAGACTCACAGTCTGTGAATTTCTTACTCAGGTAATATATGGCATGTTCCTTTCTTCCAGTCTCATCTTGTTGACCAAGCACACATCCCATGGAATCTTCCAATATAGTCAGGTACATAATCAAAGGTCTTCCTTGCACTGGAGGAATCAATATGGGAGTTTCAAGTAAATATTCTTTGATGCTATCAAAAGCTCTCTGACAATCTTCTGTCCACACACATCCTTGGTTCTTTCGGAGAAGCTTGAAAATCGGCCCACAGGTAGCAGTCATATGAGATATAAATCTAGAAATATAGTTCAATCTCCCAAGGAATCCTCTTACTTGTTTTTTTGTCTTGGGTGCGGGCATTTCCCGAATGGCTTTGACTTTATCAGGATCTACCTCAATACCTTTCTGACTGACAATGAAACCCAGAAGTCTTCCAGAACGAACACCAAAAGTGCACTTGTTGGGATTCAGACGGAGTTTATACTTTCTCAAATGCTGGAATAACTTCAATAAATGTTCCAAATGATCTTCTTCAGTTTGCGATTTGGCAATCATGTCATCTACATACACTTTTATCTCTTTATGCATCATATCATGGAACAAAGCAGTCATGGACCTTTGGTATGTTGCACCAACATTCTTCAAACCAAACGGCATTACCCGATAACAAAATGTTCCCCAAGGTGTAATGAAAGTTGTCTTCTCCATATCTTCTGGTGCCGTCTTGATTTGATTGTAACCGGAGAAACCATCCATGAAAGAAAAGACTTTGAACTTTGCGGTATTGTCGACCAATACGTCAATGTGTGGTAATGGGAAATCATCCTTTGGGCTAGCTCTATTCAGATCTCTATAATCTACACACATCCGAACTTTTCCATCCTTCTTAGCAACATGCACTATATTGGCTAACCATTGAGGATAGACCGATGTAACAAGGAAACCTGCATTAATTTGTTTTTTAACTTCTTCTTTGATCTTGTCAGCCATATCGGGACGAGTCCTTCTCAACTTCTTCTTAATCGGCGGACATTCAGGTCTCAACGGCAAACGATGCTCCACAATATTGTTATCCAAACCTGGCATGTCTTGGTATGACCAAGCAAACACGTCAACATACACTCTGAGAAGCTCCAACATTTTCTCTTTGACCTCTGAGATAAGCAATGCTCCGACCTTAACTTCCTTTCTATCTTCTTCATCACCCAAATTGATCATCTCTATAGGCTCTGCAAATGGCTGAATAACCTTTTCATCATGCTCAAGTAAACGGGAAATTTCATCAGGAATCTCTTCACTATCTTCTTCCTCGGCTCCGAACACAGGGAATTCAAAGTTGGGAGAGGGCATAGGATCATTGTTTTCAATGGTTAAGTCATGAATTAATCTGCACATATGATTATGCTTTATTTTAGAAAACGACTAATATGAATATTGTACAAGTAAAACAAAAGATTATTACATTTTCCTATTACTACCAATTAATTTTCATTACTATTTCCCAGAAAAAGTGAAAAATAAAACAGTAGTGGATAAAATAACGTTTTTATTTATGATTGGCAATACTTGAAACAAAGAGCCCAGACATCCTCTCTTTTGCCTTGGGCAGAGCAAAAGGATTTTCAACATAGCCCGACACAAATACTTTTCGCCTTGGGCAGAGCGAAATTTTTTTTTCAAAAATAAAACAAAACATTACTCAGAAATGTGCATCACAATAGGAACATCAACAGCAATCCAGTTCTGGCAAACCACTCCATGCGTTACAAAATCGGGTAAATCCTCTTCAGAATCGTCTCCTATTATAGCATCAACTTCAGGAGGTGTCGGATGGATAAAACCTGCGCTTCAGAAAACCTCTTGTATCGGACGGATAACTGTTTCCTGCTTGACTCTTGTAGACACGGGACGAAAACCAAGACCTTCTCCAGACTTGTTCTCAGGCAAAGTCAACACCTGGCCCCAACCTTCAGCCGAACCACTTTCAACCACTCATCGCGCATCCTCAAAAGAAAAAATAGATGTCCCTTGCTTCTTCACTTCATTATTAGCAACAGATAGAGCTTGGAATTGGGTTCCAACATCCTCATCAGCATCAATAAAAGAGAAAGATGACAAATGGCTTACCACCATAGCCTGCTCTCCACCAATCATTACCAGCTTTCCATGCCTTACAAACTTCAATCTTTGATGGAGCATGGAAGTGACTGCCCCTGCCTCATGGATCCATGGACGACCCAATAGGAAACTGTAGGCGGCACGAATATCCATTACTTGAAAAGTGATCTGAAAAGTATGAGGACCAATTATTATAGGAATATCCACTTCACCAATGACAGTCTTCCTAGAACCATCAAACGCTTTGACAATTACCCCACTAGGTCTCATGGGAGCACCTTGATATGAGAGTCGAGATAATGTAGTTTTGGGCATTACATTTAACGACGAACCTTTATCTACCAGCACACTTGATAAAGTATCATTTCCACAACTTATTGAGATACGCAAAGCCATATTATGGTTCCTTCCCTCCTCCGGAAGCTCTTCATCACTAAAACCAAGATTGTTACACGAAGTAATATTTCCCACAATTCCATCAAATTGGTCAACCGTCACATCATGATCTACGAATGCCTGGTCCAAGACCTTCATCAAGGCTTCTCTATGGGCACCAGAATCTCTCAGTAAAGCAAGCAAAGAAATCTTGGAAGGAGTTTGCAATATTTGGTCCACAATCTTGTATTCACTTCTCTTGATGAGCTTTAGAATCTCATCATCATCGGGGTGTGGGATAGGTTCATTGGATCGGCCTACCTCAACCTTGGGTTCAACATTTCTCGCTGGAATTTCTGCCGGTATGGGCCTCCTGACTTGAACTTCTGGTCTCTTCAAAGGTACTGCTGCAAAGACACGTCCGCTTCTCGTAACTCTGCTCACATCAGTGATGTTAACAAAAGATGGCATTGTTGGTATAGGGACTTCTACCCCGTTCTCAATCATTGTGGCATTATACTTGTAGGGTATAGCTTGGTCTGAGTTGTAAGGCACAGGACCAGGTGGATAAATGATCAAAGGAGCAACAGGTGCAGTCTGACTGTCATAAACGATCTCTACTGGTTCAGGAAAGTTGAATTATGGTATTATAACATTCACTTCATCCACCGGATCTCTGTCATGTGTAATAGTGATAACCCTCTGGTTCAGCAATTTTTGAATGTCCTCCTTCACAATAGGGCAATCAACTTCTCTTGAACAAAATTCACACACATCATAATCATGATGATGCCTAAAAAAGGCAAGTCTTCTTAAACTTTGATGTAACCTGATCAACGAATCTCTTATGTGTTCAACTTGAAAAACTCGAAACTTTCCCGGACAACCTTCCACCATATTCACTGATGCTGCCCCGTGTCGAGGAAAAGGATTATCTCTAACATTTGGGTTAACATCCTTGAAGGACAAGATTCCGTTCTTAATCAATCTCTGCACATCCGCCTTTAGAGCAAAGAATTTTCAATGTTGTGCCCCGGCGACCCTTGATGATACTCACAAAACTGGTCCGCCTTGTACCACGGAGAAGTACTATTCGGTGCGACAGGATGAGGCTTCGTCGTTATGAGGTTATTTCTGATCAGAGCAGGGAACAATTCAGTGTAAGTCATGGGAATGGCATTAAATTGCGGTTTCCTTGGTGAACGATTCTGGTTATTAAATTGATAAGCCTGTTGTCGAGGCTGTTGTTGAAATGGTCGTTGCTGAGTTGGTGGGGTTTGATGAGTTGGGGTCACCAATGTTGGGCGGACAGCCGGAGTGACTGCCGCAACATGTGAATAACCTCTCCTTGGTCTCCCAGGGAAAATTACACTGACATCTTGTTCTTTCCTTTTAGGGAAAACACTTCCAAACTTCTTGATACTGCTAGATGGACTTCCTTCTTTAACCAAATGTCCTTCATGAATCCCTTCTTCCAACCGCATGCCCATACTTACCATCTCGGTGAAGTCACTGGGTGCGCTGGCAATCATTCTTTCATAATAAAAGGAACCTAAAGTCTTCAGGAATATCTTTGTCATTTCTTTCTCCTCAAGAGGGGGATAAATCTGAGCAGCAATCTCGCACCACCTCTGGGCATATTCTTTAAAGGACTCTATGTCTCTTTGGGACATCGCCCGGAGTTGATCTCTGTCTGGCACCATGTCGACGTTGTACTTATACTGGCGAACAAAAGCTTCACTAAGATCGTTGAAATTACGGATCTGAGTGTTGTCCAAACCCATATACCACTTTAGAGCGGCACCAGTCAAACTGTCTTGAAAGTAGTGAATTAACAAGTTATGATCATCAGAATATGTAGACATATTTCTCACATACATAGTTAAATGACTCCGCGGACACGAATCACCTTTATACCTTTCAAAGTCCGGCACTTTGAATTTGGCTGGAATCTTTACATTTGGAACTAAACACAGGTCATGAGCATTCTTTCCAAACAAATCTTTCCCCTTTAACGCTCTGATCTCCCTCTGCATCTCTTGAAACTGGTCTTGAAATTCCTCCAATCTATCGAAAAGACCCAGACTTTCAGCAGGCTCGGCATGATAAGCAGGTTCATTCATGTATGGCATAGAATGAACCACAGGAGCGACAATTGTCATCACTGGTTGAGGGAAAGGTTCCACAGACAGGATTACAGACGGCATAGTAGTTGTCTCTGGTTGAGGAAAAGACACGGTAGGTTGAACTAAAGGCTGTACGACAGGATGATACCCTTCTGGCACAAAGTTATAAGGCATTCCCCACGGAAAACCTTTTGGCATCTGATGTTGAAGCGGAGAGTTGATTTGAGTCACAGATGTTGGAACGGTGACAATCTCAGAAACCATAGTAGTTGAAGTCTGAATCTCAGTAGCTGCAGTCGATGGCTGATTCTGAGCAGCCATCAAACTTTCCACCAGCTCAGTTAGTTTCTCCATACCGACACGAAGGGTAGCGACCTCCTGACGAAGCTCGTGGTTTTCCTGTTCTAGATCTTCCATCTTCCTCTGACGATTGGCTCGGGTATCGTACCGATGAGACAGCTTGAAAATCTATCGGGGTGGAAAAAGAAACAAGGATAAGACTCTAGAAAACATGTGAAGTGGAATGTTGGATGATGCATGATATGCGATGCAAATGATCATTTGTTTTGATAGTTTTTTTCAAGGAACTTCGATAATTTTGCACACATCAATGGTAAAGGAATTTGGAACAACAAAAAATCATTTCATTAATCAAAAGCGGTAAATTACAACTTACAACTTTGGAAAAACAAAACAATAAATTACAACCTTGGGACGACAACCCAATAATAAAAGCAGTAAATTACAACTTTGGAACATGGAGCCCATAATAAAAGCAGCAAATTACAACTTTGGAACATGAAGCCCATAATAAAGCAGTAACTTACAACTTTGGAACATGAAGCCCATAATAAAGTGGTAAATTACAACTTTGGAACATGAAGCCCTTTTACAGAGTTTTACAAAATGACAACAGTAAAAATAAAACTAAGAACTAAAGATCACTTAGAATTAACTTCGAGTGTTTCTTCTTCCAAACTCCATAATAATAGTACCTGAGATATCTGTAAAAATCATTCTTAAGTTCCTTGAAAAACAAGTTTTTTTTTACAAAAAAATGTTGATGGATGCATGGATGAATGATAATGCAACAATTACACACAAGTTCACAAATATGGGGTTCAAAGGTTCAACGTTTCGTGCATGGAGTCAAAGGTAAAGCCCACCCCAAGGTATGTACTAACGGTTTAATCACACTTGTAAGACAAGGTTCTAAGAGTTCCCGGAGTCTACATTCCTCCTTCGTATATTACCAACGTCTTGATTACTCAATAATTAGCAATATTCTCAAGAGAAACTCGTACGAGCGTAGCATCGCATAACAACTACTTCCGGATTACTCCGTTATAATCTCCGCGCTACACCTAAAAGGCCAAGATGGGTTAGGGTTCTACGGTTCTCAGCTTCTATGGCTCCCAGGTCGAAAATAATAATGTCTTCCCGATTACTCGGTAAACAAATATTACGTTCAAAAGGGCTTTCCACTGAGTGGGGGATTTCATGCCTCCTTCTTCGGGATTACTCCCTCAAAGTTAACATGACTATATCGCCCGTCCTATTCTTAAGTGTAACTTAATCCGGGTATAGGATCCATCCTTTGCAAAAGAACCCAAACAACCCCAATATAAACACATAATCAAACAAATCAAATAAATAATAATAAAACAGATAAAACAAACTAGGCTTAACCCACTTAGGGATGGACCAGCAAGAGGTCAATCTTTCCCCAGCAGAGTCGCCAATTCTGTAGTGATAAAAAATGTAGCAGGGTAAATCGGAGATCGAATTATTAATTAATTCGTCTCACAAAAGCAAGAGTCGCCACCGCGCTTTATTATTTCCAAGGGAAAAGGGAAAAGAGCAAAATAAAACCCTAAAATATGCAATGTAAAATAATACTTTAAAAGTAATGAAAATACAAGGCGTTTTTGAAAAGAGGTCTAGAGTTCGGGGGTTGGTTATACAATGGGAAGGTATTAGCACCTAATGCATCTATAGTATTCTATAGGAACCTTTTGAAATATCTGTTTATTAAAATGTTTGTTTGATTAAAAATAAATTGTTTTGTCCAAAAATGGGTATGGACGAGTTTTTGAAGATACGACGACCTAACGTCGAAGTTTTGACTTAAAAGGTGTGAGTTTTGAAAAATTGAATATTTGGGAAAATCATCTTAAGTTTTTAACGAAATAATAAACGGAGGATGAATGAGGGTATTCGCACGATGTTTTTTTTTTATGACATGAAGTCGACAAAAATTAAACAATTCCCTTGGATTTTGCAAGCAACATGAAGATTAAAATTAAAAGTATAAACACTCCAAGATTTTAAAAGAAAACCAAAAGAGAAGCCATGGAATTAAATAGAAATTATCATAAACTCAACCAACATGTATCATGGGAGGAACATCATAAGGGGAAATAAATTCAAAGAGATAACTTACAAACTTATCAATAAAAGACTAGTTAAAAAAAACTAACAAAATTAACTAAAATGCTGACCAAACTAAAAACGAAATATCAAGATTTAAATAAATTATAAAACTAAACTAATTAATTGGGTTTTATCTAAAACTATGTGATTATTTATTAAAAAAACCTATTAACAATAAAACTTAAAGAAACTAATTAGTTAAAACAAAAGGTGGTGCAAGAATTAAGAACAAGGTGTGAAATAAGGGATCATGGGCGCTGAGGCCCAAATCAGTTAAGTCCAAAGGTGTTTTTTTTGTTTAGGTTACCAAAAAAGGGGTTATGGGCCGGGTTGAGGCTCATTCAAATCTGTCCAAGGGATTAAAGAAACCCTAGAGTCATTTTGGAGATTAGAACGGCTGTAGGTGGACATCTGTGCTATTTGTCTGTTAATTCCCAATAAAACCTAATTGAATACTGATTATCCTTTTTAATTAACAAATCCAAATGGAAAGAAGAAAACGTGAAGTTCCTTTCTTTTGAACTCTCTCTCCCTCTCTTCTAAATCGAAATCGAACAACGCCAACAATGAATCCTGCTCCCTCTTTCGAACTCCTTCTCCCTCTAAATCGAAATCGAACAACAACACTGCTTCTGGTTTCGAACTCTTTCTCCCCCTAAATCGAAATCGAACAACAACACTGCTTCTGGCTTCGAACTCCTTCTCCCCCTAAATTGAAATCGAACAACAACACTGCTTCTGGTTTCGAACTCTTTCTCCCCCTAAATCGAAATCGAACAACAACACTGCTTCTGGTTTCGAACTATTTCTCCCCTAAATCGAAATCGAACAACAACACTGCTTCTGGTTTCAAACTCTTTCTCCCCTAAATAAAAATCGAACAACAACACTGCTTCTGGTTTCGAACTCTTTCTCCCTCTCTTGATTAATCCTCTTTGATAAAATTATAAGCAACAAACTTCCTTGCTCACGATAATAACAAATAAACCCTCTTCTGGTTTTTTCATGCAGTTAAACATCAAATCAACAAGGCGACAAATATCATAGTAAGAGAAACAACAATAACAATCTCAGGGGTTCTGGTTTATTGAAACATCTAAAACAAAAAATGCAGCAACGACAACTAGTTCACAGCATACATCATTATAACAAGCATAGCAACAGATTTTGAGAAAAAAGTAGGGAGACTTACAAGATCAGAGCAAGTCTGATGATTTCGATTTTTGACGATGAAATAATAAAGAAATCCAGAGATGAGGTAACATGCTCTTTTAATTCCTTCTGCTCTTCTGAAAATCTTGTTGGAAAATCTTGTAATAGAATTGATTTCTTCTGAAACTGTAGAGAATAAATGTTGCTTGTTCTTCAAATTCTGCAGATTCTTTTCTCCCCTTTTCTCCTAAAATTCTAGCACTATTGTTGTGAGCTACGCGTCGGTGTTGGGGCGAGTTTACTGGTATGATTGGAGCTTGTTTTTTGTGCAATCCAAACTTGTAGGTTCATAGTGGATATGGTGTATGATTGTTCAGTTGCAGTGAGTTTGTATGGTTCAGATTCGGTTCAACATGGCTAGTAGGAGGTTTGCTTCTGAGGTAGTGAATGAAGTTGAATGTTGTATGGAATTAAGGTTTGAGCTTGTGGTGTGAGGTAAGGATGGCAGGTTTGAGTTATGCAGGCTATCCTGCTTGCAGTTTGAAACGGGTTTTGAGTTATGCAGGCTATCCTGCTTGCAGGTTTGTGTTTTTTCTCTTTTTTGAACTCCCTTTTTTCTCTCTCACTCTCTTCTTCGATTGTATATCTGCCTGTTTTATAGTGAATAAGAATGAGGTTTTGGGAGGGAAAGTTTGGTGAGTTTGAACAAATATGATGATCTGATTTATGGCTTTTTGATACAGGTTTTGGTGTGTGTTATTTGATGCAATTTCTGGACTGATATGCTGGTCTTATAACAGGGCAGCAGAGGTTATGTGACTGTTTTTCTTGGCATTACTTGTGCAGGGGCCATGCAGCATAAGGACAGATTTCGCAGCATATTGACAAACTTAGACATAACATAATAATTATAATATTAATAATAATAGTAATGACAATAATAATAAAATAAATTGTTATTAAAAACTAAACTGAAAAATACAAAAGTGAAATAAAAGAGATATTAAAATTGGTTCTAAAATCTATTAATAATTCAACCTAAAAACATTTCAAATGGAATTATAATCAAAATTTACACCAAAATTAATCATAAAAGAAATAAATGAAAAATCAAACCATATATTTTCAAATTTTTGAATTGCAACTAAAGAAACACAAAATAGACTTACATACTCAAAAAATGTAAAAAGCAAAAGAACTTATATGTATTTTTGAGATTTTTTGAATTATCAATAAAAATATAAAATTAAATGAAACTAACAAAACTATACATTTTTTTATATATTTTGGATAAAGTAAAACTGATATGAACTAAATATATTTTGTGGATTTTCTTTTTTATGAAAATAAGAATAAAAGAAAGATGATAAAAAATGAAAAAAAATCATGATTTAATAAAGTCAGGCAAAACCAGTTAAATTTCACTAAATTCACAATGATTTCTAATGTTTCTATTTTTTTCGTGGATTTTCAAAGCATAATCATCTCTTGACTTGTAAAGAAAAGTTGTAGTTGTTGCAAAGGAAAATCATATGTAAAAGAACCACTAAAAAATGTCAAAATTGGAAGAAGTTATGAATTTTTGAAATTTGACTCGAGAATTGGCAAAAATAGGTTGAATCGCTTGTGAACGCTTGCTATGTAATAATGCAGATGAGAGGTGGTATCTTAGGTCAAAATTTTGGGTATGACAATAAGCAAGCTTTCCGTAACAGGTTTCCTCATCTTTGTACTGTTTATTTCAGTAAGATGGATATCGAGCAGTCTGTAAAAGATTTGCAAGCACAAAATTCCCAGTTCCAAGAGACCTTGCTGACCCTGGCCAAGAGACAACAAGAGCTGATGACACTACTGGCGGCCAAAAAGAAGACTAAGAAGAAGGCCCTCATCAACATGGAGAAAAGGTTTAAAGGCTCAGTCCGTCAAGTGCAGATAGTTGAAAAGTTATCCGAGGAAGATGAGAACCATGATGAAGAGGAAAGGAGCACCCGTGTTGGGGGTGCAAATGATCAAGCTTCCGAGGATGAAGACTACTTTGATGAACAGTATCAACCGGTTGAGGATAAGTACAAGCAGTTAGAGGATAAACTGAAAGCTCTTGAAATTCAAGCCGTACCTGGTTTAGATTTTGGTGATTTGGGCTTAGTACATGGGGTCGTCATTCCCCATAAGTTCAAAATACCAGTCTTTGCTATGTATGACGAAGTTTCATACCCAAAACATCATCTAAGGTCCTACGTCCATAAATTACAACCACATACTAGTGACAAGAAGCTCTAGGTCCATTTCATCCAAGAGAGTCTGGTTGGGACTCAGATAGAATGGTTTTACCAATTGGAGGGTTCCTACGTTCACACATGGGAAGATCTGGCCACTACTTTTTATCATGAATATCAGTACAATGCTTATTTGACACCAACTAGAGTTCAACTTCAAGGAATGACAATGGGTAATAATGAAGGGTTTAAAGAGTACGCGCAAAAATGGAGGGATCTTGCTGGTAGGGTCCAAACACCACTAACTGACAGAGAACTAGTTGATATGTTCATGGGTACATTAACTGGCCCATTTTCATCTTGTTAATTGGGAGTTCTTCTTCTGGTTTCACCGAGTTAATCCTAACTGGTGAAAGGGTCGAAAGTGGCATTAAGAGTGGAAAAATTCCCATGACATCTGCTTTTGCATCCAACTATGTAAAGAAGCCCTTTACTAAGAAGAAAGAAACCAATTCTGTGTATGGGGCAAGGGCCCGTACCAAGAAGGATCACCGACCCTCTGTTAATGTTGTATTAATCTCCACCCTCTATCTGTTCAAAGACAATCATCCAACCATCAATGATCTAAAATTCCTCGAAGACAGTTCACGAGGATTATCATGCCACTGTCCCAAGCCTTACAACATCTATTGAAGGCCAACTTAGTGACATTGCATGATCCCCATCAAATCCAAATGTTTCATCACCAAAGTACAATCCAAATTCCAAGTGCGCGTATCATTCCAACATCCCTGGGCATGAAACTGATCAATGTTGGGCTCTGAAGAATAAGTTTCAAGACCTGTTAGATAACAAAACTATTGAATTCGATCCACCTGCAACTCCAAATGTGATAACTGCACTAATTCTGAACCATTGCAAAGGTGTCAATGCAATTGATGACACTACTTTTGTTTCCTCTGTTGAGGATTTGACTACTCCATTGACTAATGTGAAGGGAAATTTGCTGAGAGCTGGGGTGTTCCCTGGCTGTTTAAAAGACTGTGATGAAAAAATAAACTGATGCAAGTGGCTGAAAGAAGGTGTTCAACGCCTGATAGATAGTCACGAGATCATGTTTGAAAGAATTCCTGCCATCAAAATTTTGACCAATAAAGCTGGAGACTTTCCATAATAACAATCTCCAACAAGCCTCTTAGGATCCCCTCAAATGGTCCTATTAGGATTTCAAATGAACCAACAATTTCTCCTTTAATAATCACTGCCCCTGGGCCTATTCCTTACTCCTCCGACAAAGCAGTTCCAAGGAACTATGGTGCCGAAGTTTACTACCATGGAATTAAGCAAGATTCTTGGATCAATGAAGACAAGATTGCTGATGTTACAAATATTGCTGGTTCTAGCAAGGTGGCGAGAACGGGGAGGATTTTCTCTCCTAACATCTCACCTCTAACTACTACAATGACACTTATCCTCATTACCATTGATAAGCCTAGTACTGACACTAGGGGAAAAGAGAAAGTAATTGAGCCTGCCAGGACGAAGGCGTCGACCAAAGACCTTACTACTGAGGAACCTTCCACCCAAGAGATGGAGGAAATCTTGAAGATCATAAAGAAAAGTGACTTCAAGATAATAGAACAATTGGGGTAAACCCCCTCCAAAATCTCCATGTTGTCTTTGTTTCTTTGTTCCGATGCTCATGCCCAAGCTTTAATCAAATTTTTGAAGAAAACGCATGTCCCTTAAGAGACCACAACTTATCAATTTGAAAACTGTGTGGCAAGTCTGACTTTCGATAATGGATTGGGGTTCTCTGATGCTGACTTGACACCAATTGGAAGGAATCATAACAAGGCCTTGTATGTCTCTATTGGATGCAAAGGAACTACCCTGGCCCATGTCCTGATTGACATCGACTCCTCTCTAAATGTTCTACCTAAAGGTGCTTTGGACCGGTTAGATTGCGAAGATCTGGTGTTAAAACCAAGTGACATAGTCGTGAAGGCTTTTGATGGGTCCAAAAGGATGGTGCATGTAGAGTTTGATCTCCCTATTAAAGTCGATTCACAAACTTTCAACTCTACTTTTTATGTGATGGTCATTCGTCCCGCTTACTCTTGTTTACTTGGGCGCCCTTGGATACATGGGGTAGGAGCAGTGACATCCACCCTTCACCAAAAGATGAAATATCCAGTCAAGGGAAAGATTGTTACTGTTTGTGGTGAAGAAGAATTCATGGTTAGCCACTTGAATTCATTCAAGTATGTGGAAATGGATTGTGAGTTTATAGAGACTCCATGTCAAGCCTTTGAAGTGGTTCCTCCCATGGTTGCCACCATAAAAATCTCTTTTGACATCCCAAAAACTAATGAAGATGTGCCAAGGATGGCTTCACTCAAAGATGCTCGCGCCGTGGTTGAAGATAGAAGTTGTACTATTTGGGGACAACTCCCCGACATTCCTTTCAAAGAGGACAAGTTTGGGTTGGGTTTCACTGCCAAAGCACAAAGGGAGTTCAGACGTGCCCGCGTAGGAAAACCACCTCTTCGCATTGGTAATCATGAAGTGAACGCTATTGAAGACTCTGAGGATGTTTATAACTTTGATGAATGGATTTACCCGACTGCCGCTGAAGGACTCAACAACTGGCATGCCAAGGATTTCATTCCCATATCCTTCAATGAGGAGTAAGTACTATTTACTGTTTTTTCAATTCAATAACTTTTTTCTGTAAGTTTAATTCCAAATAGTGACTTTAAGCCATGTGCCTTGCCCGGGGCATCATGGTCCATTTGTTAAGGGTTTGTTCATTTCCATATGCCATATGATCATTTAATTAAAAACATTTGACCTTTTGCATTCAAATTTTGTGCTCATTGTCTTTCTTTTTCTTATTTGCATTTTCAAAATAGCCATGTATTTTACATGCACACACACACACACACACACACACACACACACACACACACACACACACTTGAAGATCCTCATCCACTCCAGATCTCATTGCCAACAACTCTGTTATCGCTATTTATGACTTTGAACATCCAATCTACCAAGCCGAAGATGAAGGCGAAGAAGATTGTGAAATACCAGGGGAATTAGCCAGACTTCTGATGCAAGAGGAGAAATCCATTCAACCTCACGAAGAGCTAGTTGAAGTGATCAACCTAGGTACCAAAGAAACCAAGAAATAGGTCAAGATCGGCGCTAACTAAGAAGAAAGTGTCAAAGGTACATTGGTACAGATGTTACATGACTACATTGAAGTGTTTGCTTGGTCGTATGAAGATATGTGTAATACGGTGGGAGAACTGACTTGGTTGTTTTGCGTTTGATCGCAATTGTTGCAGATAGCAAGAGTCGCCATCAAATTTTCTTTTATCCAATAAGGAAAGGGTGAAAAGAACAGGAAAGACCTTTGAGATTTTTTCTTGAGTTCGGGGGGTAGGTTATGAAAAGGGAAGGTGTTAGCGCCCTTTTCATCCATAGTTATCTATGGGCTCTTAGTTGCTTGCTATATCATTTTTTCTTTGTTTGAAATGTGCTTTGTGGTGTGTTTTTTAAAGTATTTTGAAAACTCCTTTGTTTCGGTAAACTTTGTAATGATTCTCGTCTCTATAAGAATGCATACAAAGTGTTGGTTTTGAAAATAGTTCAAAGAGATGTTTGTTTTTGAAGATGTTTTTGAAAGTGTAAGTGTAAAAATGGTTTTAGTTCAAGAACAAGCAAGTACGAGCGTCCTACCTACTCAAAAGGTATATGTTCTTTTCCTCCTCGTTTAGATGTTACTATCTTACCATTGATTTGGTAAGAAGCCCCATCGTTGGATGTGAAGGGAACCTATGAGACATTTTAGCAATTTTCGTAAGGGACTAGATCGTTTACCAAAGGAAACATCAAGGGACATCGAGGCAATACGATCTTTTATTGAGGGTCTTTGCTAAAACAATCATATTCGAGGTACATGACTATTTTTATCCGAGGAAACAAGTGTGGGTTACCCTAGAGGTGCATGTGTGAATATTGTATTTTATTGCATGCATTTTTGTCTTGAATTAGGGTGGTCTAAGTATTGGTTTTATCTTTCCATACACACCCTAATTACTAGCATTTTATATAAAGCGGTAAATTGCAGAAAATAAATGTTTTACGCTATTATAACCATATTGAATAGCAAGAAAATATAAAAACAAAAACAAAATAAAAGAGAGGAAAGCAAGTTCTTCGATCCAGGCAGTAGGCACCCTTCGATTCAACCCTTTCTTGCTTCTTTCGATTGGGCCTGGAAGTCAGTATGAGCATGCACCCTTCGATTCACCCTTTTTCTGCTTCCTTTCGTTTGGGCCTGCAACCAGTATGTATCGAAGCCTGCATCCTTTGATTTACACACATTTTATTTTGTTTTTGTGATACGGTGGGAGAACTGACTTGAGTTTTGCGTTTGTATTCGCACTTGTTCGGCTTAGCAAGAGTCGCCACCGACTTTTTATTTTATCCTAAAGGAAAGGTTAAAAAAGCACAGGAAAAACCTTTTGAGATGTTTCGTGGGTCCGGGGGGTAGATTATGAAAAGGGAAGGTATTAGCACCCTTTTCATCCATGGTTATCCATGGGCTCTTAGTTACTTGGTTTTAGATCACTTGCCTTGATTTTTGATTGCTTGAAAATGGTGTGTGTGTGTGTGTTTTGAAAATGTTTTTGAAATAGACGCCTTTGTTTCAGCAACCGTTGTAATGACTCGTGTTTGAGTATATACGAAGGTGTGTATCTTTTCGAAAAGATGTTTCAAATGTTTTTGAGAGTTTGTTTTGAAAGTGTTTGTGGAGTGTGGTTTTGAAAAGTAGGCAAGTGTTTTTGCAAGTTTGATCCAAGTAACTAAGAGCTTTGTCTACCCCTAAATTTACTCAAAGGTTTTTCTCATGTTTTAACCCCTTTTTAACAATTTTGTTCCCCCATTGCATTTGGTGGACAATCTTGCGTTTAGGATGTTTAACGGGACAGGCGCGGGTCATCGTATGGACCATGAATGCAATGATGTCAAGTGTCTTTGGCAATTTGTTTAAGGGACTTGATCATTTTGATAGGCGACTTTCGAAAGCGTCATCGAGGGACTTATGATCATTTGATTTGTTTTGCCAAAGAAACTCGACGTGCAAGCATGGCCCATTTTGGAAGGCAACATGTGGGATTATCCTAGGGGTGCAAGTGTGATTGTGCATTGATTTCATGTATTTGTCTTGTATTAGGTTATCTAGCGTTTGATTTTATGTACATACAAACCCTAAGTCTAACCATGGTATATTTGAAAGCGGTAAATTGCGGGAATTTAAAATCTACGCTATTACAAATAAGTATTCGGGAGTGGGGGTACAAATTTACAAATGGGGATGAGACTTATAGGAGAGTAATGTCCAAATAATTACAACCAAATCGAATTGCGATCAAATGTAATATGTAATCAAATGTACAGCAATGTATAAGAATAAAGCAAATGTGAATGTGTCAATGTATGTGTGTATTGTAAGTGAATTATTTACAGGTTTGAGAAATGATAACTTAATGAGAAAAAATTAAGTATTTAATTTAATTTTGTATTTTTATATTTTTGTTTAATATGTACAAATAAAGTATTTTAAGAAAAGAAAAGTATCAACTTAAGAAGATTAACATTTCATGTATAAAAATTTAATTAAAGAAAGTAGAAGTTTAATTGTAATTTTATATGTTTCAATGTTTTTATGTACAAAAAAGTTTTAATAAAACAAAAATGTTTAAACCTAGATAAAAAAGTCTAATATTTATTTTAAATGTGATAAACAAAATTTAATGAGATTAATGTATTATTCATATTTTAGTTAAAATATTATGTAAAAAAAGTTAGGTTATAAAATAAATGAGAATTAAGAAAAGGTTAAAAAGGGTTATGTTAATAGCAAAAGAAAAAAAAAGATTATGTGGGCCTAAATCTTGCACTAATGGCCCATAATGAATCAAGAAGAGGGGGGGTATGCTTGGAAAAAAGAAAGGGCTTAGGCGTGCTAGAATGGGGCGAGGCCCATTATGTTTGAGACAAATTGTTTTTTAGGGTTTGACAAAGTTTGTTCATTTTGGAGAAAACTTAGGGTTTGTTACAGAAGCGGCGCCGTTTGTTCCCTTCGTCACTTCTTTGTCTTCTTCACCTCTCAAGCCAAAAACCGAACCACTTCCTTCGCCTAAGGCCACCAACGCCACCATCCATCTTCCTCCTCACGCTCACTCGAACGGCGGTAAAAAAGAAGGTACGATTTCGTTTGTGTCTCAAGGTTTTCGCTAGTTCCCTCTTGCATGTTTTAGTTTCGTTTTGGATTCTGATTTTGAGCTTCTTTATTTGTTGTTTCTGTTGAGGTTGTGGAAAGGAAAGAAAAGAAGAGAAATGCTACCTTTTATTAGAGGAAGAGGCGGACATGGAGGCGCTCCGGAGGCCAAGGCGAGGGGATGGTGATGATGAGCGTTTGAGCTAGCTTGGAACCCTGGTATTTCGTGTTTTATGTGTTGGTTCAGTGATGATATTCTGAGAACTTAGTTTATCACCTCTTTTCTTCTTCTCTTTCTGTTGCTTCAGTTTCCTCGTATGCTTGGCCCTTGAGTGATTGATGTACTGAATCGCCTTGTATGTTTGCAAACTTGTACGCTTCTTTATCTTCTTCTTCTGGTTGCCTTGATGCCTGCCCTGTGATGAGGCTTCCTCTGAGGGCCCCTTCGTGTTGCCTTACTTTGTATTGCCTTGAATGCGTGATATGGTTGTTTTGGATGATGTTGGTGTGTTTGGTTGTTTGGCTCAGTGATGAACCATTGGTGTTCTGAGAGCGGCCTGTTGGCTGGGCTTAGTGTGCTTGACAGTTTGTATGGTTTGAGGTAAGGTTTTGGTGATTTTGGCGTGGGCTTGAAGCTTGTATGGTCTAGGTTTCAAGCTGGACAGTTTGTGTTGTTTGGTTACAGGTTTGAGCTTGTTGTGTCTTTTAGGCTAGGCTCTTGGTTGAGGGCTTTTGAGTTGCAGGTTATGGTTGTTTGAACGGTAAGGCTTGATGGACTTTTTGGTTAAGGCTTTAGTGCTTTACTGGTTGGGCAGGTTCTTGCCTTTGGTGTTTTTTGAACTGGTTCTTGGTTTAGAAACACAGGTTTTGGTTTCAAGGTTTCTTGATAGGTTTTGTATGTTTTTTGATGTGAACTGATTTTTGTTTTCAGTTTTTAATGAGGCAGGGTGGGGGCTTTTGACGTGTATGTTTGACAGTTTCAGGTTTGATGGACTTGGAAGTTTTTTAGGCTTTGTGACTTCTGTCCTATATTATGCAGATTGTTGGCCTTTTGTATATTCTTTCTTGGTCAAAATCGTGGACAGGTTTGCAAGGCTTGAGGTTTTCCCTCTTTGTGATATCCTGCTACATATGTTCTGCCCCCTTTTGTTGTGTATTCTGATATGCTGTTTATATCTCTACCTTCTTCTTTTCACTGTGTTATTACAGTTTGCTTTTATATCTCTTTGTCCTCATGCCTAAACCTGCTGTAAGCCTGCTTTCTTTTTCTCTTTTCTCTCTCTCTTGATTTAAGCATTTTAATATTGCTTATCATGTACTTTAGCTGAAAAGGTGACTGGTGGAAAATGATGAAAATGGATCTTGCTTGCTTGCAATACATGTTTACTATGCATACTCCTATCTCTTTTTCCATATATCCTGCTTCTTTGTGACAGCCTTTGTACTTTGGTATCTTTCCATATCCTTGGACAGCTTTTTGGATAGTTTGAATTTGACATTTTGCTGTCCAATTTGGACTTTGGTTAGGCATGCTGTTTGTTTTCTATCCTTGGTTTAGAACTTTTGGAATTATGCAGTATGTAACTTTTTGTGCATTTTCAAACTTTATTGCAAGACATTCCATCCCTCTTTGTGAACCGGGAGAAATCCCGTGATTTGCAGAGAGGGCGAACTGATTCCGGCTAGTCGCCTTTAATGATGAGCCCAAATTAACTGTTTGCCTTTTATTTATTTGACTTCAATTGACTTTTTTTCTTCTTCTTTATTTTGCAGATGAAAAATAATTGAGCGACAAGGGAGCATTGGATAGAAGATGAAGACTTAGAAATTAGGATAGCTTTATTTCAATTTTAATTGTTTGTAAAATTATCATTGTAAATACTTTGTAAATAAATATTGTATTTAAATAATAATTGTAACAAATAAATTAAAGATGAATAAAATCCATTTTTTTTTCAATTAATTCCTTTTCTTCTTTTCAATTGTTTGTTTTATTATTTATAATTCTCAAATTATAATAATTGAAAATAAATTCCAACCATTTTAACTCAGAATAATAAATAATCCATAAACGTCCGGCATCTTGAATAATCAAAGCAATGCACTGTCAAATCACACATGCCCAAATGTCTTTTCCTTTTACTGACTTTAATCAAACACTGCAAACTCAATCCAAATGCCTCTTTTCACTGATTTAGTCAAACACTGCGAACTTAATCCAAATGCTTCAGTCCACATCTCAGAATAACTTGAAAAACACCGTAGAATTAAATCTTTCTGAGAAATGTGCGCGTGAAAACCCTAGTTCTTGATTAAATGTCAAAGAAACGTCTGCCTGATCAAAACCTGAACCAACTCAACCAAACCTTAGCAATCTGCCTGAGTTGCTTTAAAACTAGTGAAAACCCTAATTTTGACTGACGAGAAAAGTCTGTTTGATCGATTCTTGAGTCAGTCTGAAAAATCAGGAAAAGCCCAAAGCTTATGATTTCTTGTGGAAAAATACGAGGGCAAATTTTGGGGTACAACAGTTTCCTTTCATTTGGGGTTAGATAGAAGCATGGGGCGAAGCCTAAGGGTTTGATTCACACAACCTTCTTCCTGTTTTCTTTCGTTTGGGTTTAAATAGCAGCATGGGTCGAAGCCATGCTAATATTGTTTCATGGTCAGGTTAGTTCTTAAAATATGTTTGACAAACAAAGAAAATAAACCAAAAGGTTAGACGAAAACAAACAGAAAATGTGGAAACGAAAACAAACCAAAGGGTAATAATGATGTTTGAAATGAAAGGCAATGGTTATTTACATGTTATTCTTGAAACGAAAGGTTTAAGGTCAAGAGGACTTACCTTGCTTGAAGCTGGAATGTATGTGTTGGACCTTGAGTTGCTGCCTTTAAATGATCTGGATTCGAAAGAGGGAAGGATGTTGTTCGAAGGACAGGGAAACTTGGATGAGAACAAAGGTGTTGTATTTCTTTGTTTCTGGATTTGAAGGAAAAGAAAAAGAAGTGTTGGGTTTCTGGGTTTTAAGAGTGTTTAGGAGTTTGAGAGTTTAAGAGTGTTTGAGAGTTTGAGAGTGTTTTATGAATTTTTCCACCCAACCAAAGTCTGGCCCTGTAATTTGCAAAGGGTCTCTATGTATAGAGAAAAGGTTTGTAGTAACCAGAACCCTGAGATAACATGTTATGGTTGAAAACAAAAAAAAATCAAGTTTTTATGGATTTTCATAGTTCCCAAGTTCAAGTACAAGTGGGGCCTGATGTTTGTTGGGTGCAGGAGATTTGACCCATGCTTTTGATGTTGCTTGTGTTCAAATAAAATCAGGCTGGGAGCTCAAAAAACCAACTTTGTGATTAAAGTAATCTTTATGAAAAAGGATACGTAGATTTTTGCCATTTCATCCAAAAATGGTATAATCCAGTGGATAAAGCTTCAAACCTTTGTGTAATGTATCAAAAATTTGTGTAAGCCTTTGATTATGTAAAGATTTGGAAGCAACATAACATGAAAAGTTATATTTGAAGGATAAGGCTATGAGATTTGATCAATGTTCTTCAACCAAGCTTGCTTGAAGGGTTTAGAGTTGGGTTCGAAGTATGTTGCTTCAAAGGAAACCAATACCCCAATTGAAGCTGGTGAACAAAGCTTGCTCGAAGGAGGCCAAACACCCAATCGAAGCTTGTGTGAAGATAACCATTGTCTAATCGAAGCATGTATAAAGATAGCTATTGTCCAATCGAAGCTTGTATGAAAATAGCTATTGTCCAATCGAAGCTTGTATGAAGATAGCCATTGCTTTGTGAATCGAAGAAAGCATGCAGGAGGCCACTGCTTTGTGAATCGAAACAAACCTATAGGAGGCCATTGCCTTCTGAACTGAAGCAAGCCTGTAGGAGGCCATTGCCTTCTGAATCGAAGCAAACCTGTAGGAGGCCATTGCCTTCTGAATTGAAGCAAGTTGTTTCAAAGGGAGGCATTTCCCAGTCGAAGCTAGCATGAAGGAAGGAGTTCAGTCAAAGCTAACATGAATCGAAGCAGTGCCCAGTCGAAGCTAGTATGAATCGAAGCAATGCCCAGTCGAAGCTAGTGTGAATCGAAGCAATGCCCAGTCGAAGCTAGTATGAATCAAAGAAATGCCCAGTCGAAGCTAGTATGAATCGAAGCAATGCCCAGTCGAAGCTAGTATGAATTAAAGCAAGCTTGCTTTTCTTCAATTTTGTCAAAAAAATCAAATTTATTTGCTTTTCTCTTTCAATAGTTTCCTCTTTGACTTGGTGCTTGAAAATCCAATATGATCCATGGAAACCATGTAGGGCATTAAAAATCCAATTATACTTGTGCAATCTTGAACTTTAATAAATCCTTGTAAGAAAATGTCTTGAGAAAGGAGAGGGAAAATTTTGGGGTACAACAACTACCTCTGTTCAATCTTCTTAAACCTGAAAAGCGAGTATGTCACTTTTCCGTTCTTATCTTGAAGGTAGAAGATGATTGAACACTAGAGTGCCCTGAAATTTTCAATCGATGATGTGTTAGTTGGTTGTGTAGGGAATGGGCTTAAGGATGCCATTTGGAGAGATGATGGAGAGTTGTCGGAGATGGGCTTATAGATGCTATCCAAAGGTGATTATTGATAGAAATTAAACCAAGTCTAAGCTTGACTGTAACTAGGAGAAGTATCAGAATAAATCTTTGGTCGATTTAATTCTAAATGTAATGGTGGAATGGACCCGTGTTAAGTCGTGTCTGGAAATGTATTAGAAGGAATATGTGTAAGATTGCTTCAGGATAAATCCGTATGAAACTGTATATAGATAAGGAATTTGTGTAAGATTGTTGCAGGATGAATCTGTGCGAAACTGTGTCTAGAGGTATATGAAAAGGAATCTGTGTAAGATTTCTTTATGATGAGCCTGCGTGAAGCTGCATATGGAAATTTATGAGAAGGAATCTATGTAAGATTGCTTTATGATGAGCCTGTATAGGGCTGATTTAGGAGATATATGAGAAGGAGTCTGGGTAGGGCTGTTTTAAGATGAGTCCGTGTGAATACTTCATTTTGAAATTATGAGAAGGAACCTGGGTAGGGTTGCTTCAGGATGAGTCTGTGTGAAACTTCATCTGGAAATATATTAGAAGGATCCTGGGTAGGTGTGATACGGTGGGAGAACTGACTTGAGGGTTTTGTGTTTTATCACAAATGTTGCGGTTAGCAAGAGTCTCCACCGACTTTTCTTTTATCCAAAAGGAAAGGTGAAAAATCACAGGAAAAACCTTTGAGATTATTTCTTGAGTTCAGGGGGTAGATTATGAAAAGGGAAGGTATTAGAACCCTTTTCATCCATGGTTTTCCATGGCTCTTAGTTACTTGCTAGATCACTTGCTTTTGTTTGAAATTGTGCTTTGTGTGATTTTTGAAAGTGTTTTGTAAAGAGGCCATTGTTTAGGCAATCTTTGTAATGATTCTCGTTCGTAAGAATGTATACAAAGATGTTGATCTTTTGAAAATGTTTTCAAGTTTTGTAATATGTTTTGAAAGTGTAGGTGTTTGTTTTGAAAATAGCAAAGATGTTTGTTTGAAAATAGCAAGGATGTTTGTTTGAAATTGAGCAAGTAATTAGGAGTATTCTACCTACTCAAAAGTCTTTCTTTTTCATTTCCCTTTTCCTTTGACATTGTTATCTTACCATTGATTTGGTAAGTAACTCTATCTTTGGATGTAAACGGGACGGGCGTGGGTCATCGTATAACCATGATTAGCAATTTTGCAAGATATCTTAGCATTCTCTTTTAGGGACTAAGATCATTTGAAAGGCAACATAGATAGCATCATCGAGGGACTATGATCTTGTATTTGCTTGTTTTTGCTAAGATGCCTTACATGCGTCATATGGACATGTTGTATAAGGCAACCAAGTAGAATAACCCTAGGGGTGCTTGTGTGCAAGTTTATTGTTTTCATGCTTGTTTTTGTCTTGAATTAGGGTTTTCTAAGTATTGGTTTTAGTCTTTCCATACAAACCCTAATTACTAGCATATTATGTATAAAAGCGATAAATTGCGGAATTTAAAGTTACTGTGCTATTACAACATTTGTGGGAGGGGGTGTACAAATTGAATGGGGATTGCAAAAATGTAAACCTAGTTAGTCTATTACAACCATATTGAATTGGTATCAATGTACAAGGAAATAAATAAATACAAAGTACAAAATGAATAAATGCACAAAAATGCAAAATATAAAGAAAATGGATCTTTGTTTGGTTTTTATGAGAAAAAGGGAAATTGTCTCAACCTGATTCATTAAAGAAAATAATTAATTAAACTTAAATTTATTAAGAAAATATTTTAAATAAAACCCTAGTTATATTAATTGATCAAAAGAAAATAAGTTTAAGAAAAGTATTTTTTTGTATTTTTGTATTGAAAATATTTATAGCATTATAAAATATTTTTGGCCTTTTTTATATATAAATAAGTATATTTTAATAGGTGTAAAAGAAAAATAAATACTAACCTAGTTTTAATTAAATTTACAAGATGATTTGTAAAAATAAATAAAGTATAGTTAATAAAAATATTTTTGTAAGAAAAAATAAAAATAAAATAAGCTAAAATAAAAATCTATTTTTTTTTGTATTTTTCATGATTTTTCCAGTATTTAGAAAATATATTAAGAAAATAAAAATGAAATAAAGAAAGAAAAGAAATAAACTGGGCCAGGGGCGCATAAATGAAGTAGGGGGGTTAGCTAGCAAAAATAAAAACAAGCCAGGCCCAAATAGGCCCAACGCCTCCCAAAAAGACAAAAAAAAATCAGAAAGTAAAATGTGAAAAAATTAAAAGGGTACCACTGGGGCTCGAACCCAGGTCCCAAAGGTTACAGGCGTACGCTTCTACAACTGGGGTGGCTATACATCCGTTAACATAGGCAAATCAATAAATATACAAGGCAAAACGCGCCCTGATGACTTCATCTTCAACCTCTAGCCAGACCAACTGTAACTTGCTCATTTCTCATCAAAAATGAAAACTGTAAACATGAAACTTGTAGCAAATTTTCTCACAATTTCAGAAATGTAAAGCATTAAAACTATAGATCAAAGATAACCATGAATTTTAGTGGCCCTAATCTGAACCCTAAAAATCTCAGAAATTTCAGTTTCAAAATTCTCTAAGCTCAAGCAAAACTAATGGAAACTATGGACATGGTTAGCTTTAGGGCAATGATATCTACATGTTTTGTTCACAAATAAATCATTGATGATGCCTGTATGAAGAGTTCCAAAGTTAGAAAACTTACCTCAAAACTGGAAATCGTGTTTTGAGTTTGAGCTAGTTTCAAGTGATGGTGATGATTAGGTTAGCTTCCTTGAGGTCCTAGGAAGCTAATGCAATGATTAGCTTGAGCAATGGATGGCTGAAATGATGTGGAGAAGTCAATGTGCAGAGCTCTATTTTTGAAAATGGAGGATGGTGTTAATGGTATTACAGTTCTGTAACAGGATGTGGGATCAACTCTATATGATGTTTAGAAACTTTAGAAACCAAAAGGCCAAGAAACGTACGAGTAGATTATGAGTTTCAAGTTTTCGGTCAGTTTGTGTGAAAATGGAAGTATGAAGTGTGATTCTGAGTTCTAGCTCTTTTCAGTGGTCAAGAATTTGTATGTTTATGTCAAATGGTTTGTGTATGTATAAACAAAAGTGTTTGAGAGCTTTGGACAATCAGAAGTACAAGTTTCTAGCTTTTGGCTAGGTTACTTGATTTTGAAGAAAAGAGGGAAACAAGTTTCAAGAAGAGGTACAAGCATGGGATGGGTGATTGTACGTGTTTAAAACATTTCTCATGAGTTATAGGACTTGTTTGATCAGAAGAGAACAAGTGCAAGGCTCAAGAACATGTTTTTGTATAAAAAGTCACTTTATCAAAATGGCAATGTAACCTTTCTTCCAAAAATTGATATAAAGTATCTCCATGCAATGAATGCTTTAAGTGAGGCCTCTAAAAATTGTGTAAACCATTAATTATGGAGTGCCTAACAAGTTTGAGTCCTGCAAAGTAGTGATTATGCAGCATAGTTTGAATTTGAATTTTGTTCATCACTAAAATGACTTGTAATTAAAGTGATAAAACCCTAACTTCATCTCTTCGATTCTCCCTACTCAAGAATGATCTCAAGGAGTTCTTTGACATTTTGGAAAGCTTGCAATGTTCTCTACAACCCATATTTGAATTGATTTTGGAGATTCCCCTTGGAACTATATGAAAAAGTGCCATGAAGTTGGGTCAAAATCCTGACCAAATTAGGGCAAAATTTCACTAAGTGTTTAGTTTCATGACCACATGTTCATAAAATTATAACTTGAGATACAAGAATTTTTGGAAGGAGTTGTGTAAAGGAAAGTTGTAGATTTCATAGAGATCTACAACTTTCATGTTGGAAGTTTCTCTTGAATCATATTGCATCATGGTGAAAAATTTGTTCAAAGTTGTGAAAAAATATGAAATTTCCAACACTTAGAAACATTTCTGTTTAGAAATTTTGACTTTTCAAAATGAAATCTTGACTTTTTGATTTCTTGATGAATAAGTTTCATATTTTGACATTCTTTGATGAATTATGATCTTTGGCACTTGAATTTGACCAAAAAGTCAAAGTTTGACTTTTCAGTATACAATTGACTTTTGATCAGTTGACTGAAAAATTCATTTGTCAATCTAATGGACTTGCAATGTTTTGAACCATGTCATTAGGTCAAAATGATGAAATTGGACTCTTGATATCATGCCTTGAACCAAATGATCATTTGTTAAGTCAAAAATCTGGAATTTCCCTTTCCCAATCAAAACCCTAATTTTAACCACTTTGCCCTTTTGGAGATTTGATCAAATTTCTTGAGGAGTTGTGGTCCAAACTTGATCAAATGATACATATGAGTTTAAAATGTTGATGTGGATCAAAAATTATGAAGTTTGACTGTAAATTGGCCATAGTTGACTTTTTCCCCAATACAACTGATTTTTAGGTCAACTGCTCAATTGACTGAGCAAAAGTGTGATTCAAGGCTTCAAACTTGTCATGAGTAATCTTGGGGATTCGTAATGATCCATGAAAGTCATATGGGGCATTGGAAGCTCAAATATCCTTGTGCAATCTCAAACCCTAACTTTGGTCATCAGTGCTTAAGAAGGTGTCTTGAGTTGATCAAACCCTAGTGTAGTCTTGAGCCCAAAGGGGATCTTGTGAGAAAATAATTGATAAATGAGAGGGAAAATTTTTGGGGTACAACAGCTGCCCCTGTTCAATCTTCTTAAGCCTGAAGAGTTAAATTTGCGAGTTTTTCCATTCGTGACTCGAAGGTGGAAGATGATTGGACACTAGAGTGCCCAGAAATTTGCACTCGGTGATGTGATGGTTGAGGAAACGAGCTTAAAGATTCCATTTGGAGGGATGATGGAAATTTGTTGGAGATGGTCTTGTAGATGCCATCCAAAAATGATTGTTGAACTGAATCTAGAAGAGAACCTGAATGGTTATCAGAATGGCGTCCGTGTTTGGGGCGTATCTGTACTGTATTTGAAAGTTGAATCAGAATAAGTATCAGAATGGCGTCCGTGTATGGAGCGTATCTGAATTGTATCTGAAAGTTGAATCTGAATGAGTGTCAGTATGACATCCGTGTCTGGAGCGTATCTGAACTGTATCTGAGAAGCTGAATCTGAATGAGTATCAGAATGGCGTCTGTGTCTGGAGCGTATATGAACTGTATATGAGAAGCTGAATCTGAATGAGTATCAGAATAGAGTCCGTGTCTAGAGCGTATCTGAACTATATCTGAAAGTTGAATCTGAATGAGTATTAGAATGGCGTCCGTGTCTGGAGCGTATCTAAATTGTATCTGAAAGTTGAATCTGAACGAGTATCAGAATGGCATCCGTGTCTGGAGCGTATTTGTACTGTATCTGAATGTTGATTCTGAATGAGTATCTGAATGGCATCCGTGTATGGAGCATATCTGAACTGTATCTGAAAGTTGACTCTGAATGAGTATCAGAATGACATCCGTGTCTGGAGCGTATCTGAATTGTATTTGAAAGTTGAATCTGAATGAGTATT
Source organism: Vicia faba (assembly GCA_948472305.1). Lineage (NCBI taxonomy): Eukaryota > Viridiplantae > Streptophyta > Magnoliopsida > Fabales > Fabaceae > Vicia > Vicia faba. The sequence continues at coordinate 324,708,566 of OX451737.1, read as the reverse complement.
AGAATGGCATCCGTGTCTGGAGCGTATTTGTACTGTATCTGAAAGTTGATTCTGAATGAGTATCAGAATGGAATCCATGTCTGGAGTATATCTGAATTGTATCTGAGAGTTGAATGAGTTTCAGGATGGCATCCGTGTCTGGAGCGTATCTGAACTGTATCTGAAGGTTGAATCTGAATGAGTATCAGAATGGCATCCGTGTCTTGAGCGTATCTGAACTGTATCTGAATGCTAAATCTGAATGAGTATCAGAATGGCATCCGTGTCTGGAGCGTATCTGAACTGTATCTGAGAGTTAAATGAGTTTCAGGATGGCATCTGTGTCTGGAGTGTATCTGAACTGTATCTGAAGGTTGAATCTAAATGAGTATCAGAATCGCATCCGTGCTGGAGTGTATCTGAACTGTATCTGAAAGTTGAATCTGAATGAGTATCAGAAAGGCGTCTGTGTCTAGAGCGTATCTATATTGTATCTGAAAGCTTTGAACATTGTTAATGGTAGCTGTTAACCTTAGCCTGAAAAGGGTAAAATGTTAGCTAAAATGCAAAGTCATGTTGTATGAAATGCATGGTATAATGCATTTGTGTTATCAATGTTTATGATATATGGATGCGATGTATGCGTATGTGAGCTAATTTGTTGTACTGCTTGTTGGGTTTGGGGAAGATAAATCCCTGACTGCTGCTGAGGATATGAAGTGTAAGTCTTCATGTTGTGAAGTTGAAGTGTTGATGAATTTCCGTTTAGAGAAATAAACCTTGTTGTAAGGGAAATGCCGTGTACCGCTTGTAAAATCCTGTTGGGAAATCCTGAAAAATTGGACGATTTCTACTGGGGATTGATAACTGAAAGCTTTTTTCCGCTGAGGATAAAACTGCATACTGCGGGGTATTTTATGGAAATAACTTAGAGAGATTTCTCTATCTCTTAAATCCATCAGTGATTGTCTTTCTATTTTGTTTATTTTGTAAATAATAATATGTTCAAATGCATATGTTCAAAAATAAATCATTGGACGTTTTTGTAAACAAAACACAAGAGTAAAGAAAAATAGATAGTTTTGCACTTCCAAAGGAATATCTTTGTATTGACTTTGAGTAAGTATTTTTGTACAACGAGACAAACATTCTAGTAAGAGAATGTTGTCATAAAAAATGAGAACTTGATACAAATAAAAGATATCTATGTGCAATAATCCAATGGGGTTCCTATTCTGCTATAGCCTTCGTGTCTTTAAGCATCTTGTCTGTTTATTGCCTTGTCCGAAGCTGATTGGATTGATCAGAACTTCTGAGTTTGTCAGTTGAAGCCAAAGGTTGTCCGTAAGGTGATCCAACAGGACATATTCATACGCTTTAATTCCCTAACTTTTTCCTGGACCGCCCTTTCGGGTTTTCAGTCCACCGGGAAACCCTTTTTTGCCCAAGCCTCCCTTTCGGGTTTTCAGCTTGTCGGGTGTACAGATTTTTTATTTTATTTTATCGCTAATTTTTTCCCGAACCTTTTTGGTTCGTTGGGATGCCCTTGTCTTTCCTATGTGTGTCAACCTAGCGGGTCTCTTATGCGTAGTATATTTTGACTATGTCTGCGTTCGCAGGGTGCAGAAGGTCATCACCACCCATGGTGGTCAAGATCATTGCGCCACCAGAGAATATTTTTTTGATTATAAATGACCCTTCGTATGTAGGAATACATTTTCCCCTGGGATCACCTTGCGGAAGTATGATACGTTTGATCACCAAATCCCCAACTTGATACACTTGGCGTCTGACCTTTTTGTTGAAAGTCTTGATCATTCGTTTTTGAAACATTTGACCATGATAGACAGCAGTAAGTCTTTTCTCATCAATCAAGTTTAGTTGATCAAGTCGAGTCTGGATCCAATCTTCTTCATTCAGCCCTGCATCCTTCATAATTCTTAGAGAGGGGATCTGTACCTCAATAGGCAAGACAACATCCATTCCGTATACCAGAGAGTAGGGTGTTGCCCCGATTGATGTGCAAGTTGTGGTACGATATCCGTGGAGAGCAAATGGTAGCATCTCATGCCAGTCTTTATATGTGTCTGTCATTTTCTGTATGATCTTTTTAATGTTCTTATTCGCGGCTTAGACAACACCATTCATCTTTGGCCGGTAAGGGGAAGAATTGTGATGCTGGATCTTGAATTGCTCGCACAGGGCAGTGATCATAGTATTGTTCAGGTTCGTACCATTGTCCGTAATGATCCTCTCCGGGATACCGTAATGACAAATGAGATTCTGCTTGATGAACCGGGCGATAACATTCTTGGTAACGGAAGCGAAAGAAGCTGCCTCCACCCACTTTGTAAAATAGTCAATGGCCACTAAGATGAATCAGTGTCCATTGGAGGCTATTGGCTTGATTTCCCCAATCATATCAATCCCCCACATAGCAAAGGGCCAAGGAACCAGAGGTACGTGCACCTTGTCAGCATAAATCTGACACTTGTGGCAGGTCCGAGAGTGCTGATAGCAATCTGCTTCCATGGTAGACCAATAATAGCCTGCCCGTAGGATTTTCTTTTCCATTGTATGCCCACTGGAATGGGTGCCAAAAGTGCCTTCATGTAATTCATCCATGATCCTTTCAGCTTCAACCTTGTCTACGCACCGAAGTAACACAGAGTCATGGTTGCGTTTGTAAAGAATGCTATTACTAAGGAAGAATTTAGCAGAGAATCTCCTTAAGAACTTCTTATCGTTTACTGAAGCTCCTTCTGGATATTCTTGAGTCTCGAGATACCTCTTGACTTCGTGAAACCAAGGATGGTCCACTACTTCTTCAGTATTACTCTCGTGACAGTGTGCTGGTTTATCCATCCGTTCAATGGTGATATGGGGAGCCTCAATATCCCATTTAATTTTAAACATAAATGACATTGTGGCTAGTGCGTCTGCTAGCTGATTTTCTTCTCGCGGGAAATTCTCGAAGGTAATCTTCTCAAAGTATGGGAGCAATGTCAACACATGTTCTCTATAACGGATAAGGTTAGGGTGTTTGGTGTCCCATTCCCCTTTGATCTGGCTGATGACCAAAGCTGAATCTCCGAATACATTCAAAGATTTGATCCCCAAGTTTATGGCAGCTTTGAGAGAAAATATACATGCTTAGTATTCCGCCATGTTGTTTGTACAGTTGAAGCAGAGTCTTGCAGTAAAAGGAGTATGACATCCTTCAGGAGATATGAGTACATCACCAATACAATTGCCGAGGGCGTTAGATGCCCCATCAAAAACCAGGGTCCATCGGGATCCTTGTTCAGGTCCGTCATATGGCCTGAATTCTTCATAGTTGTTTACCATCATGATGTCCTCATCTGGGAATTCGAACTTCATGGAATGGTAGTCTTATACAGCTTGGTGAGCAAGGTGATCAGCTAGTACACTTCCCTTTATTGCTTTCTGGGTAGTGTACTGTATGTCATATTCTGTCAGGATCATCTGCCATCCAGCTATTCTCCCAGAGAGGGAAGGTTTCTCGAAGATGTACTTTATCAGATCCATTTTAGATATCAACAAGGTAATATGGGTCAACATATACTGTCTTAGCCGGCGAGCAGCCCGTGCCAGAGCGCAATAAGTTTTCTCGAGCAGTGAATATTTTGTTTCACAGTCGGTATACTTTTTGCTCAGGTAATAAATAGCATGCTCTTTTCGGCCAGACTCGTCATGCTTCCCCATCACACACCCCATTGAATTTTCCAAAACGGTCAGATACATGATCAATGGTCTTCCCTCGACTGGTGGCTTCAAAACAGTAGGCTATTGCAGATACTCTTTGATCTTGTCGAAAGCAGTTTGGCATTCATCATTCCATTTGACTACTTGATCTTTCTTCAGTAATTTTAAGATTGGTTCACAAGTAGCTCTCAGGTGAGAAATGAATCTGGAAATGTAGTTCAAACGTCCCAAGAACCCTCTGACTTCCTTCTCAGTACGAGGATCAGGCATCTCTTGTATTGCTTTCACCTTGGCAGGATCTACTTCAATACCTTTATTACTGATGACAAAGCCTAGGAGTTTACCAGACCTTACCCCAAATGTGCACTTATGGGGGTTCAACCTCAGCTTGTATTTCTTTAGCCTCTCAAACAGTTTTTGTAAATGATCAAGATGCTCTTCTTCTGTTTGAGATCTAGCTATCATGTCGTCCACATAGACCTCTATTTTGTGATGTATCATGTCGTGAAATAAGGCTACCATGGCACGCTGATAGGTTGCCCCAGCATTTTTCAGTCCGAATGGAATAACCTTGTAGCAGAATGTGCCCCACTGTGTGACAAATGTTGTTTTCTCCATGTCCTCAAGCGCCATTTTGATTTGGTTGTAACCTGAGAAACCGTCCATGAAGGAAAACACTTTATGTTGTGCCTTATTGTCAACTAGAATATCAATGTGGGGAAGTGGGAAATCATCCTTAGAGCTTGCCCTATTCAAAACTCTATAGTCCATGCACATTCATACTTTTCCGTCCTTTTTGGGTATGGGAACAACATTGGCAACCCATTGCGGATAAGAGGTGACGACCAAGAATCCAGCGTTGAATTTCTTCATGACTTCATCTTTAATCTTCTCCGACATATCTGGTTGCATTCGACAGACCTTTTGTTTTACTGGTGGGCAGTCCTCTTTTGTAGGTAGACGATGTACCACAATATTTGTATCAAGTCCTGGCATGTCTTCATACGACCAGGCAAAGACCTCAACATACTCGTGTAACAACTGAATCAGATGCTCTTTGACACTGGGTTCCAGATTGGCACCCATCTTGACCTCTCTTTTGTCTTCTTTGGTACCTAGGTTGATTGTATCCACTGGTTCCTCGTGGGGCTGAATGGTTCTCTCTTCTTGTTGTAGTAATATGGCAAGTTCCCCTGGTACTTCACAATCTTCCTCACCTTCGTCTTCGGCTTGGTAGATTAGATTTTTATAGTCACAAAAAGCCATAGCAGAACCGTTACCCATGGGATCCCGAATGGATGTAGACCTGCATTGTGAGTGTGAGTGTGTGTGTGTGAGTATAACTATCTTTGAAAGAAATGTAAAAAAGAAATAAAATAATGAGCACAAAGTTTGTATGCAAAAACGTCCATGATTCATTGATGTCATACAGAAATGAGATAATAACCCTTACAAATGGACCATTGTGCCTCGGGTAAGACACAAGGTTTTAAGAGTTTGAATTGTTTTAATATTACAGGTCCTACAAAATGTAAAGACAAATTACTGTGGGATAAAAGTGATTGCGACAAAATATCTAGCCTCCCAGTTGCTGAGCCCTCCACTGACAGTTGGGAAAATCCAATCCTCCAGGTTGTAGTTATCTTCATCATCTTCCACCGTATTGACTTCGCGGTTGTTGATCTTTAAGGGTGGTCCTCCGGCACGAGCGCGACGTACAAACTTCTGGGCACCTGAAGTGAAACCCAGACCAAACTTATCAGATTTGTATGGGATATCTGGGAGTTGTCCTCAAATAGTGTACTCACCTTCTTCTATCACTGCCTTGGCATCCTTCAAAGACGACATCCTGAGCGGAGGCCTTGTGATCTTGGGAACTTGAGACACAACCTTGGTTACTGCCACATCTTGTGGGACTTCTTCAAAGTGCTAGAATGGAGTTTCAATAAATTCACCATCTAATTCCACATATCTGAAGGAATTAAGATGGTTGATCATATCCTCTTCTTCTCCGTGAACAATGATGATTTTCCCTTGAATTGGATATTTCAGCATTTGGTGCAACGTAGAAGTAACAACGCCAACATTATGAATCCACGATCATCCTAGCAAGCAGGAATATGGAGGGCGAATATCCATTACATAAAAATTTGAATCAAATGTTTGGGTTCCAACCTTTATGGGGATATCCACTTCCCCATGCACCATCCTTTTTGAGCCATCAAAGGCCCTCACTACTATGTTGCTTGGTTTCAATGTCAATCCTTCGCAGTCAAGCCTATCAAGATCCTTTTTAGGAAATACATTCAGAGACGAGCCAGTGTCCACCAAGACATGAGCCAGAGTCGTGCCCCTGCATTCCACTGAGACATGTAATGCCTCATTACGCTTCCTCCCTCTTGGCATTAAATCAGCATCTGAAAAACCTAAATCGTTATCTGCAATCAAGTGGCTACGCAGTCTTGGAGCTGATCGACAGATGTTTCTTGGGGTACATGGGCAGTTTTCAAGAATTTTACCAAGGCCTTTGTATGCGCCTCGAAACATAGTAATAAAGCCAGCATGGAAATTTTAGATTGAGTTTTCCCTAGTTTCTCAACCACATTGTAGTCTCTTCTTTTTATGATCTTTAGAATTTCCTCCATCTCTTTTTGTGAGGTCTCAGGGATAGCCAATGATTGTGCCTTCGTCCGGACAGGCTCAATCAGAATACTTTTACCTCGAGTCTCGGTTGACTCGGCAGCAGAAATGTCAGTAGGAGTGATAATAGGGGTTGTAACAGCTTTGTCAGTTGGAGTACTAGCAGAGATGATTGTAGGACTGGAAATAACCTTTGGGGGAGCAACAACAACAGGAATGATTACGGGTCCAGCAACAACCTTTGGGGGAGAAATTTCTGGAGAGAATATCCTTCCGCTTCGGGTAATCTTGCTAGTCCCTGCAATATTACTGATATTGGAGTCAACCTTCTCAGAACTTGAATCTTTAGCAGCTGGCCAATCTTGTTTGATACCATGGTAGTAGACATCCCTCCATAATTCCACGGTACGGTTTTGTCTGATGAATATGGGACTGGTCCAGGCATTGTAATTATCAAAGGAGCTACTTTTGGAATTGATGTAATTCTAACGGGTCTTTTTTTGGAGATACTGGAAGAATTGGAGGAAATCGTAATGATGGAAACATCAATATAAGAAACAGTTGGAATTGAAGCCTTCTCGAACAAAATTTCCTTGTTATCTATTAGGCATTGAACGCCTGTTTTCAACAAAGGAAAGCTGGTTGGTGAGGATAAACAGAGATGACAGCTTTCATCATAGCCTAGGAATACATCGGCAATCAACAAGTTCTTTTTGATAGTCAGGAGTGGGGTCATAAGTTCATCAACTGAAGTAACAAACATATCTTCCTCAATGGCGTTGGTAGTATGGCCATGTTTGGGCATAGGGGCAGAAATGACATTGGGCTTTTCTGGCGCATCGAATTCAATCTCTTTGGCTTCAAGGAGGTCTTGTACTTTGTTCTTCAAAGCCCAACAGTTGTTAGTGTCATGGCCGGGACTTTCAGAGTGGTATGCACAGCGGGAATTAGGATGATAGTGAGGAGAGGTTGTGTTAGGGTTCTTTGGAGCTTCTTTCAAGGTCACTAGATTGGATCTTAACAAATATGGCAATACTTGAGATAGTGTCATGTTAATTCTGGTGAATTTTCTGACTGGTCTTTCCATTCTTGGTTGATTGTTTCTTTGTTGATCAGACGCAGGTTTAGGAATCGTACCAGCCCCCACCATTGGACGGCTTTCGGCCCTATCTTGATTTCTCTGAGGATATACAAAAACCACTTATTTCTTTCCGATGAATGTATTCCTTACAGTAGCAGAGGATGCATCTTTTTGAATCTTTCCATTCTTTATCCCGGCTTCTACCCTTTCTTCGGTCAATATCAATTCAGTAAAGCTTGCCAATGAACTCCCAATTAAGTGATTGAAGAAGGGACCATACAAGGTGCCCAAAAACATGTCTACCAACTCTCTTTCAGATAGGGGAGGTTTAACTCTTCCGGCCAAGTCCCTTCATTTTTGCGCATAGTCCTTGAATCCTTCACTTGAAACCATGGTCATACTCTGGAGTTGAGTACGGGTGGGTGCAAGATCAGCATTGTATTGGTATTGTTTGTAAAAGGCTGCAGCAAGATCTTCCCAGTTATGAACATTGGCTCTTCCTAACTGATAAAACCAATCAAGTTGAGTTCCAGACAGACTATCTTGGAAGAAGTGTACCCATAAAACCTTATCAGTGGTATGAGGCTGGATATTCCTTAAATAGGACCAGAGATGTATTTTGGGGCATGAGACTCCGTCATATTTGGCGAACACAGGTGCTTTGAATTTTGGAGGAATGATAATCCCCGACACTAGCCCCAACTTCTCAAAGTCCAATCCAGGCACTTTTTGGATTTCCATTGCACTCAATCGTTCTTCTAAATTCTTATAATTGTCATCGGCCGGAGGATATTGTTCTTCAGAATAGTCTTCTTCTTCCTCTTCCTCTTCTGATTCTAACTGGACAACTGTTTCTTTGCCTTTCCCATCTTGATTGTCTTTCTCACTAGACTCCATTGCAAAGTCTAAGGCCCTTCTTGTTTTCCCTTGGAATCTTCTTCCCATGTTTAGAACTTCGGTTATCTTTTTCCTCTTCTTTTTCCTCTCCTCAACCAACAAGGTCTTCAAATCTTCTTGTTCTTTGGCTAGAGTTAAGAACAACTGTTGAAACTGTGCATTCTGAGCTTGGAGGTCCTTCACCGTTTTCTCGAGATCCATCTTACTGAAATAAACAGTAGAGAGATGAGGAGACTTGTTGCAAGAAACCTTCTTATGTTATGATGAATGGAAAATGCATATGCAATGATTTCAAGGATTTTAAGATTCAAATTTTTTTTAGACAAAAAGGAAACATACGTTATATTAATAAATTAAAGCTTGAGTACATCAGTGCCTCCTTGGGCAAAACAAATACAAAAACTCTAAGATAGAAAGGTAGTACGCATCCTCTTTGGTGCAATGTAGGAATTCAGGTTCCTCTCCTCATGAAGTAGTCTAGTGAGTTCCAAAACCTTCTTCTCTCTTGTGTAGAATTGGGCTTCGAAAGTATCTTCTCCCCCTTGAGTTGTATCCAATCTCTTTGTAAGTATTCAAGAGAGGTGGGCATGTCAGTATGTTGGATAGTGTGTGGAACATCTCCTTCCATGGCAGGCTCAATGATTACCAGGAGAATGGAGGGGTAAGGCATCATAAGACTCTGAGCACGAGTTCGTACCCATTTGAGGTAAGGCTCAAGAGGGATGAAATTCTTGTACCCCAATGTCTTGCTATCTACCTTGTTTAACATCCTCCAAGATCGGATAAATCTTTTGCGAATACCTTGATCGTCGTTCTCATAGTCAAATACCAAACCTTGAATCAGCATCTCGTGCGGGCCATCCCTTCGAGCGTAACCAAACTGTCTTAAGGCTAAGCAGGGGTTGTAGGTGATACCTCCCCTAATGCCAAGTAAAGGGACATTAGGAAATTCTCCACAACGGTCAACAATAGTAAAATTCTCTAAGGATCGGGAACACCAATGGATGTCTGAATGTTTGAGCATCATCAACCTTTGTGACCACCTTGAACCTTGCTCGTTCTTTAATACAGATTGGGGAAGATGAGAAATAAACCATCTTTCCAAGAGAGGAGTGCAACACATAAGGACATCTCTTTTCCTCATAGTGCGAGTGTGAAAAGAGTGTAGGAAGTCTCCTAGCAAAGTAGGCACCGGGTTGCGGGATATGAAGATTTTGACAGTGTTCACATCTATGAGTTGGTCAGGATTTGGAAACAAAACCATTCCATAGATGAGGAGAGCCACAATTTCCTCAAAAGCTTGCAGATCCAAGGAATTCCAACAACTTTGGGCTTTCTCAAACAAGAACTTTGCTAGGAAACCTTTGACACCACTCCTTGTTTCCCAATGGGTTGTGACATCAGATGAGTGCAAGTGTAAAGCTTGAGCAATCTCTTTTGGCTTTAGGTCTCTTTCCATACCGTTGAAAGGTAGTTGATTGAGAATGGGAATTCTCAAGAGTCGGGAGAATTCTTCCAAAGTAGGCACAAGTTGATAGTCGGGAAATATGAAGCAATGGTGTAAGGGATCAAAGAACTAAAAGAGCACCTTTATCATGTCCTCATCAATGTTAGAGGTGACCAAGTTGAGTAGGCGACCATGTCTCTCGGTGAATGGAGAGTTTTCAGGAATCCTTGAAGCTAGCTCCTTAAGTTGTGGAGGGATCCTTACAAGATTGACTTGAATAGTTTTCCTGCAAAGAGAATCCATATCCTACAAAACAGAACAAAGATAAATCCCAAGATCCTTAAAATGGTTAGTGAATGTTTATGATGTTATGATGTTCATGATGTTATGTACAAGTATGTATATACAAACAAAGCAAACAAGTCCCTAGGTTTAGGCTTGCATGGAGTCTCATAGGTAAGTACCCTCTTAAAGTTTAGTTGGCTCAAACATGTCCTAGTAATAGTAACCGGGTTCTAAAGAGCTCAATATCACTGGTTTGTTTCCTTGGTCATTATTTTAGAACAAGCCTCTTTAACAGCGACCGAAATATCCCAAGAAACCAAACCTCAATAAGTGTAGTATCGAGTATCTACCAACTTCGGACTGCACCAAAGCCGGTCATCTCACTACATCCTAAAGGCCAAGTTGGTCAAGTAAAGGTTCTATAAGTTCATTAGTGCTTCGTGACATCACTCAGCGGCCCCGTATTCTCTTTGATTAACTCAAAGGCTACCAGTACCCACAAATATGTCGCACTAACATAGCTATTTCTTAGACCATGTCGGTATACCCCACACAGTTTCCACAACGTATTTCTACTTACTTATAATGTATCCCAAATCCGGGTAGAGGATTCAAAGCCAAACAAAGAACCATAATGTAAATCATACAAGTCAAACAAGCAAGTAAATGTAATCTAACCCTAAGGTAACCCCACTTTTAGCATCCCCAGCAGAGTCTCCAGTTCTGTGATACGGTGGGAGAACTGACTTGAGGGTTTTGCGTTTTATCGCAAATGTTGCGGTTAGCAAGAGTCGCCACCGACTTTTCTTTTATCCAAAAGGAAAGGTGAAAAAGCACAGGAAAGACCTTTGAGATTATTTCTTGAGTTCAAGGGGTAGATTATGAAAAGGGAAGGTATTAGCAACCTTTTCATCCATGGTTTTCCACGGGCTCTTAGTTACTTTCCAGATCACTTTCTTTTGTTTGAAATTGTGCTTTGTGTGATTTTTGAAAGTGTTTTGTAAAGATGCCATTGTTTAGGCAATATTTGTAATGATTCTCGTTCGTAAGAATGTATACAAAGATGTTGATCTTTTGAAAATATTTTCAAGTTTTGTAATATGTTTTGAAAGTGTAGGTGTTTGTTTTAAAAATAGAAAGGATGTTTGTTTCAAAATAGCAAGGATGTTTGTTTGAAATTGAGCAAGTAATTAGGAGCATTCTACCTACTCAAAAGTCTTTCTTGTTCATTTTCCTTTTCCTTTGACATTGTTATCTTACCATTGATTTGGTAAGTAACCCTATCTTTGGATGTAAACGGGACGGGCGTGGGTCATCGTATAACCATGATTAGCAATGTTGCAAGATATCTTAGCATTCTCTTTTAGGGACTAAGATCATTTAAAATGCAATATAGATAGCATCGTCGAGGGACTATGATCTTGTATTTGCTTGTTTTTGCTAAGATTCCTTACATGCGTAATATGGCCATTTTGTATAAGGAAACCAAGTGGAATAACCCTAGGGGTGCTTGTGTGCAAGTGTATTGTTTTAATGCTTGTTTTTGTCTTGAATTATGGTTTTCTAAGTATTGGTTTTAGTATTTCCATACAAATCCTAATTACTAGCATATTATGTATAAAAACGATAAATTGCGGAATTTAAAGTTACTACGCTATTACAACATTTGTGGGAGGGGTGTACAAATTGAATGGGGATTGCAAAAATGTAAACCTAGTTACAACCATATTGAATTGGTATCAATGTACAAGGAAATAAATAAATACTAAATACAAAATGAATAAATGTACAAAAATGCACAATATAAAGAAAATGGATCTTTGTTTGGTTTTCATGAGAAAAAGGGAAATTGTCTTAACCTAATTTATTAAAGAAAATAATTAATTAAACTTAAATAAGAAAAGATTTTAAATAAAACCCTAGTTCTATTAATTGATCAAAAGAAAATAAGTTTAAGAAAAGTATTTTTTGGTATTTTTGTCTTGAAAATATTTATAGAATTATAAAATATTTTTGTCCTTTTTTATATATAAATAAATATATTTTAATAGGTGTAAAAGAAAAATAAATACTAACCTAGTTTTAATTAAATTTACAAGATGATTTGTAAAAAATAAATGAAGTATAGTTAATAAAAATATTTTTATGAATAAAATAAAAATAAAATAAGCTAAAATAAATTATTTTTTTTGTATTTTTCATGATTTTTCCACTATTTAGAAAATATATTAAGAAACTAAAAATGAAATAAAAAAAGAAAATAAATAAACTGGGCCAGGGGCGCATAAATAAACTAGGGTTTTAGTATTTCCATACAAATCCTAATTACCTGCCAAAAAGACAAAAAAAATCAGAAAGCAAAATGTGAAAAAATTAAAAGGGTACCACTGGGGCTCGAACTAGGTCCCAAAGGTTACAGATGTGCGCTTCTACCACTGGGGTGGCTATACATTTGTTAACATAGGAAAATCAATAAATATACAAGGCAAAACGCGCCTTGATGACTTCATCTTCAACCTCCATCCAGACCAACTGTATGCTCATTTCTCATCAAAAATGAAAACTGTAAACATGAAACTTGTAGCAAATTTTCTCACGGTTTCAGAAGTGTAAAGCATTAAAACTATAGATCAAAGATAAGCATGAATTTTAATGGCCCTAATCTGAACCCTAAAAATCTCATAAATTTCAGTTTCAAAATTCTCTAAGCTCAAGCAAAATTAATGGAAACTATGGACATGGTTAGCTTTAAAGCAATGATATCTACATGTTTTGTTTACAAATAAATCATTGATGATGCTTGTATGAAGAGTTCCAAAGTTAGAAAAATTACCTCAAAACTGGAAATCATGTTTTGAGTTTGAGCTTGTTTCAAGTGATGGTGACGATTAGGTTAGCTTCCTTGAGGTCCCAGGAAGCTAATGCAATTATTAGCTTGAGCAATGGATGGCCGAAATGATCTGGAGAAGTCAATGTGCAGAGCTCTATTTTGAAAATGGAGGATGGTGTTAATGGTATTACAGTTCTGTAACATGGTATGGGATCAAATCTATATGATATTTAGAAACTTTAGAAACCAAAAGGCCAAGAAACGCACGAGTTGATTATGAGTTTCATGTTTTTGGTCAGTTTGTGTGAAAATGGAAGTATGAAGTGTGAAAAGAGGGAAACAAGTTTCAAGAAGAGGTACAAGCATGGGATGGGTGATTGTAAGTGTTTGAAACATTTCTCATGAGTTATAGGACTTGTTTGTTCAGAAGAGAACAAGTGCAAGGCTCAAGAACAAGTTTTTCTACAAAAAGTCACTTTATCAAAATGGCAATGTAACATTTCTTCCAAAAATGGATATAAAGCATGTCCATGCATTGAATGCTTGAAGTGAGACCTCTAACAGCTGTGTAAACCATTAATTATGGAGTACCTAACAAGTTTGAGGCCTGCAAAGTATTGTTTATGCAGCATAGTTTGAATTTGAATTTTGTTCATCACTAAAATGACTTGTAATTAAAGTGATAAAACTCTAACTTCATCTCTTCGATTCTCCCTACTCAAGAATGATCTCAAGGAGTTCTTGGACATTTTGGAAAGCTTGCCATGTGCTCTACAACCCATATTTGAATTGCTTTTATAGATTCCCCTTAGAACTATATGAAAAAGTCCCATGAAGTTGGGTCAAAATCCTGACCAAATTAGGGCAAAATTTCACTAAGTGTTTAGTTTCATGACCACATGTTCATAAAATTATACCTTTAGATCCAAGAATTTTTGGAAGGAGTTGTATAATGAAAAGTTGTAGATTTCATAGAGATCTACAACTTTCATGTTGGAATTTTCTCTTGAATCATCTTGCATCATGGTGAAAAATTTGTTCAAAGTTGTGAAAAAATATGAAATTTCCAACACTTAGAAAAATTTCTAAAGTTTAGAAATTTTGACTTTTCAAAATGAAATCTTGACTTTTTGATTTATTAATGAATAAGTTTCATATTTTGACATGTTTTGATGAATTATGATCTTTGGCACTTGAATTTGACCAAAACGTCAAAGTTTGACTTTTCAGTATACAATTGACTTTTGATCAGTTGACTGAAAAATTCATCTGTCAATTTAATGGACTTGCAATGTTTTGAACCATGTCATTATGTGAAAATGATGAAATTGAACTATTGAGATCATGCCTTTAACCAAATGATCATTTGCTAAGTCAAAAATCAGAAATTTCCCTTTCCCAGTCAAAACCCTAATTTTGACCATTTTTCCCTTTTGGAGATTTGATCAAATTTCTTGAGGAGTTCTGGTCCAAACTTGATAAAATGATACATATGAGTTTAAAATTTTGATGTGGATCAAAAATTATGAAGTTTGGCTGTAAATTATCCATAGTTGACTTTTTCCCCAATACAGCTGATTTTTAGGTCAACTACTCAATTGACTGAGCAAAAGTGTGATTCAAGGCTTGAAACTTGTCATGAGTAATCTTGTGGATTCATAATGATCCATGAAAGTCATATGGGGCATTTGAAGCTCAAATATCCTTGTGAAATCTCAAACCCTAACTTTGGTCATCAGTGCTTAAAGAGGTGTCTTGAGCTGATCAAACCCTAGTGCATTCTTGAGCCCAAATGGGATCTTGTGAGCAAATTCTTGATAAATGAGAGGGGAAATTTTGGGGTACAACAGTAGGGATGCTTCATGATGAGTCTGTGTGAAACTTCATCTGGAAATATACGAGAAGGAACCTGGGTAGGGCTTCTTCATGATGAGTCAGTGTGAAACTTCATTTGGAAATATATGAGAAGGAGCCTAGATAGGGCTGCTTTATGATGAGTCCGTGTGAAACTTCATCTGAAAATATATGAGATGGAACCTTGGCAGGGTTACTTTAGGATGAGTCTGTGTGAAACTTCATCTGAAATTTATGAGAAGGAACCTGGGTAGGGTTGCTTCAAGATGAGAAGGAATCCATGTAAGATTACTTCATGATGAGCCCATGTAAAACTTCATTTGAAAATATATGAGAAGGAGCCAGGGTAGGGTTGCTTCATGATGAGTCAGTGTGAAACTTCATCTGAAAATATATGAGAAGGAGCCTGGGTAGGGCTGCTTCATGATGAGTCAGTGTGAAACTTCATCTGAAAATATATGAGAAGGAACCTAGGTAGGGTTGCTTCATGATGAGTCTGTGTAAAACTTCATCTGGAAATTCATGAGAAGGAGCTTGGGTAGGGCGGCTTCAGGATGAGTCTGTATAAAACTTCATCTAAAAATTAGAAGGAATCCGTGTAAGATTGCTTCATGATGAGCCCGTGTAAAGCTGCATTTGGAGATTGGAAGGAACCCATGTAAGATTGCTTCATGATGAGCCCGTGTGAAGCTGCGTCTGGAAATGTATTAGAAGGAATCTGTGTAAGATTATTTTAGGATGATCCCGTGTAAAGCTTCATCTGGTCGCATAGGTAACTGCTCTGTCTTGTTTCAGAAACTACTTTTGGACTTATTGAAATTGTTGATGATAATTATCTGTTGATTGATCTTTCCTGAAAAGGTAAAGAGTTAGCTGTATGCAATGTCATGATGCATGAGATGCATTGTGTATTGGTGTTCTCAAAATAAATGAGATTGTACTATATGCATTCTGTTACACCCCAAAATTTTCCCTCCCATTTTCTCAACATTTCTCATCACAAAGCCCTTGGAGATCAAGATCCAGTTAGGGTTTCATCTGCTCAAGACTTCTCCTTGCACTGTTGACCCAAATTAGGGTTTGTGTTTGCACAAGGATGTTTTGACCTAAAATGCCTAAGATGACTTTCATGCTTCATGTTAGACCCATAAGTTTATCCATACCAAGTTTCAAGTCTTGATTCCAGGTTTTGCCCAGTCAATTGGGCAGTTGACCTAGAAATCAACTGTATTGGGGAAAAAGTCAACTGTGGGCAATTGACAGTCAAATATCATGAAAATTGACCCACATCAACATTATGAACTCATATGGACCATTTGATCAAGTTTGGATCACAATTCCATAAGAAATTTGATCAGATCACCAAAAGGGCAAAATGGTCATTTTTAGGGTTTTGACTGCACAAAGGCAATTTTTGACTGTTTGACCTAGCCAATGGCAAACCAAGCTCACTTATGGACTCAAGGACCCCATGGAATTATCTTGACATGCTCAACAAACTCAAAAGATCCCAAGTACACAAGATTGACAGTTGAATTTCCCAGTCAATTGATCAATTTTGACTGTATACTGAAAAGTCAAACTTTGACTTCTTGGTCAAAATCAAAAGTCAAGATTCATTTTTCATCAAAGCATGCCAAATCATGAAACTTGTTCACCAAGAAATCACAAAATGCAAATTAGGGTTAGAAATTAGAATTTTTCATAACTTAGAAATTTTCTAAGTTATAAAAAACCCTAATTTTTTCCTAACTTTGCCCCACTTTTTCACCAAGATCCATTTGGATTCAAACAAAAGTCAAAACATAGAAGTTGTAGCTTGTTGCATAGTATACAACTTTGATTCACAAAGTTTTCCCATTTGAAGCTTGTATCTCAAGTTACAAATTTTTGAATAAGAGCACTAAACCATTCTTAACTTAGTGAAATTTTAACCTATTTTGACAAGGTTTTCTACCCAACTTCAAGGCCATTTTTCATACACTTCCACTTGGAATTTCAATGTTCATTTCAAAGATGGATTGTAGTACACATTCCAAGCTTTCCAAAATGTCCAAGAAATTCTCAAACAACCTCATAACTTGAGAGAATCGAATTTCACAATTTGGCAAAAACTCACTTTTGAATTGTCCAAATTACATGTTCATAACACTATGCATTTTCAAAACTCAGCATGCCCCTTGATTACAGGCCTTTTATCCCAATTACACTCATAAATTTAATGCATATTCTTTGTGCCAAGACCATGTTCTTTGTGTTCTAACATTACATGAAGGTTTAATCCATTTATAGATAAAGCAAATTAGCCATTTTTGTAAAAGGTAGCTTTATGTCAAAATTGAAATCCAAGTTGTACAAATAAAATCCAATTGGCACAAGATTATGAGCAAAACACTCTGATCAAGGAGGGATTATGCAGCTCATTAGGGGTCCCCTACTTGCCTAAAACACCAACTTGCATTTTGTTGCTTAAGTAAGAAGAAAGATAGCATAACTTGTGACAACTCTCATATCAGCTACCATACACTAAAGAAAACTTGTAAGACACATTCCAAACATCACAACCAAGCTAATACACGAGCCCTTAGCCTCCAAAACACTCCCAATCTCAGAATCACCTCCAAACTGCAAGAACAGGGCCAGGCCTGCAGTTTGAGTGCCATCTTCCATTTCCCTCAAGCTCTCTTGCCCAAACCAGTTCACACACATTCCCTAGCATCTATGCAAGCTGACCATGATCTGAAACACGACCTGTAATCCCTCTAACAAGTTCCACCATTTTCACTTTTTCATTTTGCAGTTGAAGTTCCACAGCTCGACACAAGAAGTTTCAAGACAAAGTAAAGCTTGGAATAGCATCCCTGGACCTCAAGGAAACTATCCCAATCATCACCTTGCATTGAAAGCTTCTCCATTGCCAGATAGAACTTCAACTGAACAGGTAAGTTCATGGATTCGTATCTCTCTTGTTAGGCATTGTTAGCTTTAGGTTTGTGAAGAAAACATGTCACAATCATAGCCCTGAACATGCCCATATGATTAGATTTCATTTATATTATGTGTGCTTAGAGAATTTTATGTCTGAACTTTGATAAAAAATTAGGTCAGGATTTGGGAGAGAAGAAATTCTCTCTCATTTCTGAGAGTTAGATTGACTTCTTTATATGTCTAGAATCGTGGCTTCAAGCTCTACATGTTTCATGTTGGAAGATTTGGCAAAAGATCAAAGAATCAGGAGTTAGGGATTGGAGAAGAAAGGCGCGTGTTTTTGAATTTTGTTTGGTCTGAAGGTTGAAGACAACCACTTGCTGGGCTGGGCCTGTGTATTACTACTTTTCACACCTTGATTTTGCTTCTGCACCCCTTGAGCCCATTTGACTTATTTTTATGATTTTTTGATTTTTTGTTTTTTATTCCTGTCTTATTTATTTTTCCTAATAATATTAAAAACATAAAAAATATTTTTTGCATCATTTTTATATTTTTTAGGCATTTATTTGATTATATTGATATTTGTACATAAATATTATATATATACTATTATTTAGAATAAATAGAAAAAATAGTGTAAATACATTTTATTTTCATTTTTATTTTATTTTACCTTCTAAAATTACTTTATATAAAAAATACTATTTTCTAAAATATTAAATATTATTATTATTTATATATATAATACATATTTAAAATAATGCATATATACACATATTTATTAATATATTTAGGATAAATACAAAATATATACCCCTTTTATTTTTTCTTATTAATATTTAATATAAAAATACATTTTTTGACAAATACCTCATTTTATTTTATTTTTTGTATATATAAATAAACATTTGTACATAATAAATAAATAATGTATTTTATTTAATAGAATTAGGGTTTTGCCCTAAATATGAAAATACTCCAAAAATAATACCTTTTTATTTTTCTTTTTATTTTACATAAATAATACTTTTTTTTTATACATATAAAAATTCTTTTTACATTTTTGCATATTTATTTCAATTTCCATTTAATTGTGCAAATTATTTGTCTTGTAAATATTCAAAGAGAATGATGTAATAGCTAGATTTAATTTCTTGTCTAAATACTCCCTATTTGAACATTTGTACCCCCCTCCCCATATTATTGTGTTGTAATAGCGTAGGTATTTAAATTTCGCACTTTATACGCTTTCTAAAATATACCATGTTAGAATTAGGGTTTGTATGCGAATAAAACGAACAAAATAGTTTGACCTAATTTCAAGATAAACAAACATGAAAATGGACAACACATCTCACACTTGCACCCCTAGGGTATTCCACTTTGTTGCCTTCAAATAATTGGGCCATATTGCATGTTGAATTTCTTTGGGTAAAACAAAAAAAAACAATCAAATGATCATAGTCCCTCGATGACGCTTTCGAAAAGTTGCCTAAAATGATCAAGTCCCTTTCAAAGAGAAATTGCCCAAAGACATCTAACACTATTGCAACTATGGTTTAAACGATGACCCGCGCCTGTCCCTTCAACCTCCTAATACAAGATTGTCCACCAAATGCAATGGTGGAACAAAATTGTCAAAAGGTTTAAAACATAACAAGAATCTTTGAGAAAACTTTAGGGTAGACAACTCCTAAGTACTTGTCAATTTGCAAAGAAAACACTTGCCTAAATTCAAAACACACTTCACAAACACACTTCACAAACACCTTCAAAAACAAACTTTCAAAAAAAACCTTGAAACATCTTTTCAAAAAGACGAACACCTTTTGTAAAACATTCGAGTAAAGAATTGTTACAAGGGTAGCCTAGACAAGGCATCTTTTTCAAAGCATTTTGAAAACCACACACACAAAGCACCATTTCAAACAATTGAAAACCAAGGCAAGTTGATCTAAGCAAGTACCTAAGAGCCCATGGATAACCATGGATAGAAGGGGTGCTAATACCTTCCCCTTCTATAATCTACTCCCCGAACCCAAGAAAAATCTCAAAGGTTTTTGCTGTGCTTTTTAAACCTTTCCTTAGGATAAAATAAAAAGTCGGTGGCGACTCTTGCTCAACCGAAACATTTGCGAAAACAAACGCAAAACCACAGTCAGTTCTCCCACCGTATCACACATTCCGTATGCATATGCTATGAATTTTGTTGAAATGTATCTTTGTCTTGGAAAATAAATCCTTGACAAATGCTGGGGAGCCTTGGGAGATTAAATCCTGGACTACTGTTTGGAGATGAAGAGTATGCACATCTTCAGACCTTGTTTTAGAATGTTTCCGCTGGGGATTCCTGTTTGGTTGTTTCAGGAGAACTCCACTGGGGATTATTGACTTTTCTTGAGGGAAACTATATGGAAAGTGTTGATTTCTTCTTGAGGGAGTAGAGTTCGGGAGTAGAGTTCGGGAGTTTTAGTTATCCATCGCTTTAATTGGGAGTTATCTCTTGATTGGAGAGAATGAAAGTTAACAACTTGTTAGAGATAAAAAAAGGTAACTGTTATCTGGTCGGCTCCCAGGCTTTGTAGCAACTCACTGGGGATAGTGGCAAACTCTACCGGGGAAGAGGAGTTTTGTTAGTGATTTGAAGAAGTTAAACTATTATCTGGTTGGGTCCAGGTTTCATAGTAACTTCGGGGATAGTAGCGACTCCGTTGGTGACTTCACTGGGGATTAGGGGTTGTGGTCCCTTGATTTGTAATAGTCAGAGAGGAAAACTTAAGCTGGGGAATTCTGCAGTTTGTTGGGGAAATAAACCCTGTTGAAGAGAATATTTGACGAACTGTCGGGGAGGTGTTTTCTTTTGGCAGACCTCCTCGGGGATTCTTCTTGAGACCAACTCAGCTGGGGAGAGGTTGTCTGGAGACTGAAACTCTGGCTGGAAATTATATGAATCTAACTTTGTAGAGATAATTTTGTGGGGATATCCTTGTAGAGATTGCTCTGGCGATTTCACTAGGGAACTCCTTATGAAAGGGACTTTGTAAGTGATGTAGCATTGCCAGACAATTTTGTTTGATTGTACATGCTCCTTTGATGGAAATCACGCTCGATGCCCCAAGTGATTCAAATGCAGACCTACCCCTGGTTATTCAGTACTTCTATAGAGATTTCTTAGAATCTTGACTTGAGTGCCCCAAATGTGTTGGATAATAATCATGTTATGCCCCTTTGCTTATAGGAGATTTTTCATTGAAAGTGTCTTTCCGTTTGAAGTGGATCTGTTTATTGAGAGAGTTTTCTGTTCACTGGATATTCGTCGTGCGAATTTCTATGTTGTCAAACAATTAGCTATATGCAAACAACAATATTCAAATAATGCAAAGTTTATGTTTGTCTTGATGTTTTGAAAATGTAGTTTTAGCAGATAATAGAGTTTTGTAAGAATATGAATTCAAATCAAGATTTGCAGTAAGCCTTACAGGAGTCAGGATACCTTTTTGTAACAGTATGGTCTCGAACTAACCCATGCTTCAATTAGGACTTTTAAGGGGTTGTAACGTGGCCTGTTTCACGGTTTAAGAAACAAAGGGTAAGGCTCAAAGTGTATTTGTACCGTCCCGTTCTTCATGATGTTATCCAGTCCTAAACTCAGTTAATTATGCATTTTGAATTCCAATTGAGTCTGGAATGACGTTTTGGTGATGGTTAGGATACTGAAAGTTTATCCGTGAAGGAAGTCATTGTTGCAACATTTTTCATGTTGTTGAGGATTTGTAGTGACCTCTCTTTTTTGATCTACTATCCCTAATTGTTGCCTGATTGTTCTTGTTTTGGGATTACAGCTAATGGGATGCCCCAGTTTTTCTTAAGTCTCCTTCGTAGGTTTTGACTTAGTGGGCTTTTCTTTTGAGAGATAATGACTGCCTATTTTACGGGGAACCATCATCGTCTTTTGATTCAGAAGGATGTTTTTTATGTCACTTATTGTGTACGAAGTGAAAGCTTGGGAGTGAACGCGCATTTGAATTAACTGAGAAACTACCCTGCCCCAGGTTCTGATTAAAGGTTTCTATTTGTGTGAAAAAGAAAAATCCAACTTCTTTGGCTCAAAGGGGTTGACTAGGGATTATCTTCCTTATAACTCCACTGTTTAGGATTTGAAACAACGCATGTACATCGTCAGCAGGGTCTGTCCAAAAGCATACTGTATGAGATTATGGTATTGTTTTCGCCATCCTCCCTCTAAAAGATTGCAACTTTTAACGAAAGTTGAATATCATAAGAAACACAGTTTGAATATAGTGGAAATGAATAGATTAATTCAAGACAAACATATTCAAAGCATTAATGAAACAAAGTTTAACATTAATAGTTAAGTGTTCGAACAAACAAAAGAGATTACAATTGAAAATTCAAAATGAAATGAATGCTCTTAATGATTTGGCATGGGAGCACTGATCACGTTGAGAGTCTCAGGAGGACCGAACTCAATCTCATTGGCATCAATCATGTTTAGAATCTTGTATTTCAGTGCCCAACAATCGTTAGTGTCATGCCCATGACTGCCGGAATGATAGGCACATATTGCATTGGGATTGTAGTTAGGAGAAGAAGTTTTGGGGTTTGGATGAAGTCCTATCAATGTAATCAGCTTCATCCCCATCATGTGTTGCAAAGCTTGAGACAGTGGCATGTTGATTTTGGTAAACTTTCTCTTGGACTCGTCTTGCCTTCGGTGATTTCCCTGTTGTTGTTGTCGCATTGATGCAGTACTAGAGATCAGGACTTCCCCCACAGTATTGGACTCTTTCTTCCCATTGTACGGCTTCTATTGAGTATCAGAGGATGTAGCCCTTTTGATCTTTCCGCTTTTGATACTAGTTTCTACTCGTTCCCCAGTTAGAATTAGCTCGATGAACTCGACCGAAGAGCTTACAATTAGATGATTGAATAAAGGTCCTGTCAAAGTTCCCATAAAGATATCAATTAGCTCCCTGTCAGTTAAGGGTGGCTGCACCCTGCCATCCAGGTCTCTCCACTTTTGGGCGTATTCTTTGAAGCCCTCGTTGGGACCCATGGTCATATTTTTCAACTGCACACGAGTTGGTGCAAGGTCAACATTGTATTGGTACTGCTTGTATAAAGCATTAGCTAGATCCTCCCAGGTGTGGATGTGAGAACCTTCCAATTGATAGAACCATTCAAGTTGAGTCCCAGCTAGACTCTCTTGGAAGAAATGGACCCAGAGCTTCTGATCAGTGGTGTGTGGCTGAATCTTGCGGATATAAGATCTCAGTTGCATCTTAGGACAAGAGACCCCATCATACTTGGCAAAAGTATGGATCTTGAATTTCGGTGGGATGACCACTCTAGAAACCAAATCCAATTCTTCAAAGTCCAGACCGAGTACCCTCTGAATTTCCATGGCGTTGAGAGGATCCTCCAGCTATTTGTATTTGTCGCCCGCAGGAGGATGTTGTTCTTCAGCATAATCAACCTCTTCTTCATCAGACTCTGGACTATGGTCCTTTATCTTCTCTTCTTGATTGTCCCCCTCAGTTGACGGAGTTGTGAATTCTAGAGCTCGCTTTGCTGGTCCTCTGAGTCTCCTTCCCATGTTCAGGACACCCACTGGTTTCTTTGTCTTTTTTTCTTGTCTTTGATCATGAGAGCCTTTAGATCCTCTTGCCCCTTAGTCAGACCAGGAACATATGTTGGAATTGAGCGTTTTATGCTTGAAGATCCTTCACTGTTTGCTCAAGAGCCATCTCTACTAAAATAAACAGTAAGCAAATGAGAAACCTATCATGATATGATCCATGGTATGTGGATGCAATGTTTTCAAGGATCTCGCGGGGTAAACACAAGGAGATGTTAGAAGTTGAACTTTGGTCAAAGCTTTGATTGGAGAACTTCGTATCATTTAATGTTTTCCACGAGAATCAAGCTCACCATGTCAAGTGGGTCATAGCCCTCGACTCAAATTACCGTGTTTTGGTTTTTGCGGCGTTTGGTTAGAGGAAAATAAATCCTCTTGCCACTTGATAGACGTCTGGTTCGACATAAGCCTGCATCACAGATCCTTGAGATCCTTGAAATGGTTATTGAAAATGCTATGGTATGATGTCATGATGTTTATGTACAAGTAAACATATACATACAAAGCAAACAAGTTGTTATGTACAAACAAACAAACAAATCCTTAGGTTTAGGCTTGCATGGAGTTTGTAGGTAAGTACCCTCTTAAATTTTAGTTGGATCAAACTGTCCTAGAAAGAAATCGGGTTCTATGGGATCTCAATATCATTGATCTTTCTTCATTAGGCATTGTCTCAGCATAATCAATCTTTTCTTGCGGTCGAGATATCCCAAAAGTCTGTTCTCAATGAGCGTAGCATCGAGTATAAACCAATCTTCAGCTTTACACCAAAGACGGCTATCTCACTACTTCCTAATGGCGAGGTTGTTCAATTAAAGGTTCTAAGGTCAGTTAGTGCTTCATGACACCGCTCAACGGCCCTGTATTCTCCTCGATTCATCACAAGGGATACCGGTACCAACAAATGTGTCACACTAACATAACCATTGCTTCAACCATCTCGGTTTATGTTGTACAGTTTCCACAATCTATTGCTACTTACCTAAAAGGTTCCCCAGATCCGAGTGTAGGATCTTTTAGTAACAACCCAAACAAGGACCCAAAATGTAAAGCTACCAAATCAAACAATGAAAGAAATTAAATTTGATCTAACCCTAAGATAAACCCCACTTTTAAGTTTACTCCCCATCATAGTTTCCAGTTTTGTAATACGGTGGGAGAACTGACTTGGTTGTTTTGCGTTTGATCGCAATTATTGCGGATAGAAAGAGTCGCCACCGACTTTTCTTTTATCCAATAAGGAAAGGGTGAAAAGAACATGAAAGACCTTTGAGATGTTTTCTTGAGTTCGGGGGGTAGGTTATGAAAAGGGACGTGTTAGCACCCTTTTCATCCATAGTTATCTATGGGCTCTTAGTTGCTTGCTAGATCATTTTTGCTTTGTTTGAAATGTGCTTTGTGGTGTGTTTTTGAAAGTATTTTGAAAACGCCTTTGTTTCGGAAAACTTTGTAATGATTCTCGTCTCTATAAGAATGCATACAAAGTGTTGGTTTTAAAAATAGTTCAAAGAGATGTTTTTTTTAAAGATGTTTTTGAAAGTGTAAGTGTGAAAATGGTTTTAGTTCAGAAGCAAGCAACTACGAGCGTCCTACCTACTCAAAAGGTCTATGTTCTTTTCCTTCTCCTTTAGATGTTTCTATCTTAACATTGATTTGGTAAGAAGCCCCATCGTTGGATGTGAAAGGATGGGCATGGGTCAATTGTATAGTCATAGAAGGCAACCTATGAGACGTTTTAGCAATTTTTGTAAAGGACTAGATCATTTACCGAAGGCAACATCGAGGGACATCGAGGGACTACGATCTTTTATCGAGGGTCTTTGCTAAAACGCCCATATTCGAGGGACATGACTATTTTTATCTGAGGCAACAAGTGTGGGTTACCCTAGAAGTGCATGTGTGAATAATGTATTTTATTGAATGCATTTTTGTCTTGAAATAGAGTGGTCTAAGTATTAGTTTTATCTTTTCATACACACCCTAATTACTAGCATTTTATATAAAGTGGTAAATTGCAAAAAAATAGATGTCCTACACTATTACAACCATATTGAATAGCAAGAAAATATAAAAACAAAAACAAAATAAAATAGAGGAAAACAAATTCTTCGATCCAGGCAGTAAGCACCCTTCGATTCAACCCTTTCTTGCTTCTTTCGATTGGGCCTGGAAGTCAGTGTGAGCATGAACCCTTCGATTCACCCTTTTTTTGCTTCCTTTTGTTTAGGCCAGCAACCAGTGTGTATCGAAGCCTGCATCCTTCGATTCACACACCTTTGTTTTTGTTTCCTTTCATTTGGGGTTAGATAGCAGCATGGGGCGGAGCCTAAGGCTTCGATTCACACAACCTTCTTCCTGTTTTCTTTCGTTTGGGTTTAAATAGTAGCATGGGTAAAAGCCATGCTAATACTGTTTCATGGTCAGGTTAGTTCTTAAAGTATGTTTGACAAACAAAGAAAACAAACCAAAAGGTTAGAAACAAAAACAAACATAAAAGGTGGAAATGAAAATAAACTAAAGGGTAACAATGATGTTTGAAACGAGAGGCAATGGTTATTTACATGTTATGCTTGAAACGAAAGGTTTAAGGTCAAGAGGACTTACCTTGCTTGAAGCTAGAATGTGTGTGTTGGACCTTGAGTTTCTGCCTTCAAATGCTCTATATTCGAAAGAGGGAAGGAAGTTGTTCGAAGGACATGGGAACTTGGATGAGAACAAAGGTGTTGTATTTCTTTGTTTCTGGATTCGAAGGAAAATAAAAAGAAGTGTTGGTTTTCTGGGTTTTAAGATTGTTTAGGAGTTTGAGAGTTTGGGAGTGTTTGAGAGTTTGAGAGTTTGAGAGTGTTTTATGATTTTTCCACCCAACAAAAGTTTGGCCCTGTGATTTGCAAAGGGTCTCTTTATTTATAGAGAAAATGTTTGTAGTAACCAGAACCCTGAGATAATATGTTATGGTTGAAAACGAAAAACCAAGTTTTTATGGATTTTCATAGTTCCCAAGTTCAAGTACAAGTGGGGCCTGATGCTTGTTGGGTGCAGGAGATTTGACCCATGCTTTTGATGTTGCTTGTGTTTAGATAAAATCAGGTTGGGAGCTCAAAAAACCAACTTTGTGATTAAAGTAATCTTTATGAAAAAAGGATATGTAGCTTTTTGCCATTTCATCCAAAAATGGTATAATCCAGTGGATAAAGCTTCGAACCTTTATGTAATGTATCACAAATTTGTGTAAGCCACTGATTATGTAAAGATTTGGAAGTAACATAGTCTGACAAGTGAGATTTGGAGGATAAGGTTATGAGATTTGATCAATATTCTTCAACTAAGCTTGCTCGAAGGGTTTAGAGTTGGGTTCGGAGTATGTTGCTTCGAAGGAAACCAATACCCCTATCGAAGCTTGTGAACCAAGCTTGCTCAAAGGAGGCCAAACGCCCAATCGAAGCTTGTATGAAGATAACCATTGTTCAATCCAAGCTTGTATGAAGATAGCTATTGTCCAATCGAAGCTTGTATGAAGATAGCTATTGTCCAATCGAAGCTTGTATTAAGATAGCCATTGCTTTGTGAATCAAAGCAAGCATGCAGGAGGCCACTGTTTTGTGAATCGAAATAAACATATAGGAGGCCATTGCCTTATGAATCAAAGCAAGCCTGTAGGAGGCCATTGACTTCTGAATCAAAGAAAACCTGTAGGAGGCCATTGCCTTTTAAATCGAAGCAACTTGTTTCAAAGGGAGACACTGCCCAGTCGAAGCTAGCATGAAGGAAGGAGTTCAGTCGAAGCTAACATGAATCGAAGCAATGCCAAGTCGAAGCTAGTATGATTCAAAGCAATGCCCATTCGAAGCTAGTGTGAATCGAAGCAATGCCCCGTCCAAGCTAGTAAGAATCGATGCAATGCCCAGTCGAAGCTAGTATGAATCAAAGCAATGCCCAGTCAAAGCTAGTATAAATCGAAGCAAGCTTGCTTTTCTTCAATTTTGTCAAAAAAATCAAAATAATCTGCTTTGCTCTTTCAACAGTTTCCTCTTTGACTTGGTGCTTGAAAATCCAATATGATCCATGGAAACCATGTGGGGCATTAAAAATCCAATTATACTTGTGCAATCTTGAACTTTAATAAATCCTTGTGAGAAAATGTCTTAAGAAAGGAGAGGGAAAATTTTGGGGTACAACAATATGCCAGGGTTGGATACTGACATTGTGGTTCATCGTCTAGCAACAAAAGAAGATTATCCTCTAGTCAAGCAAAAAGTCTGTTGTATGCGGCTAGACATGTATGAAAAGATAAAGGCTGAGGTAATGAAACAGTTTGATGCAGGTTTTCTAGCTATGAAATCATACCCTTAATGGGTGGCAAATGTTGTCCCTGTACCGAAGAAAGATGGGAAGGTTCATATGTGGGTAGACTATATGGACTTGAATAGGGCGAGCCCCAAAGATGACTCCCCTTTACGGCATATTGACATCTTGGTTGACAACACGGATCAACATAAAGTCTTCTCCTTCATGGATGGTTTCTCTGGTTATAATCAAATCAAGATGGCTCCCGAGGACATGGAGAAGACCACCTTTGTTACACAATGGGGCACTTTCTTCTACAAGGTCATGTCGTTAGGTTTGAATAATGCATGGGCAACGTATCAACGAGCTATGGTAGCTCTATTTCATGACATGATCCATTATGAGATAGAGGTCTATGTGGATGATATGATTGCAAGGTCGCAGACTGAAGAAGAGCACCTTGATCACTTACACAAGTTGTTTGAAAGGTTGAAGAAGTACAAGCTAAGGCTAAATCCTAATAAATGCACCTTCGGGGTAAGGTCTGGAAAGCTTATGGGTTTTGTTGTCAGTGGCAGAGGTATTGAAGTGGATCCTGTGAAGGTCAAAGCCATTCAATAAATGCCAGTTCCCCATTCTGAGAAGGAAGTCAGAGGCTTCTTGGGTCGACTTAACTACATTGCTCGCTTCATATCTCACCTAACTGCTACTTGTGAGCCAATATTCAAACTCTTGAAGAAAGATCAAGTAATGAAATGGAACAACGACTGCCAAGCTGCCTTTGACAAGATCAAGGAATATTTACAAGAACCTCCTATCTTGATGCCTCCAGTTGAAGAAAGACCCTTGATCATGTACTTCATTGTATTAGAGAATTCCATGGGGTGTGTGTTGGGCCAACATGATGAGTCTGGCCGAAAAGAGTGTGCAATATACTACCTGAGTAAAAATTTTACCGACTGTGAAACCAGATATTCATTGCTCAAGAAAACTTGATGCACTCTGGCATGGGCTGCTCACCGGCTAAGACAGATATGTTGACTCACACCACTTTATTGATTTCTAAGATGGACCCTATCAAATATATCTTCGATAAGCCAGCTCTCTCTGGACGGATAGCTAAATGGCAAATGATTTTGACTGAATATGACATCCAGTACACTATACAAAAGGCCATCAAAGGAAGTGTACTAGTAGATCATTTGGCCCATCAAGCCATTAATGACTACCAATCCATGAACTTTGAATTCCCGGACGAGAATATCATGCTGATAACTGACTGTGAAAAACCTGGACCGTATGACGGACCTGAACAAGGATCCTGATGGACCATGGTTCTCCTGATGGTTTCCATACACCTTTCACTGCTAGATTTTACGTCGGCTGTACAAACAACATGGCTTAGTACGAGGTGTGCATCTTAGGTCTAAAGGCTGCCATTGACCTAAGGATCAAATTCTTGGATGTATACAGAGATTCTGCTCTAGTGATCAGTCAAGTTAAGGGAGAGTGGGATATAAAACATCCTAATTTGATTCCTTCTAAAGAGCTTGTGTTATCTTTGATCCCATACTTTGAGGAGGTTACTTTTGAACACTTCCCAAGAGAAGAAAATCAGTTGGAAAATGCCCTAGCAACAATGTCATCTATGTTTAAGGTCAATTGGGATAACGAGGCTCCAAGAATTACTATAGAAAGATTTAACGAACCAACATACTGTTGCGAGCTTGACACTGACGAAGAGAAGCCTTGGTACCATGAGGTAAAGAGATATCTTGAAGCACAAGAGTATCCTGAAAGAGCTTCAGTCAATGACAAGAAATTTTTGCGAAGATTTTCAGCCAAATTCTTCCTAAATAATGGAATCATGTACAAGCGCAAACATGATTCTACTCTACTCCGGTGTGTGGACAAGAAGGAGGAAAAGGAGATCATGGAAGACATGCATGATGGTATCTTTGGGACTCACTCTAGTGGACACACTATGACCAAGAATATTCTAAGGGCTGGTTACTATTGGTCCACAATGGAAGCTGATTGTCACCATCACTAAAGGACTTGCCACAAGTGTCAAATCTATGCCGACAAAGTTCATGTACCTCCAATTCTCTTGAATGTCATGACTCCTCCTTGGACATTTGCAATGTGGGGCATTGACATAATTGTAGAGATCAAACCCACTGCTTCCAATGGACACTGCTTCATCCTTGTTGCTATTGACTACTTCACCAAATGGGTCGAAGCTGCTTTATTTCCCTCAGTCACTAAGAATTTTGTAGCCAGATTTATCAAGCATAACCTCGTATTCCGTTACGGTATCCCTGAAAGGATCATCACCGACAACGGAACCAATCTCAATAATGTTATGCTTATGGAACTCTGCACGCAGTTCAAAATTAAGCATCATAATTCTTATCCATACAGGCCTAAGATGAATGGCGCAGTGGAAGCTGCCAATAAAAATATCAAGAAGATTATGCAAAAGATGGTAGTAACCTACAAAGAATGGTATGAGATGTTACCAGTTGCTCTTCATGGCTACCGTACTTCAGCTCGAACATCAACTAGGGCAACCCCGTTCTCCTTGGTCTATGGCATAGAAGTTGTCCTACCTGTCAAAGTTCAGATTCCTTCTCTAAGGATTATGAAGGAAGCGGACTTAGGTGAAGGCGAATGGATTCAAACTAGGTTGGATCAGTTGAACTTGATTAATGAAAAGAGGCTGGTTGTTGTTTGTCATGGTCAAATGTATCAAACACGTATGATCAAGGCTTTCAACAAGAAGACCAAGCCTCGAGTATATCAGACTGGTGACTTGGTAATAAAGCGCGTCATTTTACCACAAGGAGATCCCAGGGGCAAATGGACTCCCACATATGAAGGGCCATTTGTTGTTAAGAAAGTTTTCTCCGGTGGTGCCATGATGCTGACTACTATGGATGGTGAAGATTTCCCACATCCTATGAATGCAGACATATTTAAAAAATACTATGCATAAAACGACCCTCTAGGTTGACATACCTAGACAAAAATAAGGGCATCCTGATGAACCAAAGAGGCTCGGGAAAAAATTAGGGATATATGCAAAAGATTGTACACCCGGTAAGTTGAAAACCTGAAAGGGAGGCTTGGGCAAGAATGGGTATCCAAGTGGGCTGAAAAACCGAGAGGACGGTCCAGGAAAAAGTTAATGATTAAAGCCTATAACTATGTCCCATTGTATCCCTATAGCTAGTTTATTACCAAGGTCCAAGCTCAATGATACAAGATCAATCCAATCAACTTCTTTCAACGACAAGGGATGATGTCTGAAGACATAGGTGCAATAGTGGAGTTGGAACATAATGAGATCACTTCCACATGGATATTATTTTTGCTTTGACTTTGTAATCTTTTCTTTTCTTTCGATGATTTCCTATTACTAGGGTATCTGTCTCCTTGTACAAAAATACCTACTCATTGGCAAAACATCAATACAAATATATTTTGAAGTGCAAACTTTTTTGTTTTTATGTTTTGAGTGCAAAAGCGTCCAATGGCTAAAATTGAATGAACATATGCATATGAACATAATTAACTTTTAACAAATATATGAAAACAGTAATAAGTATCTCCTTAAGGATTCAAATTATACCCATAGAGTTATTTTAATAAAATCATCCCCACAGACCTGGATTCATGCAATCCTCAACCAGAGTTTCAATCTCCGAAAAAACATATCCCTAGTTGAGTTTGGTCTTAAAAGAAGAAGCCTGGTGGAGTTATTCCTAAAGAATTCATTTCACCAAGTAGGTCGTCAAATTTTCTTTTCAACAGGGTTTATTTCCCCAAAAAACTAAAAATTCCCCAGCTTGAGTTTGCTTCTCAGACTATTACAAATCAACGGACGAAACCCCTAATCCACGGAAAAATCATTATAATCCTTAACAGAGTCGTTACTATCACCGAAAGTAACTGCAAAGTCTGGAATTCGACCAGACAACAGTTGACTCCTTTCTCTTCAAAAGCAAAGTTACTATAAATCCTGGACCCGACCAGATATTAGTTCAACTTCAATCCTATCCAAGCAAGTTACTACGAAGCCTGGACCCGACCAGATACTAGTTCAACTTCATCCTACCCTCAATTTACTATGAAGATTGGACCCGACCAGAGAACAGTTTGAGTTGCTGAAACCTGGACCCGACCAGATAGTAGTTAATCTCAATTTTAAAGTACTGAAACCTGGACCCGACCAGATAATAGTTAATCTCAATTTTAAGCTACTGAAGCCTGGACCTGACCAGATAGCAGTTTAACTTCCTCAAATCATTGTTGAAACCTGGACCCGACCAGATAACTGTTTGAGTTGCTGAAACCTGTACCCGACCAGATAACTGTTTGATTTGCTGAAACCTAGACCCGACTAGATAACAGTTGATCTAAATTTCAAGTTACTAAAGCCTGGACCCAACCAGATAATAGTTTAACTTCTCCAATTACTGCAAATCCTGGACCCGACCAGTTAACAGTTCAAGTTGCTGAAACCTGGACCCGACCAAATACTAGTTAACCTCAAGATCAAATTGCTAAAAGCTGGACCCGACCAGATAACAGTTTGAGTTGCTAAAACCTGGACCCAACCAGATAACCGTTTGAGTTACTATGAAACCTGGACCCGACCAGATAATAGTTTAACTTCTTCAAATCACTAAAAAAACTCCTCTTCCCCGGTAGAGTTTGCCACTATCCCCAGTGAGTTGCTGCAAATCCTGGAAACCGACCAGATAACAATTAACTTCTTTATCCCTAGCAAGTTGTTGTGAAGCCTGGAATCCGACCAGATAACAGTTCAACTTTCTTCCTCTCCAATCAAGAGATAGCTCCCCAATAAAGCAATGAACAACTAAAACTCCTGAATTCTAGTTCCCAAGCAGAAATCAAACCTCTCCACAGATTTTTCTCAAGCCAAAGCCAATATTCCCCAGAGGAGTTCTTCTCAACAGGATAGGAATCCCCAGCGGAAATATTCTAAACAAAGATTGAAGCAATCTGGGATTTAACTTCCCGAAGCTCCCAGTACCTGATGAGGATACACTTCAACAACGTTTCACATTCATACATCATACAACATACATAACAAATGCATGCAACACTGTCTCATTTATTTTGATAATAGAATACATACATCTGCATGCAACTAATCCCTTTTCCTTACAGGAAAAAGTCAATGATCAATCGAAAGACCTATTCTGGTTAGATTTATTCCTCCCAATTCAAGACAAGCGAAGGACATCTACAGGTTCAGTATAAATCAACCAAAGATTTATCCAGATACCTTCTCCAGTTTCTACCAACAGTCACTTTGGATGGCATCTATAAGCCCATCTCCGACAATATTCCATTATTCTCCAAATGGCATCTTTAAGCCCATTCCCGACACAATCAACTAACACATCAGCAAGTGCAAATTTCTGGGCACTCTAGTGTTCAACCATCTTCCACCTTCAAGCTACAAACAGCGGCATGCCATTCTCGCTTTTCAGGTTTAAGAAAATTAAACAGGGGCAGTTGTTGTACCCCATGAACACCTGATCATCCATCTTCAAGGACATCTCAACTTGGTTTGAGGATATGTGTAACACCCTAAAACCTTGACTCTTAACTTAAAAGAATAAAATCATCATTTTAGGATGCAACTAAAACATACATGCATACTTTTCAAATAATTTCAAAAGTCACAGCGAAACTCGTATAGTTAACATAAATTCCAATAACCCTTATGTTGTACCCCAAAATTTGCCCTCTTCATTTTACTTTACCTGGCTTGTGTTTCATCATACGCGTTCATACGCTTAGACAGGATCAAGGTCTTCTTCAAATAGTAGAAATTAATTACTGACAATCAATCCGAGATAGACCTCATTTCCTATTGGTTCGAGCTGCTAAGATCTCTAAGGCTTTGTGACATCTCGAGTTGATTCTTTGTTTCGTCAGAGAATTGAAGTTGGCAATGATTTTGAAGAGAAATAACATTCTCCTATCCTTGAGTTAGTGTTTTGACTATTGGAGTGTATGACATCTTTCTGAGCAAGATTTTAAGGCATCATCTTCATCATGTCATACAAAGCAGGATTCAGAACACAAGGTTTCAGTTTGTGGTTTTACTCTTGATCAATATTATTTTGAGATAATTATCCAAGTTCATGCTAAGTTTAGAAATATGGTTTACATGGTTTCCTTGGTTTTCAAGTTATAAGATTAAAACATTTATCATGATACGGTATCATGCTTTATTCTTTCAAATCTTGTGCCGTTAAGTTACGACATATATGGTCACGATTTCTACAAGATACAATTAAACTTATGTGAAGTACTTTTCATAGCCAATTTTATCACTTGTCACGCAAGTTTCTTTGGGTCTTATTTCAAATGTCAGTTCTTATGGAAGATAAGGGTTTTGATGTGAAGATCAAAAGAATTCAAGGCATTTTTGAGATATGGAAGAAAGATGAAAATTGAATTTTTGTTTTCAAGCACCATTTCCTTTTAAGGCAATTCAATTAATCCTTCTCCTAGATTCTAATACACCATTCAATGTTTGGTTGCAATTCTTGCAAACTTCTACAAAGTTTCATTCCATTTTCCAAACATTCAACATATCTTTCAAAATTATTGTTCAAATACATTAAAAAATAATTACAAAGTTCAAATTCAAATACAAGTGTGCCTTTCAAAAGTAATTCAAATACAAGTTTGTCTTAGATTGCTAAACTTTCTAAGTCTTAAATTCTCCTTCTTCACTTCTTCAATTTTTCTCCAAGCTTTTGTGACAAGCCACAGCCTCCCCTTGTAAGTTGCCTTGCCATCTTAATCCACTCCTTATCAACCATACATGAAACAAAAATAAGACAAGAGTTAGAAATCCAAAGTGAACAAAATTACAAAATGATTTAAACTCATCAATAGGGTGGTTTAAGGAATCAGAAAAAGAAGGATTTTTTGTGTGTTAAAGCCTCAAACATTTAAGTTCTTATCATGGGCCAATGTTATTCCAAATCACAAACTGTTTTGGTTCACAATAGAAGAAAAGATACAAACAGAATTCATTCACAAATTCAGCACAACATAATTTAAATTCAAGCCCAACAAAAAATCAAGCCTCATACATACATCATTGGCTTAAAAATATTGCTTTTTTGCAAATCACAAAAGTAGATTTTGATTCACAAAAAGGAGAAGAAGAGATCAATAAATATCAGAATCCAGCATCCTTGTTTTCATGCAAATTTACAAGCCTCGTGTGATTTCATGCCAAAAGGAAAATTCAGAATTTGAAAAGTCAAGTCATAGGCCAAATTTTACTGCAAAATCTATAAAAATATATATAAATCGGTTTGGTTCACAGCAAAAGAGAAAGAAAAATCAGAAAAAATAGTACAACATCGCAGCCTGCACCAAGTCAATTAGCAAAGATACAGCAAAGTTGACATATCAAAGTAACAAAGTAACACTCCTCAAGTCAGTATCAAAAATTAGTACAGAAAAACCATCACAAGTACAAGCTCAAAGGAAACAATACCAAGGCCAACAAGCAAAGTCAGTAGCAAAGGTAAAAAAGCTAAGCAAGTACAAAACCAAAAGCCAGCAAGCTAGCATTATAAAAAAAACAGTACAACAAGTACGAAATCTGTATAAAGAAAAGTCAGCCAACATCCATCACAAGTAAATATTACAGCAAGCAACATGGGCAACAAGCAAAGTCAAAAAAATAAGTAACAAGTCAAAACTGAAGCCTCCCTCAAGTCAGTATCAAAGTTTATTATAGAAAAATAAGCAAAGTCAGCAAGCCCAAAGTCACAGTATAAAACCAGGGAGAATACACAAAGATGAAGGAAAAAAATACGGAGGCCAAGACCCAAAAACCAAAATAAACTTTGTCACCTTCATCAAAAAAGAATCAGAAAACACAAAGATACAGAACCGATACCAAACATCAAAAACCCAAAATAGTTTTCATCATCATTTTCCTCAAACCACAACCCTTCAGAAATTCAGTGAAAAGAAGAAGAAAAGGAACAAACTCGCTCAGAATCCAACTGGTAAAAGTCTAAATCGTGTGGTACTCTCCTCATCTTTTCATTTCCATTCTCGTTTCTCCTTCTTCATTACTTTTCACTGTAAAATCAAGCAAAATAGGTCAAAAACTCAGAACAAAAGCTAAGAAACAAAAATGAAGAAAAAAAGTGAAACGCAGAGGAGCCCTTGATGTCCGGCGAGGGAGACGAGGAAGAAAGAGTAAGATCACAAAGAAGATGAAGCTAGGCATGGCAAAAAAACCCAGACCCGCTGGGCCCCGCCCGGACCCGCCCCGAAATTAACGGGGAAAACCCGGCTAAAACGGGTACGGGTGCGGGGGCGGGTAAAACCCGGTTTCTAACTACGGGTGCGGGGGCGGGGGCGGTAAGACACTGAGACCCGCCCGCACCCGCACCCGCCCCGCCCCGAATAATCCAATTACTATAATAACCTTGTTTTAATTATTTTTATGTTACTTTTATTTTCTCAGCTTCTTAGAAGCATTTTTGGATCTTTTTTTGTTATGATGATATCGTATATTTTGTTCCATGTTGTTGGAATGGTTATTTTGTTCCATGTTGTTGGAATGGTTCTTTTGTTGATTGTATTGTTTTAATTTTGTATTTGTACTTTGCAAAAAAATTGTTGGTTGTTGGGAGTGATTTATACTTTGATATATTGAAAGATTACACTCTTTTAATGAATCACAAGTTCACAACCAATTATAGTTGATTGAAGGGTTATGATAGAAAAATATTTGGAATGGTGTTTGAATATTAAATCCTACAATTATTTACTCAAATTAATGGCGAATTTTGTATTTTTAATGTATTTGTTAATGCTGTCCAGGAAATTTGTGAAAAAAATAGATATTTTTTTATTTAAAAAAAACAGTTTTCGCGGGTGGGGGCGGGTGCGGGTGCGGGTGACCCGTTCTCCATTGGGGGCGGGTCTGGGGGTGAATTTCCATCCCCCGGCGGGTTTGGGGGCAGGGGCGGGTCTATTACTGGAGTTGCGGGTGCGGGTGCGGGGTTAGCTAAACCCGCCCCCGACCCGCCCCGTTGCCATCCCTAGATGAAGCTCATCGTTGATGAGAGAGGCGCTGCCTCTTTGAAACTTAGGGTTTCACAAACCCTTATGTTTTGTTTAGGATATAAGAGGTAGGTCTTGGGTCGACCCAGTTCGGCCTAAGCCTACCATATATTTTTATTATTTCAAACTCGACACTTTCTTTTTTATATATTATTGGAATTAGAATGATAATAGATTGAAGTAGATGGCGTGGTGGTAAAGACACGGTATGGTAAACGTGAGGAAAGGGGTTCGAGTCCCCCCATTGCTCAGCACCACGCAGACCCATTCATTATTTTATTTTTTCTGTTTACAAAAAAAAATCCTTATTGGGCCAGGCTTTAACACAAAAACTATTTTCTACACAAAAACACCCAAACCCAATTTTAACCTCCACCCTCTGACTTTATTTATTTTATTTATTTTCTTGTTTATCTTTCCTTTTGATATTATTATTATTATTATTATTAATATCATAATAATATTTATTTTATTAATGAAAAAGACCAAAAATATTTTATTTATTTTTACTAAATACTTATTTTATTCAAGACAAAAACATAAAAATAAACATTTTTTACAAATTTAATTTCTCTTCATTTTTAATCAATTAATGTTTAGATTAGGGTTTTATTTATTTTCTTTTCTCAATTAAAAATTAACTTAGAATTGTAGGTTTCTTTTTTAATTAATTAATTTCTTTTTCATACCTTTTTATTAATATTAGAACTTTTTCTCAAAACCCTAAAAATCATTTCTTTTCCACTTAACTTAGATTAATTTTCTTATTTTTAATTAATTACTCTTCTTTCTTTTAATTAATTAGGGTTCAAAACTTTTCTTTAATACCAAATCCAAGTAAAATTCATTTCTTTTCTATTCATGCCTTGTACATTATATTCACTTCTTTTTTTACATTTATTCAATATGGTTGTAATAGATAATTAGATTTTAATTTCTTGCAATTCCCTATTTGTAGTTCGTACACCCCATCCCCAAAAATGATGTAATAGCGCGGGACCTTTTTTTTCCGCTATTTATCGCTTTCATATAAATACTAGTAATTAGGGTTTGTATGGCAAGATAAAATTAACTTAGAAAACCCTAATTCAAGATAAATCAATGCATGAAAAATAAACACTTGCACACTTGCACCTCTAGGGTTAACTCCACTTGTTGCCTCAAGAAAATGGTCATGTTATGCGTGTGAGACACCTTAGCAAAAACAATCATACAAGATCATAGTCCCTCGATGACGCTTAAAATGTTGCCTTCAAAATGATCTTAGACCCTTAAGAAAAATGCTAAGGTATCTCACAATATTGCATTTTATGACTATACGATTGACCCACGCCTATCCCTTCACATCCAATGATAGGGCTTCTTATCAATCATTGGTAAGATAGGAATATCTAAAGTATGAGGAAAAGAACTGAGACTTTTTGAGTAGGTAGAACGTTCATAGTTACTTGTTCACAATCAATCTTCAAAACATCTTTCAAAATACACCAACACTTTCAAACATGAAATATTTTCAAAAGTCAACACTTTGTATGCATTCTTATAGTGACGAGAATCATTACAAAGTTATCCTAAGCAAAGGCACTTTTAAATGAAATATTTTCAAAAGTCAACACTTTGTATGCATTCTTATATAGACGAGAATCATTACAAAGTTTGCCTAAAAAAAGGCACTTTCAAAAATACTTTCAAAAACATCACAAACACATTTCAAACAAAGCATTTAAAAGTGAGCTAG
Organism: Vicia faba; assembly: GCA_948472305.1. Lineage (NCBI taxonomy): Eukaryota > Viridiplantae > Streptophyta > Magnoliopsida > Fabales > Fabaceae > Vicia > Vicia faba. The sequence continues at coordinate 324,670,065 of OX451737.1, read as the reverse complement.
CAACTAAGAGCCCATATATAACTATGGATGAAAAGAATGCTAACACCTTCCCTTTTCATAACCTACCCCCCGAACTCAAGAAAATATCTCAAAAGGTTTTTCCTGTTCTTTTCACCCTTTCCTTTATTGGATAAAAGAAAAGTCGGTGGTGACTCTTGCTATCTGCAACAATTATGATCAAACGCAAAATAACCAAGTCAGTTCTCCCACTGTATTACACCTTCAATTGAAGTACTTAATGAAATTAATGAAATTCAAACACCAACTCAAAACCAATGAAACAACCCATTAGCCGATGTTACAGATCAGATCAAAATCCATCTAGTAGAAAAAAACAATTAATAAATGAAGAGAGCTTCAAAGCCATCTTCCAACTTATAACATCATTTACTCCTCGTGAGTATTTGTAAAACATTGTACAAACCAACAAAAAAAAACACTAAAGGAGTGAGAATAATCCTTACAGAAGTTATCGGTGTATTAAACATCAAGGATAACATATATAATCAAAACTCAAACATACACAACAATTCTCATCCATAACCAAATAAAATGCACATATGAGATGCTATGCAATCCTCCTCCAATATGCATGTGGTATCAAAAGTTTTAGATGTCTGAGTTATATTACAAATTTATCCACGTCTCCAATTCCTCTCTGGAAAATATTCTCTTTGAACAATGAGACCATCCTTGGTTCTGTTTGAACATTCGACCTCACCGGGTCGAGTCCTAACTAACTCTAATATACATGTACACATGAACATATAATATCAATCAAAACTCATAATCAATAAATAATTAATATCTCGCACTCAAAATAAGGTTCTCTCTGAACCATAACAAAACAAGGTTCCCTTTGAATTACAAATTTTCTAATGTAAGGCCAAACAATAATCCTCTCTGAATTACTCAACTCAACATTATACAATTCAACTTAACAATTATATAATAACTTCCACAAACTCACTGATAGAGAAAAATTATATTATTACTAAAAAATACTCATCAGTAGGGTAATTATATTATTACTTATGTCAAACCACCGACGGGGTAATATCCATTTGTCAAATCATATTCTGCTTCTTAACTCAATTCATAAAATAGCTAAAAAAAGACTTTAAGGAGTCGAACCTCTCAATTTTAACTCAAAAGCTCATCAGATATACTCTAAGCAACTGGAAGTCAACTCTGACAACTCTAAACATGCCAACTCAACTCAAAACAAAACAAACACAAGTATAAATATTTTAAATAAACTCTAAACAACTCTAAAATAATCTCTACAACTCTAAAACAACTCAAAATGACACTAGAGTACTCCAAGGTACTCTAAAGTGCTCAATTGATAACTTTTGAACATAAAAGAGCTCTTATAAACTCTATGGGAAAACCATCAGACTCAAAATATGATTAAACATCTCTAAAGTTACAAACAGACTCACAACTTAATAAAAAGGTAGCGAAAGGTCACTAAACTAAAATTTACTCGATATTCTCCCAAATTGGACTATAAAACGTCAAACTTCCAGCAAACACCCTCCTCCCACAGGACCGTCATCGCCCGCTGAACAACTGCCGCCTACGGCCGTACGTATGGCACCTTTTAACTCAGGAGGCACCACGGCTCCGCCTCCGACTCCGACGCGATTCTGGGAACACCGGCTGCCGCCCCTGCAACTTCAATTCTGGCCACCACCATCATATCCCGCCCCCTGCTATGACTTTGATTCCATCAGCCATAATCGCGGCTCCGCCACACAATATTGTTTACTACCGCTTATGGCAACCATCCTTGTAACACCCAATTTAGAATTATGTTGCGTATGTATTTATTTGCGAATATTTTATGATTTATTGTGTTTGTTAGATTATTGGTGGGAGTGTAAGTTCTTGGAAAATAAAATAATCTAGATTAATTAAATAATAATTTTATGTTGTTAATAATGAGAATAATAAGGAAAATAAAATAAATTAGAATGTGTAGAGATTTTAAGGGTATTGAGGTAATTTCGTGAGGTTAAGTTGAGGGTAAATGATGGAAAACAAAATTGAAGGATATTTCTAATAGAAATAGGGAGAATTGAGAAAGAGAGATCATTTTTGCATTATACGTGAAATTTGGAAGAAAATGGAGAAAAAATCCAAGGGCAAGGAGAAAGCAAGGAGAGCATCCATCCATAGAGTGTGAGAAGAGGTTCCTAGAGAAATTATAAGGTAAGGGTGGGTAATAGTTCTCAATTATGATGTAGGGTTTTAGTTCTCTTTGATTGATATTGATTGTCATGAATATTGATGAAAATTATGAAATCATTGATCTTGATGTTATGTGCATATGTTGTATTATGAAATATTTGATGATGTTGTTGTTGTAAGTTGATTTATTAATTTATGTGCTTCATGAACCATGATTGGATTTGACATGAATTGGATGAATTAGTGGTATCAGAGCAGTTTGGTCCATCCGACCAGGTTTTATATGATGCACGTTCCCTGGTTAGTCGGCTAGTGTGTGAACACCATCGATGTTTTGTTTTTGTTAATGTCGGTTTCCTATATGCAGAGTTATCACTGGTGGAAGAAACAATGATGCTATTGGTGAATCTTTGGAGTCTTTAACTCAAGCAATGGCGCAAAACCCTTAAAATCATCATAATGCTAGAGAAAATGATGAATTTCATGCTTTGGTAAGGTTTCAAAAAAACAATATTCCGATCTTAAAGGGAAAACATGATCCTAATGGTACACATATGTGGTTCAAATGGATTGAGAAGATCTTCAGGGTCATGGCTTGCTTAGAGGAGCAGAAGGTACTGTTTGATACTTATATGTTGGAAGAGGAAGTTGAATACTAGTGGGATAGTGCACGCCCGAGGATGGAGATTTTGGGTACAAAGATCACTTAGGCTATGTTCAGAGCTACATTCATGGAGAAGTATTTTCCTGAAGAGGTTTGTGGTAAGAAGAAGGTTGAATTCCTTGAGCTGAAACAAGGGAATTTGACTGTTGCAGAGTATGCTGTCAGGTTTGAGGAACTGGTGAAATTTTGTCCACACTATAATAGTGTGGCAGCTGAAGGGTCTAAGTGTATCAAATTTAAGAATGGCTTGGGTCTGGAGATTAAACTGGGTATTGGATATCAAGAGATTCACCAATTTTTGTGCTAGTGAACAAGGACTTAATTTTTTATGAACATTATAGAGCTACGTCTTCCTATTATAAGAGTATCAGTAAGAAGAAAAGGAAGAACTAGGATCATGGAAGATAGTATGTGACTCTAGCTGATAAGGGAAAATAGAAAGTTTCCAACGGGTAGAAGACAAGTGAGGGAGGAGCTTCCACTATCGTGAAGTGTTACAAGTGTGGTGAGTATGACTACCATGTTAATGATTATGTGAACAAAGTGATGAGGTGTTTCAAATGTGGGACGACAGGTCATAGAGTTTCCGAGGGCAATAATAAAGATCCAACTTGTTTCAACTGCGAGGAACAGGGTCAAATTAGTACTCAATGTCAAAAGCCAAATGAAACTGATGCTACTGCTGCACAGACTAATGATAAGGTGTTTTCTTTGAGTGTCTCATAGGTTCCCAAGAAGGACAACTTGATTCGAGGTACTTATTTTATTAACGATGTTAAGGTGGATGCTATTATTGATACTTGTGCTACTCATTCGTTTATTTCGCTTGAGTGTGCTACTATGTTGGGTTTGAAATTTCCTTCTATGAGTGGGAGTATGGTGGTTGACACTCCAACTAATGGTTATGTGACTACTACACTAGTCTATTTGAATTTCCCTTTAACCATTTATGGTAAGAGTTTTATGATGGATTTAGTATTTCTACCTTTACATCAAATCAATGTCATTCTCGGGATGAACTGGTTAGAGTTTAACTATGCTCGTATCAACTGCTACAGGAAGACCGTGAAGCTCCCTGATTTTGATGATAGTGGAGAACTGATGTTCTACAACAAGTAGAAGAACTCTTAGAAGATGAAGCTCAGATGTTTGCAATATTTTCATCTTTGCAAGTCAACAACGAAGCTGCAAGTATCGATTTACATGTTGTTAGTGATTTCTAAGATGTATTTTCAGGCGATATTAGTGACTTGCCTCCAAAGCGAGAGGTCGATTTTTATATAGACTTGCTTCCCGATACTGATATGACCCTATTCTCCATAATTAAAAAAGTTGGACCATTGTTCTTGCACTCAGGAGCATGATGACATGTCTTACTAAATTTGTAACATCTCAGAACCTTATTATCACATTCATTAGAACGGTGACCTTGTTCCCCACGCCTATAGCACTTAACGGAGCGTGAGCTCCTCCCTCACTTGTCTTCTTCCCATTGGAAACCTTAGGTTTCCCTTTATCAGTTGGAGCATCATAAGGCTTCATACATTCTTGTTGTTGTTATCCTCTCTTCTAATTCAGAATCTTGTAGTTAGCCGAATGAGCTTTTCTATCTTCTTCATAAATCCTACAACTGTCCACCAACTCTAGAAAATTACAGATCTGTTGATATCCAATTTCCCGTTGATTTCGGAATGTAAACCATTCTCAAACTTGATACACTTCAAGAATTTAGGAGTTGCTTCACTGTAATATGGATAATACTTTTCCAGCTCCATGAACCTTGAAGCATACTCATTCACTGATAGGTTCCCTTATTTTAACTCAAGGAACTCTATCTCTTTCTTCCCGCACACGTCTTCAGGAAGTACTTCCTCAAAACTCCCTGCTAAACACAGCCCAAGTAACAACTTCACCCACCACTTCCAGTCTCTGAAGGGTTCCGACCCACCAGTCATCGGCTTCCTTTGCCATCATATCCGTACCAAACCGCACCTTTTGTGCCTCTACGCGATCCATGACTCGAAATATCCTTTCAATCTCCTTAAGAAAAGTCTGCGCTCCATCAGGATCGTAACGACACTTGAAAGTAGGCTGATGGTTCCTCTGAAGCCTCTCCAAAACACGAGATCCATCATTCTCGCTAGCATTAGGATGATGTTGCACAACCTGAGCCATAGCCTGCAAAGCAGCATTAATCACAACATCGTTTCTTCCAACCATTATACACACAGAAAACAACATCAAATAATAACATATTGATAGTGTACTCACACTAATAGATTGACAGGACATGCACATCATAAGAAAACCTGGTCAGACGAACCGGCCAGCTCTAATACCACTAATGTAACACCCTTCTAAAACCCAACAAATATTGAAATTAATAAATAAGAGTAATGCACCAAAAAGGGTGTCACATGCTTCATAAAACATCATGCATGCATATCTTGCTCCGTAACTCAGGATTTTCAACATTTATAATAATTTCCTTATGGAATATCAACATATTAATAGTCTACTATGCAGCGGAAAATCATAAGTTAAATAACATCATTAAAACTTCAACAAAACATCAACATTTCTCATCATTCGAGAGTTATAACTTAAAATATCTTTAAGAAATTGAAATAACATCTAATTCATGTCAACAAAATGAAACATAACTTCAAGCAAACATTCCCAACCCCAATGTTACATATCAGAGCAAGACCTTCTAAATCAACAGAAATAAACAACACACTCCGAAGTTATCCTCTAAGCTTCAATGAAACTATTCTTGATTACCTGCAAGTTACCCACGTATAGAGGCAACATTTCCAAGCAGAAATGGTGAGTAATCACAAACTATTATAAAATATATATGGAACAGATATAGTAGCATACCAATAGGTCATCATATATTCCATATATTTATATACTTCATAATTATACTCACACTTTTACATCATCAGTACACATCAAACATATCATTATATCATTACGTTAACACTCATCATCAGACATCACATAGATCACAACACCATCAATATCACTTAGTCAATCATTATGCAATGTCACAAATAATGTAACACAACATCATCGACTCTTGCATGTGGTACCAAGACTTCACTAACGACCAAGTCATCTTCCTCTTGCATGTGGTACCAAAACTTCATTGACGACCAACATTCATTTACAATTATTATTATTATTATTATTATTATTATTATTATTATTATTATTATTATTATTATTATTATTATTTATTATCATATTATTGATATTATTATTAACATTATTATTTGGTTTTTTATAATAATAATAATAATTATTTAGTATTATTATTATTAAAATTATAATTATATTTTTTATGAGTTTGGTTGACCAAGTCAACCGAGGGCTTTCGAAACCCTAGTTCAAGCGGTACGTTTTGTTCTTCTTCGCCAAGTATTGAAACCCAGAAGTTTCTTCTTCGTTATTAAGATATCAAAATCCAAGTGCAGAAACGCATGAGTAATCCAAACCAATCAATTACAAAATCAAATCTTTTAGTTATATACAAAAAATCATTTGAATTATACATAATCAAATCTAAATTTGATTCAATTACAAAAACTTTCTAATCAATCTAAACCTAATTTACAACAAATCTAAATCTTCCTAATTTCTAACGAAATATCAAAATATAATCGTAAATCAACACAATATTTTCCTAATTCAATCTTTAATTTGAACCTATAAAAACCTCTAAAAAACTAAGAACAAGGGAGGAGGAGATCGAGAGGAGAAAGTGTGACAGATGAAGAATGAAGGAGAGTTGATATTCGGGTTTCAACTTATGAATCCATGGATTTGTGGTAACCGATGTCATCGCCTTCAAGTTCCTCAAATCTGCCGCAGTCTCTTTTGATTCCTCGTTGCCGCATCTTCGCCTCTGCTATCATTCTTCATACCTAGAAAACAGAGAGAAGGAGAAGGAGATTAGAATGAATCAGACCAAAAAATCAGAATAAACATAAAGATTCACCGCGATAGAGGTAAACGTTAAACTTATATTTTGATTTTCTTGTGATTGATGTCGCTATGTTTACTTGAGGGGTGGTCGTGGTTTGATCTTAGGGGTTTAGGGGTTAAGATTCATCGCCGCTGCTAGGGTTCGGCGGTTAGGTTTTTGCTTGTCGTGTTAGCGAGAAGAAAGAACAATGAAGAGAGAGAGAGAGAGAGAGAGAGAGAGAGAGAGAGAGAGAGAGAAGAGAAATGAGGAAATGAGGAAAGACAAGGAGAAACAAAATGATATACTCCGTTGCGATCCCGTGCGGAACCCCTACTATACGCCCTCGCTCCCCACTCTTTGATCTTGATCAAACGTACCAAAATCGTGCGCCCACTGTAACCCCAACACACACTCACATGCAATCTCTACGCACCCATATTCCTTGGGCCTCTCTCCAATTACGTTTGGGCTTAGCCCATGCTAATCTCACCCCCCATAATTACTTCCCAATTACAATCTTCACCCCACCTGTGTCTTGGGCCAAGTCCAATATCTGGACTTGGGCCCCTTTCTTTCTATACCCCTAGTTTTTCTACTTAGGTCAAATGATCACCCTCCAGCATTTTGGGCCTAAATCCAATATCTAGACTTAGGATCCTGTTATTCACACCCCCATAATTACTAGCCAAACTGATATTCCACCCCTTGCATTTTGAATTTAAAAATTTATTTATTTATTCATTTGTTTATTTATTTATTATATTTTTTTGCATATTAATAATTATTGTACATATTTAAATATTTAATGTGTTTTTAATAAATTCTAAAATTGTTTCTATTTTTAATTTAAACTCTATTTTAAAAAACTTACTCATTTTTTAATACTTTAATATCATTAAATATTTTTCTCATCCATTAAAATTTATTTTTCTTATAATACATAGTATATTTGGAAACATCTTACCAATCAACGACTAACCTTTTTTTACTAACTTAATAAACTCAAGATATTATTTTCCAAAAGGATGTTGGAAATATCTTCTATCGATTGCGAACTTCGTCTACAAGTTCCACTATTCACACACCCAGACTTGGTTCAAGGAGAATTCGATATATTTCTGTAATCCATAAAAAAATACCAACCAACAACTACGAACTACGAATTAGGACTGTGATTCCTCATAGAAGGATACGTAGGCATACAAATTAAAAACTGTGGCGAGTTCCCCTAATTAAAACTAAAACCCTACTCCTAAGTCGTAAACCTAAACCCTAGTATCCTTGTGAACAAGGTAGATGAGGGGTGCCTAACACCTTACCTTTGTCTAAAACATGTCAACAACTTAGAATTTCTTATCAAAAAATTAAATGCAACATCATCGACTCATGCATGTGGTACCAAATCTTCATTGATGATCAAGTCATCTTCCTCCAAAGATCCCCACCATACAATCGATTCCCGCTTAGAACCGGAGAACTTTATAATATGGCACTCAATCCACCCTATGGGATTGAGGCCATCACCAAACCAACGTCCTATCATCATCACTGGATCAATTGTTCAAACAACATCACTAAACCAAAGTCCTTAAATATTCCATGAATGCATGATGCGCAACAACATAATAAAATATGACCACAACTTGTCAAATTGCATAATAATTCATGAATTCATAATAATATCATCACATACATCGTAATACACATGGAATTATCACAACAACATTAATTCATCATACAAACATACATCGTATTACATCAATCACATAATCATATAAATTCATCGTAGTATCATCATAGTTCATCATTCAAGCTCTAGTTTAATCCTAGAAAATTAGAATAAATATACATCCTTTTAGTCATTTATCCCACCTAATCATATCTCATCATGTTATCTATCAAACACTTTAAACGACACGTCAAACGGAGTCCAGAAACTCAAGTTACGACACTTTAAACATTCTGATATCTGCCCCTTGCCTGAGGGTTTCCCAGCGAAGCAGCTTGCTCGCCTAAGGCTCGATCAGTGACTCTGGGGAGAGTTACCCTCCTCCATACATCATTTCAGGATCATTGTTTTTCCTTTTCCTAATTCGCCCGACGACCCTGTTTGTTCGCCCAAAGAAGCTGGAGTGAGTCCCTTTCTCCCATACATTCTTCCAGTGGCTCTGTCTTTCCCCCCGGTTCCTTCTCTTCCTCCTTTCCCGACCCGTCATGGGAGAAATGACTTCGCCCGATGATGCAATGCGAACATGATATTTCCAGTGCATTTTATGCATTGCACCACTCTCATTATCCTTTCGATTTCATATCCAAACAGACCCAAAACTCAAACAAATCATATATTTTCATCATATAACAACAACACCTCATATTACACATTACATACATCATTTCATGGTATTATTAGCATCAAATTTTCACAATTTCATCAAGGGTTCATGATATAATCAAATCATCACAAAACCCCATTATCCTACATACATCTAAACCCTCTATCAATCATAATAATAAGCATAATCCTCCTTTCCTTAGATTCTAGCTTTTGAATCCTATTAAAGGCTCTAGAGATGGGTTATGTCTCTTCTCTTCGTGACCTAACTCTTCTATGTTCTCTTCCCAATTTTCACGATTGTACATAATGATCGTTCAAAATCCCAAATCTTTCTTATGTCAAACTTACCCCTTGGACCCTTAATATGTTTTGCCTCTTTTGTCCTCACTTAACCTCTTACAACTTACCACCTTGACCTTATAGCTTCTACATCAATTATTCTATTTATTTTATTAGTAATAATTCTAAATAATTAATACTAATTATATAAAATACAAATAACCCTCATATTCATCTTGTTACACTCTACCCCACAACATAGCATAATCAACAATACATCATACTTTCAATCATCATTAATTCACCAGAACATCATATAAACTCACAAACACTCATCATAATTCAATTAAATAATTAAATAAATAATCTAATTATTTTTGGGTGATACATGGACTATATGCAATTGAATGAGTTGACTATCAATAATAAGTATCCACTTACGAGGATTGATAATCTGATGGATCCGTTAGTAGGTGCTTGTGTGTTTAGTAAGACTGAATTGAGGTCTGGTTACCATCATGTTCATGTTAAAACAAATTATATTTCGAAGACAACATTCAGGATGAGATATGGTCAGTATGAGTACAATTTGATGTCGTTTGGCATATCTAATGTACAAGTTGTGTTCATGGAGTAAATGTAATGGATTTTCCATGCGTATCTGGATAAGTTTGTGGTGGTCTTCATCCATGATATTTTATATATTCTAAGGCCAACGAAGAGCATACATAACATCTTAAGACTGTGTTGCAGGTGTTAATGGAGAAGAAACTTTATGCCAATTGTCGAAATGTGAATTCTGGTTGAAGGAAGTAAGCTTCCTTGGCCATGTGATTTCGAGTGGTGGAGTTTCTATAGGTCCTCCAAATTTTGATGATGTGTTGCAATAGGAGACTCCGAATTCTGCTACTGAGATACAAGGTTTTCTTGGTTTAACATGTTATTATCGCAGGTTTATCGAAGGCTTCTCAAAGTTGGCATTACCTTTGACTCAGTTGACTCTAAAGGATCGAGCTTATGTGTAGGATGTTGCATGTGAAGAGAGTTTTAGTAAACTCAAGAAGAAATTGGTGATGTCTCCAGTATTAATTTTTTCTAACCCGAGTGAGTCTTTTGTAGAATATTGTGATGCTTCGAAGATGGGTCTTGGTGGTGTACTGATGCAAAATGGCCAGGTCATTGCTTATGCTTTTAGGCAACTAAAAGTTCATGAAATGAATTATCCTACACACGACTTATAGTTGGCAGCCGTGGTATTTGTTCTGAAAATTTGGAGGCATTATCTTTTTGGCTCCAAATTTGAAGTGTTCATTGATCACAAGAGTTTGAAGTATTTGTTCGATCAGAAAGAGTTGAATATGCAGTAGAGGATATGGCTCGACCTTCTGAAGGATTATGATTTTGATTTGAGTTACCATACATGTAAAACTAATGTGGTGGCTGATGCGTTTGGTAGGAAGTCCTTACACACATTAATTCTTATGGTCTGAGAGTTGGAATTTATTGAAAAATTCAGAGATAAGAGTTTAGCGTGTGAAGAGACTCCTAACAGTGTGAAGTTGGGGATGTTGTAGCCGACCAGTAGTATTTTTGAAGAGATCAGAGAAGGTTAGAAATCTGATTTGGGTTTGGTTGACCAATTATTGCTAGTTAACCAAGGTAATGGGGGCATTTTTGGAGTTGATGAGAATGGTGTGATGAGGTTCAGAGATTTAATGTGTGTTCCAAATGTGCCAACTTAAGAAAAGTATTCTTGAGGAAGGGACTCGAAGTGTTCTAAGTAATCATCCCAGTGCAATGAAAATGTATAAGGATTTGAAGAAATTGTTCTGGTGGTCTCGTATGAAGAAGGAAATTACTGAGTTTGTTTATGCTTGTTTGACTTGTCAGAAGTCAAAGATTGAACACCAGAAGCCTTTGGGTCTGATAGAACCGTTGAATATTCCAGAGTGGAAATGGGACAACATTTCAATGTGTTAGACCACGACAATATATCTAGAGGGGGGGGGGGGGGGTTTACCCAAATAAAAAGTAACATTTCAAACATAGGTATTAAAACTTATTTGAAAAACAATGTTGAGCAGAAGGTTTTTGGCCTAGATCAAATATAGTAGTCTAAACGAACCTAGTTATTGGAAACTCAGATATGCACGAGCCATATAGAATTAACATAATGATAAAATCAATCAACATAATAATATCTCCATTAATAGTTTAATATAAAACACAATGGTTTCCTATTTACAATGAAATCATATTAAAAACATAACTTGACAATTTATCGTACATGCGATGCGCAATCAATTTTTTAGAATTTTCTTTGAGATTTGTTGATATGAAAAAACACTTACAATCAAAGTGATTATAAGCTAATAAATAAAGAAATTTAAACTTTAATAATCAAAGAGAAATTCTATACGAATCAATCGATCAAACAATACATTCAACGAATTGCATATAGAGAGTAAACTAAAGTAAGAGATAGAACATTACAATATTCCTTTGAGTTAAACAAGATAAACATTTATTAATCACTTGGCGTGCAATCAAAGTTTCATAATTTTCCTTTGTGTTTTTTTATATGAAAAATAACTTATAATCAAAAGTGATTATAAGACTCTCAACACACAATTCAAAACCAAAACAATTTTAGAAAATTCCTACGCGTCGATAAATTACTCAATACTATTTGACAAATAGATGTATGAAGATTAAAGAAAGTAAAGCAATAAAAGATAAGAGACACAAGGATTTATTTAGGAAGTTCACCAATCTTCCTCTTTATGGATACATCTCCTCCCCAATTCCAAATTTAGAATTAGGATAAATTCTTACTTTGCAAAAGTCTGGTTACAAGAGAAGTGTTCAAGAGCAATCCTACAAACCCTAACCGTTTGATGTTGATTCAACCCCTTATCTTCTTTTGATCTTCAACAAGATCAAGAACACAATAGATTCAACCTATTCTCCTCTTAAGCTACTTCCTTGCAAATATTTTAAACACTCCAAGGTTCCTTGCAAATATTTGAAACACTCCAAGGTTGTCCACTCGAGAAAATCCAATTGCAGTCTATTGACACAAGATCTTCAATTCTATCCGGAACTTTAAGTTACTTACTTGCAAAGATTTCAAACACTTCAAGGTTCCTTTTGCAAAGATTTTAAGCACTCCAAGATTATTCTCTTGACATTGATTCTTTCTTAATCATCTTGCATGAAAACACCCAAATTAACCAATGATCTTGGAGGATAAACCCACGGGTTTTCCGGATGAAGACCCCTACAAATCTCAACCCAATATATTTGGCTACACAAGAACCTAATTTGAAAATTTCAATCCTCGTCTAGATGGCACCCCAACGGAACATCATCACAATGTAATGCTAGTGCATATGCATATATTGAAGGTTGAAGATGAAGAGCAAATGTAGGTTAATTTTATGGTATTATCAAGTTATGAATGACACATGAATGATATATTTATAGTTGGACTCTTTTTAGGTAAAAGAGGGTAGTTTCAGAATGAAAAAAAATGAAAAAATGACCTACAAAATAGTATGTGTCGACCTGAAAAATTTATGTGTCGACACATGCAAAACAGTGGCTAAAAGCTTTAATTATGTAGTACATGTGCTGATACATAAATTGTATGTGTCGGAGGATAAATCATATGTGTTGACACATACTGAAGTTTTTTAGAAATTGCATAAATGCATATTTTTTGTGTCGGCACATATAGATTTCAGGTAGGTGCATAAATGTTGATTTTATGCAAAAACTGATTTTTAATGATTGGGACCAATTTTAAAGTTGCTTTAAATGATTCCTAAGACCTCAAATGCACGGGAGTTACACAAGACATAAGGATACCATCCACCATACTGAAATGATAACTTTTTGAGTTTTGACATCATGCAAAACATGTAATAATGAAGTTGCACTCACAAACTCCCCCTTTTTGATGATGGAAAAACTTGCGATGATGAATTTAATAATGTAGTTTTCGAAGGCTCCCCCTAACTTTGTGCTTCCTAACTTCATCTCGCATATCCTTCTTACCCTTTGACAACATCAAAAATAAAGAAGACAAATCATGAGAAATATCATATTCTAATACCAATACTAATATATCACACAGAGGCATTTTTATAAAGAAGAGCATACAATTACATATCCCCATATATGTAATGATGCAAAAATTAATAGATAACAAGCATAAAACATTACCAAACATGTAATGCAATTGCATGAATAATAATAAAAGCGATGTAAGAGCAAGCTAGTCAAGTTGCTTCTATAGCGTCACGATTATGTAACATAACATAATGGAACTCCCGATGTCGCACACGCATGTGCCTAGCATAGCAGCAAGAACATGTCACTACTTAATCCAAAATTAAAATATATCCATAAAATGTGACTCAACTACAACAAGAATCATACATGCAACTAACATGCTTACATTCAACTCATTCACAAATGCAAGAAATAATAATAGAAACACATACTTGTACATACAAGAACAAACTTATAAAAATGTGAAATAATTAATACATGAAGTCATTATAAGCATATACATTGAGAACACGCATTGATTATCAATCAAATTTTTTGGAAATGGACATTCATGGTTTTCATCATTTGAGAACATAACAAGTTATTTTCATCAACTAAACATGTACTAAGAAAAATCTGACTTTTAAGGAGAAATTTGGAACAATATTACCTCACTCTTGATGGAATGAATGTTGCACTCACATGATGTAAATATTCAAACAAAATATTAGATCAAAAGTATAAAAGTGCAAGCATCATAATAAAGAAGGTAACATTTGAGACATTAATAATCCCTAATTTCTCAGGTTTTATGAAAAACAATTTAGTTGCAAACATTTTTGTGACAATGTCAGAAAGTTGATTTTCACTATCAAAATACTCAAACACAACATCCCCTTTTTCAACATGATCGCGAAGTTAATTCTCCATGCATGTGTTCCTTCCTTGAGCTACTTTATTTGGTGTCCGGGAAAGTAATTCAACTTCCTATAACACTCTTTTCAAACACTACCTGCATAAACTTGGAGAACTCTTTGACAAGTTACATGTTAGTAGAATTAAATATAATATAATGTCAAATATGTTATGTTTGATGTTTAATGAAGCTAAACATACTCATGTACACATAAGTGTTTATAAGAAATACATGAAAATATAATATGATGAGGTCATTTCAAGTATATAAATTGATAAGTCATTATCATTATCAATTAAGAATTATGTTACAAATGAGTACTCATGATATATATATATATATATATATATATATATATATATATATATATATATATATATATATATATATATATATATATATATATATATATATATATATATATATACTATACACCAAGTATGTCATGTATTTAGAGAAATAAATAAGAAAAAGAGAGAACTTACTAACATAGCGAAAGTTAAATCGATACTACCTCATCGTACAATATGACGGAGGATGCACTTGAATTTCACACGGGAAACTCGAAAGAAAGTTGCACCAAATGCAAAGTATGCCACAAGGGTTTTACAATAACACAGTCTTACCACTTTTCACTTTGACAAAGTACCTAAAACTATACCTTGTGATTAATCAAAGAAGATCATTGATTTGATGAACATTTATTTTGATTGAACTCTCATCTTTATCCTTTTCATGTTAGTTATCTTTCTCCTCCTCATGTTTAATCGATTCGACTTGATCAATTCCTTCTTCGGTGTCATTGAGTATGTATCTTGAAGATAAACCTACATCATAAGATTGAAATACCTTTTTCAAGTATACTCAGATACAACATCAAAAAGTAATTTACGCATCTTTTACAAATAAAACAAAACTTGTTGTTTCTTTCTAGATCACATAATACATCATCTTGCCCCATATACAATATAATTAGAATATGTTCATATGTCTTGAACCACCATAAATGAGAACCCATATTCTCTTTATAGAGTCTGAAATTCTGGAATGACAGAACTCATTTGTCCTAAGAGGATGTCGAGACATCTGATCTGATACAAATAACACATGCAAGGGATAAGCATTAAAACAACAGTACTGAAAAGCATACAACACAAGAAATTGTTAACCCAGTTCAGTGACAACAACACCTACTCTAGGGGATACCAAGCCAGGAAGAAGATTCCATAACCAGTAGTATTATTTTATGTAAACAACCTCCGGTTTGCAGGTAAACAACCTCTGATTCACCTAATCACTACCCAATGCAATATTTATCTCAGAAAACCATTAAAGATAAGAGAACCTCTTCTCACTCCCTAGTGATACCTAATTGTTACAACCTCCAGTAATAGCATAAACACCTTAATCAAGACACCCCTTGACAAAGGACCACATACTTGGTCTTATTTCACAGTTTTGATCAAGAACAATACATAGAGTTTCTTAACAGCTTCCCCCAAGAACAATACTACCTATTGCTTAAAAGCTTCGTGGAGAACACTGTTAGAATATAGTTTGATTCTATAACCCTTAATTAGAGTTTTAATGATAAAAAACACAAAGAACAAATATGCACTCTAAAATTGTGTTATTGTGTATGCAGAAGTTCTGAACAAAGCAGCATCAGAGGTTAAGCTTTCTTGCTGAGGTAATCAGAATATGCGCTGAAGTGAAGAATACTCTGATTCTGAACAGAAGGTTCAGATACAATCAGATTCTCACAACTCTAAGTCATCAATGTTCTGAAGTAATTGCAGCATACAAGTCTGTAAGATTCTGAAGCGTTACTATTCAATAAAGACAGGATCTCATGCAACGACTTCATTCAGACAGGATCTTCTCAATATGGAAACTGCTTTAATGTCCATTATCACGCTTAATGTTGGACAGGATTCCATTTCCTATATAAACAAGCTAAGAGATCAAATCATTCACGATTTTCCAACGCAACTGCAATTCATCTCAAAAGGCTACAAGCTTACATACTTATTTTTCTACGCTTTAATTTGTGTAAAATATCACAGTTGTGGTAACCGTTTTTGTAACGAAAAACAATTATACACAGAATTCTTGTATCTTGATTAAGACAGTTTTTCCTTAAGATTAACCGGATTGTGGTTGTACTCAAGATGACTTTGGAAGTTGTCAAAGTAGTGATTGTAATCAGTGTTTGATTAGTGGATTAAGTCCTTGTTGGAGAGAGGCGAAATCACCTTGACGGGTGGACTGGAGTAGTTTGAGATCAAACGAACCAGGATAAAAATACTGTGTCATTACGCATTTGATTTCAAGTTTTCAATTCAACCCCCCCCCCCCCCCCCCCTCTTGTGTTTTTCACTTCTTCAATTGGAATCAGAGCGCCTGGTTCTGAGTTCATACACTTAACCGTGTCAATACAAGATCCAAGCTTTAGAAAAACACTATGGTGGGACCAAGCCAAAACATCAGTAATGACTATCATGAAGACAAGGACAGAATCAGTGGCAAACCTCCAGTCTTTGATGGAGAAAATTTTGACTACTGGAAAGACAGAATTGAGAGCTTCTTTCTGGCCCATGATGCTGATCTATGGGACATGGTAACTGATGGATACACACATCCAGTGGATGGACGTGGTCAGAAGATAGACAGAAAAATGATGTCTGACCAGCAAAAACGTGAATTCAAAAACCATCATAAAGCCAAAACAATACTCCTCAGTGCTATCTCATACTCAGAATATGAGAAAATCTCAAATAGAGAGACAGCCAAAAATATGTTTGACTCTCTGAGAATGACGCATGAAGGCATCATACAAGTCAAAGAAACTAAGGCCCTTGCACTCATTCAGAAGTACAAAGCATTCAAAATGGAAGAAAGTGAATATATAGAAGCAATGTTCTCAAGATTCCAGATCCTTGTTGCTGTGCTGAAGGTTCTTGACAAAGGATATTCTACTGCTGATCAAGTAAACAAGATCATCATAAGTCTACCCAAGCAATGGAGGCCAATGGTCACAGCACTTAAGCTAGTCAAAGAACTCAATAAAATATCTCTGGAGGAACTTGTCAGCTCCCTCAGAAGTCACGAGATAGAGCTAGAAGAAGATGATCCTCAAAAGCAAGGTAAGCCACTATCATAAAAATCTAACAGAAAATCAGACTCTAAGGTTTTGTAGGCTATGGAAGAAACCTCTGGTGGATCCTCATCAGAAGAAGATGAATTGTCTCTCCTCTCCAGAAGGGTGAATCAACTGTGGAAGCAGAGACAAAGAAAATTCAGAAATCCTAGAAGATTAGAGAATCAAAATGAATCCTCCTCCAGACACAGAAACTCAAATAACAAGGACATCATCTGCTATGAGTGCAATGAGCAAGGGCACTACAAAAGTGATTGTCCAAAGCTTCAGAAGGAGAAGCCTAAAAAGAAGTTCTTTAAGGAGAAGAAGAAAATCCCCATGGCTACATGGGACGATTCAGACACTTCTGATGTTGACTCAGAGTCAGATCATGAAAGAGCGAACATAGATCTCATGGCAAACGTGTCAGAAGACATTGAAGCTTCTGGTTCAGACTCAGAATCAGACATTGAAGAGGTATTCCCTGACTTCACTATTAATTTCACTAAGGCTGAACTTGCAGAAAGTCTAAATTAAATTCTGGAAAGGTATCAACAAATCAGAGTCAAATTCGAGAACCTGAAAAGGGATCTTGTCTGTGACTCTGAAAATACTGAGAGTCTCAGATTAGAAAATTCTGAGTTAAAAGAAAAAGTTTTAAAATTAGAAAATGATTTTCAAAACTCTCAGAAGGAAATAATCTCAGAGACTCCCAGTAATGCTGATGAGATCATCAAATAGTATGATCATAGCTTTCAGAAGTTTCTGGCTAAAAACATGGATAGAAGCAAAATGGCTTTAATGACCTATGGAGTTAGAAGAAATGGCAGAAAAGGGATAGGATATCAAGGTAAGGTATCTACACCTAAGAAAGTCATGGACTTAGTCATAAAACGCACACCACTTAAATCACACTTCATATATGGGCACACACACGACCTAAAATACACTAGTAATGATTACTCTGTCAAACCAAAATTCAACCAGAATTTTGGTAAAACTAACAAACCAGGACCCAAGAAGATATGGGTACCTAAGGACAAAATTATATATGTAGCAGATATCTTTAGCAGCAAGGCTAAAACACCAGTCATGGTACCTGGACTCTGGATGCTCTCGACACATGACAGGAATAAAGAATATGTTCCAAAGACTGGAACTTAAACCTGGAGGCTACGTGGGCTTTGGAGGCAACCAAAGAGGAAAGATCATTGGCTCTGGAATAATAGGTAATGGAAATCTTCCCTCTATAAATAATGTTCTATTAGTTGATGGATTAATGCATAACCTGTTATCCATAAGCCAATTAAGTGATAACGGTTATGATATAATCTTTAATCAAAATTTATGCAAAGCTGTTAGTCAGAAAGATGGAACTATCCTTTTTAATGGAAAGAGGAAGAACAACATTTATAAGATAAAACTTTCTGAACTAAAGAGTCAGAATGTAAAATGTCTTCTCTCTGTTAACAACGAGCAATGGGTCTGGCACAGAAGATTGGGGCATGTTAGTATGAGAAGAATATCTCAGATTAACAAACTCAATCTGGTCAGAGGACTTCCTAATTTGAAGTTCAGCTCAGATGCTCTGTGTGAAGCATGTCAGAAAGGAAAATTTTCAAAACCTGCTTTTAAATCTAAAAATGTTGTTTCCACCTCTAAGCCATTAGAACTTCTGCACATAGACTTATTTGGACCAGTACAAACTGCGTCTGTCAGTGGCAAGAAGTATGTGTTAGTGATCGTATATGACTATAGAAGATGGACATGGGTAAAGTTCTTAAGACACAAGGACGAGTCACACTCTATGTTCATTGCATTATGTAACCAAGTTCAGAATGAAAAGGATCTTAGAATCGTCAAAATCAGAAGTGATCATGGTGGAGAATTTGAAAATAAATATTTTGAATCATTTTTTAATGAAAAAGGCATCTTGCATGACTTCTCTTGTCCTATAATTCCCCAAAAAAATGGAGTTGTAGAACGAAAGAACAGAACATTACAAGAAATGGCCAGAACCATGATCAATGAGACTAACATTGCTAAGATATTCTGAGCAGAAGCAATTAACACAGCGTGTTACATTCAGAATAGAATCTCTATAAGACCTATTCTGGAAAAGACTCCATATGAACTATGGAAGAACAGAAAGCCCAAAATTTCTTATTTCCATCCGTTTGGATGCACTTGTTTCATTATGAATACAAAAAATTATTTGAACAAGTTTGACTCTAAAGCACAAAAGTGTATTATGTTAGGATACTCTGAATGCTCAAGAGGGTAAAGAGTATACAATACAGAAACGCAGATTGTTGAAGAGTCAATCAGTGTTAGATTTGATGATAAGCTTGACCCTCAAAAGTCAACGCAAAATGAATTCTTTGCAGATATAGAAGTTGAATTCATAGGTACTGAAGACAACTCATCAGAAGTTCTCAATAGAGACGCTCCAACAATGTCAGAAAGAAATGTTACAAGAAATCCAACACCTTTTGTTGATCAACTCTAGAAAAGGTTTCCATAAGCAGCTTAGCTCACCCAGAAGATGAAATCCTGGGAAAGAAGAATGATCCAATCAGAACAAGATCAACATTCATAAAATCTGAAGAATCCCTCATGGGACTGGTCTCTCTGATTGAACTAACAACAATTGATGAAGCTCTTCTGGACAATGACTGGATTATGGCAATGCAGAAGGAATTGAATCAGTTCACCATAAATGACGTATGGGATCTGGTTCCCAAACCAAAAGGATTCAACGTCATTGGAACAAAGTGGGTGTTCAGAAACAAACTGAACGAGCAAGGAGAAGTCATCAGAAATAAAGCACGACTGGTGGCACAAGGTTATAGTCAGCAAGAGGGGATAGATTATACAGAAACCTTTGCTCCAATCGCCAGGTTAGAATCTATCAGACTCTTAATCTCATTTGCTGTAAACAACGGCATCACTCTGTATCAGATGGATGTTAAAAGTGCATTCCTAAATGGCTACATAGATGAAGAGGTATATGTGCACCAACCCCCTGAGTTTGAGAATTCCAAACACCCAGAATATGTTTTCAAACTAAAGAAGTCACTCTATGGTCTGAAACAAGCTCCCAGAGCTTGGTATGAAAGACTAAGTAACTTCCTGTTAGAAAAGGAATTCACCAGAGGGAAAGTGGACACAATCTTGTTCTATAAGTCATTTAAGAATGACATTTTAGTGTGTCAGATTTATGTAGATGACATCATCTTTGGATCCACTAAACCTTCTCTGGGAAGAGAGTTTGCTAAGTGCATGCAGGCAGAGTTTGAGATGAGCTTAATGGGGGAACTCAAATTCTTTCTGGGAATTCAGATAAACCAAACTCCAGAAGGAACTTACATTCATCAGAGCAAATATGTCAGAGAACTTCTGAAGAAATTTGATCTCTCAGAATGTAAGCCCTCAAAGACTCCAATTCACCCCACGTGAATTCTGGAAAAGGAAGAGGTAAGTAAAAAGGTAGAACATAAAGTCTACAGCGGTATGATTGGCTCTCTCCTTTATCTGAAGGCTTCAAGGCCTGATATTTTATTCAGTGTTTTCTTATGTGCTAGATTTCAATCAGATCCTAGAGAATCTCACTTAACAGCAGTTAAGCGAATTTTCAAGTATCTGAAAGGTACTACTAATCTGGGTTTGTTTTATGGAAAATCCAATGAATACAGCTTAGTAGGATACTGTGACGCTAATTTTGCTGGAGACAGAGTAGAGCGTAAAATCACTTCTGGAAGCAGCCAGTTTCTGGGAGACAATCTGATCTCATGGACCAGCAAGAGACAATCCACAATAGCATTGTCAACAGAAAAAAGCAGAATACATAGCAGCTGCTGGATGTAGCACTCAAATGCTTTGGATGAAAAGTCAACTTGAAGACTTCAACATATTTGAGAGTAACATTCCTATCTTCTGTGATAACACTTCAGCTATATGTCTCAGTAAGAATCCTATTTTGTATTCTAGGGCTAAGCATATAGAAATAAAACATCACTTTATTGGGGACTATATTCAGAAAGGAATTCTTACCTTAAAATTTATTGACACAGAACATCAATGGGCTGATGTATTTATAAAACCTCTTTCTCAAGATAGATTCAATTTCATTCTGAAACATCTCAGAATGAAGTTATGCCCAAGGAGGTGCTTGGGATAGTTACTTGCCTTTGATTGAGTTTACTTATAAATAGTTTCCATTCAAGTATTAGAATGGCACTGTTTGAGGCTTTGTATGGACGAAGGTGTAGGACGTCTTTGTGTTGGTATGAATCTGGTGAGAGTGTTGTGGTTGGACTTGAGATAGTTCAACAAACTACAAATAAGATTAAGATGATTCGAGAAAAGATGAAGATTTCTCAGAGTCGTTAGAAGAGTTATCATGATAAGAGGAGGAAGGCGCTTGAGTTTGAGATAAATGATCATGTATTTCTAAGGGTTACTTCAGTAACTGGTGTTGGTAGAGCTTAGAAGTCGCGTAAGTTGACCCCGTATTTTATTAGTCCTTATCACATTTTCGAGAAAGTAGGTGAAGTGGAATATCAGATTAATTTTCCACTGTCACTTGCTAATCTCCATGAAGTGTTCCATGTGTCTCAGTTGAGGAAATACATTTTGGACCCGTCTCATGTTGTCCAATTAGATGATGTGCAAGAAAGAGATAATTTGACTGTTGAGATATCGCCTATGCAGATAGAGGATAGAGAAGAGAAGAAACTCTGAAGTAAAGAGATCGCTTTGGTGAATGTGGTTTGGGGAGGACTGGCAGATGGTAATGTGACTTGGGAGCTGGAGAGTCAAATGAAGGATTCGTATCCCGAGTTGTTCGTTTGAGGTCATTTACGAGGACGAAAATCTTTTAAGTGGTGGAGAGTTGTAACATCTCAGTTTTTATTATCTATTTTATTAGTTATTTATTTATTTAATTATTATGTGGCATGATAATTATTTAATTATTTAAATATATGTGTTATTTAAATAATTGGGTTATTAGGTGTATTAATGAATGAAATAACTAGTTAGGCCTAATTATGAAAAATAGAAGTAATAAGGGGGGTATGAGTTTCTAAGCCCAATAATAGAAACAATAATTAGTAAGGGTTATGTGAAAACAAAGATTAGAATCTTCTTTTACATGAAAAGAAGATAAGAGAAGAAAAGAGGAAAAGAGGAGAAAAGAAGAGAAGAAGGAGGAAGAACTATAAGGTGGCTACAATCAAGGTAAGGGTGAGAATATATGTTATTATGGGAGTATATCATGGGCAGTAACATGTAATAGGATTGGGTATGTGAATTTTAGGTTTTGAGTCACCCAATTTGATTTAGGGCTTTGGAAATATATTTTTTTATGATACAAATAGGTCACCTATGATGTATACATGTTAGAATATATTTATTTGGTGAAAAATGAACATTAGGACATGATTTGGGGGTAAAATTCGTAACAAGATAGAACTGTCACATAGCAGATTTTTTCTACATAATTGGAAGGGCGCTTAGTGCGGCCTATGGTGTTTAACGCGGGTGGCTGGAAATGCAAAATAATTTATGCACGAATGGAATTTGGATCTTGTATGTTATGATTTATCATGGATTTACTTGTATTTTAATCATTTATTTGACTTGATTCAGATTGGTTTTGGAAGCATTTTGATTAGAAACTGAACACTTGAATTGTGTATGTAAGTGTTGGAATTTGATGATGCCTTAGTATAGCATGATTTGTATCTAATTTTTACATGTTATAATTATGTATTGAGATGATTTATACTATGAGATTGTGTATATGTGAATTATTGGCATGAAAGATGTATGTTGTGCAATGTTGTGAAGATAATTCAAAATGTGTGAATTATGTAATGAGTTATTGTGATGAGTTATTGAGATTGCACAAGTACATGCATCATTTGTGTCAAGAGAAAAGGTTTGGTAATTCTATCGGAACTATTGACTTGTCTCAAACCTAACGTTGAATGGGGTCTGAAAGCTTAAGGCTGAATCAGGCTTTTATTGGTGGTTATCTTTCTTGGAGATGTGGACCCGCCAGGACCAGTAAGGATAACATTGGTACCACATGCATAATGCATTTGATTTGCATTGGAATCACATGTGTCGATGTGAATTGTTGATTTATTGTGTATTATTTTATGTCAGTGTAAATGTTGTGGTTGGTGTGAAATGTGTGATGATTGAATTGATTGATATACTTGTGATAATGGTGATTAATTACATTTGAAAAATGAATGAGCTATGTTGTATACGATAACATGTATGATGATTTATGTTTATGCAAAATGCATGACTATGTGAAGTATGGTGAATTTTATCATTGTACATATATTTTACATTGTTTATAATTATATATTTTATAATTATATGAATTCTCACACTTTTGTTGAAATGATATTTTATAAGATATCGCTCAGGTACCGAAGATAACGGTGCTTCTTGCCAGGATTAGAGAGGAGCTAGATCTTTATTTATCTGCTTATTCCTAGGTAGTGAGTCATTGCTCTGGTCTATGTAACACGGAGGATATTCGAACTCATGTTTAATTTGTCTTGAGATATTTGTTATTACTCTCTTTTATTTGGATATGTATGAGATTATATGATGTTCTGCCTCAGTGCCTAGTACTTATGATATGATTTTCAGTATGAGATTTTAATCATTTATATCCTTATGTTGAGATAATTATTTTACTGTGAGATGTATATTTTATGTTGGTGTATGAAACGTGAATTTGAATACGTGTTATGATCATGATTAGTATGCATATTTGAGTTTTCTTTATCATTTTGTGAAGTCAATTGTGACTCCCTCATTGAGATGTATGATAATTTACTCTGATTATGCTATTTATGTCTATGTGGGGTTAGAGGGTGTTACAGCGCATGATAAACTTTATCATTAATATCAGGCATAGCATTCATTGTCGGAGGTACAACATGATGAATCTCATCATTAATAACAGGGACAGCATGGGCCACAGGAGGTGCATAAATAGTAGTAGTTTGAACAAATGGAGCAACTTGAGCAGCAGGATTGTAACATTTTGGCATGAATTTCTCAGGCATTCCCCATAGGTAGCCGTGAGGCATACGATATTGAGTAGCAGTAATTGGAGTAACAGAGAAGGGAACTGACAAAACCTCTGAAATAATGATTGTCTGTTGTGGTTGAGTAGCACGAGGAGAAGAAGGAGGAAGAGGTGGTGGTTGATTCTGAGCAACCACCAACAACTCTACCAAAGTAGTCTGATTAGCCATACCGACTCTCAAAGTAGTAACTTCTTCGTGCAGCTCGTGATTTCCTTATTCAAGGTTTTCCATCTTCTTCTTAAAATTAGTCCGAGTATTGTAGCAATGACACGACTTGTTGGATGAACGAAGTAGAAAAACAAGTAAGACACCTGTGAAAGATAGGAAGGCAAAAATATGTGCAAAATGATGCATGATATACAATTCATATTATTTATTATGTTTATTCAAATAACTCAAATAACTATAAACAATTGCAAACATTGAGGAACTAACACATTTGGAAATACTAAAAAATCTCATTTTAATAATAACTTTGGAATGGATTACAACTTTTAGTACAAGTTTCAATAATCCTAAGTACAAAATAATAAAGATGGAATTTAAAAAATCTTGAGGAGCCAAAGTTGATGAAGATCTTTCCACACACTGACGTTTTTCTTTGAGTCTTGTAATCTGAGCCTTCAACTGCTTGTTCTTTTCTGCATACTTGTCGGTGACTTCCTTCCATCCACCAGAATCAGAAAATGGGTGACCAGGACCTGGCTGGACTCTAGAGGAAAATAAATCCTCTTGCTTCTCCTTCATCTCCACAGTATGACTTTCAAGAATCTCAATTAAGTCATCCTTTTCTTTCAATTTTATTGAGTAGGACACCTCCAAAGTCTGGTACTTGTTCTTCCATGCTTCCTTCTATTGTTGCATCCTAGCTAAGGCAAGATGCAGTTCTTCCACATCATCTAAGAGAGGAGGATTAGTCCTTATAAACATGTCAGCTAAAGATTCTTCACAAGAATAAGGCATTTTCAACTGAATTGCCCTTGCTTGTACCCAACATAGATGAGGCTCTAAGGAAATAGCTCATCTTGGTCCCAAATCTTTTCTACCCTTCCTATGAATATGGCACCAAGCCTTTTCAATCTCTTTCTTAGCTGCCTTATGATCTTCTCCTTCTTTGAGAAAGAAACCACTCAAATGAATGTTGTTTGGCTTATCTCTCATTGGATATCCAAGTTGGCAGCGTGCAAGAATAGGGTTGTAGTTAATTCCTCCCTTTGTACCAAGAAGAGTCGCATTGGGAAAAACACCACAACTATCAATAATCTTCACATCATAATAAGCTTGATGATACCAATCAATGCCAGAATGAGTGAGATCCATAATCCTTGGTGCTAAATGTGGTTCCTTCTTGATATCCCAAAAAGTAGCAGACCGAGGTAAGTGAGAAATAAACCGTTGATATAACAACGGTGTACAGTAGATGATCATCCCTTCCTGATATAAATTCCTAAGATGGATAAAATAATAAGTATCTCCTAGCAGTGTATGGAATAAGTCCCCAATCAAAAATATCCTAATGGCATTAACATCCACAAATTTGTCGACGTTAGGAAATAAGAACAAATACTGCAGTCAAAAGGGCCTCCACTGAGTGGGGGATCTCATGTCTACTTTTTCGGAATTACTCCCTCAAAGTTAATATGACTATACCGCCCATCCTATCTTAAGTTTGACCAAGTATGGGTATAGGACTTATAAGAGATCACGAAGCACCCTGAAAACGAAAAAAATCTAGACATACATATATACAACAAATAATATACAACAAATAAAGCACAAATAATAGCACATATAATAGCACATACACATATAAACAAAGATAGGCTCAACCCACTTAGAGATTTTTATCCCCAGTGAAGTCGCCAATTTTTATATAGCGGTAGAAATATTGAGACTAAGCCATTGGATTGACTTAACTCGTACAGATCAAATAAAAATCGCAATCGCGCTTTATTGTTTCCAAAGTAAATGGAAAAAGAGCGAATAAACCAAAAAGTAAGAGGGAGAGAATATAGATATGGGGGTTGGTTATACAAAGGGAAGGTATTAACACCTTAAACATCTACGGTACTCTGCAGGAACCTCTTTGAAAAAATCTGTGTATTTTGGCTATAAAAGGTGTATGCAAAATAAAACACGTGTGTGTTGGTTGATTTTAAGAGAAGAGACATCATCGTCATATCCGAGTGGAAAACATACTTACTACCCACAATTATGAGAAATGAGCATTTGCTTCATCTCAAAGTGGAGTATATAACTTGGATTTAAAATCCATCACTCAACACCCAAGTGGAAAATAGTTCTTTTCACTACATATCATAGAAGTATAGCAGTTTGCGTCACTACAAGAATCAACAAGAGTCTAATCTTTTTGAGAAAAGTTTTAAAGTAAAAAGAAAAAGTGGAAAAATGGTTTGAATAAGGTTAATGACTTTTAGTCTTTCAAAAATAATGTCAAAGTATGGTTGAATTGATTAAAGTTTGATTAAGAAAAGATTTTTGAAAATGCATGGACCTAAGTCCAAGTTTATTATGAAAGCGATTCAAGTTAGAAAACAAGAAGAGTTTTTAAAAGGAGGGAGAAGATTTTTGAAATTAAAGAATATGGGAGGAGATGAAGGGACTATCCTAAAGCATAAGGTAAAAGATAAGGAAAAAATTATCTAACCAACGAGAAGCCAAGACTTGACATAAAGAAGTCAATGTAGAATTCTCATTCTTTGGATTAAAACCAACCAAGCAAAAATACTAAAACTCTAAGAAATACCAAGCTTCATATGAATTAATAACCAAGCAAAGTCTTCATTAAAAAAAATAGACCAGAGTAACAACTGTATATAGAGGAATTCTCAATCATAGACAAAGCATGAAAATCAGAATAACCTGCACACAAAAAATTTAAACAAATGCCTTGGAGTTAGATTTCAGAAGATCTTTACAAAAATATCAACCAAAGATTACATGGTTCCAAGGTCTCATGGCTTTTAATCCCGAGTCTGAGGAATCCATAACTCCACAATGCTAGGGATAGTAACCAAGTAGTCCAAGTAACCTCAATATTTTTTTAATGTTCAAGTTGATTATTAAGTATATTTACAAAAATAAAAAGAAAATAAAGCCAAGTGAGCAAAGATAAAAAGGCAGAAAATAAATGCTCAAGTGAGTAAAAGGAAAATAGCATGAGATGTAAATGCTAAAAGTAAATGACAAAAAGTAAAGGCACAAAATAAAGGCATAAAGTAAAGCTAATTGTTAGTTAATTTAGGAGTTAGAGGTTAAGTATAACAAAAGGTTAGTTGAATGAACATCTTAAAACTTGCTTTTGAAAACTCATTAGAAGATTGATAAAATCAAATCCTCTCAACAACAAGTTGCATTTACTTTTTTTCAAGTATATCATTCATTTCAAGTACTCAAAGCCAACACATATGACCAACGATAATTGAAGATCAAACTTAGGCCAAAGTTGATGAAGGCTTGTTAGAGGATTGGTAAGTCCAAAGTCTCCTAACAACAAGCTTCAAAGGTTTTGAACCAAAATCCCATAATCAATTATATTTGGGCTTTCAAATATAATGTTTGGGCCACAAATGATCATTTTTCGAATTGGGACAAATTTAGCATTATGTTAAACAATTGTAAGTGGACTTTTGTAGAAGTTACACCTATTTTAAGGATAGTCAATAGCAATCTATGTACCATACATCTTAAAGAAATGATATGTAGATCATTTTCCAAAAACATGTAGCACAAGTAAAAACAAGAAAAGGGATAAGATGAAGAGGGAGGGGATGGTCAAGATAGAACCACAATTCCACATTAATCGCAAAATTAGGTCAAACTATCATTAATATCATTCATCTAATTTAATGGATTTGGTTCTTTCAAACCTATCAACATCCTAGACCCAATGATATTAATGAAGTTGAACCAAGGTATCACCAATTATGTCCAAAGTCAAAACCAATCCCAAGAGAAATAAAACCTCAATTAAAAATCATTTAAAAATGATTTTTATTTGGCCAAATAATAAGAAAATATTTCTGGAATACTCATAGAGCATCCAAACACAAAATAAATTTCAAATGAGACCATTATAAAATTAAAAAATATTTGGTAATTTTTCAACAACCTTAAACTATTTTTAAACCAATTAAAATCAAGCTAACAAGTTAAAAATTATTTTAAAAAAATAGAAAAATCAAAAATAAAAATGTGATAAAATAAGAATCAGAAAGAGAAAATTAAAAGAGAATTTTAGCAAAAACTTTGGTATTTTTTCAATTAAAAATGAAGGAGATATTAATTTTTGAAGTTAAATCAAATTTGAAAAATAAAATAAATCAGAATTAATGTGGACCATCTGATATTGTCTAAATGCGTTAGTAATCAGATCTAAGAGATCTGGTGCACTGTGCATATAATGGACTCTAGCAAATAAACCACAGGATCAAATATTTAAAAACAATTTTTGAAAGAAAAAAATGTGGCATCACATCATAGATTGAATAGAGACATGTCATCGTCTTCAACCTCCAACCACCTCCAATTCGTGATTCCACAAACGGTAAAATCAAGAGCTCAGATCATTGTCATTCTCTTCATCTCTTCAAGACGATTCCAATGGTACCCTCACGAAAAATTTATATTTATGATAGCTCAGTCGTTTTGGAAAAAACCAGAAGAAAAATTTGAAAAGGGATTTGAAAACAGAAGTACCAAACCTAGTTACAGTTGAAAATGAACTATGCTATGAGCATCAGTGAACCAAGAGCTGCATTGTAGCAAGAAATTTGAAGATGATTGATGAAGAATTTTACCTATAGAAGTTAAACTTTAGAGCTCTGAAACTGGACTTGGTATGCTTGATTCAGTGCTCAATTCTTGTTGGTAAGAGTATGGTTAGCTTCAGAGAAGTTCAATGAAGCTAAGTGAATGGAGATTTTAGTGAATGCGGGTGAGAAATGAAGAAAATGAAGATACAAATTCAGAGTTCGTATGGGATCTAAACAGGGCTTGTTTGACTCTCTAAAGCTTGGGAAATGAATGAAATATCATCCTCTATTTATAGCTGAGCAAATGAAATGCTCAAGCGTGTGATATGATGATATTTTGAGAGAATACGTGTGAAATTGCAAGAATGAGAAGTATGACTCGTATTTTCTCAAAACTCATCCAAAACTTGCATTTCAAGGTGCTAATTGCTTCTGGAAGGTTGTTAAGCATGATTTGAAGCAAAAACACGTAACAATTTTGTTATTAGAGGCCATATTAACCAATTTGCAATCTGACAGCTTTGGACAAACCAGTTTCAAGGTGTCATCTTCAAATTCATGGTGCTCACAATGTAGAAGGCTTAATGGGATGATTCTTGAAGCTTTTGAAAGATCATATCATCATCTTCACAATGTGACAAGAAAGACTCAATTTTGTTATTTGAGCTGAAAGTTATGATCAATTGAAATCGTGAAAAACAAACTGACTTTTGTACTTAGAAATATTTCTAAGTGTTGAACTTCAAAATGACCTATAATGTTCTTCAAAATTACATGACCTTCCACTCAAAATTTACTCTTGATCCTTGAAGATGAAATGAATTAGACTTTTCAAGTTGAATTGTGGAATTGAGATCACTCAAAAATCATAAAAATTGAAAGAGTTATGTTCTTTGGAAGATGATGAACAAATTTGGGGAAATTCATAAATGACCTATAATCTTTTCAATTCTTAAACAAACTTCCATACATTTTCAAGCCTAGACCCTTGAAACAAAGTTGTAGTAGACATCATCAAGTTTATTTAATAAAAGTACTGATCTCAAGGAGATAAAAATTGACTAAGTTATGATCCTTTGAAGTTACACAAGAGAAATTGTTGGCCTTCCCAAAGGACTTGTAATCTTCTTCAACCATTAGTGATCTTACATTCAAAATTAGCCTTAGATCCTTGAATAGAAGTTGTTAAGGACTCTTCAAAGAGAATAATGGCTTTGGAATCAACCTAATATCTAAAAAATTGAGCAAGATATGGTCCTTGGAAGTCAACCAACCCTTATTCAGAGGGTGCAAAATGACTTGTAACCCCTTTCAACTTTTGATGACTTTCCTTGCACAATTGGATCTAGTCATATGAAGAGAAGTTGTTTTAGATGATGCTAAGATTCCACATCAAAGATAACCAACTCAAAATGTTAAAAATTGAGAGAGTTAAGCACTTGTGACCACTGAATCAAGTGCTTGTTCAATTAGGTCAAACTTGTTGAATCAACCCTTAAATCATTTGCATTTTCTTGGAAAAATAAATCATGACATATCACATTAGACCTTGAAATGAATTTATCTTAAGCACACTCAAAGGTGGAGCTTAAGTCTCACTGAAACTTGTTGAAGAAGGCATGAAAATAAACACATGAACCTAGGAGTCTTCTTGATGAATGCCACCACCAACCTTGAGGAAAACTTGATCTAAATAAAGTGAGAAAGCTCTTTGAACCAAAAATTTTTGATATCATAGACATATCTTTGAAGCTTAAGCTCTTGCAATCCATTGAAGAACCATTTGACTGAGGACTATCCCTCAAAACACTAGGTTATATGGTGAGATAGATGCAGTTGTGTCATCACCTACAATCTGAACATCCAAAGAAAAATTTGTACATATTTTGATGTTAGTTAAAAGTTAATCCACCTAAAAAACACATTTACAAGATACACAATTCAAGATGCTTGGTGATCCTCAAGAGCAAACTTAAATATAGGATGAAGTAGAAGGGAGAACCAACCCTAATGTGTGATCTTGATGTAATGATAATATGAGATAATGAGAGATCTTAGGGGCAAAATTTGGGGTATAGTAGTAATATCAACACAATATGAGCAACAACTCTTGTGTTCTAGCAAATAATAATATCAACACTGTAATGAGCAACAACTCTTGTGTTTATGATATTTTCTTTGCTTTTTCTTTTCTTTTTCTTTGCTTTTTATTTGCTTTGATTTTGATTTTTCTTTACTTTGATTTTTGCAGTGTTACTATTCTTGTTCTCTAGTCTTACAATTTTCCAATGAAACAATTGATCCTTTATATAGGCGTTGAAGAAGTAGATCGTTATGTCTCTTTCATCTTACCAACTGCCATAACGGCAGAAGTTGATAGTGGGAGACAAATAGTACACAGTACATCCATTTGAGTGAAATGTGTAATTGTACCTTTCTACTATCTCTTCTTGTGCTTGTTTCTGATGATACTGTCTTATTATGAATATGACTTCTGATGAAGTAGATTGGCTTAGGAAGATATTATTTTGATCTTGTCATCTGATGAAATATATGATGTGTCGAAGTGATGAGTCCAGAAGATCTAACTTTCCTTTGATCCGTCTTCTGATGGAATACTTCTGATGTAAATTTATGTGTGCATATTCCATAAAGTTCCCGAGTCTTCAGAATTAGAAGCAATAACTTTTCTGATGAACAAATCTTCACTTCTAAATCTGAGGTTGAAGCTTTCCTTTGATGTGTTCAGAACTTTGACTTTGTGTTCAGAGTTACGAGCAACAACTCCTCTGACGAATAAATCTTAACTTCTGATCTTTGATATGAAAGCTTATTTCTGGTGTAATCCTTATTTCTGATCTTGGAGCAATAACTCTAACACACTTTCTTTCTTCTTGAATACTTATGACTTTTGAAGCAGCAGCTTATTGAGAAGTACACATGAGATCCTCTTTCTGACGAACATTCAACATTCTTCAGAACTACTTATGTTACTTCAAAATCGGATGCAATAGTCTTCTGATGTGTGCTTGGTATATTTTTGATTATTCTTCAAACAATAGTCCTGAATCAATTGGAACTTCTAATCTGCATACTCAAGAAACTATTAGAAACAAAATTGTTTACATATAAAATATATGTATTGTTATCATCAAAATTCAAAATTTTAACATAGATCCAAATCTTATTTTAACAAATAATAGAGTCACTGATGATACACACTTTTTTAATTTAGTATTATCTATGACTAAATATTTGGTTGGTGTATATGATCATTGACTAGTACATTTTCTATTACAGATTTGGATCCTCTTTAGTTTTCTTCCGGGTGTTGTCTTTCATGCCTTCATCTTAGTCATCTATTCATATTTTCTCTCTCTTCAAATCAAATTTCATTTTATTTCTTTCATTTGTATTTATTCTTGATCACTAGATAAAACAGTAGAGGAATGACTGCAGACAAAGGCAACAAATGATCCATTTCCATCTATTTCATGCCTTTTGATAAGTTAAATGTATTTCAATGATTTCTTACATTGTTTCTTTGCTAATAAATATGCTTTATTTGTTTTTTTTCTCATTTTAAACTAATATTTTTCCCATATTGAATAATATGTGTTTTTGTTGAAAAATATGTGATATGTCAAAATTTGGTTTCATTTGTTTATTATTGGTTAACTATATTGTTCTTATCCTCAAATTATTATAGTGACTTTGAGAATAATATATTGATCAATAATGAGAGCTTGTTTTGTGTGGTACTACGTGCTATGTAGTTAATGTTAGAAAATATTATGGCGATAACAATTAAATAAGAAAGAATAAATCTCAAAGATCATTAGTCAAGAAGTAATTATAAGATTAAGAGTTCAAGTTCTAGTGAAAAAGATAATCAAAATTAGATCAAGAAGAAATTGAAGTTGTGAAATTGTAAAAGCTCGTATGATTCTGGATTTAGTGTTTTATCTTGTAGTTTGATAAATTAATTATAAATTAAACAAGAGTAAATCTTGTAGTAAAATGATACGCATGAACACACACTCACATACAATAAAACATTTTGAAAATCTCAATCTTTTTGTTAAAACTTCTTAAAATCAATCTTGGCAATGACTTAATCTATTAAGAAGTTTTCTAATAAATTAGGAAAGTAAAACTCAACTGTCTAATCGATTTGGACTTTCATCTAACTGATTAAAACAAGAGTAATGTCTCTTAATCAATTATGTTGATTAAATTAAATTTTGATGTAATTATAATTCATTAGTTTAGTCCTCTTGGATATTGTAAGTGATATAAAGGTTACAAACTGAATTTGTGTAAAAGTTTGGTGTAAAGAGGTGGTAGGTTTGAACCTAGTGCAAAAGTACAACGCTCTTAGTGGAAATTTTAAGAGAAAATTTTGGGGATTAGATTAAGCTGCATGGTTTAAGTCCGAACCAATATAAATTTGGGTTTGATCTCTCTATCTCTTTTCTTCTGATCGTATTTCTACATTTCATCTTATTTCTTAAAATTAACCAACCATAAAATCAATCATTTATAAAAAAAATTCAAAAGTTAAATAACACAATTCACTCATTCTTGTATTTTAAGTCACTTGATTAATAACATCTCGTTGATTAATCAATTAGGGACACTACATAATCGATTATGGTGTGTATTTGAGCAAAAAAATTCTAAATTTCTATAGTACGATCGATTATCGTGATGCCATAATCGATTATGGACCTGTTTGACCCTCTTCTAATGTTTCTTTATTTACGAAACTTTGTGATAGCTCAACTATATACAGGAGTTTGATGTTCATTTGAAAAACACACTCACACTCGCACACCCAATAAAACTTTTTGAAAACCTTTTGACAATGAAAGAAAAGTTTCTAACTTATTAACCAATAATAACTAATATGTCGTATCTCAAACATCTCACCTTTTGAATTTCTGTATTATATTCTTGTAACATTGTAGTTCCTTGTTTCCTTCTTATTGTTTCAAAACTTTTGTTTACAAACATAAGTAAAGAACAACAGGATCAAACAGAACATTAGGTAGCATCCAGGTGAACATAATGAATAATTGATGGGCTTTTTTCATCAACCACATGCATTCAATTAGTTAGGAATGAGGTACTATTAAGATATCACATAGTATTTGTTGAAGATAGGGATGGTTTGACCAGATGAATATGATAATTTAATCCGTATTTTTTAGACGGATTAAAATTTTAGATCTGTATGTTCTATCATATATGTTTCATCTTATATTTTTCTTTTGGTTTTTTACGCGTGCGAACATTAATTTAAATTTTGCAATTTTTTTATTTTAAGAGTGTAAGATCCGTTAAGTTATTTTTTGTTTGTTTCTAAAATGAATCGAGGTTTTAAATGTGCATTCTATATTTGCTCCACTTAAAAAAAATTATTTTGCAAATTTTTATGTATGTGACAAGTCTAAATGGAACTGATGCTTCTTTGCCACCCTAGTTGAAGTGAATCCAAGCAGAAAATGACTCAATTTCACGTGAAACAAGAGGAATTGTTGGTATACACTATAAAGGTTATTATCAATATCAGGTTCATGCAATTCAGAATTGTTGGTATACACCATCCCATACCGTTTTCCCACCGTCAATATTCTTCTTCTTCTTATGATTCCACATAATGGATCACACTACTTTTATTAAATTGTCCATACTTTATTATTTGAGTTTAAAAAAATACTACAAAACATTATAACTATTTATTAATTTTTTTTAAATAATCTAGCTACTATTTGCAGGAGAGTTTAATGAGTTCACCAAACTATTTATTTTTTATGAAAGTTTCCCCAAACATCACATTCATAGGCCAATGCCATTTTGTCATTATTCGAACAGCTAAAATGTATTTTATCATCATATTTGGATTTAATTAAAATAGGTAAACTATTTTTGTCTGTAATAATTTAATTGTACTAATAATTTAATTATACTAATAATTTAATTATACTAATATATATAAAGTAAATAGTCTTATGTAAAAATTTTAAAATAAATTTTAATACAATGATCGAACTCGTAATAAAATTTCTCTAAACTTTACATTCATGGATCAAGACCATTTTGTTGGAATAAAAGAGTTTTAAAAAAAATGAGAAGAAAAAGAAGAGAAAAAAGAGAAATTTGTAAACTTGAATTTATGAAGCTATTATTACTAAAGTTGATAAGCATATAAAACTATAAAACGCCATGCCTATTTATAGGCGATCAAGGCCTAAGCCCAAAGCATACCATTCAGACCCAAAACATATAATACAAGCCCAAAACATACATTTATATTTTAGCTTCGACACAACAGTTATATGTTGTATTCAACTCTATCGAATACAATAGACTTCTACTACTTCGACTAGGTCAAACAAACCTATGTCGAATACAGAGTTTCTAAAAATAATAAATTATAACTTCTAACACACCACCTAATTAATATTTTCGAGATTTCTCATCCTAATGTTTTTCTTCAACTCATCAAACTTGACTTTCTTTAGGAATTTGGTGATTATATCAGCTAATTGTTATTCTTTCTTGTAATACTCAAGTTCAAGCTTCCCTTGATTTACTTGATCCCTAAGAAAATGATACTTTCTCTCTATGTGTTTACTTTGACTATGACACATAGGGTAATTGGCTAGGTCAAAAGTTGACATGTTATCTACAAACAATTTCATTTTCTTAGGTTCCATGATTTTGAACTCTTCTAGCAGCATCTCTATCCATACTCCTTGACATGCTGCATACAATGCAACCATGTACCCAGCTTTACATGATGGCAAAGCCATAATGCTTTGCTTCCTTGGGCTTCAAGTGATTAGAGCCTCTTCAATCATGAATATGTAGCCTACAATATTCTTCTTCTCATCTTAATCTCCACTTAAATTTGAATCAGTGTAGCCATATACCTCTGCATCTGAACTGGTCTTCTTTTGTCTTGGCAGCAACCATCATGATCAACCGTACCCTTTATGTATCTCAACACCCTCTTCAGTATAGTGAGATGACATTCTTGGGGTTTCTCCATGAATCTGCTCAACAATCCAGCACTTTGACAAATATCTGGCTTGGTATTGCAAAGATAGGTCAAGGATCCAATGATTTGTTTATACAATGTTGCACTTACAAATTCATCATGTGTCTCCTTCCTCAACTTTGTTTCAGTTTCTAATAGTGTGGCAGCTGCATTACAGTTGCTCATCTTGAACCTCTTAAAGATATCTTGGGCATACTTCTTCTGGTTCAAGAACACTTCTCCACCTGTGTCTTGAACTCCATCCTTAAGAAATATGAAAATTTCCCTAGGTCGGACATTTCAAACTCATGTATTAGCTTCAACTTGACTCTTCTTATCTCTACTTCATATGCATCTGTAATTAATAAATCATCTACATACAAACATAAAATGATTCGACTGGCCTTGTCTATATCATTGACATGCACTTCATGTTCAGGGAGACAAATTGTTAAACCTGATTTGATCAGGAAGTTATCTATTCTCTTAATCCAAGCTCTTGGAGCTTGCTTCATACCATATAGAGCCTTCCTAAATTTTTACACCTTCGACTACTGCCCTTTGATTTCGAATCTTGGAAGTTGACTGACATATACTTATTTTTCCAAAGGTCCATTCATAAATTTCGACTTTACATGCAACTGATGTATCTTCCATCACATGTATGTTACAGTTGACACAATAATTCTGATTGTTTCTAGCCTTGCAACATGTGCATAAAATGCGTCAAAATCAATTCCAGGTTTTTGCAAAAACCTCTTGCCACTAGTCTTTCCTTATGCTTGGGAATTTCACTGTTTGACCTTCGTTTCAGCTTGTAAATGCACTTCACATTAATTGGCTTCTTGATTGACTTTTCGTTAAGCTTCCAGGTCTTGTTCTTTTGGATTTCCCTAAGTTCTTCTTTCATAGCTGCCAACCAATTCGAATCATTCATGGCTTGATCCAAATTGGTTAGTTCTGCTTCAGCCATATCATCACCACTTCTAATTGATATATCACCATCTATAACAATTGCTTGATTTGGAAATCTTTCATATCCAGCTAGCCTTGTTGACTTAGTTCTCCTTTTAGACGATCTTCTAACATTCTACTCAAGTGGTTCCCCCTCTTCAGTTATTGTGGCTTTATTCTGTTGATTTTCTTCAAACACAATTATGACTATATCTAACTCCCGAGTCTAGTTCCACCCTTTTATTTCATCTGCTAGAACATCTCTACTGATCACCAGTTTATCATTGTTTAGTGAATACAACTTGTATGCACTAGTCAAATGATAACCTATGAGCATCATGACCTAACTTCAATCATATATTCCTAAATTTCTCAGGTACATGCCTGGAGCACATTGATCCAAACACTCTAAGATGACTAACATTTGGATTTTTTCCTATCCACGCCTTATAAGGTGTTATGTCGGTCATTTTCTTGGTTGAACATCTGTTAAGTATGTACACTGCTATCGAAACCACTTCTCCCCAAAATCTATTTGGCATTTCTTTAGCTTTCAACATACTTCTGACCATGTTCAATATACTTCGATTCTTCCTCTCATCTATACCATTATACCGAGGAGTATAAGGTGCAATGGGCTCATGCCTTATGCATTACTCATTGTAAAACTTAGAAAATTCTCTTGAAGTGTACTCACCACCACCATCAGTTCTCAATTTCTTCAACTTTTATCCATTTTATTTTTCGACGTGCAATTTAAACTGTAAAGTCAAGCTTCCAACTTGTTTTGATGAAGACTTTAGCTCAAGATAATTTCATATAAAATGAAGAAGATTCAAAGAGGATCATTAGATGGGAACTTTCAATAATTTCATGGTCAATCTTCAAGGTATATGAAAAATCTTAACTTATGCAATCTTAGTGCACAAAGAGTTTTTTTATCATGCATTGAAAAATATTTTTCATTAGTAAACAATAGTAATTATTTTTTCAAAGACCATTTATCGTCATTGTTCATTCAATGGATGAAGGTTTTTGTTTGGTTCATTTACTTAGAAATTATTTCAATTTTTTAGAGGCTACAATCAATTGCATTATGGCAACAACCGATTGTAACACAAACCTTTTCGCCACTGTCACGTTGGAAAAACAACTTTTCATGAATGACAATCGGTTGTCATTTTACTTCAATAGATTGTCACTATTGTGGTTTTAAATTTTTGTAACATTTTAAGCTAGGATAACCGATTGTCCTTTTGGCACAATCGATTGTACCTTGCATGCTTCCGAAAAATGCCTTGTTTCAAAGCACCATTTCATGATACCTCTTGCATGCATCTCTTCCATTCAAAACTTAACCTTTTCCATAAATTATTCCAACCATTTCCATGGTTTTTGAATGGTTTCATGCACATTATATATTGAATTCAAACTTTCACTTTGAATTTACCTCTTTCAAAATTTTCACAAAATCTCTCTGCATTATTTTCAACAGAAGTTTCATATTTCGACGCTTGTTGAGAAAGATTTCATATCCTTCCAAAAGCATCATTGAGCACTTAGAGAGTTTATGTTATTGATGTTTCATATTTGAAAGAGAATAAGACTTTTGTCATTTGATTAACTCTTGTCCATTATACAAACTTCCTTTTTATACAAATTATTGTTGTGTTAAAAATTCTTAAGTATCAAGGAGTGTTTGATATTAGGTGTGTTTGCTTATCATCCAGAATTGTTGGAGATAAGGTTACAAGAAAAGGGAGGATTGTTTTATGTTCTTGTGGAGCAAGTTTCAAGAGGATTGTTCTTGATAACTTGGTTAGAGTCTTGTTTAGGAAGATCTAACAATAATAAAATCTCTTACATGTGGTAAGGGGACTAGACGTACTCTCGGATTGTGAGGAGAACTAGTATAAATTCTCGGTGTTATTTACATTCTGAACTTTACCGCTTTCATTGCCTAACCTAACCAGAAAAGATAGAACCAATATTCATAAAAACTAGATAAAGTTTTGAAGTCCTAATTCCCCCCCCCCCCCCCCCCCCCCCTCTTAGGCGCACTTTGTACTTACATAAAATTCTTGAACTGGGTGAATACATCACTCTTTATTTCGATAAGGTAAATCCACATATATCTGGTGAATTCATCTATGAAGGTTAGAAAATATCAATTACCTCCATTCGACCTTACTTCAAAAGGTCCACACACAACAGAGTGAACTAGCTCTAGCTTTTCTTTCGACCTCACGGGAAACTCATGCTTGAATGGTTTCCTAGACTACTTTGCTTTGCAACATTTTCACACACATGACTTGGTTTCTTCACCTAAGATAAGCCATACACCATCTTCTTCTGGTTGAGCATGCATAAACTTCTAAAGTTTAGACGTCCATACTTGTGATGTTATAGCCAATTCTTGTTTTCTTTTGTAGTTGAAGTAAGACACTTGTGATCAACTGTGTTGATTTTTACTTTGAAGGTCTTATTGTATGCTAATAGTTCTTTCAGAATCAACCTTTCATCACCATCATACACCTTCATATGTTTCTTTTCTAGCTTCATGTTGTACCATTTAGAAATTAATTAACATATGCGTGCACTTGATCACTATCTTAACTGATTCATCTTACTTGGTGAACCAATTTTTATATCAGTCGTGTGGTTACTGTATCCTGAATCCAGGTACCAAATATTTGTCTGTTCATTGCTCGATTGAGTGTTGGACATAATCAACACCTCATCGAAATATCTATCTCCCACATGTGCATATTGCACTTCATCGTTATCTTTTGCTCTTTCCTCCTTCTTTTTTGACAATATCGATCATAATGACAAAATCCTTGACAGTTGCAACATTGTACCTCCTTCATATCAGCTTTGTTCCAAGAATACTTGTTGTTCATGCCTTTCTTGGTTGAATCAGAGTGATTATTTGAATTCTTGATTGATTTCTCATCATTAGCAAGATTTTTTCCCTTCTCCGCCTTCTCTTTTCCAAATTTCATGGTGAATATTGCTTGTAGTGTCTGTTCAGCCACGTTCTCCCTTTCTGAGTTCCTCTACTTCAGCCTCATCTCATGAACTTTCAGTGATGCTTGATTTTCTTCCAACTTCATCTCAATTAGGTTATTGGACTCTTCAATGGACACGATAATATAATCAAAATTTTCAGACAGAGATCTCAACACTTTCTTAATCTTCTGCAAATCGTTGATTAATTCACCACACGCCATCATCTGGTTCATAAACAACACCACACATGAAAAGAATTATGAGACTGATTCATCTTCCTTCATCTGAGTCATCTCGAATTTCTTTATTAACGTTTGTAACTTCACGCTCTTTAGCGTTTCATCTCCATTGTACAAGTTCTTTAACTTGTCCCATGCTTTATTGGTCGTTTCCTCTTCAATCATCTTCTCAAACACGTTAGGATCCACACACTAGTGAATCAAGAACAAAGCTTTTCCATCTTTCTTTCTTTGATCCTCGTGCGTAGCTAAGTGAACATCATATGCATTCACTTCCAATGTCGGTACTCAATCATTCACGATTTCAGACACATCTTAAAATCTCAAGGTGACCTTCATTTGCGCAACCCATCTCTCATAGTTCTAACCTTTGAAAATCGGTTGATTTGCTAAAAATTGCATTGATGTTGTTGTTTCATTTGTAATTACAAATTCTCTCTGAATCATAATCGGGCTCGTTGATACCAATTTGTTAGAAAAAAGTTTTCAAAAAGATGAGAGAAGAAGAAAGAAGCGAGAAAAGAGAGAAAATTGTAAACTTTAATTTGTGAAGCTATTATTACTAAAGATTGTTAAACATATAAAATTATACAACGTCAAGCCTATTTATAGGCGATCGAGGTTGAAGTCTGAAATATACAAATCCAAACCTAAAACATACAATTATATTTTAGGTTCGACACACTAATTATATGATATATTCGACTCTATAAAATACAACTGATTTTTACTAGATAGAACACTCATATATCAAATACAAACTTTCTATAAACAATGAATTACAATTTCTTAACAATTATCATTTTTGAAAAGCTAACATGTATTTTATCATCAAATTTGGATTTAAACTCTCCTTTTGTTTTAAAAGTTGGAGAGTTTAAAAACACAAGATACTATCGGGCATTCTATAAACCCTATCATTTATTTATTTTTTAATTTTTTACAGAATGTAAAAATAATAGGATTTATCAGGCGCATTTAATAATATGTTTTGATAAATTTTAAATATATAGAAGGTAAATCAAAAATTGTCAAATGAAAAAGTGAGATACAATTCTGAGCGAAGTCCAACTTATGAACGTAAACGTAAAGTGCTCGATGGAAAAATTTCTCTTAAGTGCAAAATCTTTGATACTTAATAAAAAAATTTGGTATAAGTTGTTTATAGAATTAATTGAAAAATTGATCTGTAGCAAAAGATTTATTAAAATTTTCAAAAATTCAATATATCAAATATTCATACCATAAAAATTTAATTATGATATTTTTTTGCAAAAAAAGTATCGAACAAAATCTAATCTACTAAAATTTTTAAAATATCTAATTACACTCTTGCATATATCGATAATTTTTAAAATTGATATGTCTATGTTTTTAACGATAATTTAGATATATCTAATAAATATATGTATTTTTATTGATAATTTCAAAATTACTGGTAAAAATACATGCTATCTATATTTCTAGATTGCCAATAAAAATTCATAATTTTATATATTAGTAAATATTTTTAAATTGTCATATAAATCCATAATCTTGACACTTCTAATTTTAAAAATGTTCAATAAGAATATAAATGATATTGTGAATGAAAAATATATATTTTTTAGCTATGATGATATTATAATCAAATTAGAAGATATGCGAGGGTGTCATCTCCAATTAAAATGGTGCAAGGCAGATTCCTCGAATAATGGGGAATTTTGGCTAAGAAGAAAAGGTCCATTAGAATTGTCAATAAGCCCATTTACATTTTCTAATATAGTCAGTGATACTATAATTTAAGGGAATTTTTTAACCCATTTCATAGTTTTCTAGTAAATGATGTGAAATTCTAAAAATATTTCTAAATTTTGGAATTGTATTTTTAGTATATATATATATATATATATATATATATATATATATATATATATATATATATATATATATATATATATATATATATATATATATATATATATATATATATATATATATATATATATATATATATATATATATATATATATATATATATATATATATATATATATATATATATATATATATATATATATATATATATATATATATATATATATATATATATAATTTATTTGTTTTTGAGATTTATCTTATTACGATAAATTTTATTCTGGAAATACATTTTTGAGAATTTTCGTAAATGCACTTCTGATACTCAACAGTATTAGCTATGAAGCACTGATTCCGACACAGACACCGCAATACGACACATACACGGATACTCTGACACCGATAATACAAAAATATAGGATAGTGACATCGCTATGTATATGACAATATTTAAATTTTATTTATTCCTCTATCATTAAAAGAATTAAAAATATTGTAATCAAAATTAATATTTTT
Organism: Vicia faba; assembly: GCA_948472305.1. Classification (NCBI taxonomy): domain Eukaryota; kingdom Viridiplantae; phylum Streptophyta; class Magnoliopsida; order Fabales; family Fabaceae; genus Vicia; species Vicia faba. The sequence continues at coordinate 324,626,988 of OX451737.1, read as the reverse complement.
AATTTTTCATTGATATCATTCTTATAAAACATATTTAATCCTTTTAGACATGCATGAGATTTATTCAAAAAATACATAAGGTGTGATGAAACAAAAGGAACAAATAATTTTTTGTTGAAAAAGTTGTCTGAATTGTGTGATACGTGTTGTATGAGTGTCATACTTGTATCGGACACTGATTCAACAAGTTTTGAAACATATAAAAAAAATATTTTTTTAACGACACTTGTTTGATTTTTTTTTTAACATTTTCAACACGTGTTGTACGGATATCATACATGTGTCAGATACTGATACATGTCGAATACCGCAATATATCTACGTTAGAGGTGTCAGAAATTCATAAAGTCCTAGTTAAGATAGTCACAGATCCTTTCATTGCATTGCTTCCATTTGGAAGTAGTATCTGAATATTTCCATATCCTTTCAATACTATTGTATATTTTGTTGCCCTTGGATTTACATGAGGTGCCATCATAAATCCCTATGATACAAAAACCAAATAATAATAACATGGTTTTGATTTTAACAATTTAGTTGAATTCATTAAAAATAGAACCAATAAAATAGATTGGGTTAAAAATTTAAGTTAGAGAATGTCTTAGGAATACTCAGCAAAATAGAATATATGAAATTAAAATTGTAAAAATATAACACTTGGGTTTGATAACAAAATTAAAAGCAATAAAAAATAAATTAAAAAATTAAGAGTGGTCTAGAATAAGCCGGCAATATTTACAAGACAGAAACAAATAATTATAAAATTTTAAAAGAAAAATCCAAGGGTGATTGTTTGTTAAAATGGTGAATGGTTTAATTTGGCTATCATAATTATCGTTTCGTGAATGAACAAGTGAATGGTATTGGTAATAGTGAAGTTGAATCACATGAAAAATGAACATTAACGTGAGTTGTATTGTCCTATAGGAAGTGCATTCTTAGAAATTTTTGGAAGTATATTTTTGAAATAAAATTTATTATAAAATAGAGCGAATCTCTAAAACAAATTAATTATATGTGTGTGAGATATTGAATTAAACTCTATTGGATCGAAGAGTAGCTTCTGGTTCGAAATGATTTATACATGTCGTCGAAATATATTTACATGTTGGTGCCGAAGACCTACATACTATAGTAGAAGTGTGTTCTAGTATGTGGGTGTCAAAATACTAGGGTTGTTAGTATTTCGAATTGGGTCTGTTTATTATGTTCAATTGTTTAAGTTAACTTGTGCCCTAAGTTAGCTTGTAATGAGTATTTGTGAAAAAAACTCATTAGTTTAGTACGTTAGGTTTATTATAAATAGCATACTAGTCTCTCATCATTGCATTCTGCAAATCCTAATTTAGGGTGAGAGGGTTATTTGTTATTCATGCGTACTTGTAATCTTGATTTAAGAGAAAATAAAGAATAACAGTTAATAACCAATCCTTGTTGTTCTTCGTATTTTTCCATCCTTTCTATCCTTGTGGGTTTCTTGCCTTGAAGAACCATGTTATACTTTGTTTCAAAGGTATCGTGTTTCACAACAAATTGGTGTGGTGAGCGTGGAGAAGTTTCCTTCAACAAAGTATGAGATTGAAAAGTTCACTGGAGTGAATGATTTCGATCAGTGGCGCTTGAAGATGAAAGCCCTACTAGTTCAGCAGGGTTGTTTAGAAGTGTTGAAAGGAGCGGAGGCCATGGATGTTGCTTTAACAGAAAAGACAAAGACGACCATGATAGAGAAAGCCCACAACACAATCTTGTTGGGCCTTGGTGACAAGGTTATTTGACAGGTATCAAAGGAGACGTCGACATCAGGGTTATGGGTGAAACTTGAAAGTTTGTACATGACCAAATCGTTGATAAATCGACTCTACGTGAAGCAAGCTTTATATTCATTCGAGATAATTGAAGACAAAATGTTGGCCGAGTAGTTGGATATGTTCAACAAGCTGATTCTTGATCTTGAAAATATTAATGTGAAGATCGATGATGAAGATCAGGCGATGTTGCTATTATACGCTTTGCCCAGAACACATGCTCACTTCAAAGAACTCTCTTGTATGAAAGGGAGTCCCTAACCTTTGAAGAAGTTTAATCAGCCTTGTATTCTAAGGACTTGAATGAATGAAAGGAGCATAAACCTTTGACGGTTGGTGAAGGTTTGGCCGTTAAGGGAAAATTCTTGCGAAAGGATGGTAAGTTCGACAAGAAGAAAGGTAAAAGTCAGCAGAAATCTTACAGTGGCGAAGCATCTGGTATTCAATGCTATCATTGTAAGAAGGAGGGTCACACAAGAAAGGTGTGCCCTGAATGCCTGAAAGATCATGGAGGTAAGGATAATGGCAACACAACTATTGTTCAAGATGATTTCAACTCGTCTGATGTTCTTGTGGTTTCGAGCAGCAACTCGTCGAAGGAGTGGATTATGGATTCTGGGTGCACTTGGCATATGACTTCAAACAAAGACTTGTTCGAAGAGTTATGTGATCAAGATGGTGGATCGGTATTAATGGGAAACAACAAAGCTTGCAAGATTGCAGGTGTTGGATCTGTGAGATTCAAGCTCCATAATGAGTCAATAAAATTGTTGACTTAAGTCAGGCATATACCTCATTTGAAGAGAAATTTGATTTCTCTTGGTGAGTTCGACAAGAAAGGATATGTTTTCCAAGGAGAGAAAAGTATCCTAAGAGTCATGATGGGGTCGAAATAAGTCTTGAGAGGCATGAAGAAGCAAGACTTGTATACCCTTAAGGCTGAAGTTGTAAGCAGTTCAATAAATATTGCATCCACGAAACTTTTGTCGAAGACAGAAATTTGGCACATGAGATTGGGCCATGTGAGTGAAAGGAATATGGTCGAATTAGGGAAACAAAATTTTCTTGGTGGAGACAAAGTCGAAAAGCCGAAATTTTGTGAACCCTGTGTACTTGAAAATTCTTGTAGAGTGAAGTTCAACAAAGGAAAACAAATAACACGTGGATCCCTTGATTACATCCATGCTGATCTTTGGGGGTCTGCAAGGTGTCCATCATATTCAGGAGCAAGGTATTTTCTATCCATAGTAGATGATTATTCCATAAAGTTATGGGTATTCATTCAGAAGACTAAGGATGAAAATTTTGAGAATTTCAAAAGTTGGAAGACTCTGGTCAAAAATCAAACCGGCAAAAAGGTCAAGAGGTTGAAAACCGACAATGGCCTTGAATTTTGCAATGAGGCTTTCGACAGCTTTTGTGCTGCCTCTGGTATTGCAAGGCACAAAACTACGGCAGGTACTCCACAACAAAATGGTTTGGCTGAAAATTTTAATCAAACTATTTTGGAGAGAGTTAGATGCATGCTGACTAGTGCTGGGTTAAAGAAGGTGTTTTGGGTTGAGGTTGTTTCGACAGCTACATATCTGATAAACAGATGTCCTTCGACTGCATTAGATATGAAGACACCTGGAGAAGTTTGGTGGAGACATCCACCAGATCTCAACAAACTGATAGTATTTGGCTGTGTAGCCTATGCTCACATTAGGCAAGACAAGGTCGAACGTAGAGCTCTGAAATGCATGTTTATGGGATATCCTAAAGGAGTCAAAGATTATAGACTATGGTGCCTAAACCAAGGTCACAAGAGGTGTATCACCAGTCGAGATGTAGTTTTCAATGAAGCTGGAATGGCTTTCAAGAAAACTGATGATGTTGATCGAAGTGCAGAAATATCTGACAAAGAGCTAGAATAGAGAGAGATTCCTGTTGAGGTGGAGCATGTTGATGCTGAATTGTGTATCCCAGATAAAGTCGAAGAAGAAGCATAAGATGTTGGGGAAGTTGAGAAAAATGTTGATGACTACCTATTGGCAAGAGATAGGACGAGAAGAGTCATCAAGTCACCTCAGATATTTGGGTATGCAGATCTTATGGCTTATGCTTTAATCTCTGCAAGTGAGGTTCTAGACGAAAAACCTAGAGACCAAAAGGAAGTTATGAGGAGTCGAAATAAGACTGAATGGCTGAAGGCCATGGATTATGAGATGAAATATCTTCATGATAACAATACTTGGGAACTGTTAAAGAAACCTGCTATTAGGGTAAATGGATTTTCAAAGTTAAGGAACGAATCAAAGGAGTGGCGTCGAAAAGATACAAGGCAAGGTTGGTTGCAAGGGGTTTCACTCAGAAAGAAGGTGTTGACTTCAGTGATGTGTTTTCTCCTGTTGTGAAGCACATGTCCATTTGAATGTTGCTTGCCATAGTGGCACAATTCGACCTTGAACTGGAACAAATGGATGTGAAGACTGCGTTCTTGTATGGTGATCTAGATGAGACAATTCTGATGAGGCAACCTGAAGGGTATGTCGAAAAGGGAAAGGAAAATTATGTGTGCAAGTTGAATAGATATTTATATGGGCTGAAACAATCTTCTCGACAGTGGAGTAGGAGATTCGACAAGTTCATGCCACGCATAAGTTTCATTAGAAGCCAATTCGACCACTATGTTTACTTCATATTTCGACCTGGTAATTCATTTGTTATTTTGTTGTTTTATATTGACGGTATTCTCATAGCAAGCAACAATATCGAATATGTAATGAGGGTGAAGGTTGAACTCAATAAGGAGTTCGACATGAAGGATTTGGGAGTTGCGTCTAGGATTCTTGGGATTGATATCCGAAGAGATAGAAAGCAGTCGAAATTATGCTTATCTCAAGAGGCGTACCTACGGAAGATTCTCGACAAGTTTGGTATGTTGAATTCAAAGCCTGTTGTGACTCCAACAAAACCTTAATTCAAGCTGAGTATAGATCAGCGTCCCAGTACTGAGATTGAAAGAGCTCATATGAATAACATCTCATATGCTAACATAGTGGGTTCTTTGATGTATGATATGGTATGTACTAGACCCAACATAGCATATGCAGTAAGTCTTGTAAGCAGGTACATGGAGAATCTTGGAAAGGCTCACTGGCAAGCATTTAAGTGGATTTTAAGGTACATAAATGGGTCTTTGAACAGAGTCTTAATTTATGGTGGAGCCTTGGGTGAAGATAGTAAAGCAGTCATTGAAGGATATGTAGACTATGATTACGCATGTTGTATGGATTCCAGAAAATCTATTTCTGGATATGTTTTCACTATGTTTAGCATAACAATCAGTTGGAAAGCATCACTTCAAAAGTTTGTTACCTTATCAACTACTGAAGTGGAATATATCGCCCTCACTCAAGCTATAAAAGATGCATTGTGGCTTGAAGGTTTTGCTAAGGAGCTGAAACTTCAAGGTCGAGTTATCACTGTTAAATCTGATAGTCAAAGTGCAATACACTTGTCAAAGAACTCAGCCTATCATAAGCGAACCAAGCACACCGATGTGAGGCTGCATTTCGTCAGAGGGGTAATCGAGTGTGGAGAAGTCAAAGTGCTGAAGGTTTCGACTGATCACAATGCTACTAATATGATCGCCGAGACATTTCCAAGTTGCAAGTTTTTCCACTGTATGTAATTGATAAAGTTGTATGGAGAAAACTAGTTTGTTCTTTAATATTAGAGTTTGTTCCAATGTGGAGATTTGTGGGATATTGGATCAAACTCTATTGGGTTGAAGAGTAGCTTCTGGTTCGATAGGATTTATGCATGACGTCGAAGTATGTTCACATGCTGGTGTCGAAGACCTACATACTGTAGTTGAAGTGTGTTCTAGTATGTGGGTGCCAAAATGCTAGGGTTGTTAGTATTTCGAATTGGGCCTATTTATTATGTCTAATTGTTTAAGTTATCTTGTACCCTAAGTTAGCTTGTAATGGGTATTTTTGAAAACTCCCATTAGTTTAGTATGCTAGGTTTATTATAAATAGCATACTAGTCTCTCATTATTGCATACTGCAAATCGTAATTTAGGGTGAGAGGGTTATTTGTTATTCATGTGTACTTGTAATCTTGATTTAAGAGAAAGTAAATAATAGAAGTTAATAATCAATCCTTGTTATTCTTCGTGTTTTTCCATCCTTTCTATCAATGTGGGTTTCTTGCCTTGAAGAACCTTGTTATACTTTGTTTCAAAGGTATCGTGTTTCACAACAGTGTGAGTGCGTACCGGAAACCCACTTCCAAATTTTCAGGAATATTTTTGAAATTGTATAGTGTGTTTTTGAACCCTATGGAATGGAGTAAGAAATCCCCTAATTTAACTCAGATAAAATAACCCCATAGCTAACAAATGGATTGAGTGAAAAAAAAACTAACTAACGACATATGTGGAAGTGATATTCACATTTGATCATAGAAAATCTACATTTTCTAATTGTTAGTGATGCTATAAAATGCAATTTTGGTCCCTTTAGTTTGGACATTCTAAACAATTGATCTCCCTATTACAAAACTCGTAATTATGATACTTTAATTTTGATGACCTTTAGATTTTTGTGGTCCCCTCCCCTTTTGCGTAAGTTATATTGATGTTTGGGATAAAAATAATAATTCTTAATGAGATGGCAAGGATGAGTAGGACTATTTGTTAATTAATATATTTTTAAGTAACTTAATATTTTATAATATTATTTAAGTTTTTTTATTAAATTAATTAATTAAAATATTGAAAGAATGTTTTTGGACCTAAGCCCATTTCACTACAGTATCAGTCCTGCACCCAATTAATATCAAACTGTGTATATAAAAGTTTTATAAACACCTATAATATGGACTAAAAATTTTATGTGGGACAAAACAAAAGTCTTATATTTCACTATTATTGCTCAAACTTGACAATGATCTGCCATTGATAGCAAATACCAAAAGACATTAGAACTCAAGATATATACTTCATGAAAAACACATAACCAATTCCTGAAACTATATACACAATACATTAGACAATGCCAAGAAAAATGTTCACAAGAAACATGCATTTCAAATAAAAAATGGATGGTTGCTGGAAGAAAGAAAAACATATCCACTACCAATTGAAAAATGGTACAGTGATTTGTTCCCACATATTCACTACAAATTGAAAAGGTATATGGAATAGAGCTATTGCCAAACCATTTTCCTGTGAATGTGAGTATGCTCTACTTCAATGGTGCTTTTCAATGTAATCAAAAGTTTTAATCTCGAGCGACTTGACCATGGACTTGCCTTGCACAACTAAGATGAACTGAATCTATAATTCCAATGCATGAGAAAACTAATCTATCTATGTCTCTATTTGTAGCACAATTATATCCAGCACAATTGAGATGAACTTCATAATTAAACAGAAAAAAGTGACCATATAAACACACTTTGGATAAACCATAGCTATAATTCCAAATCACGAGAATTTGCCAATAATCCAAGAAGTCAAACAGGAACTGGAATGCAAAACATGACAATTTGGCAATAATTCAAATCATGAGAATTTAGCAATAATTCCAAGTCATGATAATTTGGCAATAATTATAAATTATGAGAATTTGGCAATAATCCAAAACATCATTGAGAGTTTGACATAGGCCAACGATCTGCCACAATATACTATTATTATGGTTTAGAAGATTTAAGAATTACTGGATCATTTTTCATACCTTCTGGTCCCATCTCTATAACTCTTCAGTGTCGTCGTCAAAATGTATGATAGAAAATAGTGTGTTTTTTGATGGTCTATCTTTAAGTTTGAAGATCAAAAGACTACATTTAACGGCAGTTTCATGTGCAGTAATATTGTTCATTGTATATAGGACTTTAAAGTATCAATATATTCAAGAAGACGTATGTCATACATACTCTATCTTAAGTAAAGTTGCAGATGATGAGTTAACTAGTACTATGAAAGAAAACTGCATTACTTTGAAATCATTGTCCCACATAAAAATTTTATGCAATATTATAAGTGTTTATAAGGCTTTTATGTACATAGCATGATGTTAATTGGAGGTGGGCTGGTACTGCATTGAAACAGGCTTAGACCTATAAAAACTTTTCAAGACGATGGAGATGCTTCTGAGTTAGCTATGTATGCTATTGGGAGTAAATGTGAAGTTGAGATATACTGTGAGCTAGACACATTGTGGAAGGTGATTCTAGCAAGCAATTTAACATGTTATGGTCTTATGGTACTGAGTTGAGAAGGGCATTCTCGGGAAATACTTTCAAAATCAACACCACTTGTTCAAGTTCAGATTTGAATCCAATATTTGAGAGGTACTATATGTGTTTTGATGGGATCAAGAAAGCATTAACAAAAGCATGTAGAACATTCATTGGCTTAGATGGCTATCACTTGAAGAAGATCCAAATGAACAATATTTTCCTATTTCATTTGGTGTTTTAAAGAATGAAACAAAAGACTCATGGATCTGGTTCATCAAGTAGCTGTTGGAAGATATTGGAGATGACAAATGGTGTTTCATATCTGACCAGTAAAAGGTAAATTCTAATCTTAATGTTTTTGTATTCATATATGACTATTATTTTAAGTCAACTACTTGATGTTTTTTGCAATAGGGTTTGGTGCAAGTGTTTGAAAAGGAGTACCCAAGTTTTGAGCATAGATTTTGTTTAAGGTACTTATATGCTAACTTCAAAAAGAAGTTTGGTGGAGGTACCTTGTTTAGGGATCTTATGATGGCTGATTCAAAGACCCACTTATATCGAGGCACATGAAGAAAAGATGCTCATGATCAAAACAAAGGAAGTAGGTGGCCCTGGAAAAAAGCCTGATCATCATTTGGTCATTAATGAAGAGGAAACCACAACAGACTTGACTGGTGGTGGAAGGCTTTCAAAAAATGGAGAAGACATTTGCAAAGAGTTTACTCAGAGATGAAGACATGACGACTTTTTTGTTGTGTGTGTTGTGAACAATTTGCATTATGTTATGAACAAACAAGTATTGTAATGTTACCGTGGCTTATACCACTTACTATATTGATGTATTGTCCATTTTAATGTTATTGTTAATGAATGAATTAATGAATGAATGACATTTTAGATATATTGATTCATGTTGATGAATGACATATTAGTCTAGTTTATAGGCCATATTGTGTCAATATTATGTCAAATTTATAGGCCAAATTTTCAAAAGATTCTGTCAAAATTATGTTGATATATATGCCATACATTATATCAAAAATAAATTGTGTTTACGTTATAATCACACATTGTGTCAAAATTATAGGCCACATTATGTCAAATTTATAGGCCACGTTACGTCCAAACTTTAGGCCAAATTATGTCCAAACTATAGGTCATACCAACTTATTATTAATACCAACTGAAACTTACAACATCAAATAACATTGCATTTCATAAGTCAAGCTTACACGATTGACCAATTCTAAATCAAACAAACAACATTACAACCATTTCAATCATACCAGAAAGACAATGTAGAATTCAACAGTTACATTTGAATAGAAAATACATGTTGACCATTACAGACAAAACAAGACACAATGACTTCAACTTTTCAGAAAATGCATCTGACTTCATCTTCATCTGCAATTTCTTGTTCTTCTTCAGTGAATTTTCATACAACTCCTTCATGGTTTCAAAAGCTTGCATCTCCCTCACCTTGCTCTCATTTTTACTCAATTCTTCATCTACCCTTTCATAAACATCAGTATCTTGTGCAACATCATCATCCCATATGAATAAATTATAAGTTTCCTCATATTGCCAAAACGGACATCTCCAAAAGAGGCGACCTTTATTACGTTCATTCTTACAGTGGTACAAAATCATTTGAGCATCACACACACACATTTTCCCTGAACGGTTACTCACACTTATGGATTGATACGATGTTGACTTGCTTCTCCTTGAAGAAGTTGACATCGTACACAATCGTGATATATGGAGTTGACATCTTACACATTGTACACCATTAGTGGAATCTAACGTGAGAGACCAAAAATAGGGACGAAAAAAATTGTGAGGACCATTGTTTGAAGAAATTTTTTATAGGGACTAAAATTAAAGATTGCCATATTTATAGGGACCCCTAACATATTTAATTCTATAATTAATAAATAATTTAATAAAATTTACTATTTCGTTTTTCATTTTTCATTTTTATACTATGTATAAAATAATCACATACAATAAATATTATGAGATAAAGAGTAATTTATATTAACTAAATGTCTCAAAGAAGGACTTTATATAGTATTTATTAGCAAACTAAATAAATTTGAGAATGTCATTAAAAATATACTAATATGTGTGTAGGAAATTAGATTGTGACTATATATATATATATATATATATATATATATATATATATATATATATATATATATATATATATATATATATATATATATATATATATATATATATATATATATATATATATATATATATATATATATATATATATATATATATATATATATATATATATATATATATATATATATATATATATATATATATATATATATATATATATATATATATATATATATATATATATATATATATATATATAAAATTAATTAATTAATTAAATTAAAAAAATCTTATATATGTGTAATATTATTACATTATTTTAATTTTTATTTAGCATTAATAAAATTTATTTTAATATATAATAATAATAATACTAATAATGATAATAAGAATTAATTTAATTTTTTTCTATATGTATAGAATTATTTTTTATTCATATATAAATTATATTAGGAGTTCACCAAATAATATTTTTTTAATGAATAAGTAAAATGTAATTTTTTATAATATAATTAATAAAAAAAACACACAACAATAATTTTGGGTATAACAACGCTCAATAAAAGTTGTAACTGAGTAATTTATTAATTACAATTTTAGTTGATACAATTAATGAGTTGATATTTTTGTTTATTTTCTTAATAAAATGAATGGTCATGATTAGAAATAAGATAATTAATATGAAAAAAAAATGACATTACATATATTGATATCACCAAGTTAAAATTAATCAAAAACAATTGATTCACTACAAATATAAGAATATATTTAAGGGAAAATATTTTTTTTCTTCTTATAGTAAAAATCTAAAAGATATTATTATATTTAAAAATAACACAAATATATATTTTTTATAACACTTGTGTACAAATATCAGTTATAAAAATATAACATAATTAAATATGTAACTCTTAACTACTTAAAGATTAGCTTAATGTAAAAATTAAATACACTTATAAGTTACTTTTTGATTTTGACATTAAGAAATAAAAGAATAACTTTTAAAAATTTATTGAAAAAATAGAGAAGATCCATTGAAAATTATTAAAAGAAGGCTTCAACCCTAGTACAAGTGTGGAACTTAAGGTGTATTTTTATTAGGATTTGTGTGTTAATTATGAGCCTATTAATTATCATCTTGATAAAAGAGTATGACTGTGTTTTTGAGTTGTAAGTTCTGTCACTCATTCTAAAGCTTTTAAGTAGTGAATGATTGTGTGTCTTTGAAGTGTCACTTTTGTTATTTTCTTAGTGTTTATAATTATTAAGTCATTGTTCTGTGATTGGAAGGGATTTGAGAAGAGTCTCATACCTAGGTGAGTTGTAGGTAGAAGTTAAGCAATGGTAGTGATTAAGTGAGAAGTTGTAAACGGGGGAGTTGAGATTCAAATTGATACTATCTAGTTGATTTCGTCCTTGGCTTGGTAGTCCCCATAGTAGGTGTTGTTGTGCACCAAACTGGGTTAACAATCCCATGTGTTCTTTACTTTTATGCTCTGTATTTATCGTTTATCTTGTCATTGTGTGTTTGTTCAGAGATAGGTATCTCGACATCTCTTAGGACATCTGAGATATGAATACCAAAATTTCAATTGGTATCAGAGCAGGCATTCTGCTCTGACTCTGGGTGAGATTCAGGGAAGATACTTTTTAGTACAATGGACAAGGAATGAGGATTTATGAATAGACCACACATTCTTTATGGAACCAACTATGACTATTGGAAAGTTTGTATGGTGGCCTTTATCAAATCCGTGGACAGCAAGACTTGGAAAGTTGTGGTCAAGGGATGGGATCCACCAAAGGTTGTAGGTCTGGATGGGAAGTTTACTGATGTTGTGAAGGCCGAGGAAGGCTGGGATGATAAAGGCGGAAAATCATCAGAGGGAAACTCCAAAGCATTAAATTCTCTATTCAATAGAGTGGACAAGAATATCTTCAGAATAATAAGTAATTCCACTATGTCCAAAGAAGCTTGGGAGATCTTGAAGACTGCTCATTAATGAACATCTAAGGTGAAGATGTCAAGACTTTAACTTCTTACCACTCGGTTTGAAAACTTAAGAATGAAGGAGGATGAGAGTATTCATGACTTTCACATGAATATTATTGAGATAACCAACGCCCCAGGTTCCATAGGGGAGAATATGTCAGAAGCCAAGCTGGTGAGAAATATTCACAAATCTCTTCCAAAGAGGTTTGACATGAAGGTGACTACCATTGAAGAAGCTCAATACATAAAAAACATGAATGTTTATGAGCTTATGGGATCCCTATAAATTTTTGAGTTTGGGATCATATAAAAATATGAAAAGAAGAAGAGCATAACCTTTGTATCCAATACTGATGATCTAAAAGATGAGTGTGACTTGGATAAGGAAGAATGGATGTCCAATTCTATTGTGTTACTTGGAAAACAATTCATCAAAGTGTTGAAGAAGTTTGATTGGAAATCAAGATCAAATGTCAAGAACAAGTCATTTGACAAGTCATTCGACATCAACAAAAATCAAGATTTTGGAGGAAGAGACGGAACTAATGACAAATCCAGCCAAGGAAGAGAAGTTCAGTGTTAGGAATATGAAGGGTTTGGTCACATAAGAAGTGAGTTCCCCGCTTATCTCAAGAAGCAGACGAAAGGTATGTTTGTATCATGGTCAGAAGAAGATTCTGAAAGTTATCATAAATAGGAAGGTGTCAAACAGGTCACAACCTTGACTGGAATTTGTGACCCTGATGAGGACTCAGATCATGAAGAGTTATCTCTTGAAGAACTTGTTTCTTCTTACAAGGACCTGTGCCTCAAAAGTAAAGAAGTGAGCCCGTAGAAGAAAAGCAAAAGAATATTATTGCACAACCGAACGCTGAAAAAGTGGAGCTAGTGTCTATCAACTCTGGTATGGAGGATGAAAAAGTAGAGCACATGTCCACCATGACTGATCTTAAGGGTGAAATTCTTTTACTCGATTCACAACTTGATAATATGACCAAGTCTGTTAGAATGCTTAACAATAGTTCGAATGTGCTTGATAAGATTATTAAGTCTGGAAAGAATGGTGGAAATGTTCAAGGGGTCGACTATGTCAATCAATCTGTGAAGAACAAAATCAAAAGGGTTGAAGTGAAGTTTGTTCATTTAAAGAAAGAACTGGAACAAAAGATGTCAAATAAAATGTTCCAACGTCAGCATGGACAACAGAAAAACCACTTAGGAAATAATGGCTCTACTTCTCTGGATGAAATAACTATTCTAATTGGGAAGAATGCTGTCAAGATTAAGGATTTTGGTTATGATAATCAAGCTGTAAAGAACAAAGGAGACATGCCTGAAGTGAAGTGTGTACCTCCAAATAAGAAACGAGAACAAAAGATGTTGAACCACATGTCTTAACATCAGCAGCGACATCAGAAGAAGTACAATGGAGGTAGGAATCAGCAATGGAGATGTGATTATTATGGAAGGTTTGAGCATTTAAAATCCTTCTGTTACAGATTATATGGTTATCCCAATCCTGTTACACATCATAGAAGAATACAGGATAATGTTAAATCCAAGTCTAAAAGGCTTTCCAAGAATGACACTTGTGGACTCATAGTTCACACTGCTCTTAGAGCTTCTACAAGAGAGGATTTATATTTTGATAGTGGTTGTTCTAGACACATGACTAGTGTCAAGAAATTTCTTGTGAACATTAAAACACTTTCCTCTAGTTATATCACCTTTGAAGATGAGTCAAAAGGTGAAAGAAATGGTGCTGGAAAGATGAGATGCACTAGTCTTCCAGGTCTTAATAAGGTTTTTTTATTAAGGGGATGTGTAATACGGTGGGAGAACTGACTTGGGTGTTTTGCGCTTGATCGCAAAATGTTGCAGATAGCAAGAGTCTCCACTTACTTTTCTTTTATCCAATAAAGGAAAGGGGGAAAAGAACAGGAAAGACCTTTTGAAAAATTTCTTGAGTTCGGGGGTAGGTTATGAAAAGGGAAGGTGTTAGCACCCTTTTCATCTGTAGTTATCTACGGGCTCTTAATTGCTAGCTCACTTTGAAATGCTTTGTGTTTGTGTAAGTTGAAAGATGTTTTGAAGATGTTTTGAAAGTGGTGATTTTATAATGATTCTCGTATTGTTGAGAATGTATACAGAATGTTTGTTTGGAAATATTTTTAAAACGCCTTAGTACGGCAAATTTTGCAATGATTCTCGTATCGTTGAGAACGCATATAAAGTGTTTGTTTTGAAAACATTTATTTGAAAAGAGAGTGTTTGAAAAGATGTTTGAAAGTGTGAGGTGTGAAAATTGTTTGGTTTGTGAGCAAGAAATTACGAGCAATCTACCTACTTAAAAAGTCTTTGTTCTTTTCTTCCTCCTTTAGATAATGCTATTTTACCATTGGTTGGTAAGGAGTCATATCATTGGATGTGAGAGACGGTGTGGGTCATTGTACAGTCATAGAAGGCAACTTATAGAATGTTTTAGCAATTGTCATAAGGGACTAAGATCGTTTATCGAAGGCAACATCAAAGGGTCATCGAGTGACTACGATCTTATAATCGAGAGTCTTTGCTAAAATATCCCACATTCGAGGGACATGGCTGTTTTTCTCTGAGGCAACAAGTGTGGGTTACCCTAGAGGTGCATGTGTGCAAAGTGTGTTGATTTCATTTAATTTTGTCTTTGAATTAGGGTTTTCTAATGTTTGATTTTAAATCTTGCCATACAAACCCTAATTACTAACAATAATAAGGAAAGCGATAAATTGCAGAATTTAAATATCCTATGTTATTACAACGTTTTGGGAATGGGGGTACAAATTTAAAAATGGGAATAGAAAGAAATAAAGCCCTAATTATCTATTACAAACCATTGAATATGAATAATAGTGCGAAATAATATAATATGCAAGAATAATGTAAAGAGAAAAAAAATTATTTTTGTGGTTTTTTGATGGAAAAGAGGTTTTATAATTAATTACAAGAGAAGTTAGTTAATTATTTAACAAAACCTAAAATTTAAGTTAATTAAAATTAAGAAGAAAATAAAACCTAAGTTTAACAATTTATAAAAATGATTTGAACATTAATGTAAATTTGGAAAGAAAAGGTTTTTATAATGTAAAATTTAATTAAAAAAAAGAAATAAAAAATATTTTTAATTTAAGAAAATATATATTTTTATATTTTTTATTAAAGAAAATAAATAAAAAGTAAAACAAAAAGAAAATAAAAATATTGTATTGGGCTTGTGGTGTTGAAAAGTAATCAGGGGGTGTTAGAACACAGCAAAAAAATGTTAGGCCCAAACATATGTTTTTTGTTTGTCATCAGAAAAAATAAAATAAAAGAAAAAAATTGTTAGTATGGGCCTGCGTTTAAACAAGTAAAGTGGGGGTGAGAAATAGTAAAAAATCTGAAGAGGCCTAACGTTGGAGGCCCAGGCGCGCTGAAACAAACAAAAAAGGGACAAAATATTATGAAAAATATGACAAAATGGGACGATGGGGCTCGAACCCAAGTCCCAAAGGTAACAGGAGCGCGCTTTAACCACTGGAGTGGTGATACATCCGTTAGTTTATGCAATAACTATTAAATATAAAATGAACTTGCTTCTGATTGTGCTTCATCTTCTTCCTCACGCCACCATTTTTGAACTTCTGCACTTGCTCCTTTCTCAACCATTTTTCAAAAGTGTAAACATCAAACTTGTTAGAAATTTTATCATGATTTCAACCATGTAAATAACTTGAGCTAACACTCAGAGATGAACACGAATTTTGCTTGGTACCAAATTCAGACCTAATTTTTCTGTAACTTCAACTTCAAAATTCGCATCACTCAGGCAAGATAAATTAAAACTAAGGACATGGTTAGCTTCAGGGCAATGATGTCTACATTTTTATTTACAAAGTAACCATTAATGATGCTTGCTTAAGAAGTTCAAAGTTGAGAAAACTTACCTCAAAACTGGAAATCATGTTTGAAGTTTGAGCACTCTTGGAGATGTTGTGATGATCTGGATAGCTTCACTGAACTCCTAGGAAGCTATTACAATGCTTACTTTGAGCTGAGAGTACCTGAATCTTCCTGGAGAAGTCAAGTTGCAGAGTTGAGTTTTGAAAATGATGTATGGTGATGGAGGTGTTACAAAAGTGGTTCAAGTATTTGGATCGCTTTTATATGGTGTATGGATGATGCTTGAATGATTGAAATGGAAAATGCACGAGTAGATTTGAAATTGGATGTTCAAAGTCAGAAGTTGCCACAAAAATAGAGTTCGTGTGCAAATTCTGATTTTAGGGAGTTTGAGGGAGTTTCAAGGCTTGTCAATTCGTGTCTTGGCTTGCAAATACTTCCTCTATTTATAGAGAAAAGGTTTGAGGGCTTGAAGTAATCAGAAATCAAAGATCACATGTTATGGTTATGTGACTTGGTTTTGAAGTAACTTGACATACATTGTTCCAATGCAATAGTAAAAAGTCTTGTAGGATGGTTGACAGGTTCTAGACATGTTGCTTATGGATTTGGCATTGTGTATGTTCAGAAGGATCAATTGTAAGGCTCAAGGAGAGTGGACTTTGTGATTAAAGTCACTTTTCCAAAATGGAAGTGTGAACTTTGTTCCATTAATGAAATGATCACTTGGACAATGGCTCAAACACTTGGATCATAGCTAAATCAGTTGTGTAATCAATTGATTATGGAGTTATTTGTAAGTTAGAAGCCTGTAAAGCAATATTATGCAATATAGCTATGAGATTTGGTCAAGTGTTATGACCTATAATTCAAGAATGGATGCTCAACTTCTTCTCTTCGATTCTCCTAGCTCAAGCATGATCTCTTCAAGTTATTAGACATTTTTGAAATCTTGAAAATTTGTCTACAACCTTCATGTTGACCACTTTGGCTAGATCAACTTGGAACTTGGTGAAAAATTGCTAAGAAGTTGGGACAAAAATATGACCAAACTTGTTGAAAATTTCACTAAGTGTTTTGCTAAAAATGTCATGACTTCATGGGCCTATATCTCCTAATCCAAGCATTTTTTGAACATCAACCATCTAATACAAAGTTTTAGAATTCATCAATATCTACAACTTTCATGTTGAAATTTTTCCTTGAATCATCTTGCATCTTGGTGAAAAATTATCATGAAGTAGTGAAATTATTAAGGTTAAAAACACTTAGAATTTTTCTAAGTCTTGGAAATTTTGACTTTTTGTTGACTTTTCTTGACTTTCTTGACACTTCATGATCAAGTTTGATATTTTTGAATGCCTTGATGATTCTTGATCTTTGAAATTCAATGTTGACCAAAAAGTCAAAGTTCGACTTTTTATGAATCAATTGACTTTTCATCAGTTGATCAAATTTCAACTATCAATCAATTGATTTTGAGAAATGATTTGAGCCATGAAATTAGGTCAAGATATTGTGTTTGAACTCTTAAGATCATACTTCAAACTATTAAGTCAGGTATTAGGTCAAAAGTCAATGAATAGTCATTCTTAGTCAAAGCCCTAATTTTGACAATTTTGCCCCTTTGATGGTTTGAATGCTTTTCTTGAGGAATTGTAATCAACCCTTGATAAATTGATGAATATTACTTCAAAATGTTGATTTTGGCCAAAAATATTGAAGTTTGACTGTAGGTTGACCATATTTGATTTTTTACCCAATACAACTGATTTCCAGTCATATGAGCAATTGACTGAGCAATTTTGAGATGCAAGACTTGAAACTTGGAATGAGTATTATTGGAGGTCTATGATGAACCATTAAAGTCATTTGAGGCATTAGAAGTCCAAATTTCCTTGTGAAAACCAAAACCCTAATATGTGGTCTCAGTGCTTAGGAGGTGAGGTTGTCTGATCAACTCTTTGAGAATCCTTGAGCATTTGAGATCTTTTGTGAGAAATGTTTTGAAGAAAAGGGAGAGAAAATTTTGGGGTACAAAAGGATGACTGCTAATTTCATAAGTATTAGTCAACTGTGTAACCAAGGTCTCAAAGTCAACTTTATTGCGTTTGAATGTCTGGTAACTAATGAGAAGAATGAAGTTATCATGAAGAAAGTCAGATCAAAAGATAATTGTTACTTGTGGATTCCTAAAGAAACAAATTGCTCCTCCACATGCTTGATTCCAAAAGAAGTTAACCAGTTACTCCTGAAAAGTATGAAGAAAGTCCAATCAAAGGAAGCAGCCATATGTATTCCAAAGCTGAACATGTAGAAAGGAAAAATATGTGGCGAATGTTAAATAAGGAAGCACACCAAGATGTCACATCCAAAGTTGCATCATCAAATTACTTCCAAGAGGTTAGAAACTCTTCATATGGAACTAATGGAACCTAAGTAGGTTGAAAATTTTGGTAGAAAGAAATATGTTGGTGTAATTGCTGATGATTTTTCAAAATCTTCCTGGATGAACACTATTAAAGAAAAATCAAATGGTATTGGAGTTCTTAAGGAATTATAGCAATTACTGACGGGGAGGAAAGGAACAGATTCTCTATCTTTCCTTCATGTTGTTGTGGTTACAATTGTCAAAGGATGGAACAAAAGATCTCTATAAAGGGTTGACTTGAAGGAGAGTTTGATGACAGGAAAGGTCAGTGATAACACTCCTAAAACTTGTGACAAACTCAAGGAGTGCAGGAGGCTATTTGATAGAGGCAAGATGTGGAGGATCACCTGAAGATGATCAAGATTGTCTTGTTCCGTTGGCTATAATATGCCTCTACTACTATTGCTGATGGTGGCATGTGTGTGTGAATGATGGCCTACCAAATGTTATGACATCCTTTCTGATGTATGAACTTGAGAAGTTAATGTTGGCTTAGTTGGTGTAAGCCCTAGAGTCCAATGGTTTCGAAACTTTTATCAAATTATTTATTAATGATTAAAAGGAATTCTTTATTATGTTTGTTTTTCCAAAATAATAAAGTTCCTAGAATAGCTAATCCGTTTAATAAAATGTTAAGTGTGACTTAATCATGAGATCTCATTAACATAAGGAAATTATTCTTCAAATATCTGTAGTCGAGCTTTATTGTGAAGTGGGATAATATTAAAGCATTGAGTCTATTATGTGGATAGACTAACGATCACATCTCATGGATCATGGATAAAGCGTTATCAAGTCTTCACATATGTATGAATATTAGGAGTAATATTTATATTGGATTGACCCGCTATGAGAATACTACATAGAAAGTTATGTAAAGTGACATAAGTTATTCTCATAGTAATAGTGGTGTATACCATCCTTCGACCTGAAACCACTATGGGTCCTAGATGTGGAGTCGAGTACTTTATTGTTTATCAAGCGTTGCCCCTAACTATATTACCATAAAGACTGTTGATGGGTACTCCACAAAGTATGCTAAGGAACATGAGTGTCTTAGATGGAATTTTCCCATCCCGCGTAATGGGATAAATGTCTAAGGGCCCAATATTGAACTGACAAGGGTGACACAGTATATGCTATTTTTTCAATATAGACATGAGGGAAAAAGGGTAAATGTACAGACAAATATTATCACGGGAAAGGTTTTGTTAGATCACATAATATTTTTGCGACTTTGGTAGTACTGATGTGTTGCTAGATACCGCTCACTGTTTATTATATTAAATATATAATTTAATATAATTGCCAACGTTACGAGAACCTAGGTCACACACATAATGACAGATTAATAAGAGATAGAATAAATAAGGAACATTGTAAGGTACAATGTACTTGAGAGAATTATGGAACACCGCAAAGTACGGTACACTTAAGTGAAATATGAAACGTCATATAATATAATAATAGTTAATATTATTGTTATTATTATTTTTATAATAGTTATGAAATATAATAATAATAATAATAAAATATGGCTAATATAATAATAGTTATTATAATAATAAAAAAAATAATATTATTATTATATGGTGTACTTAAGTTGAACTTTTTAGCTTGTAGCCCACACAAGTGGTTCTATAAATACAACCCTTGTGCATAAGCTTTTTTAATTGATGAAATTAGGTTTGTGAAACTCTGGCTGTAATTTCTCTCTTTCTCTCTCACTCAAAGTCTTCATTCGTAGCAGATAGCACTGAGATCGAAGGCAATATGTTCGTGTGGACTGAATAGAGGCGTTGTTCTTCATTAATGCTCGTGGTCATTCATCCGGATCTGCATCAAAAGTTGTTGATCTCCACAAAACGTAATTGTTCTATCACTGATCATGATCATTCATAAGGATCAAATAAAGGGAAATTTTAATTTCCGCTGCGTCTTGAATCACGATTTCCCTTCAGTGGTATCAGAGCCACTTACGAAACCATGAACCGGGTAGATATTTATTTTCTGTACTTTCTGATTTAATTTGATTAAAACACATAATAAATTAAATAATAAAAAAAAATAGTTTTGGCATCATTTGTGTATGATTTGGATGATTCGATGTTAACTATGCTTCAGAATCCGACTTTTGCATGGTGAAGCAGCGATGCGTCGATCATCCATAAGTTACACAAATGTGATCAATCAATTCATATAAGATAAGAATAATTTTGATGCAACAACAATATATTTGATATGTTATTTTATTCCATCGATTCAATTAGTGTGATGATTGTGTTTCATATGAATAATCAATGTTTAGTCTATTTCAAAATCCGACGTTTCTATGATGAAGTAGAGACATCTCGATCATTTGAATTGAATAATCAATATTTACGTTTTTGATAGTATGCAAATGTTGCATTAGAGTTTAGAACAATATAATAGTTGTGTTGTAAGAGTTATAAAATTGAAATTTCTAACGGCACAAGGGTTATGCTTTTAGGATTCACAAAATTTTATAATATAATAATAATTGTTATTGTTATTAAATTTTTGTTTTGTTTTATAATATAATATATTAATAATTGTTGTTAATAATTTTTATTATAAAACGACACAATGGCGGTGATAAAAAGTACCATTCGTGTATCTTATTCCCAATTTGTATAACGCAATACCGTATCGGTAATAAATAGAGTAATATATATATATATATATATATATATATATATATATATATATATATATATATATATATATATATATTAGATTATGTCATTCTGTATTTTATAATTGTTATAAAACATTACAGTGCAGGTTTCATGTAGTTATAGTACCTATTCGGAAAGGTATACTCTGATATCATGATATTTGTTATAATGACTTAACGATTTACTAATAAAATAAGATAATAATAAATTATTATTATTATTATTATTATTATTATTATTATTATTATTATTATTATTATTATTATTATTATTATTATTATTATTATTATTATTATTATTTATTATTATTATTATTATTATTATTATTATTATTATTATTATTTATTTTAGTATGTATATTTAAAATCGGACAATAAAATTCTAGATAACTTTGAATAATTTAATCAATTGTCAAAATTTAATTAAATTTATTTAATTAACAAAATTTAAATTAATAATAGTAATAAAAGTGTGTTTACTATTATTTTTTTGTGGTGATCGGTTATGATCTTAATTTTTTTATATTTTATTTTGGGATTTTAAAATACGACATGTGTGTCGTGCCTCTCTTTTAATCTTTTGATGTAACTTCTTTTTTCATCTCACTCCCTCGTATGTAAAACGAGTATTATTTTATGTAAAGTAATATTATGAAGAAAGAGAAGAATACAATATCAAAAGAGGACAACCTTGGAGATCTTGCTTGGAGAAGCTTAGATCGTTATTTGGTTTAGCTTAGGTTCTCTCATTGACTTGAGAGAACAATTGTGTTAGGGGCCACAATTGTATCAATTATATATATATATATATATATATATATATATATATATATATATATATATATATATATATATATATATATATATATATATATATATATATATATATATATATATATATATATATATATATATATATATATATATATATATATATATATATATATATATATATATATATATATATATATATATATATATATATATATATATATATATATATATATATATATATGTTGATGCATGTGAGAGACATTTTATATGATAAACAAGCCGGTGAGATCAAACTAATTAAAATCCCCTCAAATTAAATATTAAGTTTAAGCTTTCCAAGTTTTAGCACTCATCAAGACTAGTATCGAATAATATAGGTTTTGCCTAACGCGAGGTGCATGTTCTATATTAGTAAGGTGCGATGAGATAAATGTAATATCCAATTTCTAAAACATTGGGTCAAACTTAACTAAATTAATTATAATAAGATTATATACGTTTAGAAGCAAAAGTTAGGAATGATCAATATGATAGATTAGAATAAGGATTTATTCGCCTAACTGAAAAATATTCGAGAATTGTATTAGATACAATTGAAAGAAGTTCCTACCTAAATAACTGAGTTTATGTAATCAGCCTAACGTTGACTTAAAACAAAGTGAAATATGGATCTCGATCCACTAGAAAATCTTCCAACGGGATTTTCCGAATAAAATGACGAGGGTCATTTGGTTTGAGCAAAATAGTGGGGGCATATTTAATTAAAGGCCTAATTGAATATGTTTTAACGATACTAATATCTTCACAATCTTTATGTAGATTACCATGACAACAAACACCTCTAACAACATTTTACAGTCAATCCTTGATAAGGAAAAATTGTTTGGGACAAATTTTCTAGATTGGCACTGAAACCTTAGAATTATCCTCAAACATGACAAAAAGTTGTATGTCTTAGAGACACCTGTTCCTGAAGAGGAATCTCCCAGTTCTGCTCTTAAGGCTGAAAGAGATGCTTATCAGAAGCATGTCGATGATGCCAATGAAACTGGTTGCCTCATACTGGCTACCATGAACACGGAATTGCAAAATCAACATGAGAACATGGCAGCGTTCGATATGATCGGACATCTGAAGATGCTCTATCAAGAGTAGACAAGGCATGATAGATTTGAGGTTTCAAAAGCTCTTTTTCATATCAAGTTAGCTGAGGGGACCCTTGTAGGTCCCCACGTACTCAAGATGATTGGGTATGTGGAGAACCTTGAAAGGTTTGGGTTTCCCCTTGGAAAGGAACTTGCGACTAATTTGATCTTGCAATCGTTTCTAGAGAGCTTCAGTAAATTTGTCATGAATTTCAACATGAATGACACGGACAAAAGTCTTCTAGAACTGCTAAGCTTATTAAGAACTGTTGAGCAGAATCTGAAGTCAAAAGGGAAGTCCATTTTGATGGTCAATAATGGAAAGAAACTGAACAAAAGGCTCACCAAGAAGGTTGGTAAAGGGAAAAGCAAGGAAGTTGCTAAAGGCAAGGAAGTTGCCAAACCCAAACCTGTTGTTCCTACTTTCAATCCTAGCGGAGGCATAGCAAAAGAGGGCACTTGCTTCCATTGTGGCAAGACTAGAAACTGGAAGAGAAACTGCCCAAAGTACCTGAATGATAAGAAGAATGGCGTAGAGACTTCAAATTCAGGTATTTTTGTTGTAAAATTTAATTTGTCTACTTTTGCATCATGGGTATTCCATACTGGATGTGGTTTTCACATTTATAATAATGTACAGATGCTGAAAGGTAGTAGAGAATTGGCAAAAGGAGAAGTTGATCTACAAGTTGGCAATGGAGCAAAGGTTGTTTCTTTAGCCATAGAAACTTATGTAGTGACTTTACCTAGTGGTTAGATAGTTCAGTTAGAGAACTGCTATTATGTACCTACAATTAGCAGGAATATTATTTTCGTTTCTTGTTTGGAAAAGTTTGCTTTTTCATTCATAGTATAGAACAATTGTTGCTCCACTTATTTGAATGATATATTCTATGCTACTGCACAAATGAACAATGGTCTATATGTCCTTGATCTTGAAATGCCTATTTATAACATTAATACTAAAAGGATGAAACTTAATGAGTTTAATCCAACTTACCTTTGGCATTATTGATTAGGCCACATAAATGAGAAACACATTTCCAAACTCCATAAAGATAGACTCTTGGACTCTTTTGATTATGAATCATATTAGACATGCATATCTTATTTAATTGGAAAGATGACAAAGTCCCCATTTACAGGAAAATGTGAAAGGGCTAATGATCTTTTGGCCTTCATACATACTGATGTATGTGGACCACTAAACATATCAGGCAGAGGAGGTTTTCAATAATTCATCACATTTACTGATGATTTCAGTAGATATGGTTATGTGTATTTAATGAAATACAAATCTGAGTTCTTTGAAAAGTTCAAAGAATTCAAAATGAAGTACAAAACCAACAAGGAAAGAATATTAAGTCCCTTCGATCATACCAAGTGGTAAATATTTAAGCATTGGATTTAATGGCCATCTAAAAAGGTGTGAGATTATATCTCAACTTACTCTTCCCAGAACAACACAGTGGAATGGTGTATCTGAGAGAAGAAACTGAACCTTGTTAGACATGGTTCGATCCATGATGATTCACACCAATCTTCTAAACTCCTTTTGGGGACACACTTTATTGACGATAGCTTACACACTTAACCATGTTCTATATAAAACGATTGAGAATATTTGGAGTGGTAAGAAACCACTTGTGCCTTTCATGAAGATTTGGTGTTATGAAGTTTATGTGAAACGAAAAATTTCAACTAAGCTTGATCCAAAATCTGACAAATGCTTTTTGTGAGGTATCCTAAAGAAATAAGAGGATATTACTTCTATAACCCTTCTGATGGCAAAGTGTTTGTCACTTGAACTGATATTTTCTTGGAAAAGGACTTTATTTCCAAAGGAATCAGTGGGAGGAAAGTAGAGCTTAAAAAAATTCAAGAATCACAAAAGCAGTGATACACCTATGGAGGAACTAGAGCAGGAAACACAAGTAGTTGTAGAAGAGAAACCTGATCAAGTACAACAAGACTAGCATAGATAAAAGATGATACTTCCCCAACCTGAGAGATATGGTTATATCTTAGTTGATCAAGGTGATGTATTTCTTATGGACCAAAATGAGCCTTGCATCTACAAGAAGGTTAGTGGGAGCATGATCGTCATCCTGATATTATATGTAGATGACATATTACTCAATTCTGGTTATGTGTTTTGCTTAAATGGTGGCGTTGTGAGCTTGAAAAGTTTAAAGCAGGATACAAACATTGATTCTACAAACTGAAGCCGAGTGTATTGTTGCCTTAAATGCAACAAATGAAGTTGTTTGGGTTAAGAAGTTCATTATGAACTTGGCATAGTCCATAGCATTGTGGATCTTGTTGATCTCTATTGTGATGAAAATGGTGCTATTGCACAAGCTAAGGAGCCTAGATTTCACCAATAATCCAAACACACACTTATGAGATATCACCTCATTTGAGAGATAATAGAAATAATATATGTGAAGATATGCAGAGTACCAGCAGTTGACAATGTTGCTGACCCACTAACAAAGCCTCTTGCGCAGTAGAAGCATGATGGCCATACTAGATCTAAGGGTATAAGATATATACCTTATCAGCTCTAGTGGTAGTGGGAGATTGTTGGTCTAATCCATAGAGGCCAATGGTTTCGGCACTTGTATCAAATTATTTATTAATAATTAAAAGGAATTCTTTATTATGTTTTCTTTTCCAAAATAATAAAGTCCCTAGAATAGCTAATATGTTTAATGAAATGTTAAGTGTGACTTAATCATGAGATCTCATTAAACATAAGGAAACTATTCTTAAAGTATCTGTAGTCGAGCTTTATTGTGAAGTGGGATAATATTAAAGCATTGAGACTATTCTATGGATAGACTGATGATCACATCTCATGGATCATGGATAAAGAGTTATCAAGTCTTCACATAGTGTAACACGGTGGGAGAACTGACTTCGGTGTTTTGTGTTTTATCGCAAATATTGCGGTTAGCAAGAGTCGCCACCGGCTTTTCTTTTATCCAAAAGGAAAGGCTGAAAAGAACAGGAAAGACCTTTGAGATTGTTTCTTGAGTTCGGGGGTAGATTATGAAAAGGGAAGGTGTTAGCACCCTTTTCATATGTAGTTATCTACGCGCTCTTATTTGCTTTCTATATCACTTGCTTTTGTTTAAAAATATGCTTTGTGTGGTTTTTGAAAAGTATTTTGAAAAGCCGCCATCGTTTAGGCAAACTTTGTAATAGTTCTCGTTCGTAAGAACGTATACAACGTGTTGATCTTTTGAAAATGTTTCAAGTTTGAAAGATATTTTGAAAGTATTGGTGTTCGTTTTGAAAATAACAAGGATGTTTTGATTTGAAAATGAGCAAGTAACTAGGAACATTCTACCTACTCAAAAGTCTTTCTTGTTTATTTCCTCTTTCCTTTGACATTATTATTTTACCATGGATTGGTAAGTACATTTTCTTTGGATGTAAAAGGGATAGGCAAGGGTCATCGTATAGTCATGAATAGCAATGTTGTAAGATATCTTAGCATTTTCTTTAAGGTACTAAGATCATTCGTAAGGCAACATTTGTAGCGTCATCGAGGGACTATGATCTTGTATTTTTGTTTGTTTTTGCTAAGACGTCTTACATGCGTATTGTGACCATTTATTTCTCAAGGCAACAAGTGGAGTTAACCCTAGAGGTGCAAAGTGTGCAAGTGTATCTTTTTCATGCTTGATTTTCTTGAATTAGGGTTTGCTAACATGTTGATTTTAGTCTTTCCATATAAACCCTAATTTACTAGCATTTATATAAAGCGATAAATTGCGGAAAGTAAAATTACTAAGCTATTACATCATTAGGGGAGAGGGTGTACAAATTTACAAATGGGGATTTGCAAGAAAATTAAACCTAAATATCTATTACAACCATATTGAATATTGTATAAAATTGAAAAGAAAATAATGCGAGAATGTAAATGAAAAAAGAAATGATTTTGTTTTGGTTTTTAAGGGTTTTAACCTAATGTATAAGAAGGAAAAATAGTTAATTAAATATAATAATATTAAACCTAAATAGTTAAGAAAAGAAAATTAGGTTTAAAAAAAGTATTTTTTAGGGTTTTTTATATGAAAGGTTTTAAGTTAATAAAAATGAAATGAAAATTAATTAATTAAAAGAAACCTAAGTTCTAAATTGATTTTAATTTAAAAGAAAATAATATAATAAATAAACCTAAGTCTAAATATTTATTAAAAAAAAGAAATTTATTTGTTTAAGAAAATGTTTTTTTTGGTCTTTTTGCATTTATAGAGAAAATGAAATAAATAAGTGTAAATAATAAATAAAAATATTTTTATATTTTTTTCATTAAATAAAACTAATAACAATAATAATAATAATAAAAATATAATAAAGAAAAAATAAATAAAATATAATAGTCAAAAAAGAAATAATAAAAGAAAATGGGCCAGAGGTGCAAAAGTAGTCAGGGGGTTAAAAAAAAGCAAAAAAAGTGGAAAGCCCATTGTGGAGGCCCAGGCGCTGCTTGTTGAAACAAAAAAGAGTGAAAATGTGAAAAATGAACAAAAGGTAGTGCGCTGGGTGTTGAACTCACACCCTCTTGGTTACCAGCGTGCTGCCTTACCACTAAGGTGGCTATACATCCATTTACTTATATCAAACCATAAATATATATTAGAAACTGCTTCCTGAAGACAACTTCATCTTCAACCTCGCGCCTAGCTAGACCACCTGCATCTTGTTCATTTCTCATCCATTTGCAAAAGTGTAAACATGAATCTTGTGGAAAATTTCCTCATGATTTCAGAAATGTATGGTGTTAAAACTATAGATCAAAGACAAACATGAATTTTATTGGCCCTAATCTGAAACCTAAAAATTTCAGAAATTTCAACTCCAAAATTCTCTAAGCTCAAGCCATATAAATACAAACTATGGATATGTACGGCTTCGTGGCAATGAGGTCTACATTTTATCTTTGAAAATGGAAGCTTAACAATGCCTATATGAGGTGTTCAAAAATCAAAACTCATGTTGCAAATGGAGATCCTGTTTTGAATTTGATCAATTTTCAATGAGTTCTAGTGATTGGGTTAGCTTCCTCAAGTTCCCAGGAAGCTAATGTGATGCTTGGCTTGAGCTGAAAATGGCTGATGAGTTCTGGAGAAGTCAAATTGCATACCCCTGTTTTTGAAAATTGAACTTGATGATGGAGGTGTTACAGTTGGGCAAAAGGACTTTGGATGGTTTGTATTTGATGTTTAGAAGCTTTAGGAACCAAAAGGCTTGGAAACACACAAGGGAGATGTAAGTTACAAGTTTTTGGTCAGATTGTGTAACAATGGAGTTTTTGTGTGTGATTCTGAGTTCTAGGGAGTTTGAGGGCTTAAGCATGCGTGTGGAAGCTTGCAAATGACTTGTATATTTATAGGCAAGAGGTCTTATACGTTACAACAAGCCAGAATTTGAAAACTCAAGTTGTAGCATCTTTACATGTTTTTGAAGCAAAGTTGAAACATCTTGTTCCAAGGCAAGTTACAGGGCTACATAGAGTGGTTAGTACTTTAGACATGCTTGCTTTTGATTTATAAGGTTTGTGTGTGCATAAAGAACAAGTCCAATGCTCAAGGAGAGTGGACTTTGTGATTAAAGCCCCTTTTCAAGAATAGCAATGGTGCCTTTCTTCCAAAAATGGAAATGCAACTTGGATAATGGTTCAAATGCTTGGACAATGGCTCAATATGTTGTGTAAACATTTAATTAAAGAGTGAATTGAAAGTTATAATCCTGCAAAGTGAGATTATGCAGCATGGCTATGTGATTTGGTCCATTGTGCATCACAAATTCTGCCTTGTAAAACAACTTGAAACCCTAACTTCTTGCCTTTGATTCTCCTTGCTCAAAAATGATATTAAGGAGTTCTTGGACATTTTAGAAAGCTTGTAATGTTCTCTACGATCCCTCATTGAATCACTTTTGCAAAATCCAAATGGAACTATGTGAAACTTGGCCCAGAAGTTAGGTCAAAATCCTAACCAAAATACTCAAAATTTCACTAAGTGTTTTAGTTTCATGAACATGATTTCATGGACTAATAACTTGAAATACATACATTTATAGGAGGAGTTATGTTAAGATATGTTTTATATCTCATTGAGATCTACAACTTTCATGTTGAAAGTTTCCTTTGAATCATCTTGCGTCATGGTGAAAAAATGGCTCAAAGTTGTGAAAGAATATGAAGTTTTCACCACTTGGAAAAATTTCTAAGTTTGAAAATTTTGATTTTTCAAAATGAAATATTGAATTTTAGATTTATTGATGAACAAGTTTCATATTTTGACATGTTTTGATGAATTGTGATCTTTGACACTTGATTTTGACCAAAAAGTCAAAGTTTGACTTTTTAGTGTACAGTTAACTTTTAATCAGTTGGAAAAATTTCTAAGTTTGAAAATTTTTGACTTTTCAAAATGAAATATTGAATTTTAGATTTATTGATGAACAAGTTTCATATTTTGACATGTTTTGATGAATTGTGATCTTTGACACTTGATTTTGACCAAAAAGTCAAAGTTTGACTTTTTAGTGTACAGTTAACTTTTAATCAGTTGACTGAAAATCAACTATTAATCAATTGATCTTGAGGGAAGTTTTGAGTCACACCATTAGGTAAAAATGATGCATTGGAAACCTTGAGATCATGTCTCAAACCAATTAACCATTTGCTAGGTCAAAAATCAGAAATTGCCCTTTCTCAATCAAAACCCTAATTTTGACCATTTTGCCCTTTTGATGATCTGATCAAATTTCTTGAGGGATTGTGGTCCAAACTTGATTAAATTACATATATGAGTTCATAATGTTGACATGGATAAAAAATTATGAAGTTTGACTATAAATTGACCACATTTGACTTTTTTTCAATACAACTGATTTTTAGGTCAACTGATCAATTGCTTGAGCAAAATGTGATCCAAGACTTGAAACTTGACATGAGAAATCTTGAGAGTCCAAAATTATACATGAAAGTCATATGATACATTAAAAGTTCATTTGTCCTTGTGCAATCTCAAACCCTAATTTTCAGTCATCAGTGCTTAAGGAGGTGTCTTGAACTGATCAACCCTTGTGCAGTCTTGAATCAAAGGAGATCTTGTGAGAAAATACTTGATAAAAGAGAGGGAAAATTTTGGGGTACAACAGCTGCCCCTGTTCAATCTTCTTAAACTTGAAGAGTTATATTGGCGGATCCGCCATTCATGACTTGAAGGTGGAAGATGATTGAACACTAGAGTACCCAGAAATTTGCACTCGAAGATGAAATGTGAATGGGCTTATAGATGCCATTTGGATGAATGGTGGAAAACACTGGAAGAAATATCAACACAAATATTTTGTTGATTTATACTAAAACTTGATGTTTTACCTGTGATAAAAAGAGTTAGTAAAAATGCAGATGGACGCGTGATGTTCACAAGATGAATAAGATCATGTTAAATTCATTTTATATGTACATGCGATGATGTATGAATGTGAGATGTATGTTTTTGTCCGGGAAAATAAATCCCTGACAGTTGCTGAGGAGTTTTGGGAAGTTGATTCCCGAATTTCTGTTGGGGATGAAGAATATACATATCTTCAAACTTTGTTGAAAGGATGCTTCCACTGGGGAATATATCTTGAATGTTAGCTGTTATCTGGTCAGATCCAGGCTTCACAATTTACTGAGGATGAAGTAGTTAACTTCTATCTGCTCGAATCCAGGCTTTGCAGAAAATTTCTTGGAATTGAATTGTTATCTAGTCGGATCTAGGCTTCACAACAACTTGCTGGGGTAGAAGCAAACTCTACCGGGGAAAAGAAGTTTAACCTTGGTCTGGTTGAGTCCAGATTATTCTATATTTTGAAGAGTTAAACTATTATCTGGTTGGGTCCAGGCTTTAGTAACTCAAACTGTTATCTGGTTTGGTCCAGGTTTCAACAACTTACTGGGAATAATGGCAAACTCTACTGGGGAAGAGGAGTTTTGCTAGCGATTTTGTAGGAATTAAACTGTTATCTGGTCGGGTCCAAGCTTCAACAATTTTAAACTTGAGGTTAACTGGAAAAGAATAAGAATAAATCTTTGGAGCGATTTATCTGAAACTAGTAGAAGTCTTGTATGTTGCTTGACTGGGAAGAATCATAATAAATCTTAGAGTGATTTATCTGAACCAGAAATGTTCATTTGGAAAGTATCAGGACAAACCGTTGAGAGGTTTAAACTGAACCAAAAGAGGTCTCGAATATTCTTTAACCGAAGAGAATCAGAGTAGATCTTTGAGCGATTTATCTGAACCATAGAAAGTGCCTACTAGGAAAGAATCAGAATAAATCATTGAGAGATTTATCTGAACCAGAGAAGACGTCTGCAGGAAAGAATCAGAATAAACCATTGAGAGATCTAAACTGAACTGGAAGGAATCTGGAGAAGAATCAGAATAAATTGTTAAGAGATTTATCTGAACCAGAGAAAACGTCTGCGGGAAAGAATCAGAATAAACCTTTGAGAGATTTATACTGAACCGACAGGGATCTGGAGAAGAATCAGAACAAATCATTGAGAGATTCATCTGAACCAGAGAAAACGTCTGAACTAGAGAAAGCGTCTGCGGGAAAGAATTAGAATAAATCGTTGAGATTTAAATTGAACCAGCAGGGGTTTGAAGGAAATATATGTTATGTAGATGGTCGACCAGTCCTTTCTCGGGAATTGATCTATAATTGACTTGTTGAAAATTTGACGATAATTTTCTGTTGATTGACCTTTCCTGAAAAGGTGAAGGGTTAGTTGCATGCAATGCCATGATGTATGAAATGCACGGTATAATGTTGTTTCTCAAAATAAATGAGATCGTGCTATATGAATTTGTGTTATCAATGCTATGACGTATGGATGTAATGTATGGGCACATTAATTGTTATGCCGCAGTGTTGCTGGAGTCGAGGAAAATAAATCCCTGAGTATTGTTGGGAATGAGGAGTGTAAGTCTTCATATTTTGAGGTTGAAGTGTTGATGGATGAGTTTCCATTTATTAGAGAAATAAACTCTATTGTGGAAGGGAAACGTCGTGCATTGCTTGTGGACCTCGTGAAATCCTGCTGGGGAATCCTGAGAAACTGGGTGATTTTCACTGGGAAATCTTTGGAGCGGTAACTGGAAGTTTTGTTCCGTCGGGGATGTGAGAGAACTTGATACCATTAGGATGCATACTGGAGATACGTTAGCGATCCTGTAGTGGGATGTCCCATTTTCCGCTCTTGCTGGAAAAAAGTACCTGCGGGGGATTTTATGGAATGGTCTATAGATATTATCCTATTTCTTAAAGCCATTAGTGTTTGTCTTTCTATTTTCTGTTCCCTTTTTTTTGCTCATTTGTAAACAGTAATCACGTTTAAATGCATATGTTCAAAAATTCTCATTGGATGTTTTTGCAAACAAAACATGGAAATAAAAGAAAAACAGATAGTTTTACACTTTCAAAGGAATATCTTTGTATTAACTTGAATAAGTATTTTTTGTATAACGAGACGAACATCCTAGTAAGGGATTGTCGTCGTAGAAAATGAAAATTGATACAAAGAAAAGATAGCTATGTGAAATAATCCCATAGGGTTCCCATTATGCTATAGCCTTCATGTCTCTGAGCGTCTCGTCCACTTGCTGCTTTGTCCGAAGCTGATTGGATTGATTAGAACCGTTTGAGTTTGTCAATCGATACTGAAGGTTGTCTGTAAGGTGATTCAACGAGACATAATCATACGCTTTAATTCCCTAACTTTTTCCTGGACCGCCCTTTTGGGTTTTCAGTCTACTGGGATACCCTTTTTTTCCCAAGCCGCCCTTTCAGATTTTCAGCTTGCCGGGTGTGATCGGTGGATCTGGAACTGACTGTTTAACGCTGGTTCGCGAAATGTCGCGGAAGCAAGAGTCGCCACCGTCTTTTATTTTCTCCAAATGGAAAGGACAAAAGCACAGAAAAATTCCTTATAGAGATTGCTCTCGGTTTGGGAGGTAGATTTATAGAAAGGGAAGGTGTTAGCACCCTTTCTATCCATGGTTATCCACGGGCTCTTAGATACTTGCTCATTGTGTTTTCAAAATTGTTTGCTTTTCAAAGTGAGTGGGTTTGAAAAAGTTTCTTTGAAAGTTTCAGATCGACTCTTGTATCAGTCCTCAAGAGTGTTTGAAAAGTTGTTTTTGAAATCTTTTTGCAAAGTGTCGGTGTGAAAAGAAGTTTTTGATTTGTTTTGAATTAGAGCAAGTATCTACGAGTCATCTACCTACCCTAAGGAATTAGTCTGTGTAAATGTCCTTTAGGTAGTGCCATCCCACCATTGAGAGGTAGGTAGCACCACCGTTGGAGGTGTTCGGGTCAATTCGAAGGTTCGGGACATGGTGATCACCGGAGCAATAGGAAGACACCTTAGAAGCTACCCTCATGCCATGTTCATGGACATGAGGACTTACTAAAACGTCCTCTACTCGACGACCACCTTTCGAGGGGCAAGGCAACAGTGGGGCGTACCCTAGGGGTGGTGTGTGAATTGTGTGTCGTTTTCAGATATTTTTGTCTTGTCATGCATTGGTGATCTACGCGTTGCTTTTATTTTTGACATTCATTCTTTCGTGCGAATTAATTAACAGTTAAAAGATGCGGAATTAAAAGGTCCTACGCTTACAAAGGCGCGGGTCCACATCGCCAAATTAATCCAGGACCCGATTTGAAAAATAAAAATGCGGAAAAGATAAATGTCTAATTAAGCTATTACATGGCTTTGGGAGAATTACATGAATATTCACAAAAAGAAATAAAAATGCGAAGAGAATTAAAGTCGGGAATGCGAGGGCGTTGGACCCTTTTTAGGAAATTAAATTATAATTAACAAATTAATTAAGTTAAATGAAAGAAAGAAATTGTTTTTTTTTAGAGTTTTTTTTGTATTTATGAATTTTAATGAGAATTAATGGAATTAAAACCTAATTCTAACTATTTTTAATTTATTAAAAAAAAAACATGTTAAAGTTGAACCTAAAATTAACCTAATTATTTACATGGTAATTTGTTTACAAAAATAATAATTAATAATTAATATGGTGAAAAAAGAAAAAAATAATAAACGTATAAAACCCTAATTCTACATTTTTAGTTTATTACAAAAAATATTAAAATTTAAACCTAGAATTAACTAACTTAATTAATACAATTTATTTACAAAATAACATTAAATAAAATATATTTTATTTTTTGTCTTTTCTGATTTTTATTATTTTTATATTATGAAAATATTAATTGATGAATTAAAAGGAAATAATCAAGTTAAAGCAAATAAAAATAAAATAGGAAAAAAGAAAAGAAATGCAAACTCTTGGGGGTGTTGACCCCAGTTTGGAGGTACTTGGCCAGTAATTAGGCCCAATGTTTTAAGGCCTTGTTTGACTTCTGGTAATCATGTGTGGCTTTATTGACCAATGCATAGGGTGCTCCTTAGGTCATGGCCATTGGATTGAGATTATTGGCCATGTGGCAAGCTTGGATGGTGGGTGTATGATGAACCCCTGGGCGTACCCTGCATGAGATCAAGTGAAAACAAAATATATTAAGAAAGTGAGGGGACCTGGGAATCGAACCCAGGTCCCAGTACCTATTGGACAACGCATCAACCAACTGTGCCAGACGCTTGCTTTGTTATTATGATAGGAAATAAATAATATATAAAACAAAAACGCTGATGATATTAATTCCAAAAAAACGCGCTAAAACTTGAAGTGTCCAATCACTGGTTGACAACACGCCTTCTTCTCCACTCGTTCTGCATTTTTCCTGAAAAAACAAACTAAATAGCGGGGGTTTTAAACCCCCACTAAGTGATGAACAAGAAAATAGCGAATAGGTCCTGGTTGCTCATAAATTGAGCGCGACCTATGCAATGGATTCGTATGAAGCTTCTGATTCTAATGGCCCTAGTCTCATGTCCCAATTTTTCCAGAATAAGGAGTTCCCAATTTGAAACCTCTGCAACCCTAAAAGACATT
The DNA here is from genome assembly GCA_948472305.1 of Vicia faba. Lineage (NCBI taxonomy): Eukaryota > Viridiplantae > Streptophyta > Magnoliopsida > Fabales > Fabaceae > Vicia > Vicia faba. The sequence goes on along the minus strand of OX451737.1, from coordinate 324,591,783 downwards.
AATGGTAGATTCTCGTACAGGGCATGAAAATCCAATTAAATGACATCATTAGCTTTAGAATGGTTAGATTAGTATAAATCAGTATCAAAAACACATGAAACATGCATGAAATTCAAGATGCGAATATGAATATATTTCAGAAAAGTGGGACTCCTATCTACCAATTCTTTGCGCTTGGAGAGTGGAGAACGATTGGGTTCTGTTCAGAGGAGTTCCAGGAAGCTTTTGAGATCTTTTTCACGCCTTGAAACGCCTTCAAACTATGAAAACAGGTTTTGGATTTTTTAAGAAAAAGTGAGTTTTTGTCCTTGAGTTCTAGCGTAGCATTCAGGTTCTTGGCATTAGGTTTTGCATCTGACTTATGTATGGGATGGATTAGGGTTGAATCTTGAGCAAAAAGATCAATGCATTGATGTATGAGATATTTGATTTTCAATGAATATTTTTTCAATCTTTTTCATGTGTTTTTGATTCCAATCATGGCCAACCTTTCCAATTTGGGTGTGCACGAATCTTGAGTAACCAATGAGAGCAAATGCTGCATAAAAAGATTCATATACATTTGTTTTAGTATTTTTTCCATATTTTATTTAATTAAATGAATTAATTGTGATTAAAAATTCAAATAAATAATAAAAATGATGAAATAAATCCCCTTTGGGCCAAATGGTCGTGCATAGCCTTTGGATGATGAATCTTGGAAGAAAATGTGGCCCATTAGCAATTTTAAGGCATTTGAAGCAAAGTTGACTTTTCAAAATTCCCAAAAATTTCCCAACTTCCACAAGGCATATCTTGCTCAATTTTTAAGCTTTGATCATGTTCTTGGACATTTTGGAAAGGTCTTGAAGTCCTCTAACCAATGCCTTTGGTCCCATATCATTTTGATTCACCAATCTTAAGTTATGGTCTTTGACCTAAAGTCCCTTTTTGTTGACTTTTGAAAATGACCTATAATGTTGAAATTGATAACTTTTTGTGAGGTCATTTTTTGTACTTGAAGTGTGAAGAGGAGTTGTAGGAAATGTCTTTCTCTTCAAAATGAGCTTTGGATGGAATTTTTCTGATGAACCATGTGGAAGTTATGCCTTGGTCAAGTTACAGTTGACTTTTTTCAATTGTCCAAATATGGAAACTTTTGCATCTTGAGACTTTTTGAGCCATACTTTGAGAATCATGATCAAGAATTGATCAAATGATGTTTGTGGCTTCAAAATGAGATGTTGACCAAAAATTTGAACTTTTGACTGTCAAATGACCATTTTGCCCCTGCAGTTGACTGTAGGGCAATTAGGGTTTTTGACTGTGCAATTTTGTGCTGTAAGTCTTGAAACTTGACATGAGGATGATTGACCATGTTTGTAGGCATGTGGGACTTGATTGAACCCTTGGAAACTTCATTTTCTTTGTCAGAACCAAAACCCTAGTTTTTGACTGTTAGGAGGCCCTTGAACTGTGCAACCCTTGGGGAGATTTTGAAGCATGCTCTTTGCAAATCTTGAAGAATATGGGAGGGAAAATTTTGGGGTACAACAGTTGCCCCTGTTCAATCTTCTTAGACCTGAGGGTGTAGATTGGCTGACGTGCCTTTCGTAATCCGAAGGTGGAAGATGATTGGACACTAGAGTGCCCAGAAATTTGCGCTCACATAGTAGCAGTGTGATGAGGGGAATGGGCTTATAGATGCCATTTGGAGATTGATGGATAGGATGATGGGCTTATAGATGCCATGCTAAGAGATGATGGATAAGTGGATGGGCTTATAGATTCCATCTGGATGTCGATTGCGTAAGAGATTCCTTAGCGAGAACTTGCGTACCTGCAAAAGAAAATGATTACCTGACCTGCTACAGGAGCTGATCTTCAAACTCTTTGTATAGATGCACCCTGACTGGTTACAGGAATTGAATCTGGAGCTTTAAAAGGTGATGGACGAATCAGGGATGGTTACTACCTCAACGGGACGGTGAGAGAACCTTGGACGATTACTACCTCAACAGGAACGCTGAGAGAATCTTGGGGCGATTACTACCTCCACGGTAACGGGGAGAGAATCTGGGGTGATTACTACCTCAACAGTAACGCTGAGAGAATCATAGGCGACTTCAACCTCAACAGTAACGCTGAGAGAATCTTGGGCGACTTCAACCTCAACAGTAACGCTGAGAGAATCTTGGATGTCTTCTACTGAGTCTTTATCAGGAAAATCTTTTAGGGATCGATTTAACTGGACTTAGAGAAGGCCTTTGACTGGATAAGAAACAGGAAAATCTTAGGGTCGATTTAACTGAACCGGACAAGGTCTTGAAATCTGCAACTGGATAAGAAACAGGGAGATCTTAGGGTCGATCTGACTGAACCAGAGAAGGCCTTTGACTGGATAAGAAACAGGAAAATCTTAGGGTCGATTTAACTGAACCGGACAAGGTCTTGAAATCTTCAACTGGATAAGAAACAGGGAGATCTTAGGGTCGATCTGACTGAACCAGAGAAGGCCTTTGACTGGATAAGAAACAGAAAAATCTTAGGGTCGATTTAACTGAACTGGTCTAGGTCTTGGAATCTTCAACTGGATAAGAAACAGGGAGATCTTAGGGTCGATCTGACTGAACCAGAGAAGGCCTTTGACTGGATAAGAAACAGAAAAATCTTAGGGTCGATTTAACTGAACCGGTCTAGGTCTTGGATTCTTCAACTAGATAAGAAACAGGGAGATCTTAGGGTCGATCTGACTGAACCAGAGAAGGCCTTTGACTGGATAAGAAACAGAAAAATCTTAGGGTCGATTTAATTGAACCAGGCAAGGTCTTGGAATATCTGAGAACTTAACTGAATCTTTTCCTGAAAGGTAAAGGTCAGTCATATGCAAGGCATGATATGAATCAAGCGATGATGTTCTCAACATAAATGAGATTTGTAAGATATGATGCGTATATGCATGCTATAATGTATGAACATGTGATGTTTATGAATGTATCTTTTTGTTTTAGGAAAATAAATTCTTGACGGGTGCCGGGAAGTCACTCCTGGGCTGATGTTGAAGGCTAGATCTTTGTTTCCGCTGGGGATGATAGTTGCAAGAATACCGGTAGGAGAAGCTAACTCCGTTAGGGAATAAACTTGGCGAATGGATTACTCTGCGGGGAGAAAAGTACTCTAGTGATCTTGTTGGGGACCAATACTCTGTGGGGAGAGAGGTGCTTTGCTGAAATGTTGATGATAACTTCGCTGGAGATACCTTTGTTATGTTGGAAGTGTTTATAGACTTCGCTGGGGGTAAGAAGACTTCATCGGGGACGATCTTTCCGTGGCTTTTGGCTGAGGATAACCCAGTTATATCCTGGTAAGGAAATAACTCTTTGAATAAAGCTGGGAGTCGCGTTCGTGCTCTACGGGGGTAAGCTTCCAGAATCTACTAGGGATAAGCTTACTTCTTGGGGAGATGGATTCCAACTTTCCTGGGGAAACTGGATTGGACTCTCCTGGGGAAATCTGAACTATATTGGGGAAGTGACTCCTCTGGATGTTTGGTATACCGCTGGGGAACAATCTTTAGGTTAAGACTGCCGGGGATACTTGTTAAGAATGCCCGTATATTGCTGGAGAATGTTGAGATATGCTGGAGGATACCCAACTTCCTTAAGGCTGAAAATAGCTTGGGGAGAGTGCACTAACTTGCTGGTTCACTCTCTGGGGAATTAAGATATGCTGGCTATGTTCTTCAGCTGAACCTACCTTGGTACCTTGGAGGACAGAACAATTAGATTGCTTAGACAACTCTTTATTGCCCCTGTTTCTAATGTTACCTGTAATTAATCCTTTGTTTCGTATGCAAATATTTATGAGTTAGCAATTAGTGTCAATGCATATATCACAAATTGAACCTTGGACGTTCTTCGCAAAACAAAACAGAAAAGGAAAAATAAATGGAAATTTGAGCTGAAAAGTGTATTTGTATTGATTTTTTTGAATTTGCCTGTGAAATAGGCATTTATGTACAAGAGGTTGACGTCCTAGTAAGAGAACGCCGCCGAACAAAAGAATTTATACAAGTTTGTACAAAAGAAAATAAAACAACTGTGTGAAATGACTGATCCACTGGGTTTCAATTCTGCTATTGCCTTTATATCTTCGAGCGTCTCATCACTTGATGACCTTAGTTGAAGATGAAGCTGACTGATCGATGCCGTCTGAACTTGTTGTAGATACCGGATTCTGGATGCAAAGTGATCCAATGAGACATAGTATTACGCTTTATCCCTAACTTTTGCCTGGACCGCCCTTTCGGGTTTTCAGTCCACCGGGATACCCATTTTTGCCCAAGCCGCCCTTTCAGGTTTTCGACTTGCCGGGTGTACAGATTTTTTTATTTCATCCCTTCATTTTGCCCGAACCCTTTTGGTTCGTCGGGAAGCCCTAATTTTTGCCTAGGTATGTCAACCTAGCGGGTCTTTTTTATGCGTAGTATCTTTTTACTATGTCTGCATTGGCGGGGTTAGGAAGGTCGTCACCATCCATGGTGGTTAGAATCATGGCTCCTCCTGAGAACACATGTTTAACCACAAATGGCCCTTCGTACGTAGGGGTCCATTTTCCCCTTGGATCACTCTGAGGAAGGATGATACGTTTGATTACCAGATCCCCAACTTGATACTCTTGTGGTCTGACCTTTTTGTTAAATGCCCTGATCATCCGTTTTTGGTACGTCTGACCATGACAAATAGCAGCAAGCCTCTTTTCGTCAATTAAGTTTAGCTGATCAAGTCGTGTCTGGATCCAATCATCTTCGTTCAGATCTGCATCCTTCATTATCCGGAGAGAGGGTATCTGCACTTCGATCGGTAAGACTGCCTCCATGCCGTAGACCAAGGAGAAAGGAGTTGCCCCGGTTGACGTCCTGGCTGAGGTACGGTACCCATGTAGAGCGAACGGTAACATCTCGTGCCAATCTTTATAAGTCACTGTCATCTTCTGCACGATTTTCTTAATGTTCTTATTTGCTGCTTCTACAGCCCCATTCATCTTCGGTCTGTAAGGAGAAGAGTTGTGGTGCTGTATCTTAAACTGCTCGCAGAGCTCAGTGATCATCTTGTTATTAAGATTGGTACCGTTGTATGTAATGATCCTTTCAGGGACGCCGTATCGACAGATCAGGTTATGCCGAATGAATCGTGCCACAACAGTCTTGGTTACCATAGCGTAGGAAGCTGCTTCAGCCCACTTCGTGAAGTAATCAATCGCTACCAGGATGAAGTGATGCCCATTGGATGTTGTAGGTTTAATCTCACCGATCATATCTATGCCCCACATTGCAAACGGCCAAGGCGCTGTCAGGACATTTAAAGGAACTGGAGGAACATGCACCTTGTCTGCATAAATCTGGCATTTATGGCATGTCCGAGAATGTTGGTAACAGTCGGCTTCCATTGTGGACCAGAAATACCCTGCCCGAAGGATTTTCTTTGCCATAGTGTGTCCACTAGAATGTGTTCCGAAGGTCCCTTCATGTAGCTCTTCCATAATCCTTTCTGCTTCTGTCTTGTCCACACAACGCAGTAAGGTCGAATCATGGTTTCGCTTATATAGAATGCCGTTGCTAAGGAAGAACTTCGCTGCGAACCTTCTCAGAAACTTCTTATCATTGACAGATGCACCTTCAGGGTATTCCTGAGCTTCCAAATATCTCTTCACCTCATGGTACCAAGGCTTCTCAATTACCAATTCAGTTTCAAGATCACAACAGTATGCCGGTTCGTCCAGTTTCCAGATGATGATCCGGGGAGCCTCATTGTCCCATTTGACTTTGAACATAGAAGACATCGTAGCTAACGTGTCCGCCAGCTGATTCTCCTCTCTTGGGAAATGTTCAAAGGTTATCTTTGTGAAGTGGGGGATCAAGGTCAACACACATTCTCTGTAAGGAATAAGATTCAGATGTTTCGTATCCCACTCTCCTTTGATCTGATTGATCACGAGAGCGGAATCTCCGAAGACACTCAGAAACTTGACCCTTAAGTCGATCGCAGCTTGGAGACCCATGATGCACGCCTCATACTCTGCCATGTTGTTGGTGCAGTTGAAATATAGCCGGGCAGTGAGTGGAGTATGAGTGCCTTGAGGGGATATTATCACAGCGCCGATACCGTTACCCAAAGCATTGGAGGCTCCGTCAAAGTGCATAGACCATCGAGATCCTTCCTCAGGTCCTTCATCCGGTCCAGGTACTTCACAATCAGTCACTATCATGATGCTCTCGTCTGGAAACTCGAAGTTCATTGACTGATAGTCGTCTACTGCCTGATGCACCAAGTGGTCTGCCAATACACTTCCTTTGATGGCTTTCTGAGTTGTGTACTGGATGTCGTATTCTGTCAAGATCATTTGCCATCTGGCTATTCTCCCAGACAGAGCAGGCTTTTCAAATATGTACTTTATAGGATCCATCTTTGAGATCAACAAGGTAGTGTGAGTCAGCATATACTGTCTCAGCCGGCGAGCAGCCCATACCAAATCGCAGCAAGTTTTCTCGAGCAGTGAGTATCGGGTCTCACAGTCGGTAAACTTTTTGCTAAGGTAATAAATGGCATGCTCTTTTCGGCCAGACTCGTCATGCTGCCCCAGCACACACCCCATTGAGTTGTCAAGTACTGTCAGGTATAGTATTAGAGGTCTCCCTTCAACCGGTGGCATAAGAATGGGTGGTTCTTGGAGATACTCCTTGATTCTGTCAAAAGCAGCCCGACATTCATCGTTCCAACGTACTACCTGATCTTTCTTCAGCAGCTTGAAGATTGGTTCACAGGTAGCAGTTAGGTGTGAGATGAACCGAGCAATGTAATTCAGGCGTCCTAGAAAGCCTCTGACCTCTTTCTCTGTCTTAGGAACTGGCATCTCTTGAATGGCTTTAACTTTTGGCAGGGTCCACTTGAATGCCCTTGTCACTTACGACGAAGCCTAGCAACTTTCCAGATCTTACCCCGAAGGTGCACTTGTTCGGGTTCAACCTCAGCTTGTACAGTTTCAGACGGTCAAACAGTTTCTGCAGATGATCTAAGTGCTCTTCCTCAGTTTGGGACCTTGCAATTATGTCGTCAACATACACTTCTATCTCATGATGGATCATGTCATGAAATAAAGCAACCATGGCACGTTGGTAGGTTGCCCCAACATTTTTCAGTCCAAAAGGCATGACCTTGTAGCAGAAGCTGCCCCACTGAGTAATGAAGGTAGTCTTTTCCATGTCTTCAGGAGCCATCTTAATCTGATTATAACCTGAAAAACCGTCCATGAAAGAGAACACTTTGTGCTGAGCCGTATTGTCAACCAGGACATCAATGTGAGGTAGAGGGAAGTCATCCTTGGGGCTGGCCCTGTTCAGATCCCTGTAATCGACACACATTCTGACCTTACCGTCTTTCTTAGGTACCGGCACCACATTAGCAACCCACTGAGGATAAGAAGTCACTGCAAGGAACCCGGCGTCAAACTGCTTCATAACCTCGGCTTTGATCTTCTCAGACATCTCTGGACGCATACGGCGGACCTTTTGCTTGACTGGGGGGCAGTCTTCCTTGGTAGGCAAATGATGGACCACAATGTCGGTATCCAATCCGGACATGTCTTCGTAGGACCAGGCAAAAATCTCCATATAATCATGTAACATCTGAGTCAACCGTTGCTTCACGCTGAGCTCTAGGTTGGCACCAATCTTTACCTCCTTTCTGTCTGCCTCAGTACCCAGATTTATTGTTTCCACAGGCTCTTCATGTGGTTGAATTTCCCTCTCTTCCTGGAGTAACAGTCTTGCAAGCTCGCCAGGCACTTCACAATCATCTTCACCTTCGTCTTCGGCTAAGTTGATCGGATTTTCGAAGTCATAACTGGCAGTAGTAGAGTCGTTACCAGTGAGATCCAGAGTGGATTGAAACCTGTATGAGTGAGTGTTTGTAAATACAGCTGTTTTTGCGATATATAAAGAAAGGAAAGAAAGAAAAGGAGCATAAGATTTGAAATGCGAGAAAAACGTCCAAGATCTTTATTCATGATATATGAGATGACAATTAATATACCCTCACCAATGAAGCCAACGGTGCCTCGGGTAAGACACCGGGCCATAGAGTTTTAATTGTTTATTACAAATAACAAAACAAAGAAGTTTATTACTGCGTAACAAAAGTAACAGGAGTATGATCTTTAGCAATCCAATTGGTCAATCCGCCATCATTCGTCGGGTAGATCCAGCTTTCAAACTCTGACTCTTCCACTTCATCTTCATCCCCAACAGCATTCACTCCTGGATTGGTAATGAGCACAGGAGGTCTTCTGGTCTTTGCCTTGCGCACAGCCTTCTGACCCTCTGCAGTGAAACCCAGTCCAAACTTGTCAGTTTTTTGTGTAAAATCAGGGAGCCTGCCCCAGTTAGCACATTCACCTTTCTTGATCACAGCCCGGGCATCCTTCAAGGAAGCCATCTTCAAGGGAACATCCTCTTCAACCACTGTTTCCGCTGCCGCCAATGTTGGAGGTACCTCTTCGAAATGCTGAAAGGGGGTTTCAATAAACTCCCCGTCCATCTCAATATACCTGAAGGAATTCAAATGGCTCACCATATACTCCTCCTCTCGCTGCACAGTGAAGATCTTCCCTCTGACGGGGTACTTGAGCTTCTGGTGCAGGGTAGAGGTCACTGCCCCAGCTTTGTGGATCCAAGGTCGACCCAGTAGACAAGAATACGATGGACGGATATCCATCACATAGAAAGTAGAGTCGAATACTTGAGAACCCACACGAATAGGAATGTCTACCTCTCCATGAACCATCCTCTTAGAAGCGTCAAAGGCTCTGACGATGATATTGCTAGGTTTCAGCTCCAGGCCTTCACAATCCAAACGGTCTAAGGCCTTCTTGGGTATCACATTCAGGGAAGAACCAGTGTCCACCAACACGTGCGCAAGAGTAGTGCCCCTGCATTCTATAGAGACATGCAGGGCGTCATTGTGGTCTTTTCCCTTAGCAGTAAGGTCAGCGTCCGAGAAACCCAAACCATTATCCGCTGTCAGATTGGCTACGCAATCAGTAAATTGGACTGCAGATGTCTCCTGTGGCACATGGGCCGTCTTGAGAAATGAAATCATGGCCTTAGCATGGGCCTCTGAGCACAGTAGTAAGGAGAACATTGAGATCTTGGAGGGTGTATGCCCCAGCTGCTCGACAACATTAAAGTCACTCTTCTTGATTATTTTCAGGATTTCCTCCATCTCTTGTTGGGAGGCCTCAGCAGTCACAGATTTTGGTGCCTCAATCCGGGCATGCTCATCTTCAATCCCTTTACCCCGAGCATTAGATGACTCGGCAGCAGGGGAAACAACTTGATCAGAAATGGGAACAGGTACACTTGCAGGTGTTATAGTGAGGGGTCTTTGAATAGCTGGTGGTGCAATGTCAGGCGAGAAGAGCCTGCCACTGCGGGTAACTTTGGCTGGACCAGTGATATTGCTGATACTGGTGCCAGTGTTGAACTCTTGCTTGATTCCATGGACATACACGTCTGCCCCATAGTGCCAGGGGATAGCCTTATCAGATTCGTAGGGGAGAGGCCTCGGAACAGTAATAACAACGGGTGCGACAGTCATGATTTTAATCGGCTTCCTTGGGAGAGCCTTGATCGGATTATTAAAGATTGTAACAACAGAAACTTCTTCCACCGGAACAAACTGAACAACGGTCTTCTTGAACAGAATCTCTTTGCTGTCCATTAGGCTTTGGATGCCCAACTTCAGCAAAGGACAACCAGAAAGGGAAACAGCACAGAAAAGGCAACCTTCACTACAACCCGGAAATAAACCGGCCAGTAGTAGGTTCCTCTTAACAATCATCAAGGGAGTAGCTACATCATTCACAGAAACGGCGTATACATCTTCATCAACGACATTCACTCCATGCTGGGGCATAGGAGTAGTTACCACATTTGGCCTCTCAGGCGCTTCAAACTGTATCTCTTTTGCGTCAATAAGGTCTTGCACCTTATTCCTTAAGGCCCAACAGTCATCAGTGGAATGCCCCGGGCTATCGGAGTGATAAGCACAACGGGCATTTGGATTGTATTTCGGAGAGGCAGTATTCACAACTTTCAGGGCCTCCCTGACAGTCACTAAGTTGGTGGATAGCAACTGCGGCAAGATTTGTGATAGAGTCATACTCAAACGGGTAAACTCTCTTCTGGGTCTTTCAGCCCTTTGAGGATTGGTTTGCCGAGGAGCGGCAGCAGGCTTAGCAATCATCACCGCGTTGACAGATTGGCGGCGCTCAGGTTTCTCTTGTCTTCTAGACCCATATACAGCACTGGCCTCCTTCTTAAAGGGCTTCTTCTCAGAACTTGCAGATGCACCCTTCTGAATTTTGCCGGACTTTATTCCAGCCTCTATTCTCTCCCCAGTCAGAATAAGATCAGTAAACCCTGCTGATGAGTTGCCGATAAGATGATTGAAAAATGGCCCAGATAGGGTCCCCAAGAACATGTCTACCAACTCCCGGTCAGTTAACGGAGGCTGCACCCTGCCAGCCAGATCCCTCCACTTCTGTGCATACTCTTTAAAACCTTCGCTTGACCCTAGCGACATACCCTGGAGTTGGGTACGTGTAGGGGCAAGGTCGGCATTATATTGATACTGCTTGTAAAAAGCAGTAGCCAACTCCTCCCAGTTACGAACCTTGGTCCCATCCAGCTGATAGAACCATTTGAGATGAGTCCCTGAAAGACTCTCCTGGAAGAAGTGGATCCATAAATTCTTGTCCACTGAGTACGGTTGAATCTTCCGCACATAAGATCTGAGGTGTAGCTTGGGACAAGACGCCCCATCATACTTGGTGAAAGATGGTGCCTTAAACTTGTGAGGAATAATCACACCAGTAGATAAACCCAAGTCTTCGAAATCCAGCCCAGGCACTTGTTGGATCTCCATTGCATTCAGTCTGTCTTCCAACTGCTTATACCAGTCTTCAGCCGGAGGATACTGTTCCTCATTGAAGTTAGTCTCGTTGTCAGAGACTACTGGACTAGGACCTTTTCCCCCTTGGGGACTGCTCTTGCCTATAGAAGACCCAACCTCTTCATTCTGCAGAGTGTTGCCAAACCTTCGGCCCGAGTTGAAAAGAACAGTTCTCTTCTTCTTCGTCTTCTCCTTCTTCAGGAGCAAAGCCTTCAGCTCTTCTTGGCCTTGAGCCAAACCCATGATCAGTTCCTGAAATTGCGCGTTCTGCGCCTGAAGAGCCTTGATAGACATCTCGGTTGATGATGAGTCAGGATTCATGATGCTGAAATAAACAACGAAGAACAGTAAGCAACCTGAAAAGAAGAAAACCTGATATGCACATGATGAATGATATGTGTTTATGCAATGCATTCAAGGGTTCAAAAGTTCAAATTTGTTGTAGACAAAAAGGAACACACGTTATCATTAAGGAAATAATTGTTCAGTACATCAAAGCCTCATGGGCACATATTACAAAGCAAATCAATCCCAAAAGACACTACGCATCCTCTTTGGAGCTATGTAGGTGTTGAGATTCCTCTCCTCGTGCAATAGGCGGGTGAGCTCCAAGACCTTTTTTTCACTAGAATGTAGACTGGTCTCAAGAGAATTCCGTTCTTCCTTAAGCTGGATCCAGCTCTTCTGCATCTCTTCCCAGGATGTGGGCATGTCGGGATGCTGAATGGTGTAGGACACCTCTCCTTCCAAGACTGGCTCTTTGATCACAGGGAGCACATGAGGATAAGGCATTACTAACTTCTGGGAGCGGGCGCGTACCCACTTGAGATAAGGTTCCAACGGGATGGAGTTCCTGTGCCCCAGTGTCTTGCTGTCTATCTTACTGGGCATCCTCCAAGCTCTGATAAATCTCTGGCGAAGTCCTTGTGCATCATTGTCGAAGTCAAAAACTATGTCAGGAATTAACATGTCATGAGGACCATCCCTCTGAGCATAACCAAACTATCTCCAAGCCAGGCATGGGTTATAAGTAATACCTCCCCTGATTCCAAGTAAAGGAACATTAGGGTACTCCCCGCAACGATCAATGATAGTGACATCCTCTCTGGATCGAGGGCACCGATGTATATCTGCATGTGTAAGAGTCATCAACCGTTGTGACCATCTCAAACACCGCTCGTTCTTCAAAACTGATTGTGGAAGGTGCGAAATAAACCACCTTCCCAGGAGAGGAGTGCAACACATAAGGACACCTCTTTTTCTCATGGTTCGAGTGTAACATGAGTGAAGGATGTCCCCCAGCAACGTAGGTATAGGATTCCTAGACATGAAGATCTGGACAACACTGATATCTATAAGCTGATCTGGGTTAGGGAACAACACCAAACCATAGACAAGGAGGGCCACAACTTCTTCAAAAGCTTGTAAGTCAAGGGAGTTCCAACATTCATGGGCCTTTTCAAACAGAAACCTGGCTAAGAACCCTTTGATACCACTTCTAACTTCCCAATGTCCCTTGAGGTCAGATGATTGTAGGTGTAAGGCTTTAGCAATCTCTTCAAGCTTGGGTTCCTTTTCCGTACCGTTGTAGGGTAGTTGATCAAGGATAGGGATCTTCAAGAGTCGGGAGAACTCCTCCAATGTAGGTACCAGCTGATAATCCAGGAAAGTGAAACAGTGATGCAGAGGGTCAAAGAATTGGAACAGGACCTTTATCATATCCTCCTCAATGTTGGTATTGACCAAGCTGATGAGTCTTCCATGTCTTTCACTGAATGAAGAGCTCTCGGGAATCCTGGATATAAGCTCCTTAAGCTGAGGAGGGATCCTTACAAGGCTGATTTGAATTGTCTTTCTGCGAACAGTTTCCATGTCCTACAAAACAAGAACAAAGATGAAGATTCGAACCCCTGAAATGGTTAGTCAATGCATATGATGCTGGATGATGTCATGATGCTATGATTAAACACACCACAAATATTTACAAAGGCAAACATGTAAGGCACACAAGTCACTCAAGACAAGCCCTTAGAGTTTAGGCCAACATGGGGTCTGGGTATTACCCTCTTGAAGTTGGTGGGCTCAACCTGTCCTATTAGAAGTAACCGGGTTCTAAGGGTCCCAATATCACGGGATTGCTTTCATTGTTCATCGTTTCGATTTAGCCACTGAATTGGCGACCGAAATATTCCAGGAAAGCAATCCTCAATTGAGTGTAGTATCGAGTATCAACCAACCTCGGACTGCACCAAAGTCAGTTATCTCACTACCCTAAAGAGGCCAAGATAGTTCAATTAAGGTTCCTAAGGTCAGTTGATGCTTCACGACACCACACGGAGGCCCTGTACTCTCCTTGACTGAACTCAAGGGTTACCGGTACACACCAAAGTGCCACATCAACGTAGCAGACTGTTTCAACCATGTCGGTATACCCCGCACAGTTCCCTCACAGCCTTGTTGCTACTTTCTAAGAAGGTATCCCCAGATCCGGGTTAGGATCTATAGAACTCCCGAGACAGTCCCACAATTTAAAGCAAACAAGTCAAAGCAATTGAAAACACAGTGATCTTAGTCCTAAGGTACACCTCACTTTAAGTTAAGTTTCCCCAGCAGAGTCGCCAGTTCTGTGATCGGTGGATCTGGAACTGACTGTTTAACGCTGGTTCGCGAAATGTCGCGGAAGCAAGAGTCGCCACCGTCTTTTATTTTCTCCAAATGGAAAGGACAAAAGCATAGAAAAATTCCTTATAGAGATTGCTCTCGGTTCGGGAGGTAGATTTATAGAAAGGGAAGGTGTTAGCACCCTTTCTATCCATGGTTATCCATGGGCTCTTAGATACTTGCTCATTGTGTTTTCAAAAGTGTTTGCTTTTCAAAGTGAGTGGGTTTGAAAAAGTTTCTTTGAAAGTTTCAGATCGACTCTTGTATCAGTCCTTAAGAGTGTTTGAAAAGTTGTTTTTGAAATCTTTTTGCAAAGTGTCGGTGTGAAAAGAAGTTTTTGATTTGTTTTGAATTAGAGCAAGTATCTACGAGTCATCTACCTACCCTAAGGAATTAGTTTGTGTAATTGTCCTTTAGGTAGTGCCATCCCACCATTGAGAGGTAGGTAGCACCACCGTTGGAGGTGTTCGGGTCAATTCGAAGGTTCGGGACATGGTGATCACTGGAGCAATAGGAAGACACCTTAGAAGCTACCCTCATGCCATGTTCATGGACATGAGGACTTACTAAAACGTCCTCTACTCGACGACCACCTTTCAAGGGGCAAGGCAACAGTGGGGCGTACCCTAGGGGTGGTGTGTAAATTGTGTGTCGTTTTCAGATATTTTTGTCTTGTCATGCATTGGTGATCTACGCGTTGCTTTTATTTTTGACATTCATTCTTTCGTGCGAATTAATTAACAGTTAAAAGATGCGGAATTAAAAGGTCCTACGCTATTACAAAGGCGCGGGTCCACATCGCCAAATTAATCCAGGACCCGATTTGAAAAATAAAAATGCGGAAAAGATAAATGTCTAATTAAGCTATTACATGGCTTTGGGAGAATTACATGAATATTCACAAAAAGAAATAAAAATGCGAAGAGAATTAAAGTCGGGAATGCGAGGGCGTTGGACCCTTTTTAGGAAATTAAATTATAATTAACAAATTAATTAAGTTAAATGAAAGAAAGAAATTGTTTTTTTTTGAGTTTTTTTGTATTTATGAATTTTAATGAGAATTAATGGAATTAAAACCTAATTCTAACTATTTTTAATTTATTATAAAAAAAACATGTTAAAGTTGAACCTAAAATTAACCTAATTATTTACATGGTAATTTGTTTACAAAAATAATAATTAATAATTAATATGGTGAAAAAAGAAAAAAAGAATAAACGTATAAAACCCTAATTCTACATTTTTAGTTTATTACAAAAAATATTAACATTTAAATCTAGAATTAACTAACTTAATTAATACAATTTATTTACAAAATAACATTAAATAAAATATATTTTATTTTTTGTCTTTTCTGATTTTTATTATTTTTATATTATGAAAATATTAATTGATGAATTAAAAGGAAATAATAAAATTAAAGCAAATAAAAATAAAATAGGAAAAAAGAAAAGAAATGCAAACTCTTGGGGGTGTTGACCCCAGTTTGGAGGTACTTGGCCAGTAATTAGGCCCAATGTTTTAAGGCCTTGTTTGACTTCTGGTAATCACGTGTGGCTTCATTGACCAATGCATAGGGTGCTCCTTAGGTCATGGCCATTGGATTGAGATTATTGGCCATGTGGCAAGCCTGGATGGTGGGTGTATGATGAACCCCTGGGCGTACCCTGCATGAGATCAAGTGAAAACAAAATATATTAAGAAAGTGAGGGGACCTGGGAATCGAACCCAGGTCCCAGTACCTATTGGACAATGCATCAACCAACTGTGCCAGGCGCTTGCTTTGTTATTATGATAGGAAATAAATAATATATAAAACAAAAACGCTGATGATATTAATTCCAAAAAAACGCGCTAAAACTTGAATTGTCCAATCACTGGTTGACAACACGCCTTCTTCTCCACTCGTTCTGCATTTTGCCTTAAAAAACAAACTAAATAGCGGGGGTTTTAAACCCCCACTAAGTGATGAACAAGAAAATAGCGAATAGGTCCTGGTTGCTCATAAATTGAGCGCGACCTATGCAATGGATTCGTATGAAGCTTCTGATTCTAATGGCCCTAGTCTCATGTCCCAATTTTTCCAGAATAAGGAGTTCCTAATTTGAAACCTCTGCAACCCTAAAAGACATTAATGGTAGATTCTCGTATAGGGCATGAAAATCCAATTAAATGACATCATTAGCTTTAGAATGGTTAGATTAGTATAAATCAGTATCAAAAACACATGAAACATGCATGAAATTCAAGATGCGATTATGAATATATTTCAGAAAAGTGGGACTCCTAGCTACCAATTCTTTGCGCTTGGAGAGTGGAGAACGATTGGGTTCTGTTCAGAGGAGTTCCAGGAAGCTTTTGAGATCTTTTTCACGCCTTGAAACGCCTTCAAACTATGAAAACAGGTTTTGGATTTTTTAAGAAAAAGTGAGTTTTTGTCCTTGAGTTCTAGCGCAGCATTCAGGTTCTTGGCATTAGGTTTTGCATCTGACTTATGTATGGGATGGATTAGGGTTGAATCTTGAGCAAAAAGATCAATGCATTGATGTATGAGATATTTGATTTCCAATGAATATTTTTTCAATCTTTTTCATGTGTTTTTGATTCCAATCATGGCCAACCTTTCCAATTTGGGTGTGCACGAATCTTGAGTAACCAATGAGAGCAAATGCTGCATAAAAAGATTCATATACATTTGTTTTAGTATTTTTTCCATATTTTATTTAATTAAATGAATTAATTGTGATTAAAAATTCAAATAAATAATAAAAATGATGAAATAAATCCCCTTTGGGCCAAATGGTCGTGCATAGCCTTTGGATGATGAATCTTGGAAGAAAATGTGGCCCATTAGCAATTTTAAGGCATTTGAAGCAAAGTTGACTTTTCAAAATTCCCAAAAATTTCCCAACTTCCACAAGGCATATCTTGCTCAATTTTTAAGCTTTGATCATGTTCTTGGACATTTTGGAAAGGTCTTGAAGTCCTCTAACCAATGCCTTTGGTCCCATATCATTTTGATTCACCAATCTCAAGTTATGGTCTTTGACTTAAAGTCCCTTTTTGTTGACTTTTGAAAATGACCTATAATGTTGAAATTGATAACTTTTTGTGAGGTCATTTTTTGTACTTGAAGTGTGAAGAGGAGTTGTAGGAAATGTCTTTCTCTTCAAAATGAGCTTTGGATGGAATTTTTCTGATGAACCATATGGAAGTTATGCCTTGGTCAAGTTACAGTTGACTTTTTTCAATTGTCCAAATATGGAAACTTTTGCATCTTGAGACTTTTTGAGCCATACTTTGAGAATCATGATCAAGAATTGATCAAATGATGTTTGTGGCTTCAAAATGAGATGTTGACCAAAAATTTGAACTTTTGACTGTCAAATGACCATTTTGCCCCTGCAGTTGACTGTAGGGCAATTAGGGTTTTTGACTGTGCAATTTTGTGCTGTAAGTCTTGAAACTTGACATGAGGATGATTGACCATGTTTGTAGGCATGTGGGACTTGATTGAAACCTTTGAAACTTCATTTTCTTTGTCAGAACCAAAACCCTAGTTTTTGACTGTTAGGAGGCCCTTGAACTGTGCAACCCTTGGGGAGATTTTGAAGCATGCTCTTTGCAAATCTTGAAGAATATGGGAGGGAAAATATTGGGGTACAACACCGGGTGTACAAATTTTTTTGGTATTTTATCCCTAATTTTTCCCCAACCTTTTCGGTTCGCCAGGATGCCCTAATTTTTGTCTAGGCCAGTCGACCTAGCGGGTCTTTATTCATGCATAGTATCTTTTGACTATGTCCGCGTTTACAGGATACAAAAGGTCGTCGCCATCCATAGTGGTTAAGACCATTGCTCCACCAGAGAATATGCTTTTGATCACAAATGGTCCTTCGTTGTAGGAGTCCATTTGCCCCTGGGGTCACCTTGTGGCAATATGATACGCTTGATTACCAAGTCACCAACCAGATATACCTGACGTCTGACCTTCTTGTTAAAAGCTATGATCATACGTTTTTGGTACATTCGACCATTACAGACAACCGTAAGCCTCTTCTCATCAATCAAGTTCAACTGGTCAAGTCGAGTTTGAATCCATTCATCTTCATTCAGCCCAGCATCTTTTATGATTATCAGAGAAGGTATTTGGACTTCAACTGGTAGGACGGCTTCTATACCGTATACCAAAGAGAAAGGAGTTGTCCCTGTTGACATGCGCGCCGTGGTACGGTAACCACGGAGAGAAAATGGTAACATCTCATGCCAGTCCTTGTAGGTCACTATCATTTTTTGTATGATTTTCTTTATGTTTTAATTTGCGGCTTCGACAGTGCCATTCATCTTTGGCCGGTAAGGAGAAGAGTTATGGTGCTGGATCTTGAATTGCGCGCATAGTGCGATAATCATTGTATTGTTGAGATTGGTACCATTATCCGTAATGATTCTCTCAGAGATACCGTACCGACAGATGAGATTCTGTTTGATGAATCGAGCCACAACGTTCTTGGTAACATAAGCGAAAGAAGCTGCCTCAACCCACTTCGTGAAGTAGTCAATGGCAACCAAGATGAAGCGGTGTCCATTAGAAGCTATAGGTTTGACTTCTCCAATCATGTCGATGCCCCACATCGCGAATGGCCAGGGAGCAGTCAGGACGTTTAGAGGAACTGGAGGCACATGTATTTTGTCAGCATAGATCTGACACTTGTGACAGGTTCGTGAATGCTGATGGCAATCTGCTTCCATGGTAGACCAGTAGTACCCCACCCGTAGGATCTTTTTAGCCATCGTGTTCCCACTAGAATGGGTGCCAAAAGTGCCTTCATGTAGATCAACCATGATCTTGTCTGCCTCACTCTTGTCTATGCAACGAAGCAAAGTAGAGTCGTGGTTGCGCTTGTAGAGAATTCCATTACTGAGGAAGAACTTAGCAGAGAATCTTCTCAAGAACTTATTATCATTGACTGAAGCTCCCTCCGGATACTCTTGGGCCTCGATATACCTCTTAACTTCATGGAACCAAGGCTTGTCCACTACTACTTCAATATCGATCTCATGATAGTAAGCTGGTTCATCCATCCGCTCAATGGTGGTCTGGGGAGCCTCATTATCCCAGTTGATTTCAAACATGGATGACATAGTGGCTAGCATGTCTGCTAGTTGATTTTCCTCTCGTGGAAAATGCTTAAAGGTAATTTCCTCAAAATGTGGGATTAATGTCAACACATGTTCTTTGTAGGGGATGAGATTAGGGTGTTTCGTGTCCCATTCTCCTTTGATCTGACTGATGACTAAGGATGAATCTCCAAATACCCTTAAGGACTTGATTCCCAAATCTATGGCGGCTTTGAGACCCATAATACACGCTTCATATTCTGCCATATTATTGGTACAGTTGAAACAAAGTCTTGCAGTGAAGGGAGTATGACATCCTTCAGGGGATATGATCACCGCACCTATGCCATTTCCGAGTGCATTGGAAGCTCCGTCAAAAACCAAGGTCCATCAGGATCCTTGTTCAGGTCCATGATATGGTCTGATTTCTTCACAATTGTTTACCAACATGATGTCTTCATCTGGGAACTCAAATTTCATGGACTGGTAGTCATCCACAGCCTGATGAGCAAGTTGATCGGCTAGCACACTGCCCTTTATTGGTTTTTGGGTAGTGTATTGAATGTCGTATTCAGTCAGGATCATCTGCCATCTTGCTATTCTTCCAGAGAGGGCGGGCTTCTCTAATATGTATTTAATTGGATCCATCTTGGATATCAATAAGGTAGTATGGGTCAACATATACTGTCTTAGCCGACGAACAGCCCATGCCAGAGCGCAACAAGTTTTCTCGAGCAGTGAATATCTGGTTTCACAGTCGGTAAACTTTTTTCTCAGGTAGTATATTGCATGCTCTTTTTGGCCAGACTCGTCATGCTGCCCCAACACACACCCCATTGAATTTTTCAAGACAATTAGATACATGATCAAAGGTCTTCCCTTGACTGGCGGCATCAAAACATGAGGCTCTTGAAGGTACTCTTTGATCCTGTCGAAGGCAGCCTGGCAGTCGTCGTTCCAATCCAACACTTGATCTTTCTTCAGTAATTTGAAGCTTAGTTCACAAGTAACGGTTAGGTGAGAAATGAATCTGGCGATGTAGTTTAGCCGTCCTAAGAATCCTATGACTTCCTTCTCGGTGCGAGGAGCAGGCATTTCTTGTATTGCTTTTACATTTGCAGGGTCCACTTCGATACCTTTACCGCTGACGATGAAGCCTAGGAGTTTACCAGACCTCACCCCAAATGTGCGTTTACTCGAGTTCAACCTTAGCTTGTATTTCTTTATCCTTTCAAACAGTTTCTACAAATGGTCAAGATGTTCCTCTTCAGTTTGAGATCTGGCTATCATGTCATCCACGTAGACCTCTATCTTGTGATGGATCATATCTTGAAACAGAGCTACCATGGCGCACTGATAAGTTACCCCAACGTTTTTCAACCTGAATGGCATAACTTTGTAACAGAACGTGCCTCACTGTGTGACGAAGGTCATTTTCTCCATGTCCTCAGGTGCCATTTTGATTTGATTGTACCTGGAGAAACCATCCATGAAGGAGAATACTTTATGTTATGCGGTATTTTCAACCAGAATATCAATATGGAGAAGCGGGAAATCATCCTTAGGGCTTGCCCTATTCAAATCTCTATAATCCACACACATGCGTACCTTACCATCCTTTTTAGGAACTGGAACAACATTGGCGACCCATTGTGGATAGGAGGTGGCGGCTAAGAATCCGGTTTTGAATTGTTTCATGACTCCAGTCTTGATCTTCTCTGACATTTCTGGCCGCATGCGACAGACTTTCTGTTTTACCAGAGGGCAGTCTTCTTTTGTCGATAGACGATGGACCACGATATCAGCGTCAAGTCCTGGCATGTCTTCGTATGACCAGGAAAAGACCTCAACATAGTCATGTAGTAACTGAGTTAAGCGCTTCTTGACACTAGGTTCCAGATTGGCACCTACCTTGACTTCTTTCTTGTCCTCTTTGGAAACTAAGTTAACTGTGTCAACCGGTTCTTCGTGGGGCTGTATGGTCCTATCTTCCTGTTGTAGTAACCTGGCTAGTTCCCCTGGCCCCTCATAATCTTCCCCACCTTCGTCTTCGGCTTGGTAGATCGGATTTTCAAAGTAACAATAGGCCATAGCAGAATCGTTACCCATGGGATCCTGAGTGGATGTGGATATGCATTTTGATATGCGAGTGTGTGTAAGAGCATAAATATCTTTGAAAAAAATAAAAATGTAGAAAAAGGAAGAACAAAAAGCGTAAAATTTGCATGAAAAAACGTCTATGATTCATAGATGACATATGAAAATGAAGTAACAACCCTTACAAATGGACCGTTGTGCCTCGGGTAAGACACAAGGTTTTAAAAGTCTAAATTGTTTAATTATTACAAGTCTGACAAAAATTTAAAGACAATTACTGTTGGATAAAAGTAATAGGGACAAATTCTTTGGCTTCCCAGTTGTTGAGTCCTCCGCTGATAGTTGGAAAATCCATTCTTCCAAGTCAAAGCTGTCATCACTATCCTCCACTGCGTTTACTACATGGTTTCTGATCCACAAAGGTGGTTCCTTGGCACGAGTATGACGAACAACTTTCTGGGCTCTTGAAGTAAAACCCAAACCAAAATTTTCAGATTTGTAGGGAATATCCGGGAGTTGGCCCCAAATGGTACACCCACCTTCTTCAACTACTGCCTTGGCATCTTTCAAAGAAGCCATCTTCAGCGGAGGTCTGGTGATCTTCGGGACTTTGGAAACAGTCTTGGTTGCCACAACTGTTTGTGGGACTTCCTCTAAATGCTGACACGAAGTTTCGATGAATTCACCATCCATTTCCACATATCTGAAGGAGTTCAGGTGACTGACCATATATTCCTCCTCTCCATGGACAGTGATGATTTTCCCTTGATTGGGTACGTCAACATATGATGTAATGTATAGGTGATGGCACCAGCTTCATGAATCCATGGTCGACCTAATAAACAGGAATAGGAAGGGTGAATATCCATCACATAGAAAGTTGAATCAAAGGTCTGAGTTCCAACTTTAATGGGGATGTCCACCTCCCCGTGCACCATTCTCTTCGAACCGTCGAAAGCCCTTACCACTATGTTGCTGGGTTTTAAGGTCAAAACTTCACATTCTAGTCTATCCAGAGCCTTCTTAGGTAGAAAATTCAATGATGAACCAATATCTACCAGGACATGGGCCAAAGTAGTGCCCCTGCATTCGACAGAGACATGCAACGCCTCATTGTGTTTCCTCCCTCTAGGTGTCAGATCAACATCAGAAAAGCCTAAACCGTTATCAGCTGTCAAACTGGCCACGCAATCTTTGAATTGGTCAACAGAGGTTTCCTGTGGCACATGGGCAATTTTAATAAATTTCACCAAGGCCTTCGCATGAGCTTCAGAGCATAACAGTAAAGCTAGCATATAAATCTTTGAAGGGGTCTGCCCTCGCTGTTCGACTACATTGTAGTCGCTTCTCTTTATAATTTTCAAAATTTCTTCCATCTCCTTCTTGGAAGCCTCTGGGATAGATACCGATTGCACCTTCATTCAGACAGGTTCAACCAAAATGCCTTTGCCCCGAGTCTCGGTCGACTCGGTGATAAGGTGTCAACAGGGATAACCACATGAATTGTAGTAGTAGTATCAGCAGGAACAAAAGCAGGAATAATCACAGGATCAGTAATAGTTTTCATAGGAGCAATCTCAGGGTAGAACACTCTTCCACTTCTGGTTATTTTGCTGGTTCCCACAATGTTGCCGATGTCGGGGTCACCCCTCTCAAAAACCGGGTCTTCAACAACCAGCCATTCTTGCTTGACACCGTGGTAGTAGACGTCACCCCCATAGTTCCAGGGAACAGTTTTGCCTGAGAAGTACGGGATCGGCCCTGGCATAGTAATTATCAGTGGAGTCACCTTCAGAACAGATGTAATCCTAACGGGTCTTTTGGTGGAGACCCTGGGAGGATTGGCAGAAATGGTTACTATTGAAACATCCTTGTAAGCAATGGTTGGAACGGGAGTTTTTTCAAACAAAATCTCTTTGTCATCTATCAGGCGCTAGACACCCGCCTTCAATAAATGACAACCATTCGGTAGGGATAAACAGAGGTGGAAGCCTTTGCCACAACCTGGAAATAAACCGGCCTTCAACAAGTTCCTTTTGACGGTTAGGAGAGGAGTAACAAGTTCATCAACAACAACAAACACATCATCTTCAACAGCGTTAACACCACTGCCGTGCTTGGGCATAAGAGCGGTGATAACATTTGGGATCTCAGGAGCTTCAAATTCAATTTCCTCTGCCTCGAGAAGGTCTTGCACCTTGTTTTTCAAAGCCCATCAGCCGTTTGTATCATGACTTGGACTTTCTGAATGGTAAGCACAACGAGCATTTGGGTTATAACGGGGATAAGCAGTGTTGGGATTCTTCGGAGCTTCCCGCAAGGTCACCAGATTAGATTCCAACAAATACGGAAAGACTTGAGACAATGTCATATTTATCTGGGTAAACTGTCTTATCGGCCTTTCCGTTCTAGGCTAGTTGTTCCTTTGTTAAATAGGTGCAAGCTTAGAGATCATGACAGCCCCTACCGCTGGACGGTGTTCAGTTCTGTCCTGATTCCTATGGCCATATGCAACACTGACCTCCTTCTTTTTGGTAAAGGGCTTCTTTATCGCGCTCGAGGATGCATCTCTTTGAATTTTGCCACTTTTTATACCCGCTTCTACCCGTTCACTGGTCATGATTAATTTGGTAAACCCAACATAGGAGCTTCTGATCCAGTGTTTAAAGAATGGAACAGATAGCGTGCCTAAGAACATATCCACCATTTCTCTGTCAGATAGAGGGGGTTGGACCATTCTCGCGAGATCCCTCCATTTTTGAGCACATGTCTTGAAACCTTCACCTGTACCCATAGACATGTCTTGCAACTGGGTCCGTGTTGGAGCTAAGTCAGCATTATACTGGTATTGTTTGTAAAAAGCGGTTGCCAAATCTTTCCAATTGCGGATGTTGGTCCCTTCCAACAGATAGAACCAATCCAATTGCGTTCCTGACAAATTTTCTTGGAAGAAATGCACCCATAGATTCCTATCCGCCGTATGGGGTTGAATTTTTCTGATGTATGATCTCAAATGCAGCTTTGGACAAGAGACACTGTCATATTTAGCGAAAGTGGGGACCTTGAATTTCTGCGGTATGACAACCCCTGAGACAAGTCCTAGCTCCTCAAAATCCAACCCGGGTAATTTCTGGATCTCCATAGAATTGAGGCAATCTTCCAAATGTTTGTATTTGTCATCAGCTGGAGGATACTGCTCTTCAGAGTAGTCAGCCTCTTCTTCCTCTTCAGATTCTAGAGGGTCAGTCACTTCCTTTTTTTTACCTTCTTGATTATCCCTTTCACCTGACGATGTTGTGAAGTCTAGAGTCCGTCTGGCTGGTCCTTTGAACCTTCTTCCCAGATTCAAAACACCGGTTGATTTCTTCGCTTTCTTCTTCTTTTCTATGATCAGCAGGGTTTTCAACCCATCTTGTCCTTTTGCCAGTGTCAAGAACATTTGTTGAAGCTGGGCGTTCTACACCTGGAGATCTTTTACTGTCTATTCAATATCCATCTCACTGAAATAAATAGTAGAAAGATAAGGAGACCTATTGTAAGAAACCTGTTTGTGTTATAATGAATGAAGATGCATATGCAAATGATTTCAAGGAAATTAGAGATTTAAATTTGCTTTAGATAAAAAGGAACACACGTTATATTAATAAATCAAAGTTTGAGTATGTGATACGGTGGGAGAACTGACTTGAGGTTTTGCGTTTGTTTTCGCAAATGTTTCGGTTTAGCAAGAGTCGCCACCGACTTTTTATTTTATCCTAAGGAAAGGTTAAAAAGCACAGGAAAAACCTTTGAGATGTTTTCTTGGGTTCGGGGAGTAGATTATAGAAAGGGAAGGTATTAGCACCATTTCTATCCATGGTTATCCATGGGCTCTTAGTTACTTGCTTAGATCACTTGCCTTTGCTTTTCAATTGTTTGAAATGGTGCTTTGTGTGTGATTTTGAAAAAGGTTTTGAAAAGAGGCCATTTGTTGTGACAACTTTTGTAATGATCCATGTTTGAATGTATACAAAGGTGTATTTGTCTTTTGAAAAGTTTTCAATGTTTTGAAAGTTTGTTTTGAAATTGTGTTGTGATGTGTGTTTTGAAAAGTGGTAAGGATTTGTTTTGCAAGTTTGATCAAGTAACTAAGAGTTGTCTACCCCTAAATTTCTCAAAGATCTTTCCTATGTTTTAACCCTTTTAACAGTATTGTTCCACCATCGTATTTGGTGGACAATCTTATGTTAGGATGTTAACGGGACGGGCGCGGGTCATCGTTTAGACCATGAATGCAATAATGCCAAGTGTCTTTGGCAATTTTTCCTTTAAGGGACTTGATCATTTTTTAGGCAACTTGAGAAAGCGTCACCGAGGGACTATGATCATTTGATTTGTTTTGTTTTGCCAAAGACACTCAACATGCAACATGGCTCATTTTGGAAGGCAACAAGTGGAGTAACCCTAAGGGTGCAAGTGTGATTGGTGTTGTCCATTTTCATGCTTTTTTGTCTTTGTATTAGTCAAGCTATTTGTTGGTTGATTTGCATACAAACCCTAAGTCTATCATGGCATAATTTGAAAGCTTTTAAATGCGGAAAATTAAAGTCCTAAATTATTACAACATGATTATAGGGATGGGGGTACAAATGTTTGAATGGGGGAATATTTGGCAAGAAATTAAATCTAAAGCTATTACATCCATATTGAATAGACAAATATTAAATTGTACAATATTTAAACAAATATAATAAATATGCAAAATGTATTATGCACAAAAAGGATTTTTTATGTATGAGAAAGTATTTTTCAATGTGAAATATAAACAAAAATAAAAAAAAAGTCAATTTTTGTATATTTTTATGGTTTAGGGAAAAACCCTAGTTTGTTAAATAAATAGTATTTATTTATTAATATTATACAATATTATATATTTATTTATACAAAAAATAAATAAAAGAGAAGTATATTGTAAAAAGTATTTTTGATGTCAAGTATTAATAAAAATAAAAATGTATTATTTTTATATTTTTGCCCTAATTATCTAATAAAATATTCAAGCACTTATATATTATATATTAAATATACTAAATATATACAAGAATAAAATATTAATTATTTACACAAAATGTATTTTTTTAGAAAATGTTTTCAAAATGTAAAAATAATAACTGAAAATAAATATATTTTTGTATTATTTTTTAGTGTTTTAAATAAAAGTATATATATTTATTTACATGTATATATTTAAATAAAACAAATAAATGCCAAATAAATGCAAAAAAATGAGGAAAAATATTTTTAGTGTTTTTTCATATTTGAATAAAAATATAAAATCAGAATCAAAAAGAAAAAAGAAAAAATGACAAATATATCACACAATGGGCCAGGGGGGTGTAAGTTGGAAAAGGGGGTGCAAAAAGCAGGACTGACTCAGGCCCAATCCAAGTCAGCCTTCTTCAACCTCCAGCTTCGTTTGAACATCAAAAACGCGCGCTTCTTGTACAACAGCTAACTCCTGATTCTTTGACTTTTAACAAAAACTCATAACACAAGCATCATAGAGCATGAAGAGACGAATTCATACATATAAAAAACTTGACCTAACTCTAAGAAACGAGGGAGAATTTCTTCATCCCCAATTTCTGGCCTAAATTTTCTCCAATGTTCATGGCCAAAATTCTCACAGCATACTCAATATAAATGAAAAGTAAGTATATGGATGGCTTCAGGGCTATGAGGAGAACACGTTTCATTCACAAACCTAAGCCTAATCATGCCTGGATAGAGAGATAGAAGTTCATATTTTTACCTGTTTCAGCTTGAGTTGTGTACAGCAATGGAGGTATCTTCAATAGAGTTTGAGCTTTGGTACAGCTTGCCTGAAGTCCAAGGATGCTTCTCCTATGCTTGGCTTGCTCTGAAACTGCCTGTATCGTGCTATGGAAGTCCACCTGCACAGCTTGAAAGCAAAAATGGAAAACGATGTTAAGGATGTTACAGCTTGGATTTAATGCTTGGGATAGTTTGTGTGGATAATATAGAATGTGTTTGAACTGGTTTTAGTCAAAATGCACGAGTGGAATGGAGTGTGGAAGTCAATCTGCAGCAGGCACTCTGTTTTGCAGAAAAACTATGATTTTGGATATGAGGATGGATTGAGGATGAAGGAGTCGTGTTTTAGGTCAGTTAGGGAGTGTGAAAGATGTTTGCAAAGTTTGCTTAGGTTGGTCTTTACAGGAATGAGAGATTGGAGTTGTTTTGCAATCTTGCTTGTTTTTGAAGTAAGTAAGCTCAAGTCCTTATGCAGGCCTGTATGTCCTCTCTATCTATGCTGCACTTCTTGTTCTTGATCAGAGTGATTTGTGTACAAATGCTAGCCTCAAAGATCTGGCCCATGCCTCTTGGATTTTGAATTTGACATAAAGCACTACTTTACAAAAATGGCAAAGTTGCTTTTTCTAATTATGGGTTAGTTCTTTGTGTAATGACTAAATGCACAAAACAAAGCTTGAACACAAGGGTTAGGCATTTAATTATGGAGTGCAAACTTGGTTTAGAGGCCTGCAAACAAGTTCCAAGCATGCTGATTTGAAAATGAGACTTGTATGAACATGCCTTTGGTTATGAAGAAAAGTGAATTTTGCCCAACTTTGCAAATTCGATTCACCCTAACCACAAGGGTGTTTGAGAAGTTCTTGGACAATTTGGAAAGCTTGGAATGTGTACTACAATCCATCTTTGTAATGAAAATTGAAACTACAAGTGTAAGCATGTGAAAAATGGCCATGAAGTTGGACAAAAAATCCTGCCTAGAATAGGTCAAAATTTCTCTAAGTTAAAAATGTTTTGCACCCTTGTTCCAAAAATCATAACTTGAGCTACAAGCTTCCTTTGAGAAAACTTTGTGAATCAAAGTTGTAGATTTTGCAATGGACTACAACTTTCATGTTTTGAGTTTTGTTAGAATCCATTTGAATCTTGGTGAAAAAATGGGACAAAGTTAGGAAAAAATAAGGAAGTTTCATAACTTAGAAAAAAATTCTAAGTTATGAAATTTTCTCATTTTAAACCCTAATTTGCAATTTTGGATTTCTTGATGAACAAGTTTCATAATTTGACATGTCTTGATGAAAAATGAATCTTGGCACTTGATTTTGACCAAAAAGTCAAAGTTTGACTTTTCAGTATACAGTCAAATTTTGATTAGTTGACTGGAAAATTCATCTGTCAATCCTATGCATTTGGGATCTTTTGAACTTGTTACATGTGTAAATACAATTCCATTGAGTCCTTGAGTCCATATGTGAACTTGGTTTGCCATTGGTTAGGTGAAACAGTCAAAAATTACCTTTGTGCAGTCAAAACCCTAAAAATAACCATTTTACCCTTTTGGTGATCTGATCAAATTTCTTGAGGAATTGTGATCCAAACTTGACCAAATGGTTCATATGAGTTCAAAATGTTGACGTGGGTCAAAAATCATGAAGTTTGACTGTCAATTGGCCACATTTGACTTTTTCCCCAATACAACTGATTTCTAGGTCAACTGTCCAATTGACTGGGCAAAGATTGGAATCAAGGCTTGAAACTTGATATGGATAAACTTGTGAGTCCAACATGAAGCATGAAAGTCCCTTTGGGCATTTTAGGTCAAAACATCTTTGTGCAAACTCAAACCCTAATTTGGGTTAACAGTGCAAGGAGGGGTCTTGAGCAGAGCAAATCCTAATTTGATCTTGAGCTCCAAGAGTCTTGTGATGAGAAAATGTTGATGAAAAGAGAGGGCAAATTTTGGGGTACAACAGTTGCCCCTGTTCAATCTTCTTGAACCTGAAGAGTTAGATTGGCAAGCTTGCCTTTCGCGTCTCGAAGGTAAAAGGAGATTGGACACTAGAGTGCCCTTAAATTTGCACTCGTCGAAGCATGGATGCGAGAATGGGCTTAAAAATGCCATTTGGAGATGGGCTTAAAGATGCCATCTGGAGATGGGCTTAAGGATGCCATCTGGAATGTTTGTTGAACTGTAATGTGATAGATCAGAAAAATGAGGATCAAAATGGTATCCGTGTCTGGAATGCATTTGAACTGTATCTGGAGACTGAGTTTGTATGAGCAAAAGAATGGCCTCCGTGTCTGGGGCGTATCTGAGCTGTAACTGTGTTTGAATGTAGAATAAATATCAGAATGACTGCCGTGTCTGGAGTGTATCTTTATTGTATCTGGGTAACAGAGAAACATCTGTTCACGGAGCAATTGCGTGTTGGGGACAAATTCGGAATGAGTGACAGAATGGCAACCATGTCTGGAGCGTATCTGGACTGTATCTGAAGTTGAGATTTGTATGAGTAGCATAATGACTTTCATGTCTGGAGTGTATCTGAAACTGTAACTGAGATTGAGATCCGTATGAGTAAAAGAATGACTTCCGTGTCTGGAGTGTATTTGAAACTGTAACTGGGATCTAAATAAATGACAGAATGACCTCCATGGTGAATGCACTGGGGAGAATCAAACTGCTGTCGTAAGGGTCAGAATGGTATCCGTGCTTGGAATGCATTGGACCTTGAGGTGGATAAGTGAATCTGAATGAGAGATAGAATGGCTGCCGTATCTGGAGCGTATCTAGTCTGTATCTGACTGCTGTAGTCTGAATGAATAGTAGAATGACCACCGTGTTTGAGGTGTATCTGTACTGTATCTGACTTGAAATTCTGAATGAGTAATAGAATGACCTCCGTGTCTGGGGTGTATCCATACTGTATCTGAATAATTGTTAATGATAGCCTTTTAATCTTATCCTGAAAAGGATGAAATGTTAGCTAAAACACAAAGTTATGTTGCATGATACGTATGATGCAATATATATGTTATATCAATGTTTATGATATATGAATGTAATGAATGCGCATGTAAGCTGATGAGCTGTCTTGCTGAGGATAGATGAATCCTGGATAGCCGGAGATGAGAGAATCTTGATCGTTGCCGGGGAAAGTGAATCATTGACTGCTGCAGGGGATCGCAGGAATCTTTGATTGCTGAAGATGAGACATCCTTGTTGACTGTAGACTGCTTGGGGAACAAGATCTTCAATTGTTGAGGGATCTTAGGACCACTGTTGGGGATTGGAACTCCTTGGTGACTTGTAGGGAATGAGAATTCTGATGATCTCTCCTGGGGAGTCCAGAACCTGGTAGACTTAAGCTGGAGAAGTAAAATTGAGAATTTTCAATCTTACGGGAAGTATTTCTGTGGGGAGAAGGTTCACTAGTCTGGTTCCACTGGGGATTGATAGTTGGAAGTGTTAGCTCCGCTGGAGATTGGTAGTTTTGACTTCAACTGGGGATAGGATTTTCAGATTTTTAAGGCTCCACTGGGGATACTGAAACTTAACTCTGAGGGGAATTGAGTTCTAGAAGGCTCTCTGGCTGAGGAAATCAGTTTTGGAAAAAGCTTATGTTCTGCTGGAGATCCTGAAGTTTAATTCTGTTTGGGGGATTAAGTTCTGGATTTTGACTTTGTTGAGGAATTTGGAGTTTAATTCTGCTAGGGATTCCTTCTGAAAGGGCATCAAGATATCTATCTGTACCCTTAAACTATCTGCAATCATCTTTCTTGATTTGTAAGAGAATGATTATGTTCAAATGCATATGCCTATTTAACAAAACACTGGACGTTTCTCAAATAAAACATAAGTGCAAAAGAGAAAAAGGACGACAAAGCAATTTTCTGTATTTGGAAAAGTATTTGTATTAACTTTTTTATGAGTATCTTTGTACAAAGGAGACAGGCATCCTAGTAAGAGGATGTTGTCGTAAAAATTTAAAAATTTATACAAAAGAAAGATGGCTATGTGAAACAATTCCATGGGATCCCCGTTCTGCTATAGCCTTCACAACTCTGAATATCTGTCCATTCAATGCTTCGCCCGCTGATGACTGGATTGATCAAAAGCTTGGAGCTGGTTGATGAAGAGATTGTCCTTAAAGTGATCCGACGAGACATAGTCATACGCTTTAATTCCCTAACTTTTGCCTGAATCGCCCATTCGGGTTTTCGATCCACCGGGAAACCCTTTTTTTGCCCAAGCCGCCCTTTCGGGTTTTCAACTTGCCGGGTGTACAGATTTTTTTGTTTTATCCCTAATTTTTTCCTGAACCGCCCTTTCGGGTTTTCGGTTCACCGGGATGCCTATTTTTTCCCAAGTCGCCCTTTTGGGTTTTCGACTTCTCTGGTTGTTTCATGCGTAGTATCTTTTGACTATGTCTGCGTTCGTAGGGTGCGGCAAATCGTCGCCGTCCATGGTGGTCAGAATCATTGCACCACCAGAAAATATGCTCTTGATTACAAATGGTCCTTCGTAAGTAGGAGTCCATTTGCCCCTGGGATCACTTTGCGGCAAGATAATCCGCTTGATTACGAGATCTCCGACTTGATATACTTGACGTATGACTTTCTTGTTGAAAGCCTTGATCATCCGTTTTTGATACGTCTGACCATGGCAAACAACAACGAGTCGCTTCTCGTTGATCAAATTGAGTTGATCAAGTCGGGTCTAAATCCAATCGTCTTCATTCAAACCAGCGTCCTTCATAATCCTTAAAGAAGGATTTTGAACTTCCATGGGCAGGACAGCTTCCATGCCATATACCAAAGAAAATGGGGTTTCCCCTGTTGAAGTACGTGCCGTGGTACAGTATCCATGCAGAGCAAACGGTAGCATCTCATGCCAGTCCTTGTAGGTAACTGTCATTTTCTGAATGATCTTCTTAATGTTCTTGTTCGCAGCTTCAACAGCACCGTTCATCTTCGGACGATAGGGAGATGAATTGTGATGATAAATCTTGAACTATTCGCATAGAGTGGTGATCATAGTATTATTCAGATTTGTACCGTTGTCCGTGATGATCCTGTCGGGGACACCATACCGGCATATGAGATTTTGCTTGATGAAGCGGGAAACCACATTTTTTGTGACGGAGGCAAAGGAAGCTGCTTCGACCCATTTGGTGAAATAGTCAATGGCGACCAGGATGAAGCGATGTCCGTTGGATGCCGTGGGCTTGATTTCTCCAATCATGTCAATGCCCCACATTGCGAGTGGCCAAGGAGCTGTAAGAATGTTGAGAGGAACAGGAGGAATAAGAATCTTGTCAGCGT
This sequence comes from Vicia faba, assembly GCA_948472305.1. Taxonomy (NCBI): domain Eukaryota; kingdom Viridiplantae; phylum Streptophyta; class Magnoliopsida; order Fabales; family Fabaceae; genus Vicia; species Vicia faba. The sequence goes on along the minus strand of OX451737.1, from coordinate 324,559,780 downwards.
AGACTTGACATTTGTGGCAAGTACGGGAATGTTGATGGAAATCAGCTTCCATAGTAGACCAGTAATAGCCTGCCCTTAGAATCTTCTTAGCCATTGTATGCCCGCTCAAGTGGGTGCCAAATGTACCGCTGTGTATCTCAGTCATGATTAACTCTGCTTCAGATTTGTCCACACAACAAAGTAAAACACAATCATGGCTGCGTTTATAGAGGATGCCGTTGCTCAGGAAGAACTTGGCAGCAAATTTCCTTAGGAACTTTTTGTCATTTACGGAAGCTCCTTCAGGATATTCTCTAGTCTGGAGATACCTTTTGATTTCGTGAAACCAAGGTTGTTCCACTACTTCTTCGGTATTAATCTCATGACAATGCGCAGGTTCATCCATTCGCTCGATGGTGATTTGGGGAGCCTCGTTATCCCAGTTGAGTTTAAACATGGAAGACATTGTAGCCAGAGCATCTGCTAGTTGATTCTCTTCTCGCGGGAAATGCTCGAAGGTGATTTGCTCGAAGTGAGGCAGTAATGTCAAAACATGTTCTTTGTATGGGATAAGATTAGGATGTTTGGTATCCCACTCTCCTTTGATTTGACTGATAACCAAAGCCGAGTCCCCAAATATGATCAAAGATTTGATCCCCAAGTCTATAGCAGCCTTGAGACCAAAGATGCAAGCTTCATATTCAACCATGTTGTTGGTACAGCTGAAGCAAAGTCGGGCTATGAAAGGGATGTGACAACCTTCCGGGGAAATGAGTACCGCACTGATACCGTTTCCAAGTGCATTTGAAGCACCATCAAAGTACAGGGTCCATCGGGATCCATTTTCAGGTCCGTCATACGGTCCGTTACCTTTAATGTTGTCCAAATTCATGATGTCCTCGTCCGGGAAGTCGAATCTCATGGATTGATAATCTTCGATAGCTTGATGAGCTAGATGGTCAGCTAGTACACTCCCCTTTATAGCTTTTTGGGTAGTATACTGGATGTCATACTCAGTCAGGATCATTTGCCATCTAGCGATTCTTCCAGATAAAGCAGGCTTCTCGAAGATATACTTGATAGGATCCATTTTGGAAATCAGCAGGGTGGTATGAGTCAGCATATACTGTCTTAGTCGGCGAGCAGCCCATACCAAAGTGCAACAAGTTTTCTCGAGCAGTGAGTAGCGAGTCTCACAGTCGGTAAACTTTTTGCTAAGGTAATAAATGGCATGCTCTTTTCGACCAGACTCGTCATGCTGGCCCAATACGCACCCCATTGAGTTATCCAAAACGGTCAGATACATGATCAACGGTCTTCTTTCGACGGGTGGCATCAGAATAGGAGGTTCTAGCAAATACTCCTTGATTTTATCAAAAGCAGCTTGGCACTCGTCGTTCCATTCGACTACCTGATCTTTCTTCAATAGTTTGAAAATTGGCTCACAGGTAGACGTCAGATGAGAGATGAATCTGGAAATGTAGTTCAAGCGTCCCAAGAACCCTCTAACCTCCTTTTCAGTACGGGGGGCATGCATCTCTTGTATAGCTTTCACTTTTGCTGGATCGACCTCAATGCCTTTGTTGTTGACAATAAATCCTAGAAGTTTACCAGACCTAACTCCAAAAGTGCACTTACTTGGATTCAGCCTGAGTTTGTATTCCTTCAACCTGGCAAACAGCTTTTGCAGATGTTCAAGGTGTTCCTCCTCTGTTTGTGATCGAGCTATCATGTCGTCTACGTAAACTTCGATCTCATGATGTATCATATCATGAAATAAAGCCACCATGGCGCGCTGATAAGTTGCCCCTGCGTTCTTCAGTCCGAACGACATCACCATGTAGTAGAAAGTACCCCATTGTGTAACAAAGGTTGTTTTCTCCATGTCCTCGGGGGCCATTTTGATCTGGTTGTAGCCCGAGAATCCATCCATGAAGGAAAACACCTTGTGCTGAGCTGTGTTGTCAATCAAAATGTCGATATGCGGTAGCAGAAAATCATCTTTAGGGCTAGCCCTGTTCAAATCCCGGTAGTCCACACACATTCTGACCTTGCCGTCTTTTTTGGGAACTGGCACAATGTTAGCAACCCATTATGGATAGAATGTAACAGCCAGAAAGCCAGCGTTGAATTGCTTCATTACTTCCGCTTTAATCTTCTCAGACATGTCGGGCCTCATTCGGCAGACTTTTTGCTTGATCGATGGACAATCCTCTCTTGTAGGTAGACGGTGGACCACGATATCTGTGTCTAAACCCGGCATGTCTTCATAAGACCAGGCGAAGATTTCAACGTATTCATTCAGCAACTGTATCAAGCGCTCCTTGACACTTGGTTCCAGATTGGCACCCACTTGTACTTCCTTCCTGTCTTCCTCTGTTCCTAAGTTGACTGTTTCCAACAACTCTTCATGAGGCAAGATGGCCCTCTCTTCTTGTTGTAGAAGTCTGGCTAGCTCCCCTGGTACTTCACAATCTTCATCATCTTCATACTCAGCCTAATTGACCAAATCTTCAGAGTTATTGAAGGACATAGCAGAATAGTCACCCATAGAATCCAGAGTGGATGGGTACCTGCATTTGTGAGCGTGGGTGTGTGTAAGGGATAACCATCCTTAAACAAACAAAAATTCAAAAGGAAAGAAAATGAACACAACAGTTTATAAATGAAAAACGTCCAATGATTCATTAAACATGGCATATGAATATGAAGATAATCAAAACCCTTACAAATGGACCTACATGCCCCGGGCAAGGCATGAGGTGAAAAAGTAGTGTGCAGATTGTTTAAAAGTAATTATTACAGACCAACAGAAAATGTTCGAAAGATAAGTTACTGATTAATGAAAGTAATGGGGACGAAGTCTTTCGCCTCCCAGTTGTGCAATCCCTCTCTGATGGTTGGGAAGATCCAGTCTTCAATGTTACCCTCTTCGTCTTCGTCTTCCAAAGCATTGATTCCATGAGGAGAGATCTTGATGGGTGTTCTTTCAATTTTTGAACGACACATAGCTTTTTGCCCCGCAGCGGTAAATCCCAACCCAAACTTGTCTGTTTTATGGGGAAAGTCAGGCAACTGACCCCATGTTGAGCTCTTCCCCTCCTTCATTGCAGCCTTTGCGTCTTTCAGAGATGCCATCCTGGCCCCCTGCTTAGGTACCTCAGCTACTGCCTTTGCTACTGCAACTTCGGGAGCAATTTCCTCGAAGTGTTGGAACGGTGTTTCAATGAATTCGCCCTCCACCTCTACATACCTAAAGGAGTTCAAATGACTGATCATGTACTCCTCTTCACCGTGTACAGTTATGATTTTTCCTTTGACAGGGTATTTCAGCATCTGATGTAGGGAGGAAGTGACTGCGCCAGCATTATGTATCCATGGCCTCCCTAGCAAGCAAGAGTATGACGGACGGATGTCCATCACATAGAAAGTTGAGTGGAATACCTCAGTGCCCACCTTGATGGGAATGTCGACCTCCCCATGCACCATTCTTTTAGACCCGTCAAAGGCCCTGACAATGATATTACTTGGTTTCAGCTCCAAGCCTTCACTATCCAATCGATCCAGAGCTTTCTTAGGCAGCACGTTCAGAGAAGAACCAGTGTCGACCAAAACATGGGCAAGAGTAGTTCCTCGGCATTCGACTGACACATGCAATGCATCATTGTGATTTCTTCCTTTCGAAGTCAGGTCAGCATCAGAGAAACCTAGGCCGTTGTCGGCGGTAAGGCTGGCTACACAATCCTGAAATTGATCGACTGAGGTTTCCCGGGGCACATGGGCTGTCTTTAAAAATCTTATCAATGCTTTGGCATGAGCCTCTGAACAAAGCAACAATACTAACATGGAGATCTTCGAGGGGGTTTGCCCCAGTTTCTCTACCACATCATAATCACTCCTCTTAATTATTTTCAGAATCTCCTCCATTTCTTTCTTAGAGGTTTCGGGGATGACCAATGGTTGAGCTCTCGTCCTGACGAGCTCATCTTGGATCCCTTTCCCCTTATCAGCAGAAGTAGGAGGGACAACCACAGGAGTAACAGCTTCTTCAATCAACGGAGTTCTTGCAGAAAGTTTTATCGGTGCAGGAGTAACTTTGGCAGCAGCTGAGGGTCCAAAGATTGCCTTTGGAGGGGCAATCTCTGGAGAAAATATTCTCCCACTTCGGGTAATCTTGCTCGTACCGGCAATGTTTCCAATGTCGGCATTTTCTTCGTCAGAGCTCTCTTCAGTTATCTCAACTTGTTTAACACCATGGTAGTAGATTTCTCCACCATAATTCCATGGTATTGATTTGTCAGATTTGTAGGGGACAAGCCCAGGCATGGTTATTTTCAGAGGAACAATCTTCGTAGTGGATGTAATCTTAACAGGATTTTTAGGGACCTTGGAAAGATTGGTGGAAATGGTGATTATTGAAACATCTTCGATAGGAGTTGGAGTAGCAGGAATCTTTTCGAAAAGAATTTGTTGGTTGTCCATTAGGCCTTGGATGCCTATCTTCAGCAATGGACAGTCGATTGGTAGGGAGGAACAACAGTAGCAGTCTTCTTTACATCCTGGGAAAATCCCACCTTTCAACAGATTCAACTTGATTGTCAGTAATTGAGTTACCAGATCATCAAAAGCAGAAACATACATATCTTCTTCAACGGCACAAACATGATGGCCATGCTTTGGCATCAGAGTGGATATTATGTTCGGCTTCTCGGGGGCTTCGAACTCAACCTCTTTTGCGTCTATCAAATCTTGAATTTTATTCTTTAGCGCCCAACAATTGTTGGTGTCATGTCCGGCGCTATCAGAATGGTAGGCACATTTGGCATTGGCATGATAGTATGGAGATATGGTGTTAAGGTTTTTCGGTGCCTCCTTTAAACCAGTCAGATTCAACTTCAACAAATGGGGAAGAACTTGTGCAGGCGTCATATTGATGCGGGTGAACTGCCGTTGTGTCCGTTCTACCCGTTGCTGGTTAGGTCTAGACTGATTGGTACGAGGCTGATCATTTGACGAATTTTGAATCATCACGACCCCTACAGTCGGCCGACGCTCAGTTCTCCCCAATCCCTTTTGAGAGTACACAACAACTGCCTCCTTCTTAGCTGGAAATGGCTTTTTAACAGTTGTAGATGCAGAGGCATCCCTTTGAATCTTCCCATTCTTAATACCAGCTTCCACCCGTTCGCCAGTCAGAATCAATTCAGTAAACCCTGCGGAAGAGCTCCCGATCAAATGGTTGAAGAACGGGCCAGATAGGGTCCCCAAGAACATATCAACTAGTTCCCTATCTGAGAGAGGTGGCTGCACTCTCCCGGCCAAGTCGCGCCATTTCTGGGCGTATTCTTTGAATCCCTCATTTGAGGCCATTCCCATACTTTGTAGCTGAGTACGGGTTGGCGCCAAGTCAGCATTATATTGATACTGGCGATAAAAGGCAGCTGCCAAGTCCTCCCAGCTATGCACCTCTGACCTCTCAAGCTTGTAAAACTAATCTAGCTGTGTACCAGACAGGCTATCCTGGAAGAAGTGTACCCAAAGATTTCTATCGGATGAATGAGGTTGAATTTTTCTGACATATGACCTTAGGTGCATCTTTGGGCAAGACAACCCGTCATATTTTGCAAAAATTGGCACCTTAAACTTTGGAGGGATCACAATCCCAGAAATCAATCCCAATTCTTCAAAATCTAACCCAGGAACCCTTTGCAGCTTCATAGCTGCCAGTCTATCCTCCAGGTTTTTGTATTTGTCGTCTGTTGGCGGGTATTGCTGCTCTGAATAGTCTTCATCTTCCTCAACCTCTTCCTCTTCAGCTTCGGACTCAGAAGGTAGTGCAGCTCCTTTTCCCTTACTGGTTCCCTCATCAGATCCGGAGGGGAATTCAAGAACTCTCCTAGCTTCATTCTCAAATCTTCTTCCCAGTGTAACTACCCCAACTCTTTTCTTCTTCTTTTTTCCTTTTTCTTGTTCCTTATTCCCCAGTAGTGCTTTAAGATCCTCCTGACCCTTTGCTAAGGTCATTAGGAGCTGTTGAAACTGTGAGTTTTGTGACTGCAGATCTTTGACCGTCTATTCAAGATCCATCTTACTGAAATAAACAGTAGAAAGATAAGGAAACCTGGTGTGAAGACCTGTTTATGCATATGATGAATGATATGTTTATTCATGTAATGCATTCAAGGATTTAGAAATTCAAAATTGTTGCAGACAAAAAGAACACACGTCATATTAATGAGAAGAAATTTTGTCAGTACATAAATGCCCCATGGGCCAAATATTACAAAAACTTCTCAAGGTAAAAAGACGTTGCGCATCCTCTTTGGTGCGATGTAAGTGTTGAGGGTCTCCTCCTCGTGAAGTCGGCGGGTAAGCTCCAAAAACTTCTTCTCACTGGCGTAGAAGCTGGCTTCAAAAGTATTTCGTTCCTCCTTGAGTTGGATCCAACTCTTCTGCATCTCCTCCCATGATGTTGGCATGTCAGGATATAGGATGGTGTAGGGAACCTCCCCTTCCCTAACAGGCTCTTTAATCAAAGGGAGAATGTGAGGGTAAGGCATCATAAGACTCTGGGCGCGGGTTCGTACCCACTTGAGATAAGGCTCAAGAGGGATGGAGTTCTTGTGCCCTAGTGTATTGCTATCCACCTTGTTAGGCATCCTCCAAGCTCTGATGAATCTTTAGCGAAGTCCTTGTGCATCGTTGTCAAAGTCAAAAACTAGGTCAGGAATCAGCATGTCATGAGGGCCATCCCTCCGTGCATATCCAAATTGTCTCAAAGCTAGACAAGGGTTGTAGGTAATGCCCCCTCTAATGCCAAGTAATGGAACATTAGGGAACTCACCACAACGATCGACGATGATGTCATTTTCTCTAGACCAAGAACACCAATGTACATCAGAATGTGTGAGGGTCATCAACCGTTGTGACCACCTTAAGCCTTGGTCATTCTTTAAAACAGATTGTGGAAGGTGAGAAATAAACCACCTTGCAAGGAGAGGAGTACAACACATGAGAACACCTCTCTTTCTCATTGTTCGTGTGTAAAATGAGTGGAGGATGTCCCCAAGCAATGTAGGTATGGGATTCCTGGATAGGAAAATCTTGACAGCATTGACATCTATAAGTTGGTCAGGATTTGGGAACAAGACCAACCCATAAATGAGGAGTGCCACAATATCTTCAAAGGCTTATAGATCCAGGGAATTCCAACACTCTTGTGCCTTCTCAAACAAGAATTTTGCCAAAAAGCCTTTGACACCACTTCTTGTTTCCAAATGCCCCTTGATGTCAGATGGTTGCAAGTGTAGTGCTTGAGCAACATCTTCAGGCTTTGGTTCTTTTTCCGTACCGTTGAAAGGTAGTTGATTAAGAATAGGAATTCTCAGGAGTTGAGAAAATTCCTCCAAAGTAGGCACCAATTGGTAGTCGGGGAATGTGAAACAGTGGTGAAGGGGGTCAAAGAACTGGAACAACACTTTCACCATGTCTTCTTCAATGTTGGTGTTGACTAGGCTGAGAAGTCTACCATGTCTTTCACTGAAGAGAGAGCTTTCTGGAATTCTGAATGTGAGCTCCTTGAGTTGAGGAGGGATTCTCACAAGGTTGACTTGGATAGTTTTCCTGCGAAGAATTTCCATGACCTACAAAACAAGAACAAAGATGAAGATCCAAACCCTTGAAATGGTTAGTGGATGCATATGATGCTTTATGATGTTCATGATGTATGCACAAACATATGTACAAGCAAGTCACACAAAACCCTAGTTTCAGGCTTGCATGAGGTTTCATAGGTATGTACCCTCTTGAGTGAAGTTGGCTTAAAAACCTGTCCTATAAATAGTAACCGGGTTCTAAGGAGCTCAATATCATTGGATTGTTTTCCATGTTCATTGTTTTGGTTTAGCCACTTAACTAGCGACCAAAATATTCCAAGAAAATAACCCTCAATGAGTGTAGTATCGAGTATCTACCAACTTCGGACTGCACCAAAGCCGGTCATCTCACTACCCCTAATAAAAGGCCAAGATGGTCAAGTAAGGTTCTAGGTCATTAGTGCTTAGTGACATCACTCAGCGGCCCCGTACTCTCCTTGATTAAACTCAAGGGTTACCGGTACTCACAAATATGTCGCACTAATATAGTTATTGCTTCAACCGTGTCAGTATACCCCGCACAGTTTCCATAATGTATTGCTATCTATGAATGTTTCCCAAATCCGAGTGTAGGATTTCAAGCCCAAACAAGAGAACTAAAATGTAAAGCAATCAAGGCAAACAATTAGTCATGCAAAAGGGTGATCTAGGCCCTAAGGTTACTCCACTTTTAAAGTAATCCCCAACAGAGTCGCCAGTTCTGTGATACGGTGGGAGAACTGACTTGAGGTTTTGCGTTTGTTTTCGCAAATGTTTCGGTTTAGCAAGAGTCGCCACCGACTTTTTATTTTATCCTAAGGAAAGGTTAAAAAGCACAGGAAAAACCTTTGAGATGTTTTCTTGGGTTCGGGGAGTAGATTATAGAAAGGGAAGGTATTAGCACCCTTTCTATCCATGGTTATCCATGGGCTCTTAGTTACTTGCTTAGATCACTTGCCTTTGCTTTTCAATTGTTTGAAAGGGTGCTTTCAATTGTTTGAAATGGTGCTTTCAATTGTTTGAAATGGTGCTTTCAATTGTTTGAAATGGTGCTTTGTGTGTGATTTTGAAAAAGGTTTTGAAAAGAGGCAATTTGTTGTGACAACCTTTGTAATGATCCATGTTTGAATGCATACAAAGGTGTATTTGTCTTTTGAAAAGTTTTCAATGTTTTGAAAGTTTGTTTTGAAATTGTGTTGTGATGTGTGTTTTGAAAAGTGGCAAGGATTTGTTTTGCAAGTTTGATCAAGTAACTAAGAGTTGTCTACCCCTAAATTTCTCAAAGATCTTTCCTATGTTTTAACCCTTTTAACAGTATTGTTCCACCATCGTATTTGGTGGACAATCTTGTGTTAGGATGTTAACGGGACGGGCGCGGGTCATCGTTTAGACCATGAATGCAATAGTGCCAAGTGTCTTTGGCAATTTTTCCTTTAAGGGACTTGATCATTTTTTAGGCAACTTGAGAAAGCGTCATCGAGGGACTATGATCATTTGATTTGTTTTTTTTTGCCAAAGACACTCAACATGCAACATGGCTCATTTTGGAAGGCAACAAGTGGAGTAACCCTAAGGGTGCAAGTGTGATTGGTGTTGTCCATTTTCATGCTTTTTTGTCTTTGTATTAGTCAAGCTATTTGTTGGTTGATTTGCATACAAACCCTAAGTCTATCATGGCATAATTTGAAAGCTTTTAAATGCGGAAAATTAAAGTCCTAAATTATTACAATATGATTATAGGGATGGGGGTACAAATGTTTGAATGGGGGGATATTTGGCAAGAAATTAAATCTAAAGTTATTACATCCATATTGAATAGACAAATATTAAATTGTACAATATTTAAACAAATATAATAAATATGCAAAATGTATTATGCACAAAAAGGATTTTTTATGTATGAGAAAGTATTTTTCAATGTGAAATATAAACAAAAATAAAAAAAAAAGAGTCAATTTTTGTATATTTTTATGGTTTAGGGCAAAACCCTAGTTTGTTAAATAAATAGTATTTATTTATTAATATTATACAATATTATATATTTATTTATACAATAAATAAATAAAAGAGAAGTATATTGTAAAAAGTATTTTTGATGTCAAGTATTAATAAAAATAAAAATGTATTATTTTTATATTTTTGCCCTAATTATCTAATAAAATATTCAAGCACTTATATATTATATATTAAATATACTAAATATATACAAGAATAAAATATTAATTATTTACACAAAATGTATTTTTTTAGAAAATGTTTTTAAAATGTAAAATAAAAATAATAACTGAAAATAAATATATTTTTGTATTATTTTTTAGTGTTTTAAATAAAAGTATATATATTTATTTACATGTATATATTTAAATAAAACAAATAAATGCCAAATAAATGCAAAAAAATGAGGAAAAATATTTTTAGTTTTTTTTCATATTTGAATAAAAATATAAAATCAGAATCAAAAAGAAAAAATAAAAAATGACAAATATATCACACAATGGGCCAGGGGGGTGTAAGTTGGAAAAGGGGGTGCAAAAGGCAGGAATGACTCAGGCCCAGCCCAAGTCAGCCTTCTTCAACCTCCAGCTTCGTTTGAACATCAAAAACGCGCGCTTCTTGTACAATAGCTAACTCCTGATTCTTTAACTTTTAACAAAAACTCATAACACAAACATCATAGAGCATGAAGAGACGAATTCATACATATAAAAAACTTGACCTAACTCTAAGTAACGAGGGAGAATTTCTTCATCCCCAATTTCTGACCTAAATTTTCTCCAATGTTCATGGCCAAAATTCTCACAGCATACTCAATATAAATGAAAAGTAAGTATATGGATGGCTTCATGGCTATGAGGAGAACACATTTCATTCACAAACCTAAGCCTAATCATGCCTGGATAGAGAGATAGAAGTTCATATTTTTACCTATTTCAGGTTGAGTCGTGTACAGCAATGGAGGTATCTTTAATGGAGTTTGAGCTTTGGTACAGCTTGCCTGAAGTCCAAGGATGCTTCTCCTATGCTTGGCTTACTCTGAAACTGCCTTTATCGTGCTATGGAAGTCCACCTGCACAGCTTGAAAGCAAAAATGGAAAACGATGTTAAGGATGTTACAGCTTGGATTTAATGCTTGGGATAGTTTGTGTGGATAATATAGAATGTGTTTGAACTGGTTTTAGTCAAAATGCACGAGTTGAATGGAGTGTGGAAGTCAATCTGCAGCAGGCACTCTGTTTTGCAGAAAAACTATGATTTTGGATATGAGGATGGATTGAGGATGAAGGAGTCGTGTTTTAGGTCAGTTAGGGAGTGTGAAAGATGTTTGCAAAGTTTGCTTAGGTTGGTCTTTACAGGAATGAGAGATTGGAGTTGTTTTGCAATCTTGCTTATTTTTGAAGTAAGTAAGCTCAAGTCCTTATGCAGGCCTGTATGTCCTCTCTATCTATGTTGCACTTCTTGTTCTTGATCAGAGTGATTTTTGTACAAATGCTAGCCTCAAAGATCTGGCCCATGCCTCTTGGATTTTGAATTTGACATAAAGCACTACTTTACAAAAATGGCAAAGTTGCTTTTTCTAATTATGGATTAGTTCTTTGTGTAATGACTAAATGCACAAAACAAAGCTTGAACACAAGGGTTAGGCATTTAATTATGGAGTGAAAACTTGGTTTAGAGGCCTGCAAACAAGTTCCAAGCATGCTGATTTGAAAATGAGACTTGTATGAACATGCCTTTGGTTATGAAGAAAAGTGAATTTTGCCCAACTTTGCAAATTCGATTCTCCCTAACCACAAGGGTGTTTGAGAAGTTCTTGGACAATTTGGAAAGCTTGGAATGTGTAATACAATCCATCTTTGTAATGAAAATTAAAACTCCAAGTGGAAGCATGTGAAAAATGGCCATGAAGTTGGACAAAAATCCTGCCTAGAATAGGTCAAAATTTCTCTAAGTTAAAAATGTTTTGCACCCTTGTTCCAAAAATCATAACTTGAGCTACAAGCTTCCTTTGAGAAAACTTTGTGAATAAAAGTTGTAGATTTTGCAATGGACTACAACTTTCATCTTTTGAGTTTTGTTGGAATCCATTTGCATCTTGGTGAAAAAATGGGACAAAGTTAGGAAAAAATAAGGAAGTTTCATAACTTAGAAAAAATTCTAAGTTATGAAATTTTCTCATTTTAAACCCTAATTTGCAATTTTGGATTTCTTGATGAACACGTTTCATAATTTGACATGTCTTGATGAAAAATGAATCTTGGCACTTGATTTTGACCAAAAAGTCAAAGTTTGACTTTTCAGTATACAGTCAAATTTTGATCAGTTGACTGGAAAATTCATCTGTCAATCCTATGCATTTGGGATCTTTTGAACTTGTTGAATGTGTCAAGACAATTCCATTGAGTCCTTGAGTCCATATGTGAACTTGGTTTGCCATTGGTTAGGTCAAACAGTCAAAAATTGCCTTTGTGCAATCAAAACCCTAAAAATGACCATTTTACCCTTTTGGTGATCTGATCAAATTTCTTGTGGAATTGTGATCCAAACTTGACCAAATGGTTCATATGAGTTCAAAATGTTGATGTGGGTCAAAAATCATGAAGTTTGACTGTCAATTGGCCACAGTTGACTTTTTCCCCAATACAACTGATTTCTAGGTCAACTGTCCAATTGACTGGGAAAAGATTGGAATCAAGGCTTGAAACTTGATATGGATAAACTTGTGAGTACAACATGAAGCATGAAAGTCACTTTTGGAATTTTTGGTTAAAACATCTTTGTGCAAACTCAAACCCTAATTTGGGTTAACAGTGCAAGGAGGGGTCTTGAGCAGAGCAAATCCTAATTTGATCTTGAGCTCCAAGAGTCTTGTGATGAGAAAATGTTGATGAAAAGAGAGGGAAAATTTTGGGGTACAACAGAGTACATCATGCCTATTTGGGCTTACAAAGAAATAAAATACAAAACTCTAAGACAAAAAGTTGAACGCATTCTCTTCGGTGCGATGTAGGCGTTCAGACTCTGCTCTTCATGAAGCTGCTTGGTGAGTTCCAAAACTTTCTTCTTGTTGGCATAGAATTGGGCCTCGAAAGTGTATAGCTCCCCATTAAGCTGAATCCAATCCCTTTGCAAGTCTTCGAGAGAGCTGGGCATGTTAGGATGAAGGATAGTGTATGGGACATCTCCTTCCACAACAGGTTCTATGATAACTGGGAGAATGGAGGGGTAAGGCATTGCGAGATTCTGAGCGCGAGCCCGCACCCACCTAAGGTAAGGCTTAAGGGGAATGGAATTCTTGTGCCCCAATGTCCTACTGTCCACCTTGTTTACCATCCTCCTGGCTCGTATGAACCTTCAACGGTAGTCTTGATTGTCACTTTCATAGTCAAACACTACACCTTGGATGAGCGCGTCATGTGGACCATCTCTTCATGCGTACCCAAACTATCGCAGAGCTAAGCAAGGGTTATATGTGATTCCTCCCCTAATGCCGAGCAAAGGAACATTAGGGAATTCCCCACAATGATCGATGATAGTAATGTCCTCCAAGGATCGAGAACACCAGTAGATATCTGAATGCCTGAGTGACATCATCCTGTTGGACCACCTCAAACCTTGCTCATTCTTTCACAACGGATCTGGGAAGATGCGAAATAAACCATTTAGCCGACAGAGGGGTACAATAAAGGAGGGTTCCTCTTCTCCTCATGGTGTGAGTGTGGAGAGAATGCAAGATATCTCCTGATGCAGTAGGCACTAGATTGTGAGATAAAAAGATTTTGACAGTATTCACATCTTTAAGTTGGTCAGGATTTGGAAATAGTACCAACCCATAGATGAGAAGAGCCAAAATTTCTTCGAAAGCTTGTAAATCCAGGTTGTTCCAACAGTCTTGAGCTTTTTCCAGTAAGAACTTGGCTAAGAACCCTTTGATACCACTTCTTGTTTCGTAATTGGCCGTGACGTCGGATTGTTGCAAGTGCAAGGCTCGGGAAACATCTTCAGGGCTTGGGTCTCTTTCGGTACCGTTAAAAGGTAGTTGTCGAGGATAGGAATTCCCAAGAACTGAGAGAACTCTTCCATAGTTGGTACAAGCTGGTAATCGGGGAAGGTAAAGTAATGGTGCAACGAGTCAAAGAACTGGAAAATCACCTTCACCATGTCTTCATCAAAGCTCGAAGTAACGAAGTTGAGAAGTCGTCCATGTCTTTTGGTGAACGGAGAATCCTCAGGGACCCTTGACGCTAAATCCTTGGGCTGAAAAGGTACTCGTACAAGGTTAACTTGGATTGTATTCCTGCGAGTGGGAGTCATATCCTACAAAATAGAACAAAGATGAATCTCAAAATCCTTGAAATGGTTAGTTTAAAATGCTATGGCATGATGTCATGATGTTATCTACAAGCATATGCATAAGTTAAATCAACCAAATCCTTAGGTTTAGGCTTGCATGAGGTTTCATAGGTAAGTACCCTCTTGAAGTTTAGTTGGCTCAACCTATCCTAGTAATAGTAACCGGGTTCTAAGGGAGCTCAATATCATTGGTTTGTCTTCTCGGGCATTGTTTCAGCGCAAGCCTCTTTAATGGCGGCCGAAATATCCTAAAAAACCAAACCTCAATGAGTGTAGTATCGAGTATCTACCAACTTTGAACTGCACCAAAGCCGATCATCTCACTACGTCCTAATGGCCAAGTTGATTAAGTAAAGGTTCTAGAAGTCAGTGCTTCATGACATCACTCAGCGGCCCTGTATTCTCCTTGACTACTTAAGGGCTACTGGTACCCACAAATATGTCACACTAACGTAGCTATTGCTTAGACCATGTCGGTATACCCCACACAGTTTCCACAACATATTGCTACTTACCTATAAGGTATCCCAAATCTGGGTAGAGGATTTAAACCCAAACAAAGAACCAAAATATAAAGCATATAAGTCAAAAAATGAAAGCAAATAAAGGTGATCTAACCCTAAGGTAACCCCACTTTTAAGTTATCCCCAGCAGAGTCTCCAGTTCTGTGATACGGTGGGAGAATTGACTTGGGTGTTTTGTGTTTTATCGCAAATGTTACGGTTAGCAAGAGTCGCCACCGACTTTTCTTTTATCCAAAAGGAAAGGCTGAAAAGAACAGGAAAGACCTTTGAGATTGTTTCTTGAGTTCAGGGGGTAGATCATGAAAAGGGAAGGTGTTAGCACCCTTTTCATCCGTAGTTATCTACGGCCTCTTAGTTGCTTGCTAGATCACTTGCTTTTGTTTGAAAATATGCTTTGTGTGGTTTTTGAAAAGTATTTTGAAAAGGCGCCATCGTTTAGGCAAACTTTGTAATAGTTCTCGTTTGAAAGAACATATACAAAGTGTTGATCTTTTGAAAATGTTTCAAGTTTGAAAGATATTTTGAAAGTGTTGGTGTTTGTTTTGAAAATAGCAAGGATGTTTTGATTTGAAAATGAGCAAGCAACTAGGAACATTCTACCTACTTAAAAGTCTTTCTTGTTTATTTCCTCTTTCCTTTGACATTGTTATTTTACCATGGATTGGTAAGTAACCTTATCTTTGGATGTAAAGGGGATGGGCAAGGGTCATCTTATAGTCATGAATAGAAATGTTGTAAGATATCTTAACATTTTCTTTAAGGGACTAAGATCATTCGTAAGGCAACATTTGTAGCATCATCGAGGGACTATGATCTTGTATTTTTGTTTGTTTTTGCTAAGACGTCTTACATGCATATTATGACCATTTATTTCTCAAGGCAACAAGTGGAGTTAACCCTAGAGGTGCAAAGTGTGCAAGTGTATCTTTTTCATGCTTGATTTTCTTGAATTAGGGTTTGCAAACTTGTTGATTTTAGTCTTTCCATACAAACCCTAATTTACTAGCATTTATATAAAGCGATAAATTGTTGAAAGTAAAATTACTAAGCTATTACATCATTAGGGGAGGGGGTGTACAAATTTACAAGTGGGGATTTGCAAGAAAATTAAACCTAAATATCTATTACAACCATATTGAATATTGTATAAAATTGAAAAGAAAATAATGCGAGAATGTAAATGAAAAAAGAAATGATTTTGTTTTGGTTTTTAAGGGTTTTAACCTAATGTCTAAGAAGGAAAAATAATTAATTAAAGATAATAATATTAAACCTAAATTAGTTAAGAAAAGAAAATTAGGTTAAAAAATAGTATTTTTTAGGGTTTTATATGAAAGGTTTTAAGTTAATAAAAATGAAATGAAAATTAATTAATTAAAAGAAACCTAAGTTCTAAATTGATTTTAATTCAAAAGAAAATAATATAATAAATAAACCTAAGTCTAAATATTTATTAAAAAAAGAAATTTATTTGTTTAAGAAAATGTTTTTTTTTTGTCTTTTTGCATTTATAGAGAAAATGAAATAAATAAGTGTAAATAATAAAAAAAATATTTTTATATTTTTTTCATTAAATAAAAATAATAATAACAATAATAATAATAATAAAAATATAATAAAGAAAAAAGAAATAAAATATAATAGGAAAAAAAGAAATAATAAAAGAAAATGGGCCAGAGGTGCAAAAGTAGTCAGGGGGTTAAAAAAAGCAAAAAAAGTGGAAAGCCCAATGTGGAGGCCCAGGAACTGCTTACTGAAACAAAAAATAGTGAAAATGTGAAAAATGAACAAAGGTAGCGCGCTTGGTGTTGAACTCACGCCCTCTTGGTTACCAATACGTTGTCTTACCACTGGGGTGGCTATACATCTATTTACTTATATCAAATCATAAATATATATTAGAAACTGCTTCCTGAAGACAACTTCATCTTCAACCTCGCGCCTAGCCAGACCACCTTCATCTTGTTCATTTCTCATCCATTTGCAAAAGTGTAAACATGAATCTTGTGGCAAATTTCCTCACGATTTTAGAAATGTATGGTGTTAAAACTATAGATCAAAGACAAACATGAATTTTATTGGCCCTAATCTGAAACCTAAAAATTTCAGAAATTTCAACTCCAAAATTCTCTAAGCTCAAGCCATATAAATGCAAACTATGGATATGTACAGCTTCGTGGCAATGAGGTCTACATTTTATCTTTGAAAATGGAAGCTTAACAATGCCTATATGAGGAGTTCAAAAATCAGAAAACTCATCTTGCGAATGGAGATCGTGTTTTGAGTTTAAACAACTTTCAATGAGTTCTAGTGATTGGGTTAGCTTCCTCAAGTTCCCATGAAGCTAATGTGATGCTTGGCTTGAGCTGAAAGTGGCTGAGGAGTTTGGGAGAAGTCAAGTTGCAGACCCCTATTTTTGAAAATGGAACTTCATGATGGAGGTGTTACAGTTGGGCAAAAGGACTTTGGAAGGTTTGTATTTGATGTTTAGAAGCTTTAGGAACCAAAAGGCTTGGAAACATACGAGGGAGATGTAAGTTTCAAGTTTTTGGTCAGATTGTGGAACAATGGAGTTTTTGTGTGTGATTCTGAGTTCTAGGGAGTTTGAGGGCTTAAGCATGCGTGTGGCAGCTTGCAAATGACTTTTATATTTATAGGCAAGAGGTCTTGTATGTTACAACAAGCCAGAATTAGAAAACTCAAGTTGTAGCATCTTTACTTGTTTTTGAAGCAAAGTTGAAACATCTTGTTCCAAGGTAAGGTACAGGGCTGCATAGAGTGGTTAGTACTTTAGACATTATTTCTTTTGGTTTATAGGGTTTGTGTGTGCAGAAAGAACAAGTCCAATGCTCAAGGAGAGTGGACTTTGTGATTAAAGCCCCTTTTCAAGAATAACAATGGTGCCTTTCTTCCAAAAATGGAAATGCAACTTGGATAATGGTTCAAATGCTTGGCCAATGGCTCAATATTTTGTGTAAACATTTAATTAAGGATTTAACTTCAAGTTAGAAGTCTGCAAAGTGAGATTATGCAGCATGGCTATGTGATTTGGTCCATTGTGCATCACAAATTCTACCTTGTAAAACAACCTGAAACCCTAACTTCTTGCCTTCGATTCTCCTGCTCAAAAATGATCTTAAGGAGTTCTTTGGCATTTTGGAAAGCTTGTAATATGATATACAATCCCTCTTTGAATCACTTTTTCAAAATCCAAATGGAACTATGTGAAACTTGGCCCAGAAGTTAGGTCAAAATCCTGACCAAAATGCTCAAAATTTCACTAAGTGTTTTAGTTTCATGAACATGATTTCATGGATTAATAACTTAAAATCCATAAATTTCTAGGAGGAGTTGTGTTCATCAATGTTTTAGGTATCATTGAGATCTACAACTTTTGTGTTGAAAGTTTTCTTTGAATCATCTTGCATCATGGTGAAAAAATGGCTCAAAGTTGTGAAAAAATATGAAGTTTTCAACACTTAGAAAAATTTCTAAGTTTGGAAATCTTGACTTTTCAAAATGAAATCTTGACTTTTGATTTCTTGATGAACAAGTTTCATATTTTGACATGTTTTGATGAATTGTGATCTTTGACACTTGATTTTGACCAAAAAGTCAAAGTTTAACTTTTTAGTGTACAATTAACTTTTGATCAGTCGACTGAAAATCAACTATCAATCGATTGATCTTGAGGGAAGTTTTGAGTCATACCATTAGGTCAAAATGATGCATTTGAAACCTTGAGATCATGTCTCAAACCAATTAACCATTTTCTAGGTCAAAAATTAGAAATTGCCCTTTCTCAATCAAAACCCTAATTTTGACCATTTTGCCCTTTTGATGATCTGATCAAATATCTTGAGGAATTATGCTCCAAACTTGATTAAATTACATATATTAGTTCATAATGTTGACATGGATAAAAAATTATGAAGTTTGACTGTAAATTGACCATAATTGACTTTGTTTTCAATACAGCTGATTTTTAGGTCAACTAATCAATTGCCTGAGCAAAAATGTGATCCAAGACTTAAAAATTGACATGAACAATCTTGAGAGTCCAAAATGATCCATGAAAGTCATATGAGACATTAAAAGTTCATTTGTCCTTGTGAAATCTCAAACACTAATTTTTAGTCATCAGTGCTTAAGGAGGTGTCTTGAACTGATCAACCCTTGTGCAGTCTTGAACCAAAGGAGATCTTGTGAGAAAATACTTGATAAAAGACAGGGAAAATTTTGGGGTACAACACATAGGCATGAATATTAGGAGTAATATATATATATATATATATATATATATATATATATATATATATATATATATATATATATATATATATATATATATATATATATATATATATATATATATATATATATATATATATATATATATATATATATATATATATATATATATATATATATATATATATATATATATATATATTGGATTGACCTGCTATGAGAACACTACATAGAAAATTATGCAAAGTGTCAATAGTTATTCTCATAGTGATAGTGGTGTATACCACCCTTCGACTTGAAACGACTATGTACCCTAGATGTGGAGTCGAGTACTATATTTCTAATAAAACATTGTATTTAACTGGATAACCATAAATAAAGTTAATGGGTACTCCACAAAGCATGCTGAGGGACATGAGTGACCTAGATGGAATTTGTCCATCCCGCATAATTGGATAAATCACTAAGGGCCCAATATTGAACTGGGCAAGGTTGAAACAGTATATGTCTTGTGTTCAATATATACATGATGTAAAAGGGTAAATATACACATAAACATTGTCACAGAAAAGGTTTTGTCAGATCACATGACATTTTCGTGACTTAGTAGCAGTGATGTGTTGCTAGATACCGCTCACCGTTTATTATATTAAATGTATGATTTAATATAATTGCCAATGTTACGAGAACCTATAGGGTCTCACACATAAGGACAAATTAATGAGAAATAGGATAAATAAGGAATATCATAAGGTACGGTGTACTTGAGAAAATTATGGAACACCGTAAGGTACGACGCACTTAAGTGAAATATGGAACATCATATAATATAATAATAGTTAATATTATTGTTATTATTATTTTTATAAGAGTTATAAAATATAATAATAATAATAATAATAATAATAATAATAATAATAATAAAATATGTTTATTATAATAATAGTTATTATAATAATAGTTATTGTAATAATATTTATTTTAATAATAGTTATTATTATAATAAAAATAATATTATTATTATTATATGGTGCACTTAAGTTGAGCTTTTTAGCTTGTAGCCCACACAAGTGGTTCTATAAATACAACCCTTGTGCATAAGCTTTATTAGTTGATGAAATTAAGTTTGTGAAATCCTGGCCGTAATTTCTCTCTTTCTCTCTCACTCGAAGTCTTCATTCGTAGCAGCTAGCATTAAGATTGAAGTAAATTTGTTCGTGTGGACTGAGTAGAGGCATTATTCTTCATAAACGCTCGTGATCATTCATCCGGATCTGCCTTAAAATTTGTTAATCCCCGCAAGAGGTAATGCTTTTATCATTGATCATGATCATTCGTAAGGATCAACTAAAGGGAAGTTTTAATTTCCGCTGCGTCTTGAATCACGATTTCCCTTCAGGTTTATTATTTTTGGATTTTCTCTTGAGAGAGAGAGAGAGAGAGAAATAATCGTCTAAGAGCAAGGGAGAATGGTAGATCACTAATGTGAAGAAGAAATTTGCTATATGTGGTTCATCATGAAGTAATTTGGCCATCCATATGTGTTGGGTGTTTATAGATGGAACTCTCAAAAGTAAGTCCAGTGGGGTAATCATTATGAAATATACCAATGTCCAAGCTGGTGTTAGGACAACATCTCAGCATTTTATGTCTCCATGAGTCAGGAGGAGCTATATCTGAAAACTCTCTAGTCCTTATGTCTATTTTTAGAAAGCTATTTACCTTGGGGACTGTTTCTTTGGTGAAATGTTAGAGTAACACTCTTGACCAAGTATGATGAAGTCAGTGCCTATGAATAACTATTTTGTGTGGCTCCTAGTTCAGTTAAAGTTATCTTTAAGACTTTGGTTAAGATTGAAGGTAGTCTCAATTTTGTTGATTCTTATAGAATGCAATGGTCAACCTGTTGTCATGACATTGTATTTTGGAGTGCTTAGTCTATAAATCCCAAGGATGGCAGTGTGCATAGTATGACAAGAGGTGTGAAAGGCAGGAGTGCGGGCTTTTATGGACGTTGTGACTACATTGTCTGTTCATCTAGGGACATGTGAAAAATGTTTTCAAGGGTATGAAATATGTCACTCCCAATGTTAGAACATTTCAACAGTTAAGACTTGGGAAGAGAGAGATAAATCAGATCATTGCCTCTATTCTGATATGAGTGGTGCATCAAAATAAGAATGACCTTATCTTCATTGGAAATCGCCTGCATTGATCAATTGTTGTTTTACAAACAAGAACTCATTGCAATATATAGTAACCTCCTTGGTGTTTAAGTACCCCTTACTAGTCCTTTTCTCTCAGGTTGTGTTTTGTTTCTCAATTTCCCCTCAGTTTTTTTTTCTGTGTGCTTTTTTTCTCAAACTCAACTTTTGTTAATTTTGGCTAAAAAGGGGGAGAGTAGTATTTTGTCGTTGAGTCTTGTTTACATTGATGAGTGTTGTTTCTCCTTGCATGCAATAAATAAGGGGGAGTATGACCTTCTGTCATAAGGGTTTTATGTTCCTTCATATAATGAGTCTTATGTTGTGGGTGTATATATGATGTCGTTTAAGATGTTCTAACATCTTGTCTGGTCTGGCGTGTCTTTTTGCTTCTGTCACATTATCTTATAATATGGATTGCTTTTGTCACATGGTCTTCTAAGTTAGGTTATTCAAGTTAGAATTATTTTTGGTTTTTTGAGGCTACAAGAAAATTCTCCTGAGGCTCTGTGTCAAGAATTAGTTCTGACTTTGAGGGAAAGTAGTTTGGTTGTTATTGAAGATGTAGTTTATCTTTTTCCTCGTGTACACCAAATGACTTCAGAACTTTATTCCTTTATCCATGGTGTACTGTGCATTAATGAAAGTTCTATTCTCTGAAGTGGTACTTAGCATGTTTAGCTGGTTTTGTGTTCTGAACTGGACTGTTGTGAAGATTTGTCAAACATCATGTTCTGACATGTTGAGAATTTGGTATTCTCTTGTTTGTTGTGTTGAAGTAGCTTCCACTAGTTGTTGCTCTGATATTTGTTGTACATACTTCTGTTGATGTGCCTCTGATTGTTTGTGTGTTTGAGTTTCTTTTCAAACCCGAGCTGTATTGCTGTTTATGTGTCTCTAATTCTCTGTTTTGTTATGATTGGCATTATGTTTGGTAAAATTAATATAGCATAGACATGTTGAAATAAGATGTTCTATCAACTGGAGCAACATGTCGAATGCAATGTCCTATGCAGTTTCTTTCGACATCGTGATTTTGTACAGTTGGACTGTTAGATGTTTTAGTTTGTTACAAGTACAAAATATTATGGAAATATTATGCTATCCTATATGGCGCACAATTTGAAGATTAAAAAGATTCAAGCTGAATTCAAGGAGTATTCTTATTTTCTAATCATGGAGATAATTTAGGAAACTAATGATTGATGTTCTATCTTTGAGGAGATAATTCTTCAGCGCCTCTTTCATATCCAGCTGCATTTGTGAAGCCCAAGTCCATTCCATTGAAGGTTATAAAAAGAAGGCTTCAACCCTAGTACAAGTGTGGAACTTACAGTGTATTTTTATTAGGGTATGTGTGTTAATTATGAGCCTCTCGATTATCATCTTGATAAAAGAGTAGAACTATGTTTTTGAGTTGTAAGTTTTGCCAGTCATTCTAAAGCTTTTAAGCAGTGAATGATTGTGTGTCTTTGAAGTGTGACTTCTGTTATTTTCTAAGTGTTTAGAATTTTTCAGACATTGTTCTGTGATTGAAAGGGATTTGAGAAGGGTCTCATACCCAGGTGAGTCTTAGGTAAAAGTTAAGCAAGGGTAGTGATTAAGTGAGAAGTTGTAAGCGGGAGAGTTTAGCTTCAAATTGATATTATTTAGTTGATTTCGTCCCTGACTT